>ML675603.1:43688850-43721409 GCA_007922155.1 Mesoclemmys tuberculata
TAAATAAGGTCGGTCCAAGAACCGATCCTTGAGGGACTCCGCTAGTTACCTCCTTCCAGCCTGACAGTTCACCCTTCAGCCCGACCCGCTGTAATCTCCCCTTTAACCAATTCCTTATCCACCTTACAACTTTCACATTCATTCCCATCTTTTCCAATTTAACTAAAGTTCCCCATGCGGAACCGTGTCAAACGCCTTACTGAAATCAAGGTAAATTAGATCTACCGCATTGCCTCTGTCTAAGTAATCCGTCACCTTCTCAAAGAAGGAGATCAGGTTGGTTTGGCACGATCTACCTTTAGTAAATCCATGTTGCAATTTGTCCCAATTACCATCGACCTCAATGTCCTTAACTACTTTCTCCCTTAAAATTTTTTCCAAGACCTTACACACGACAGACGTCAAGAGATGCAGGAGTTCAGAGTAAATGATCATGGCCTTAAAGTCTCTGACTAAATAAGTGTATCAGGATTCAGCCTATACAGATAAATCCAAGTATACATATAATTTCTTTTTTTAAATTAATAATTAATTTAATTTAATAATTTTGCAAAAGAAATATAACACTAAATCTAGTTGAAAACATTTAGACTGAACATGTTTCCATGGAAATCTCAGTTTCTTTAAAATCAAAATGTTTTGCAGGAATGTGTTGATTTTGACAAAATTTGGGGTGGGAAAAAGTCTACATGAATCGTGACTTCACTGAAATGAAAAAGAACATGGCAATGTTTTGATTCAATAAGGTAAAACCCTTTCCTTTTGATTATTTTGCTTTGACTGTTATATTTTTTTAAATCTACACATAATATATATTCTATATGTAATATTTTCAGTTATATTGTTTTGACATTACTGAAAGGAAACATTTTGACTGTCCAGAACTAAACATTTTCCAAATTTCTATCCCACAGGGAATTTCAGCTTTTTGTTGTGATTTAGCATGAAAACAATGACCAAAAGGTCAGCATTTTGGATGGAATGGAAATTCTGTTTTTCAGCCAGCTCTATTTCACACACTAGGCAACATGAACAGGTCTGTACTGCATTTCTTTGGGATGTGCATCACATCTGTCTTCTGAAGATTTTAAGAAAACACAAGATAAATGGAAAAATCAGATTCAAATAAAGAGAAAAAATGGAAAGGCAAATACTAACTCCTGTGGGCAGTCAAATGAAAAACATCAGTTTCTTTTGAGTGGCCATGGCTTTGAGCTCACTCACGTAATGTAACTTCTTACAAATTATTCTCTGACGATCTGCCGCCAACTGTAAAAGAACATAAGAACAGCCATATTGGGTCAGACCAATAGTCCATCTATCCCAGTATGCTGCCTTCTGACAACTGCTAGTGCTAGCTGCTTCAGAGGGAGTGAACAGAACAGGGCAATTTATCAAGTGATCCATCCCGTTGTCCAGTCCCAGCTTCTAGCAGTCAGAGGTTTAGGAACACCCAGAATGTGGCATTGCATCCCTGACCATCTTGGCTAACAGCTCTTGGTGGACCTATCCTCCAGGAACTTATCTAACTCCTTTTTGAACCCAGTTATACTTTTGGTCTTCTTTACATCCCCTGGCAATGAGTTCCACAGGTTGTGCGTTGTCTGAAGAAGTATTTTCTTATATTTATTTTAAACTTGCTGCCTATTAATTTCATTGAGTGACCCCAGGCTCTTGTGTTATATGCAGGGATAAATAACACTTCCTCATTCACTTTCTCCACACCATTCTTGATTTTATTGAGCTCTGTCATATCCCCTCCTTTCCCGTCATCTCTTTTCCAAGCTGAACAGTCCCAGTCTTTTTACCCTTTCCTAACATGGAAGCTGTTCCATACCCTTAGTCATTTTTGTTGTCTCTCTCTGTACTTTTTCCAATTCTAATATATCTTTTTTGAGATGGGGCAACCAGAACTGCACACAGTATTCAAGGTAGGCATACCAGGGATTTACATAGTGGCATTATGATATGTTCTATTTTATTATTTTTCCTTGTCATAATGGCTCCTAACAGTGTTAGCTTTTTTTTTATGTATTTTTTTTTAAATACAACTGCACCTTGAGCAAATGTTTTCAGAGGACTATCCATAATGACTCCAAGATCTTTCTTGTGTGGTAACAGCTAATTTAGACCTCATCATTTTGTATGTATAGTTGGGATTGACAAGCAATAAAAACTAAAATAAAACAGGAAAGCAGCATTTTTGCTAACACTTCCAATGTTTTAATACACAGGGATTGGGGGGTGGAGCGTTGTCTGCTAGTTACACATTACTGTTCAGCACAGTAAGGGCATGTTTAGGATGGTCTTTATACTCTACTAGAAACACCAATATTAGATTCCTGGAAAAGACTGGTAATGCTTACCTGGCACACCCCACCCTGTTAGTGGTGTTATTGATCCTGCTGCAAGGGTTAAGTGGGTTCTGCTAACACAGTGAGGTAAGTGGCTTGTTACAGTACCCAGATATAAGAGATCTGGGAGTGACTTTCTAGTCAGATGAGTGAGCAAGCTGTCTGTTATGTTCAGGGTATCGTAAAGCCATCACTACAGTATCTGAGGGAAGGATCCACAGAAGCATTTAGGTGTCTAAATCCCAGACTTTCAAATTGTTGTCATTGTTCACTATCCAGCTAATAGGTGTCATTCAAACTCATAAAGATAAGTTCTTCCTCACCTGCATAGGTACTCTAGAGGGCATGTATCTTCCCTCCAGCTGAAGACACCCAAGTCAGATCCAGGCAGAATGTTCACGTTAGCACTACCTGAACGCAAGGGAAAAGCTAATCTCCCCACGCCAGCCTGAGAACATGGCCGAGACTCCATGCCTCTTGCACTCCTGCTACCATCTGATAAAGGTGTGTGAGAGACTCACGTTGCACCTTTTAATAGTAGGTATAGCAAGGCTATAGAGCATATTCTCTCCTCACCCAGCAAAATCGAAGGCATTCTGCCTTAGTCTTCTATTCACAGCCGGGATGACTCACAGCCTCCCCCCTCCACTACTACTGCACTGCAACCCCTACCATCCGCTCCCAGATGTCAGCAAAGCCATGATTTGACTCATCACTTATGAGTCCTTACTCAGTCCTTGCTCTGACAGGACTGTGGGATCAGCTCAAGGCTGAGGTCAGTCTAGGTGATCAATTAAAATCTAGGTACTTGATCGTAGATTCTATCTGCCTATGTAAGGTGGAGTCCCTGCCCTATGGAACTGGGGAGAATAAAAACACATGCACTCACATCCTAGCAATGCAAAAATCAGCAAGAATCTCTCACTCAGGCAGCAACTCTCTTCTCCTGATAGCGTCCTAGTAAGACACAAGTAGAGAAGAAAAGCATAGCTATTTTTTCCCAGAGATGATATTTTTATTTCAAATATGTGCCATACCACAAAAACACAAGGTGAGGTACATTCTTTGTGGAGAGTTGCAGCCTTTGGCATTTTATTCTAAATAAAAAAGTGTATTCGGAATTTACAAAGCTCACCACTTTACGCAAACATTCTTTGACCTTGTTGCTATCGATGTTCAAAAGTTCATCTAAAGTAACTTGTAATTTTGATCATTTGCATTTTTGTTACAATACTCTGAAGTGTGATGATTGTGACTTTCAGCCATGCCTGATTTGGAGGCATGAAAGAGCAAGGATTGAGAACGTGGCTTGCAGGAGGGCCCAAATTAGATGCCATCTTCTTTTATTTCCACATAGACCCACATAAGAGACTGCTACATTCTGGCCAAATTTACTGTTATAGGGTTTGATCCTTCCAACACTTGCACACATGAGTAACTTTATTCATGTGAGTAATCCAGAGACAACCCATGCCTACCAATAGTCGAGAGGGCAGCTGGCTTCAGCAGGGTTACTGGGCGTGCTCAGTCCATGTGAGCATGCTCAGTACAAGCCAAGCAGGAAATCTGGAGGGAGCACATGACCTTGCACCCTTCCCTCCCATATTGCCTTTGGAGTAATCCCTTTATACTCAATAGGACTATTCCCATGCAGTATCAGCACCATGCTTTGTTAGAACATAACTAATACCTCTCTTTCCCTATGGCTTTCTTTTTTTATACATGAAGTAGAAATCAAATTACTGTGCATTTTACAAATTCTTAATATGCAGTGAATATTTAGAGCCTATTATTGCTGCCAGTAAATTTGTATTTGTATCTAATTTTGTAAATATTACAAGACTCAATGAAAGTCATTACGCATAAAACATAATTAAAATTGTAGATTTTATGTTAATCAACCTTCTAGAGACATTCATCTTACTGTTTAGATTAAACTTTCAGCAAATTGGCAGCTTGGTAGATATAATTTAACATTCCTTAGTAATCTCATAAGGGCATTAATTCAAACTGCATACATTTACAGCTATTTAGAAGAATTTTCATGTATATGTGAGAAAATTAATTTGAGAAAACGGAAGAGATTTTTCTGTTCATTTCAAAGTTGTTTTACTTGTTTTATTTTTTTAAACTTTCCAAAACAATTCAACTCTCTATGAATGAGGACTGACTTAAGAAATACAGACCTCTAGTAGGAGTCATCTTACTACTTTCTTAAGGGGAACAATTCTTGGTCCAAATTCTGCTCTTAGTTAAACTGGTGTAAATTCAAAAGCCAACAGACTTACACTGGTGCAACAGTGAGACTCATTTAACCCTCCATTTTTAAATGACATTGGTATGTCCCTTGAAAAAGAAGAGCTCGGAGGCACTCTTTATTCAGGATATTACATAAGAAATAGGCACTGCCATACCGGATCAGACCAGTGGTCCATGTAGCGCAGTATCTTGTTCTAAGATGTGGCTAGTATGAGATGCTTCAGAGAAAGATACAAGAAACCCTGCAGTCAATATGTACATTGGATACTGTCGAGGAACCCAAACTCAGGGGTCCTAACTTACATGTCCGTTGCCCAGCAGATGGTCCAAATTAGCCAGACAACAGGTTAGCAAAGTCAAAGTTTATTTATCCTTGCGCAAGGAGGTAGCTCGGTGGTGGGAGCGACCCTAAGCATACATTTCTTAAAGCTTATATAACCTTACACAAACAGGTCTTATACGTCACATTTTCCATGGCAAAGACAAAGGCTAAGACAAAAAGTAAGGCAAAGGGCTCTTTATCTAAAAACACTTGGCCCAATACTTTTCACCCCCCTCTATCTGAACTACAAGGTCTTCCTTCACATTCCGTGCCTACTGGCGCCCAGCTCTCATAACTATCTTGTTATGGCAATAGATTCTAAGTCTAAACATCTGCTAGCAAAGCACTTTCTATCTTAGACCTTGACTGCTATACTCACAGACTAAAAATCAGTAAGAAAAGAGAATCCATCTTTTCCCCCATCTAGGGCAGAGAGACTCCATTTTAATTTTCCTCCACAATACATATGGGCACTATAAACCAAAGTTTGCCATCCTGAGGGCATTTTATACTATTCCAGCAGCGTAAGAGGTCCATACAGAGAATTCCCCCAGTTCAAGGACAGAGTATAAGCATTGTAAGTGGGAAGGAAGGATGGTCCAATGAGTGGGTTGCAAACTTGGGGCAAAGGAGATGCGGATTTAATTCCCTGCTCTCCCGCAGGCATCCTGTGTGACCTTGGTCAAGTCAGTTAGACTTTCTGATCCTCAATTCCCCATCTCACAGGGGTGTTTGAGGATGAATACATTAAAGATTGTGAGGCACTCAGCTAATGTGGTAAAGGGGGCCTCTAAGGACCATGCTCGTGTACAACTCCCATTACAGGAACAAGCTAGGACCAAATGTCGGAAGGGGCTGAGAGACACCGTGGCAAATCTGGCCCTATAAGTTCTATCTGCCTGTTTAACTTTCACATTGAGAAATACATCACATGGCATCTATTCCTGGATTGCATGAACTTCAGTGGAATTACTCCTGATTTATATTAATGTAAAACAAAAATCTGTTTCAGGATGAAAGACCTTGAACTCTGAAACCTGATTTCTGCCCTCCCTCCTTGCCACTCTCACTATTAGTCCATAAGAGTATAGTGCAAGTCTCTGCTTTAAAAAAAAATTATCTGTATATTCTTGAATGGTCTTAGAGTTTGTTAGAGAAATACATTTTATAAATAAATAAATAAAAAGGGTTGCTTGGAAATTTTCCAGATTATAATGAAAAGTCTTCCTTTTTTTTTAAAGCAACTCTAAAAATAAGTAGCTTTTGCTTCCCTGATGTAACATCACACACAGATGAAATAGTCATTACTATCTTACACGGTTCTGAATTGTTCACATTTAGACAAATACTTTAAGGCAGCCTGGAAGGATTAAAATTCCACCAGCATCTCTGCTATTGGAGAATTGATTTATCCTTTATATGGCCACTTGGTGTCATTATATTTACTAAATAGAATTGATACTCTTTGCATATGTTTATTTTTTTAATCTGCTTGGTCCCCCAATTTAGAAGTGTAACTGCTGTATTTCTTCCAGCACAGATAGTATAAAGGCATCAAAATCAACTTGGGAGCCAAATCTTCCTTCTTATTGTCCTTTGGGACTACAAGGGTTCATATTCCTTTTAAAAGGTTCCCAGACACTTAGGAAGAGGGAGAGAGCAAAATGTGTATGCATGCCAAGAAAGTGTCATAATAGTTTATTCAAGCAAATAAAAATAATGTATTCAACTTGGCAAAAGCCTTGCACTCTAAATTTACACCCAGAGTATGTGACAAAGTGCTTTCTCAGAGACATCCTGACTCTCAGGATGGTTGTCTTTGCCTTACAACAAACCAGCAAAATGGGATGTGCTGGCCAGTTTTCATCTCTTCTCCATCCTCCTCTCACTGCCCAAAAGGACTGCTGAAGAGTGCTGTACGTATTACAGTTAATAGCATGGGTTAGCAAAAAAACATGGAACTAGGGAGTCAGGGGCACCAGAGATCTAATTCTGGCTATGTCACTGACTCACTTTGGAGTGATCAAGTTGCAAACACTTTGTCTCAAATTTCCAAAAGAGCCTAAGGGATTTAGGTTCCTATATCCCATCAAGAAAATGAAGAGAAAAGTGAGGATTTAATTTCCCAAACTGTAAAACAGGGATATTAGTTTACTACTAAGCAGGATTTTAAAGATTTGTCAAGCTGTTTTCACATGGATGCATGTAACACCACATTACAGAAGTGCTACATAGTAATAGTCATTAATACCTAGCTCTTTACAGTACTGGTAATGAGCTAGATTGTGCTATTTAGGTACTAGCTACACTGAGGGGCAGCATATTGCCCCTCTGCAACAGAGGATCCCAGAAACTATTCTGCAGAATTCCTCCCAGAGCACCTCAGCACATGGGGGAAGTATTTCCACCTGTGCACTTTGTTGGGGTGCAGTCCCCCATACCCACCAGTCCTGTTCTGTGGAGCATAGCTGAGGGAGGGAGAAGATAAAATTCCTCCACCTTCTCTTTGCCCCTCCTGTGCCCTGTTTGGGGAAGCTGGAGGAGAGGAATCTCTTCACAAGAGTCCCACAGAGCACTTAGCAGTCACCATCTGACAATGGAGAATAGTAAAACAAGGGTCTTCTTGCTGCAGTAAGGCCCTGCAAGGCTAAATATAGGGCAAGGCTCCTTTTGTGTTGCACAGTCATAAGTGCTGCAGAAAAAATTCTAGGGCTGACTTCAGACTGATTTGAATAGACAAGTAGAACCTTAGAGTTATGAACAACTCGGGAATGGAAGTTGTTCATAACTCTAAAATGTTCATAACTCTGAACAATATGCTCTGGTTGTTCTTTCAAAAGTTTGCAAGTGAACATTGACTTAATACAGCTTTGAAACTTTACTGTGCAGAAGAAAAATGCTGCTTTTAACCATCTTAATTTAAATGAACCAAGCACAGAAACAGTTTTCTTATCTTGCCAATTTTTTTTGTAAACTTTCCATTTATTTTTTAGTAGTTTATGTTTAACACAGTAATGTACTGTATTTGCTCTTTTCTTTTTCCTTTGGTCTCTGCTGCTGCCTGATTGGAAACTTCCAGTTCCAAATGAGGTGCGTGGTGACCGGTCAATTCGTAACTCTGATCTTCGTAACTCTGAGGTTCTACTGTACTTGGAGTAGTATGTAGTAAAGTCCTGGACACATTGGAGTGATGCTGTGCTCATTTTCTGAAATTCAAAGTACAGAAAATGCTGTAAAGGGACCCCCTTGGATTTCTTTTGTACTGAAGTACCACTGCTCTATTTAGATTTGCCATTTGATGATCTGAACATGCATTGATTTATGCTGTATGGTTTATGCTTGGAGGCTTTTGCTCTCTAGACCCCAGAAGTCTGGAATTGGAAAATGGTGCTGCACTATCCCTACTAAATAGGTTTCTGTTAAACTCACTTGAGTTTTCCACTCTAAAGAGGGAAGGAAGCAATGTTGCTAAAATATCACTTGGAAGCATCAAATAGGACTCATGGCAGCCAGATTTTTTAGTTGAAGTGGTGGACCTTTTGGATCGGAGGGCCCTTTGTACCAACAGAAATAGTTCCCTCACAACTATGTGATGTGAAGGGGAACAAGAAGGGTTTCTACAGGTATGTTAGCAACAAGAGGAAGATTAAGGAAAGGTGGGCCCCTTACAGAATGGGGGAGGCAACCTAGTGATAGAGGATGTGAAGAAAGCTGAGGTACTTAATGCCTTTATTGCCTCTGTCTTTACAGACAAGGTCAGCTCCCAGACTACTGCACTGAGTGGCACAGAATGGGGAGGAGGTGAACATCTTGCAGTGCTGAAGGAACAGGTCCAGGACTATTTAGAAAGATTGGACATACACAAGTCCATGGGGCCAGATGCAATGCACCCAAGGGTGCTCAGGGAGTTAGCCGATGCGATTTCAGAGCCATTGGCTATTATCTTTGAAAGCTCCTGAAAACAGGGGGAGGTCCCAGATGACTGGAAAAAGGCAAATATAGTGCCCATCTTCAAGAAAGAGAAGAAAGAGGATCCAGGGAACTGTAGGCTGGTCAGCCTCACCTCAATCCCTGGAAAAATCCTGGAGCAGGTCCTCAAGGAATCCATTTTAAGGCACTTAAAAGAGAGGAAGGTGATCAGGAGCAGTCAACATGGATCCACCAAGGGAAAGTCGTGCCTGACCAACCTGGTTGCTTTCTATGAAGAGGTGACTGGTTCTGTGGATGAGGGGAAAGTGGTGGACGTGATATACCTTGACTTTAGCAAAGCTTTTGATACGGTCTCCCACAGTATTCTTATCAGCAAGTTAAAAAAGTATGGGTTGGATGAATGGACTACAAAATGGATAGAGAATTGGCTAGAGCAAAGGCTCAATGAGTAGTGATCAATGGCTCTATGTCTAGCTGGCAGCCGGTCACAAGTGGAGTGCCCCAGGGGTCAGTCCTGGGGCCGGATTTGTTCAACATCTTCATTAATGATCTGGAAGAGGGGGTAGATTGCATCCTCAGCAAGTTTGCAAATGACACTAAGCTAGGGGGAGTGGTAGATACCCAGGAAGGGAGGGATAGGATACAGAAGGACCTAAACAAATTGGAGGATTGGGCCAAAAGAAATCTGATGAGGTTCAACAAGGACAAGTGCAGATTGCACTTAGGATGGAAGAATCCCATGCACAGCTACAGATTGGGGACCGACGAGTGGTGCAGAAAAGGACCTGGGAGTTACAGTGGATAAGCTGGATATGAGTCAGCAGTGTGCCCTGGTTGCCAAGGCTAACGGCATATTGGGCTACATTAGTAAGAGTATTGCCAGCAGATCACGGGAAGTGATTATTCCCCTCTATTCGGCATTGGTGAGGCCGCATTAGGAGTATTTCATCCAGTTTTGGGCCTCCCACTACAAAAAGGATGTGGAGAAGTTGGAGAGAGTCCAGCGGAGGGCAAAAAAAAGGATTAGGGGGCTGGAGCACAAGACTTATGAGGAGAGGCTGAAAGAACTAGGCCTGTTTAGTCTGCAGAAGAGAAGAATGAGGGGGGATTTGATAGCAGCCTTTAACTATCTGAAACGGGGTTCCAGGGAGGATGGAGCTAAGCTGTTCTCAGTGGTGGCAGATGACAGAACAAGGAGCAACAGTCTCAAGTTGCAGTGGGGGAGGTCTAGGTTGGACATTAGGAAAAAGTTTTTCACTAGGTGGGTGGTGAAGCATTGTAATGGGTTACCTAGGGAGGTGGTGGCATCTCCATCTTTAGAGGTTTTTAAGCTGCGGCTTGACAAAACCCTCACCGGGATGATTTAGCTGAGGATAGTCCTGCTTTGAGCAGGGGGTTGGACTAGATGACCTCCTGAGGTCCCTTCCAGCCCTAATATTCTATGATTCTATGATTCTATAAATTAAAAAGACACTTCTCAGACACAGTGGTTTGATTTAGTGCTGAACTACCATGTGGAGCACTCATACAGTGCAAGTGGATTCTCATAATTGTCTCAAAATACACCGGGCAGTAGTTTCAAGGGACTTTTGAGAGATAGTGTGGTGCTACACAAGCACTGAAAAAGGGGTCATTCAACTCCTAGAAGTGCCATTCCCTAAGGTTTCGTTAACATAATTGGAACTGGGACTTAATTTCTTTCTGTCTAGGCATTTATAAGGTATTAATCACTATGGTATTAGCCACCATGGTTTTGAAAAGGAATTGATTATAAGCCTGCCTCCTAGGTCATTACTCCTGAGTTGGTGCTATAGAGTGACCATTAGCTCTGAAAACATGTTTCCTTTCAGGAAAAGGGAGAGAAATAAGGCAAATCAAAGAAAATGTAAGAGACTGCAGAATTAGTATGCACTTCCATTAACGGAACAGCTCCTCAGACGGTGTAAGTCACCAGAAATCCACTGACTTTGGTGGGGCTACATCTCTTTACAGCAGCCAGGCAGTTGGCCCAGAGTAAAGAATTTCAGACTGAGGCAGTTAACCTGTTTCATGTGTTCCTCAATCTTTTAATAACAACAGTGCAGAAGTCTGTAAGTATTTAATGTATCCTCAGCTAGTGCAGTCAGTGATCCTATAATGTGGTACCTGAGAAGCCCTCTGTAAAGAGCTTGACTAGTCAATGATACAACATAGGTCTGATTCTCCTCTCAGTTGCACCAGTGTAAATTGGGAGAAATATGGTCAATACGATCAACGTTTACATATGATGCAAAAATTAGGTTTTTTTCTTCAGTCAATATTTAAACTACACAGTCAGTTCAGCAGAAAATATAAACATAGCCACACAATTGCTGGTTAATTCTCTTTGTTCTTTCCTAAGTGCCTGTGAGAAAGCAGAAACATAAATCTTCCATTCACACAAAATAAATTCATCAACAAGTAGCTGCTTTTAGGCCTTTTTCCTCCCACAGAGCAAATGAAAATATTGTCTTTCTACTATGGCTACAACATTTCAATCTGACTTTAAGATAATGAAAGAGCTTCATGCATTTAATCAGATATTGACTGATTGCTATAAAATACTAAGTCAAACAATATCTGCAAGAAACATGGGTCGGAGGAAATAAAACATGTTTAGGCTAATATGCTCGAACAAATAAATGATAAATGAATATACTGTACATGTGATTCTGAGGCTGTGATAGATCCACAAAGTTAGCCCTCTGAGTAACTACTGAACATTTTCCTTATTAGTCTGGTATAGGAAATTTAAGAGAGACAAAGCATATTATAAGTTTGCTTCTGTATTCTATTCTCCTTATTTTAAGCATTCCCTGTTTGTATGCTCATTACTGAGCCTGAGATCTGGAACAGATGTTTTTCAGGGCAATAGCTTGTGAACATCATTCTGATTAAAAGAGAAGCTGCAGAATTACATGACAGCTGCAGCAGATGCACTGATCTGGCAGTTAAGGCATCAGACTGGGAGCATTAGGATGATTTCCTGGCTCTGCCACAGATTTTGTGTGACTCTTGGCAAACCTGCTAATATCTCTGTGCCTCATTTACCCACTTATGAAAAGGGAATCATAATAATCAACCTTTCCTCCCACCCTTTGTCTGTCTATTTAGACTGTAAACTTTTGCAGTGGAGCTATGCGTGATGCACCTAGTAACAGGGGACCCTAATCTGAGTTGACTCTAGGCACGAGTGTAATGAAAACAATTTATTACGTAAGTTTGGAATATAAATTTGGGAGAAAAGAAGGAAATAAAGAAATTAATTAATTCTGTAATGTGCGTTATGCGGGAGATATTACTAGACCATCACAATAGTGCTTTCTGGCTTTAAAATCTATGAATAGTGCCTTGACTGACTCACAGGAAACAGGAAGTAAATTAGACTACTGCCATATGTTGATTAACGGTTGTTTATTCTTTGGTAGGCGCTCAGATACTATAGTAACGTGTGCCATTACATAAACTGCAGTAGTTCAGATAGATGGAAAGGAATACATAGGAAATTACATGGGGAAGGATTTGTGACCATGGGGCAGGGAAATATCTTTGATCACAATGATTTAAATTATGTCTACACTAGAAATGCTAGGGCAGCACAGAAGGGGTTCTTCTGTTGCTGTTGTAAATTAACCTCTCCAAGAAGCAGTAGCTAGGTCAATGGAAGAATTATTCTGTGAACCTAGCAGTGCATACACCAGGGCTTAGGTCAGTTTAATTACACCACACAGAATACAGAATTGCTTGCAGCCCAGAGTGAGGTAGGTAAGCCGACGTAACTTCTTAGTGTAGAGCAGCCCTAAGAAGCAGTCACTGCTGGAAAGAAAGTAATAACCCAAATCATAAAATATTTGTTCTAGTGCAAGTGTCAACTGGTTTAGATCTTCACGGTGTTCTTCTGACAGTGCAGAGTGTATATCAGACTTAAAAGGTATCCAGACATGACACATACACAATAGTAAGTAAACTCTGAACAATACTGTGGCATTGTCTCACAGTAACAAATGTATTTAATATTACAATACCTCACACCATTCATTTCACTCTGTTAGAAGGGCTTCCCCAATCTCTTTTGGGTTTCCTTATTTTGCCTCCAGAATAGCTTGCAACAAGAAAATAGTAGTTGTTTTCATGGTTAGAAGTCTCCCAGTTACCCCCAATTCTTTGACAATCTGCTTCTCTGGGTTGATCTGATTTCCCATTTTGAACCACAAAGAAAGAGCTGTTTGATATAGCTTTTAAATGTCTATGTTAAGTGGTAAACTTCTGCTACAGCTATGCAAACATGCATCTACAATAGCCATAATGGCTCTACCATGCCAGATTCAAAATGTTTTTCCGCCCATGTTGGCAAATCTAAGTAATGTTTTAAAAAAGGCCAGTAGAGGTAAGGCTCAAAAAACTAGGTACCCTTAGCCAAAGAGAGAAGGCTGTGATAAAGAACTGACTGGATCTGACTTTCTTAGCCAATACACAGCTCTAAGGACCAATTCTACTCCCAGTAAAGTCTATAGAAAAACTCCCATTGATTTCAGTGGTGCAGGACTGGGCCTTGGAAAAATGTGCACTGACTAAGTAAGGCAGGTTTTGCAATAGCAATTCCTTAATATACTGGTCTTTTAAATTCTATTACCAGTAGTTCTTTATCAAGTCGCCCCCTGGTTCTGGGAAACGTCACCTTTGGGGTTCCCAGCCCTCATCCCTGATGTTGGGTGCTGGGTCTCTCCTGCTTGCTGGGCTGGGGCAGGCAAACTCTGCTTCGTTCCTCCCCAGAAGCCATCCACCTCCCTGGCTGATCAGGTCCAGACTGAGTTAGACTTCCAAGAGGGATAATTCTTTGGTAAGACAGCAGCGAGAGGGAACAGAGCTAGAATACTTTTACTTTGACTATTTTTATTTGCTATATGCTATTTGCTATATAGCTCCTATTGTTGCCTTATGCAAAGATGGATAAAATAACAAAAAAACAGCAGGCTACATGTGCGTGAGCTTTGCTGACCTCAGGATTCTGGCCAAATGCAGTTATGCACCTTTATCACTGGTAAACAGGTAAACTACTGGTAATATTCTGTGTGGGTCAACAAAGAGATTTGTGACAATGGCAGAAAAGTAAGATGACAATTGGTGTGTATGGTACAAGTGAGAGAACTTTGCTCCGCATCTTACGCAGATGCCAAATCTTACATTTATCTCAGACATCCTCCAGGGGAAAAAATGCTGACTGCATATTGTTGTGGTGGAGTGGGGCGTGAGGGGCCCAATCCCCCCACTGGAAGAGTGTGTCCCAATCAAGAGATAAGAGACCAGACCACTATTTTTTGGTTAACCACTATTTATGTAACTTTTATTGAAGTATATAGAGTTATAAAAAAGGAAAAATTAGTTAAATGAAAGATTCCTATTATTACAATTAAAAAAGCTTCAATTCTTATCAAATCCTACATACATCAACCCCTCATACACATGCCACATTCCCAACTCTACTTCCCTAAAACATTCCTTATTAAATCCTACATACATCAACCCCTCATACATAAGCCACATTCCCAAAACTTTGCTTCCTTAAAACATTCCAAAAATCCTTCAAGTGCAAACACCAGCACCACCACAATCACAATCCCTCTTCCCGTGCCCAACACAGAGGAAAAACCTCAGTGCCAGTCTCAGTAGGGTAAAGCTCATGCCAGACAGAGAGAGAGCGCTATCTGTGGGCAAAAAGGATTATTCCAGTTTACCACACATTATTATATATGCGCAGCCCAGGACAGCACAAACACCTTGCTTCTCCCCCTTGCTCCACAGACACCATGGGTCATGGCTGGTGAGGCTAGCCATGGGCTGTTTGCGGCTAGGAGTTACAAGAGTCAGCTGGGGTGCCTGGTGGGGAGTACAAGTGGATTTCAACTTATTTTCAATCTGTGGGTTAATTAGCTTGGAGCAGTGATAATACATACACACAATCCAAAAAACATTCCCCAATTTAAATCCCACATTTAACCAAGTTTATATTTACCACATGTGGATGTTATCTCCGGAGCGATAGATAACAGATCTGCAACTTGTTTTCTTGAGATAGAAGATTAAGTGTGAGATAACAGCCCGATGTTCCATCAGCTCGACCAACTTATAGTTCATCCTGACTATAAGCAGCCATAATCAGAGCCCACCGCAACCAGTTACAATGGTTGAACACCCCCTGTCACCCCCTTCGGATATGCTAAGGTGTGCGGCCTTGCAATCCAGGGCAACCAGGTGAACAAAAAGAATCAGTAAAAGAAAAATCCAAAAGCAGAAAAAAGATCTGGAAAAAAAAAAAAAAAGAACAAGAAAACTAAACTGCAGGCTCCCTTGGTGATCAGGCAAGGGGGTTTAACACACTTCCTTGTGAAGAGTGGGGAGGTGCCCAGGACTGGCCAGGTCCCTGGGTGAAACGACAGGCTACTAACCTATCACATCTCCAACATGTCCAAACCAGAACCCTGGCTTTATGGCTGAGACCCCAGAAAATTAGCATATCGCCTGTTGGCATGGAAACTCACTGACCTTGGTCAGTAAAGTTCTACAGCAGATAGCTATAATTTATCTTATCACCTTCTCCAGGGTTGTTTCAAACCAGTGGGGACACAGGTAGTGAGTTTCTTAGAGAACTGCTATTGTTTGCAGTTTTTGACTCCAGAAGATAATACCATCTACTTATTTATTTATTTATCTAATTTGAGGCTTAACAAGCTGCATTCCATCCCAGGCTGGAGTTTGGCCTTAGCAAAAAGCAAGTGGAAAAATCCACTTCTAACGCATATGTTACTTGTCAGCATTAACCCAACTATTTTTCTCCTATCACTACAACCGTCTCCTAACAGACACTGAGACAAAATCTCCTCTGCACTATACCCTGGGCTATTTAATTTACACAGTGGCTGCATATGTAAATCAGGACAAGTTTGGGTCCAAAGTAAAGAAATTATTTATTTTTTACATTTAATAAAATGTATATAGAACTACATTTGGGGTAAAAATAAAATAAAGATTTTTTAATCATAAAATGATGATGTACATAATTAAACTGCATTGCTGTGGGACACTGCAGAAAGAAATTCCAATCAGTAGATGATGTCCAGAGATATCAATATTTGTTTGGCTGCCAAAGCACAGCAAATGACAGCAGCCAAAGAGGATGCCTTTTCTTGAATTACAGCACTTTTCATTAGTTAATACCCAGGAGGATTCCTTTAGATGTGCAGAAATGCTAATATTGAGCAGACAAGGCCACGGGAAACAGAGGAAATAAAATTTCATGAACACAATAAAGTGATGACTCCATGAATGAATAACTATGCCATGCTATTGTTCACTTTTAAAAGCAGTCATTTATTTAAATGCCAAACATGAAATAATGTATGATGGCACTACAGCTTTTCCCCTTAAAACATAATTGATTCATTTCTGGAATATATTATTTATAAGAACCACACACCATTTTTTGTTAGCTGTTTTGATTACCATATTTGTTTCCCTTTAGATGGAAGCTCATATGATTCATTGCAGATCCTAACTCCAGCATTAGGGTAGAATAATATCTTGAGGGAAAAGTGGAACTTTTTCTATAAAGTATGTACAAGTAAGGCAAACATGTAGCATGCATGTAGCATGCCCTCTGCATAAAAGCTGTATGCAGTGTGCTCCCTGGTGAAGTGATTACAACAGGCACATTATAAATTGTAAGATATACATTATAAATAAAATAGTTATTGGCAGTCCTTGCTTGTCATCTATTCAGTTATTATCAGTCGGCCGTTTCCCGTAAGTATCATGGTAGAAGTGGGTCATGAGGAGAAATTTGAAAAAGGAAAAGTAGTAGCTTTGTCAATTAGCTTTGTGGGGTGCTCCAGCTATAAGGGAAGGCATGAAAAAATGAAGATGTGTTAGAAGAAGTGGATAAACAGGCAGAGAAGCCTTTGAGTCTTTATCTCAATAAGATAAAGACGATACATACGGAAGACAAGAGCTGTGGAGGATTTAAAGGTGAAGGCAAAAAAGCTTGTCATTGTGGTATCAATAGAGGAGGCTTTGGAACAAACTGGTAATTTAAACTGGTAATAAGTCACCAAGATGAGATGGTATTTACCCAGGAGTTCTGAAAGAACTCAAATATGAAACTGCAGAATTACTAACTGTGGTATTTAACCTATCATTTACATCACTCTCCGTATAAGATGAATGGAGAATAGCTAATGTAACTCTGATTTTTTTAAAAAGGCTCCAGAGGTGACCCTGGCAATTAAAGGCAGGTAAATCTAACTTCAGTACCAGGCACATTGGTTAAAATTTTAGTAAAGAACAGAATTATCAGAAACAGATGAACACAAAATGTTGGGGAAGAGTCCACATGGCTTTTGTAAAGGAAAATCATGCCTCACTAATCTATTAGTAAGCAGGTAGACAAGGCTGACGAAGTGGACAGTGTACTTGGACTTTCAGAAAGCCTTTGACAAGGTACCTAACCAAAAGTTCTTAAGCAAAGTAAGCAGTCATGGGACCAGAGAGGAGGCTCTCTCATACTGGTTAAAAGACAGGAAACAAAGGGTAGTAATAAATGGTCATTTTAAAGAATGGAGACAGATAAATAACAGGTTTTCACAAGAATCTATACTGGGAACTGTGCAGTTCAAACACGTTCATAAATTATCTGAAAAAGGGGGTGAACAGTGAGGGGGGGAAACTTTGCAGATCATAGAAAATTACTGAAGAGTTATGTCCAAAGCTGAATGTGAAGAGTTACAGAGGGATCTCACTAAACTGGGTGACAGGGCTGTGCGGGCAAAAGGCAAATGAAATTCAGTGTTGATAAATCCAAAGTACTGCATATTGGGCAGCATAATCCCAAGTATACATACAAAACAACGTTAGGAACCATTAGAAAGGGATAGGTAATTAGACAAAATATCATAATGCCACTATATAAATCCCTGGTACGCCCACTCCTTGAATACTACATGCAGTTTAGTTTTATTTTAGTCTCAAAAGAGACATATCAGCATGGGAAAAGGTACAGAGATGGGAAACAAAAATTATCAGGGACATGGAACAGCTCCCGTATGAGGAGAGATTAAAAAGACTGGGACTGTTCATCTTAGAAAAGAAGTGACTGGGGAGATATGATAGAGGTCTATAAAATCATGAATGGTGTGGAGAAAGTGAATAAGGAAGTGTTATTTACCCCTCCGCATAACACATAAACCCGAGATAAGTCAATGAAATGAACAGGCAGCAGGTTTAACACAAACCTAAGGAAGTACTTCTTTACACAACACACAGTCAACCTGTGGAATTCATTGCCATGGAGTGTTGTGAAAGCCAAAAGTATAACTGGATTCAAAAAAGAATGAGATAAGTTAATGTATTAAGATGAAACAGGCAAGATTCGCACTTTGAGATCTTGACCACCTGGCAAAAGAGAGTCCCATGAACACAACTTTACTCTGATCTATTCTAACTTCTGTAATGGATACACATTTAAGCTGTGATCATGCAAGTTGAACTCTGCAGGTGAATCTCTCAGTTGGTGCATAGCCCACCCCCACCACTTGCTTCAAAGGGCTTCACACAAAAAGGACCCTTACCACCACACAATCTCTTCAAAGTATGGATCAGCTTGCAAGAAGTTAGTTCAAATTTGGGCTATGCAAATTCAAATCTGATGTCTAAACTGGTATAAATTAGACCCCACACAGATGGTCTGACACCCGTCAACTGTTTTATACCCTCCTCTGAATGTGAGAATGTAAAATAATCTGAACTGATATGACTTATGTGCCATGGAGCTGGAAGAAGGTGTAAAATAGTTGGTTGCCTACTTCAATTTGCAGTCTGTTAGTTTCAGTTCTTTCTAGGTTTCCCTTGGTGCTTGAGTTCCCCCAACTAGAGAATGGGAGAATCATTTCTTTGTTATTTTCTGAAAATAACTTCCTCTCACCCTTTGAAATCCTCAGGGTCTCCAGTTATACAAGGCAGAACATTCCATTTCAATTTTATCCAAGGGATGATGAGAAGGTGGCTTGTATATTAAAGCTTGCCCATTAAAGGTATTGAACATCATCCACTTCACCAGAAGCTGGGGATGTGCAGCCCTAAGTAAGATTGGGCCATTACTGAACATGACGAGTCTGATTCTTTGCTCTCTTCTTCCTTTCCCCTCTGCATGTACTCTGAGAAAAATATTGTCAGTCAGTAAAGTATTCCACATATCTATGTTAATGTGTGCTCATGTTTTCAAAGCTTTTAGCTACTTCATAAAATATTGAGCAACTTGACCAATTAGCATATGCACATGAGTTATTTTTTCCTTGTCAAGGCCTATGATGTTATGTGCTCTCAGAGCAAAAGCCTAGTCTGAAAAGAGAAGAATAAAATTAATTACATATTTATAAGTCATTAATCCATCACTAAACACAGCCCACCTTTCTTCTTGCTAGTATCTTTTTGACTAAGTGGATGCTAGAATTTTGTTTTGCATTCAATAGAGTTTAATAAAGCACACTGCCTGCACTTTTATTTGAATATGGAATCCTAATCCATTTAATAAAAGCAGCACAAAGCAAGAGGAGACAAGTTACAAAATTACAGCCTGATGTGATATATTATACAGCAACCAGGGTGATTTTGCTTTAAAAACAATGTTTCTTTTGCTTGTGAGTATTAATGAAGTATATCAGGAAATAGTCTGATGGGTACAACTTGATGAATGGTTTCTATAGTGAATGTGTATCATGCTCAGGTTGGTCACTGTCTGGAATCCACTCCCCAGGGCTAGTAAAACTCCATTCATAGACATTCCTCCCAGATTGGAGGGAATGTGCTAGGTAGTACAAGGGAAGGAGGAGGGCTGTTTTGAAGCAAGTTAAATGACCTAAATGATTCATGCTACAACAGGGATTCCACTGGCATATTAATAGGAAATAGTTTGTTTGATTCTATGTGGCATTTTTATTCTCAAGAGCCAATGATTCATTGTTCTTACAGCAAGAGCACCATTAACTGCTACTGTTAAAATTGCGTAAGTCTTTACATTTTAAATTCTGGGTTTCATTTGCTCATAACTTTCTAGAATATTCACCTTTTGGGCTGAATTTTTTCTCGCTTAGTCTGGTTGGAATATGTTTTTTGCTGGGTTGGTTGGTTTGTTAGTTTGAGATAAAATTGTTCTGCTTTTGAGTATGAGAAGAGTGAATAAAATATTATTTCTCTCTGAACCTTGCTAGTTTTTTCAAAACAGCGTTAGTTTCAAAGTGGCTAGGATTTAAAAGCTGGCATGCCAACAACAAATATTGAAGATGCTTTTTAGTGTTGCTGCAAAAACCACATTCCTACAATCATCACATGCAGGGTATATTTTGCATTTTTTTTCACTAAGGCCTACAGTTTTTCAAAAGTGGCCATGGATTTTGGATGCCCAAGTGGGACCTGCTTTTCAGAATACTGAGCATCTACAATACAATTTGAAGTCCAATAGGAGCCATGTGTGTCCTTTGCTGTTGACCATCTGTCTCAAGGGGTCACAAGCTGGCCATGCAGAATTTGTGGCCACTTCTGGAAGTTTTTGCCAGAAAATGCACAACTAATCGAGGCTGCATGCTGCATGTGTTCATAACCAGCTTGACTGAATGTGGACAAGCATGCTGAAAGTGGGCTGTGGCACAGACTCTAAAAGTCCCAGCTGACCTCATAAGGGAACCTGCTGAACACCTTGAAATGTTCGCAGACAGAAAGCTTGGGCTGATGCACCTTAGTTGCACCACAAGTTCTTAAGCCTTCTATCTGAGGTACTTATATGGCCCCAATCACTGTCCCCCTCACAGTCCTTGATGTATTTATCCTCCCAGCAGCCTTGTTAGGTGGGGACTTATAATTATCCCAATTTTACAGAGCAGGAACTGAGGCAGAGAGAGAGACAGTAAGTGACTGCCCTTGGTCACACAGGCTGTCTGTGGAGGAAATTGAACCTAGGTCTCTTAAGTGCTTGGCTGGTGGCCCAACCGCTGGAACATCCCTCTTTTTTAAGGGTATGTCTACACCGCAAAATAAGCCCATGCTCAAGCCTAAATTCAAACACAACCCCTTGTGTCTACACTAAAATTGCGTAATCCAGGGCTCACACCTAGGGTCCCAGGATCCTGCAAGGCTGGAGGGTCCAAGCTCAAGTTTAGCTGGGACCCAGGGTCCAAGCTGTATTGCTTTTCAATGTAGATTCTAAACTTGGGTCCAGGGAATCAACCAGAAGCATCCTACAATTCCATGGAATGACTTCCTTAGTCCTCTCTGTCCCAACTATCTGCAATCCACTCTACTGAAAACAGAAGCCAGTTCCCTTTTGTGAGCAGCAACAGCTCAGGTCAGCATTAGCCCATTCTTTTCTGATAACTAATCTGCAAGCACATTGTCAAACAGCCTCCTGGGTTTGCAATGAGAGCGAACCAAACAAACCTTTTGCAGAACGAGCTGCTTCCTGCTAATGTGCAGGGCAAGCCGGTAAGTGTTCCCACAGTGCGCCACCATCCTAGGAATAGAGTGGCCACATTTTGGGCAAGTGGAGGGGGCAAGTTGCTAGGGACTCTGGGAAATGATTACTTTGACTCAGGTCTGCACATTGCAGCATGGATGCCGGAGTCCTAGGTTTGAGCATGGGTTAGAAAAGTCTCAATGTAGACGTTCAAGCCCAGGCTTCCCTAACAAGGGTCGGATGACTCGAGTCCCAATAATGCTGGGCTAACATTGCAGTGTAGGAGAGGAGACCCTTCCTGCAGGACTCCCAGTGCACTTGGTCCAGAACATTTGAGTGATCTCTGACAAAATCGTTTCAGATTATAGAATACAGATACAGATGGTTTTCGCAGCATAGACCTTTGAAATGGTGGAGTGCAGCTCCTTCATTCTATCTGTACTCAGACCGTACTCTCCTCCCCCTTCCTCTCCAAACCCGGTCATGAGTTTTCCTTCTAAAAAAGGGGAAACCCCTTGGAAATTGCACATGAAACAGCTACATTAAGACAACACTGAGCTAAATAGTTAAACAGTAAAAAGGCTGCAAACTCCACAAGTTGCAAGCGTAACCTTGACCAGGCCCACTTCTGTGTGTGTGTTTGCATTGTTAATTGCCTGGTCAGGTGCTATTTCTTAAATATTACAACATCACACATTAGCTGGGCCTTAGGGCCTCTCAGGTGAATGAGGGGAGAACATCCCCTGCTTCCTCCATGAAGAGCCTACAGCATCCTCCTTCTGCTTCCTGACTGTGGGGGTGGAGGGGCTCAGGGTAATGGCACTGCCTCCCCCTTGTCTTCTCCATGCTCTTTTGGTGGCTAGTGCCTGAGTGGTTTTAGGTAAGAGCAGTCCCTACCCTCGAGGGAGCACTGACAATGCATTTATACACACGACAATGTGCCGGGGGCGGTGGGGGAGGAGGAAGAGAAACGTTTCTTAAGAAACTTGTAATTTAAGAAACATTGGATGCCTGTGCAGTGCCAGGAACAACCTGTCCATAACTGAGAAACTTGTTTCTGGGTCAGACTGCACCATAGATCTTCTGCATGAACAAGGCTGTACCATTCTTAATAAGATCAGCCTTGCCCATCTCATTGATCACACAGTTACATTTGGATACAAACTGGAGTGCAGCATAGGCTTTTGGCTTCCAGACTGGAGAACATCAATCAGACAAAATTCTTCTGTGAGCTTCAGACCGTGGCACTCTGCTTTCCTTGCACAGACCTGGCCAGGGATGTCAGTGGAAGAGCTGTGCATAGAATGAAAGCAGAATATAGGAGTCAAGATTTGCCACATGGGCCTGAAAATAGAATTTTGCTCTAAACATACACTAAATGCTGCAAACACAATAGCAACAAGTTATTCAAAAACTCCTTGATTATTATTCTCCTCTTCAAACATGTCATATTCCACAAAAATCCATTATGAGCTTCTGTTTTTTTTTCTCCCCGTATTTATAGATGGTGGTGGTTCTTTATTTTCTAATGTGCTTAGAAGGACCTTTGATGTAATTTCAAGAGAAGAGAGCAGAAACCATCCATCCTCTAGACCATGTTGAATTCACTGTAATGTAAATAATTAGTAAAACAGTCATTTCTACTGCAGTCTTACCATGTCAGTACTGAATCTAAATGAAAATAATAAATTATAAATAAAATAAATAATACATAAAAAATAAATCATAAACTACATATGGAGTGATTTGGTAGCAATGATAAAAATTGCAGCTACAACTTTTTAAGATTTACCTATATTTTACTTTAGAAAGTACAGCAATTCAATTAATATAAAAAAAAATTCTGCTGCAAATTATTATCCACATTTTCCATAATAAATAGTAACAATGGCTTGCAAAGCTTTTGTAAAGTTTCTAGGAACAAAGATGGCCTTCTGGAAAATATTTATAATGAAAAGTGTATGCATGTAATAAAAGGATTGGGTAAAAATTAATAAAACCAAATTAAAAGACAGTGATAAATATGAATTCCTAGTTGTGTCCTATTAAGCTAAATTTATTCTATCGGTTTTGTTCACTGTGGAAACAAAAGAAATAAAATATATTGTATTTAATTGCTAATATGTAAGTGATGTTTTATTTATGTTGGGCTTTCATCACTTTCTCTTTAGCAACTTGACTACATTCTCTTATCTTGTGTTTCTGACAACATCTTTCTCTGCCTGTGAAATAAAATACCTTGAATCATTAAAAATTCTGTTTGCTTTCAATAAAAATATTAGTAATTAAATTTCAACTCATTAACATTTATTTCCATTGTATCTTATCTGCCTGATGATTTGACTATATTGACTATGTCTACACACAACTTCCCTTTGAGCACACTAGTGACATTATTGCACAATGACAAACACAGAACATTTTGTACATTATATTTTCTTGATGGGGCTGGGCTGAGACACGATGGAATATGGAAACCTTCCATATGACCCTGAAAACGATGTGCTCTTAAGCCCATATCCGTCCCACAGTCAGTGGAGTGGCTGCAGAGCCACTCCAAAGACACTACTTCACCCCAAAGGAAGTATCTGTGCAATAGGATCTCCTCCCACCCAACCCTTTTCTGACTTATTCCCGTTGATAGCCATGTGCTGCCACAAAATGAGGTTATGCCAAGCATTTTCTGTGCTATGCAGGGAGTGCACAGCCCACACATTTGGGGCCTGATCTAGCTACTATTGAAATCAGTGGCAAGGATCAGGCACTTGAGCTTTACAAGATAGAGAATAATTAGCAAAGAAAAGGGAGAAATGTCTCTTCTCCACAGTAGGAGAATATGCACAGTGAAATAATTGGTTGGTTGCTTGTACCATCTGACATAATGCTATGGATCTTCACAACACAGGCCAAATTATAACATGCCAAATTATTCCGTGGTATAAAACCACTGAATTACATCAGGGATAAATTTGGCCCAGTGGGCTTGATTCTGAAAGGGGTTGATCCCCAAATTCCTTTAATATTTTATTCAGTTGCCACACTATCAAGAACTATGTAAAACAATGAACAGAGGAGATAATAGTTGAACAGATCTCCATCCTGTTTTTTCCTGGCTCAGGTTTCATCTCCTTCAGAAAGGAATAATAAAACCAAAATAATTTACTCATTTATTTGCCTTTCTATTGGATCAGGTTCTTACACCTCACTCACTGTAGTAACTGAGTGCCTTCCAGAGACACAGTAAGTGAGGTGACTAGGGGTATGTCTACACTGATTCCGCTGATTGGTCTCCATGGACTGACGCAGCAGGATTGATTGAGCAGGCAGTGGAGACCCACTTAATCAATCCCAGAAGTGCTTTCCGTCGGATGCAGTAACTCCACCCCCCGGAAAAGAGTAACACTGCATCCACCGGAGGGCATTTCCTGACGATGCAGCCCAGTAAAGATGCCACGATAAGGGAGCGTAATTAAGTCAACGGAAGATACTCATTCTACAATACGTAGCTTGCATATCTCCCGTCGACCCAGCATGGCAGTGTAGAGTAGGCCTAACATCTGTTAGGTGTTTGTTCTCTCACCCTCTACATGGGAGGAGGTGTGTGTGCAGTGGAGTGTCTTGTTTGGGATTTTTAAAATATACCCACATTGCTAAGTTTACATTAAAGAAAGCAGGGGCAAAGAAGTGTGCATTAGAGCGGAAGGTTCCAGAGAGGGGAGAGAAGAAACAGCAGCAACAAGTAAATAAAAAGGCAAAATTTCACATGAGGATCTTCACTGATGTGCACCACACTTTTTAACCAGAAAAAAATTAAATGATCAACTGCATCCATAGCAGCACTCTCCCCAGCTCCCTGTCAAATGCTGCCAGTTATGTGGGAAATCCAGTCTACATTCTCTGGGCTCGGTTAGCACTGCTTTCGATAATTAGCTGTAAATTGCTTGCAATGCCATTGACAATGAAGATTCCCAGCAAATTGTGATGGTGTGCAAAATAATATCTTTAAAAGAGACAATATTGATGAACTGTTTGAACAATGGACATAATTTTCACAGACGTACTGAATTTTCAATTTAGAGATTTAAAAAAATGGCACCAGGATTTTCCCAAACGGGCTGGAAGAACAATCTCTCAGAATCATGACTCACATCTTATGTTAAATATTACTGGGGAGGGCGGAGGTAGAAACCCTAACTATTTACAGGTAGCATGAGTTCCTACATGAGGAATTAACTGAAAGCATGACATGCTGCAGAGAAACTCACATGCCATGTCTCCAAGCTGTCGCTGCTAATAAGAAGATGTAGCAAGGTGCAGGTTGAGGGTAAGGACAAAAGGGCACAGAAGCTGTCCATTTTTAATTCATTTTGTAGTCAACTTATTCTTACTTTTTTTCTTTGAAAATCTGATTTTTCAGACCATGTCTACACTGGCCTGGGGAGCTGTATTAGCACCTTTCTAGAGAGAGGAAGTATTTACATATGGTTATTTCTAGCTAGGCCCGGTCTACACTTACCTTCTGGATTTGGCGGCAGATGACTCGAGATACACAAGTGACGTAAATCACTTGCATATCTCCCGTCGACTTTGCTGCGTCTGCTCCGTGCGCCATCCACACTGCGCTGCGCCACTCACCGGGGTGGTTTTCCTATGTTGATTGCTGGATGGACTGAGCGGGTCTACACAGACTGTTCAGTCTATCCAGAAACATCGAACTGACAGCGGCAAATTTGCCGCGGCCTAGAAAGGTGCTCACGTAAGTAAGCTCCTCCAGGACTTATGCTGGTTAGCTAGTGGGTGTCCTCCAGGGACTAGGGTGTAAATGCATAAAGCTGATCCTACAACATCCCTATGGAGGTGCAGTCAAAGGGAGGGAATTAACACACTCCCAAAAGCAGCTGGCATAAGACAGATGGGGAATATACTTCTTAATGATTCCATTGCCCAGCTCCTAGGGAGACCCAGACAGAAGTTAAAAGTACACCTTCCTGTGATAGCTTTACTACATGGAGCGCTGCACTGATCCTTGCTATGAAGATTGTACATGTGAAGGTGTGGTGTGACTTGAAATCTATCCTGGCATAACAAAGGGATGCCTGCAGCACTCAAATGTCAATAAAATCTCATACGCACATCATAAATGGCAGATATGATACAGGAAACACTTGTTTTAGAATTGATTTACAAAGGATTGTGATTTTTCTTTTAGTTAAAAGAATATCTTTTTGTATCCCTCCACTTTTAAAGCCAGGCTCCTTTAGTACTGTGAGCTGTAGCATAGGTACTGGCCCTTGAGAGAGGAGAAAAACAATACCACTACATTTCAAAAACCTCTAACAACTACATGAAATAGTTTTTCTATACATAAAAGTGCAATGAGTTTAAGTTAGATATCTCCCTATCTTCTAAGGTTAGACGTAGGGGCCAGATTTTTGAAGGTATTTAGGTGCCTACAAATATAGATAGGTGCCAAGCGGGATTTTCAAAAGCATCCTAGCCTTCTGGAAAATGGAAAGTATCTCCTATTCCAGTAGTATAAAGCTCCATTTCTAGCCCTGAAGCAATGTACGTCTCAATTTTTAAACTGAAGTCAGAACAAAGAAAGCATCTGATCCTGTACCCCTTCAATCTAGTAAATTCAGGCTTATTCAGCTTTCAGTGCACAGTGACCTGAACTATTTCAGTGGGGATTGCTGACTTTCTTTTTAAGGTAAACATGCTTTAGAACTCTACCATTTTAAGTACATTTCTTTCCTATTCTATTCCCTATGTGAATTTTCCCATCGGAGGCTGCTTTTTAAGGTCTTCTAATGTTGGATGAATTGCTTATCTCTCTGGTCCGGAGAATTTAACTCTCAAAAGTTAAGAGAAGTCTATGCCAGTTACCTATTTTTCACGCTACACAGGAAAAGATTAGAGGGGGGAAAAAAGATATTACATGATTTTTCTTTTAAAAAAATTAGGCAAATAAAATTCATCTTTTAATTGTCCTCATCACTTTTGTACTCTAGCTAATCAACACTGTATTTACATAGAGAAGCTAGGAGCCATACGGCCTAAAAAAAACAAACAAAAGCAAAACTATATTAGCAGCAAGAAGACAGCCTCAAAGATTTTTGGGATGCTGAGTATAAAGGTGCCAATCAAATTATACATTAGGGATATTCGGCTGTCTTCAATTTGTTATATTTGTTAGAGATCAGTTTGGGGTTGGAAAGTCACTGTCCCTTTTGGAGTGGAAGAGATGGGACACCCAAGCAGGGACACCCAGAAGCATTGTGCGTAGACAGACACAGTGGTCCTGACTGTCCACTGACTTACACTCTATCTAGGCATGTATTTATGTGCACAGTGGGTGTAAAATGTTACTCTCCTGACTTGGTAGCACCCACTTTGCACATATGTAAATGACTACGCAAGGGTTCAAGGAACTAAAAGATCAGGGCCAACACCCACCAGAATTTCCCCTCTCTGGCTTGGAAAGGAGTGGAGACTCTACTTTTTCCCAAACAGTCTTGTGCAGCCATCAGCCTTAGGTTCTTGTGAGTCTTTGTGGTTTCTCATACGAATGGGGAAGATGAGGCAGGCTGATCATGTGGTTAAGGCCGTGTAGTGGGACGCAGGAGATTTGAGTCTAGTTCCTGGCTCTGTCACGGACCACCTCCATGACCTTTCTGTGCCTCAGTTCTCCCTCCTTTCTCTTGCACTTTATAGGTCTTGTCTATTTAGGTTGCAAGTATTTAGGTCCAGTATTTCACTGTGTGTATATACAGCTCCTAATACAATGAGGCCATGATCTTGATTAGGTCCTCTAGGTGCTATAGTAGCAGGAAAAAAAGAGATTCTTAGGACCTATGTGGAAGTGCATTAGAGAAGGAAGGTTCCTTGCAGCTTCTTCCCTACACTTACTGTTCCCATGCAGATCTAGGCAAACCTACCTCTCTCAGAATAGACAAACCAGCTTGAATAAAATAAGAACCAATCCAAATTGTCATCTAGAATCTGAATTAAACTCTTCTGAAGATTTAGGCAAATGAATACCCTCTTAGCTGTATTTTATTATTGTGGGCTCCTGTGCAACTGATTCTGCATGGGACAGGACGAGATCATACTGAGTGCCATGAGAAAAGCTTCAGTTGTAATGCTATTTCCAAACTAAACGGAAGCAGAAAGCACCCAGAACCTTCCACGAAATGCCATTCTCTAGAGGTTTGGATTTTTAGATGAGGTTTGAATAAACATCTGGACAACTGGATGAGCCCCCAAACTTGTGGAAGTTAATGCATTACCAGTAATTTGGGCACTGACTTATTGATCTCTACCTCTGTGTTATTTTTTCAGCTATAAAGCTGACCAACAGAACACAATGGCGATCTGTGAAGCCCCTTAGCGGTAAATCTACTTTTTCATTAGATGTATTCCATTTTAGTGTGTTTGTGTTCATGCTACAGTGTATCACAAACTACATTGCAGTAAATTGGTATAGGCAGATTTATGAGTTTTGTTTGGCTTGTTCCCAAGGTAGATAATCATTTATCATTTGAGACCAATTTTATCGGGGCTTTATTTCTCTGTTAAAATATTATATTGCAAGGTATTTCTTCCAAAAACATTCAGAATCTATGGGGATTGATTCATAATACATTTTGCTTATCATTTCCACTCACATGTTGTATTAGGTACTTATTTCAGCAGTTTTCACCACATTAAGCCACAAGTCTACTAAAGGTAAGAAAAAAGGTGATGTGCCAGTATCTGGAGTAACTTCAGATGAAGGTTAATTTCAAGTGAGAAACCATCTTACATTGCAGTGACTGAATTTAGTTTAAAGGGCCCCAAAGTAAGATAGCAAGCTACATGTAATTTGTTTCACTATATGTGTTTCAATGAACATTAAATTCATTATGGGAGTGCAAGACATTTTCTGTTGCAACACAGTACCAAAGCTTGTTGCTGTGAAAACCTCCACTAGAATCTACTAATGAATGTGTATGCTCTACAGAAAGGACATTTCTTCTATGAGGGAGTTTGCCACTTCCTTATTGAGAAGTCTCATCATTTTTGGGTAAAAATACTTATATGCATTCAGCTGATAAAAGACAAAATGGTGTAGGCTGAATATCAGCAAACAAGCCAAACAGGAAGAAATATTAGATGGTGGAATAGCTTTCCAGGGAACGGGTACAAGCCTCTTTATCAGAGTAATTTAAATCTGGAGAATATATTCTAAACAACAGTCCTTGATTGTGTGTAAACACCAACGGCCTTACTTAAGGCTCCAAGAAGAGAGAGGGGAAGTGGTTTGGTAAAAGAGTGTATATAACAAAAAGTGGTGGGATGAAATAAAAACAATGTAGGCTGACTATTCAGAGAAACATCATAACAATGAAATCTGAGATTATTTTTTCTGGATAAAGAGTAGAAACCAAACCACAGGAAAGATTTAAAATCAGACTGGACAGGATACTAAAAAACACATGGTAGCGAATTAGTCTTCCCTGCTTGTTGGTATTTTTGCATTCTTAGGTGTTCTCTAGTCCTAGGGACATTTCTGCAAATTACTCTGCACAAGCAGACGTCTGTAAATGATGTAGTAGTAGGAGCTACCAGTATGTGGATTGCCACTGACATCAGTGAAGGTCCACTCACTCTGATTCAGTCACAGGATCAGGGCCTTAATGTTTATGAGGCTTTGAAAAAGATTTTCACTGAAAAATGAGATGGCTTTTTGTAAGCAGTAAACAATTGTTTACTTCTGAAGAATAATCTGAGGCGAGAATGGTAAATGTTTTGATTTTTCACACACCACTGAAAATGTGCTTTTTCTTTTATCAATGGTGAGAAAAAAATTTCACACAACTTTACACCTATTACCTTCCCCAGCTCCTCTCTTTAACAGTCTCCACACGTGTCCTGTATGCACTCAGAACATTTTACCATTTTCTGTCTCTGCTATGTTTTTCATTAAACAAACGTCCATTTAAAAACATTTCAAATTTGTTCTTCTAAGAGGTCTCCTTTCATTTTAATTTGATTTAGGAGTCAGTAAACTAAGGGACATTTCTGGAAATCTGAACATTTTTACTGAACTCCATAAGAATCAGTCTTCAAAATTAGGGACCTACACAGGACCTGATCCCATAGGAAGTTTTGCCAATGAATGGACTGCTTGACTGGCATATTACAGTAATAGCCATACTATAAATACCAACTGTACTGGCCCTCTGCCTGTAAATATGGGGGTCTGTCAGAAACAAGACTGAGCACTACATTTTCTTAGCACTGCAATGGGTCTTATCTGTACTCCTCTTATTGAAGGATATGGAAGACATTTGGCTAAAACTCCAAGTGCCACATTGAAAATGTAGAGGAGTGTCTTTAAAGCCAAATGACAACTGGAAATGTTTGGTTACACGCTATTCTTGGATTTAAATGCACAGTTATCCACATGTCAATTTTACAATTACCAGCAACAAATCAAGGAGGACAAATCCTTCTCTGTCTTTCATTGGTATGGAAGGCTGAATAGAGTGGAACTGGTCAGAGAAGGGGTGAAATCCGGTTCTCAATGAAGTCAAAACTCCCACTTACTTCAATGGACCCAGGATTTAGTACTATAAGGGCCCCTTCCATTGTAGGATGGGCAGAACTCAGAGAGGTGCTATACTGTTTGGATCCACTCAATATCTCCCAAAGTCCTGCAACTGACGAACAACCAAAGTGGAGGATACAGCAGCTCTGCAGAGCAGTCATCAAGTAGCATCCCTAGCACAGGGGTCATTCACTGTTAGGGCATCTCCTCCAGGCTGTTCATCCTTGCACACTGCCACCTCTCCCCAACTCAGGGTGCTCTCCTTTCATGACTTAGTCCTCAAGCTAGGTCCATATGGCCTCCCCTTCGGGGGTCCCAAAAGTCCCACTAGACGACCATTCTTGGCAGTCTTCTGCACCACTGCCTGGTCTGTGCCACTTCCTCCAGTGGCTGTTAGGGGAACCTGGGAACATCCACTCCTCCAGGTTCCATCCCAGGAACCCTGAAACCAGTAGGCCAATGTCTTCACAGTCGCAAATATTGCTACTCTTTCCCTTGGCTACTCCTACTTCACCTCTATCAAGCTCTTTCTATACCCGTCTCTGGGTATGCCCTTCCCTCAGCACTGGAACCCCAGCACTTCTATTCTCCCCCTAGTTTCCACCTTTCCTACTCTACAGCTAGAGCGTACCTGCAAACCTCCTCACTGCTACCTCCTGGCTACTTACCTTACCAACTTCCTGGCTTATCATAGCCCTGCCTGTGTCTTCTCAGTTGGGTGCTATTTCCTATCAGGGGTTGCTTATCCTGCCTAATTCCCCTCAGGTGTGGCCTATCAAGTTAATTGGCCCCCTTCTCAGCCTCATTAATCCTTTCAGGGCCAGTGTGGCATGAACACCCTATCACAGTTCCTGACGCTCCTAGAATTGGGGAGTGGAATGGGAGAAGAAAATTACCTTAACTCCTCTGGAATGTCCCTGCACCAAGCCCATGTGCTCCAGCTTGATGCAGGGAGTAGAATTTGCCCTTAGCCATTGGAATACACAGAAGAGTATAATGTAAAAAAAGAAAAATTATTGGTTTTAAAATATGTTTGATATCTTGTATAGTTCCGTTTATCAAAAGATTCCTAAGCAACAGTATGTCTTGCCTAAGGGATTATTTTATACCTACTATCGGCATGCTGTGAAATGTAGTCTCCAGAGATCCATCAGCTAATAGTAAAATAGCTAACTTCAATCACTTGACTAGGAAAGTGAGTTTATTATCTTGCACAAATTGTTTTGCAATATTAAAGATATTCATTTTTTAAATGTTCTTAGCCATGTCGGTTTTATATCCTATCTTTTCTAAAGGCTTCTTGATGATAATAAGTGCTAGAGTCTGATGCTGAAGCAGATAGTGACACCCAAGCAACTTTGCTATCTGATAACATGACCCTACAACAAATATCCAGCTATAAAGGGTGAGCAAGTTAAATCCAAGCGTCTTTTGTTGCAAACTTTAAGGAGCAGCTAACCAGATGGTGTAACCTGGACCATAGTTGTTATTAGTCACTGAGTATATTCCTATATTCCTATATATTGTATATATTCCTATATATGCATCAGGCGAGGTATTTCCAGTAGGGAGAAGGAGGTGTTAGTGC
>ML675603.1:43721809-43799063 GCA_007922155.1 Mesoclemmys tuberculata
TGGTCCCTTCTGACCTATGAGTCTATGAGTCTATGAGTCTATATTATTTTTATCCTTTTGTTTTTGATACTCTTCTCTGAATATTCATGTGCTTCAATTGTCACCTCTGTATGTAATGCTTTTTGACAGTCTTTTAATTGTAAAAACTCAATCAATTATTGAAAAATTGCTTATGAAATCAGATAAAGAAGCAGAGTTGAGATAGATCAACATATGGCTTCCACTGCTTAAAGATTCCCAATGACAAAAAGAAGGATGGCTTATGATTGTGCAAAATTCTTACCAATAAAACAATGTTACCAGAGAGAGGTTTGTGTCTGCTTAAAATTCTGACATTAACAAGCCATACCCAGGGCAGTATGAATGACCTCAAGCTTTGAATATGATATGATGGCTAGAATATGTATTTCAATTATTAAGGAATAAATGAGGGACAAATTGTGCCTGTCACTCTACCTACTGTGCCAAGTACACAAAGAAAGCAAGAAGGCATCATTGTGAGCTATATTTTCCAATCTGGAAGCTTTTAGGGAAATTATAGGGTTCTGCAGAATTTCAACCCCCATTACTACTGACTAGTGTTAAAGTAGAAAAGGAAAGATCCTTTGTACTTGTTTTCTTCACAGAAACTACATCCTATGTCGCTAATTGAGAATAATTACTCTATAAATCTAAGCCTCCAATTTTCCTTTTATATGGCATTCAATTTTTACTCTAGTGTCAACATGTGCAAATAATGTTTGGTGGATGGGTCAAAATGTTGAGAGGATGTCACTTGTTCTAATCCACAGATCCAAAACAAAGAATACTCACAAAATTCCTGTCTTGTGCTCTTGACATGTCTGGTTGTAATCCTTGCTGCAATATTAGTCAATTTTTAAAAATATTTTAATTCATGATACTCAGTTACAGACTAATTTCAAGCAGCTAAGCATACATGTACCTGCATAATTCAGAAAAGAAAGATGTCTTAGTTTAATATTTTTAGAGTCTAAAAAAGTCTGCTACTTTAGAGCAAGATATTTCGGAAGAGAATGTGATAAGATGAAGAAAATCTGCAAATGATGAGTCAAAGAAAAGGGTGCCTTGGTCCTTGCATAGCTGCTCCACCCATGTTTCTTCTTTGTAGCCTCACCATGGATTTTAAGTTGTTGCATCCTAAGTGAAAAAGCTGTTTCAGTGCAACACTAATGCATCATTTACACAATGAATTGGGAATGAAAAAATTAGGAGCCAACACCACAGTGAACTCTGCTGCATTGTATATCCCTATAATGATTATAAAATAAACATTCAAGACAGACCTTGATGCTCCTACCCAGGTTCAGTAATATTATGCAGAAATCAATGGCAATACCCACTGAGTAAAGTACTATACAATCCAAGCATAGGTTGTGGAATCTGACCCTAACATGTTAACCTACATATTTAACCAGAGAAACAGGAAGCGTCAAGGATGAAAAGCATTATATAAGTGTAAGTGTAATTTTTGTTATTACTACAAATGAGCAACACCAGCTTTTCCATGTAATTCAGTTTCTGAGGGTTTTAGTAAAGGGGAAAAATTGATGGAGATCTATGCAGAGGAGCGAGAGGTATAGAACAGAAGCTGTTGTTTAGCTTATGGAGCTTGTAAGTTCCTGGCTTTGCAGATCTAGGGCTGATGGAGCTCACAAGCTCCACAGTATTGCAGCTTGCTGCGCTTAAAAGCTCTAGATTTTAGCAGCAGACCTCACAAATTCCTTCAAACCAACAACTGCATTTTTAACTAGCTACTTACTGATGCTTAATGCATCTGTGACTAGGGGCACGCCTGCAGCATGAAGGGCATTATCTATTGCACATACTCAGTATACAATATTCAAATACCCGTCTTTTTGTTCATCAAACATGCAACGTCTCATGCGGACTACTGTGCCCGTCAGAGTGACCATGGCTCATGGTGTTGAACCAGGTATCTTGTAATGAAGCCCCCAGATCTGTGAATCTCTGGGGAGGCCCCACAGGCAGCACCATGTAGAGTCAGAGCATATTTCTGAGCACTTCAATGGAGAGCTTGAGAACCCAATGCGCTGAGGTGTTTTTGTCCATTCTGGTGGCATAGCCGAAGAGCTATGTAATGCCACTTTTGATTATAACGAGCAAGGGAAGGAAGGCCAGATCTCTCTGAGACTGTGACATTTTGCACCATGTCAGAAACATCTTTGTTAATTAATTCCAATTAGTGCACACCAAGCAAAAGTACTCATCCTCAATGAGGGTCAGATTTAAATGTCAAACTTCAATCAGGGACCCATAGCCCTCTTTAAAAGAAGCATGAGAAGAGTTACGTACAATGAAAAAAGTGTATTTCCTACCAAATACTCTCAGTAACTCAAAAACAGCCAAAGGGATTTTGCTAAAACTTTTCAATAAATCTCACTTTCAGGCATAAGCAAAACATGACTAATTTCAGCCCAAACCATTTCACAAAGCTAAGGCCGTGTCTACTTTACAGAGTTTTGTTGACACAAGTTCTGCTGGGGGTAGCTCTCCCATATATTTGCACCCCCCGTCAGTGGCAGCGCCCTTCGGGGGCAGGAGGCTCTGCTAGCCCGTTTCCCACTCTCCCCCACACCCTACACCACTATGGAGGCAGCAGGTGTGGCAGCAGTGGCATACCAAGGAGGCCACGCACCTAGGCGCTGGCCTGGGGGGGCACCAGCCAGGCCCTCACAGAAGGAGCCAGCTCCCCTCCCCCTGCTGACATCCCTGGCGGTTGCCCCAACCCGGCCTGTGGCTCTCTTTTTGCACCCAGCATTGGGGCCAGGAGGACAGGAGGTGGAGGCGCTGGTCACAAACTCTGCCCATCAGAGATTTTGGCACTACACTTGGTTGGTGCAGCCACCAGGGATGTGAGGGGGGAGCATTTCCTCTGAGGAAGGCCCAACCAGTGCCCCCACCCCCTATGGCAGTGCCCAGGGGCATGGCCCCCTCCAGCCGCCCCCCCTTGGTATGCCACTGCCCCCTCTCCTGTGGTCCAGGCAGAAGTGCGTTTGCTGCCGGGAGCCAGCATGCTCAGCTGGGCAGTAGCTATGTGAGCTCTCCACACAGAGCAATTCCAAAACTGGGCTCTGAAAGGGAACTGGAATGCAGGGCAGGGCAGCAGAGTTCAAAACAACAAGCAGAGTGGTCAGGGTAGGAATTACGGGAGAGTTCCTTGAGCCCAGTTACGGCACACAGCATCTACACTGATGCGTTGTCATTCTAACTTTGCCTCAAAAAGCTCTACACCTTTCAGCGAAGTGGTTTTATTTTTTAGCGAAAACAGGGGAGTTTTGTCGGTTGGGACGGGGGGGCAGGTGGGTTTTGTCCACAAAACTCTGCAGTGTAGAGCAGCCCTGAACTAGACTGCAAACTCACCTGGGCAGGGACGGTCTTCCTATGTGTTTTGTATGTGCCTCTCAATACTGCTCAAAGCAGCAATAATAGCAATAATTAACAATGAGCAGATAAAGAGGATTTTGTAGAGGAAGTTGTTTTGCAGTCATAACTTCGAAGAGACTTTGCAAGCAACAGCTAGAACTCATGCCTTGCTGTAGGTTAATATCACTATTTCCCTCTCTTTGACTAATAAAAACAATTGCTTTTCCCTTCCTCCTTATAACATGCTTCTGAACCATGCCTGTGTTTCCTTGCTCTATGCAGGAGTCTTCAGTTGTTGGGTTTAGTGTGATATTGGTGACCTGTGACATAGAGAAGGTCAGACTAGATGATATGGTGGTCCCTTCTGGCCATAAACTCCATGCCTCTACAGCCTGGTCTACACCTTAAACTTAGGCTGCTTAGGGCAGTGAAAAATTTCACACCTTGTGCGACATAGTTCGATCAGTTTAACCTCTTTTGTAGATGCACCTAGGTCAAGAGAAGAATTCTTCTATCAATTTAACTACCACTTTTTGGAGAGATGGATTAACTACATCAATGGAAACATCAATGGAAAAGCATTTGGAAACATCTACATGACAGCACTACAGCACCACAGCTGTACTGCAGGAGCATCTGTAGTATAGACCTGACTCTGCAGTCTAAAGTCATCCTGAACAGACTCCGTCTTTAAGTTAATAAGATATTTGCCTGAGGGTATGTCTACACTGCAGAGTGAAGTCGATTTATTTTAAATTTTTATTTTAAATCGACTTTCACCCCACGCTCCTTGCGTCAGGCTCTTGCGATCCCTCTCACCACGCTTGGGTCGACATTCAAAGCAGTGCACCGTGGGTAGCTATCCCACAGTACAACTAGCTGCAGAGGCTTTTGGGAAGGTTGTCATCCTCCCATGATGCAACATGCTGCTTCCCCCTCCCTTCTTGTCCCAAATAAACTGCAAATGCTTTTTTGCGCCGGTTTTCTATGCCTCGTGCACACCATTGCTGGAGAGGCCTGGGGCCTGCTCAGCTCTGCACTATCGTTGTGAGCATCACAAATACCTCATGACTTATCCTCCAGTATTTTCAAAGGTGAGACAGGAGCCGCAGCACAGGAAATAGAGATGTTACCGAGGCCGCCCTGCTACAAGCCACAGGGCAAAACAATTTGTTTGCTGCGGGCTGTCATGCGTCATCTTCAGTCAGTGGAGCGCTGGTTCTGGTCCCGGGAAACAAGCACAGACTGGTGGGATTGCATCATTATGAAGCTGTGGGATGATAGCAATGAGGGCAGAACTTCCATATCTGAAAGGTCACTTTCTTTGAACTTTGCACGGAGCTGTTCCCAGCCCTGAAGTGCATGAATACTCGCTTGAGACCAGCTCTGACAGTGGAGAAGTGACTGGCCATTGCTCGGTGGAAACTGGCAACCCCAGACTGCTACCAGTCAGCTGGGAATCAATTCGGAGTAGGTGAATCCACCATTGGAGCTACTGTGATGCAAGCGTGCAAGGCCAGTAACAGACTTCTGCTATGCAAGGTAGTGACGTTGGGAAACATGCAGGACATAGTAGACAGGTTTGCCGCAATGGGGTTCCTAAACTGGGGAGAGGAGCAATGGATCGCACACATATCCCCATCCTAGCACCTGACCACCTTGCCACAGAGTACATAAAGAGAAAGGGCTTCTTCTCAGTGGTGTTACAGGCCCTAGTGGATCACAAGGGACGTTTCACCGACAGCAGTGTGGGGTGGTCTGGAAAGGTGCATGACCTGCGCATCTTTAGGAACTCAGCTCTGTTAAAAAAGATGCAGGTGGGCACTTCCTTTCCTGACCAAAAAATAAATACTGGGGATGTTGGAATGCCAATAGTGACCCTGGGGGATCCTGCCTACCCTTGCTCCTTTGGCTAATGAAGCTCTACACTAGGGACCTGGACAGAGAAAAGAAGCATTTCAATAACAGGCTCAGCAAGTGCAGAATAGTGGTGGAATGTGCATTTGGGCATTTAAAGGCCCGATGGAGATGTCTGCTCACTAGGCTTGACACTAATGAAAAGAACATCCCATCCGTTATCTCTGCATGCCGTGTGCTGCATAATCTGTGTGAAATAAATGGTGTAAAGTTCCCCAGGACATGGAGGCTGATAGGCTGGCTGCAAATTTTGAGCAGCCAGATTTCAGTGCTACGCTCAGAGCCAGAGCATTTCACCTATGGAAAGCATTGAAAAACAGGTTTTGCAATGAAGCACAGTAATGTAAGTCTCTGATGTGCCTTTCTTTCCCATCTTCCAACCTTGCACCATCAGCCCCCTCCCCTACTTTCCCCGCCCAAGCTATGAATGAATAAAGACAGATGTTGTTTAAAACTGCAAAGTTATATTTGTGACTTGTTTCAGTCAAAGGGGAAAAGAAGATAAGTTAACATTGAAAAGTGTCATTGTGCAAACAGTGGTTGCGTGCAGTTCTTAAAGGGGCTGTCGCATATTTCTGCTTGCCTCCTAGAGCGCTTGGGGGTGGGAGCTGGTAAGAAACTGATTGTTGTTTGAGCATCTTGGAGGGTCTGCAGAGGGAATCTGTCCTGTCTGCTGCTCCTCCTGGACTCTAACAGGTGTCTCAGCATGTCAGATTGATGTTTTGGTGTTGCCAAATCTGCCTTTTTCATTAACATAGGGTTTTGTCCAAAAACTTTTGTCTAGCTCTACCTGTGACTGCGCTGAGATTTAAGGAAGATGTATTTAAGTGATGAGCTGCAAAAAGATCCTTTTGATTACAGAATTTTCTTAAGACAAGCGAAGGTGATTTCACCTCCTGCTTAGAACTATCTCATTGATAAGGGTCTAAAGACCAAAATGACACTCATGTCTTTCACCAGCTAAGTGGATGCATTGTGCTGGCTGGGGTCTTAGCTTAAAGAAAAAGCAGCTCCTCCTTGAATCTCTCAGTGTAGGTTTAACAAAAAGCATTTCCTTCCAAAACCCCATGATTTGATCAGATTGGCTGCTATATTAATTTGATAATTTAATAATTTAAGTCCATTGATCTATTGACTCAATCTTAATTGTGACCTTGATTTGATTATTGTAGCATTCCATTCTTAATTAGATTAGTAAAATTATAGTAGTTTAGTTCAGTGATGTTTGTTTAATTTTATTTTTGCCTGCTTACGCTTTTTAGTAAAATCCATAAAGCATACAGACCTGATTTAGTCTTCCTATTTGCAAAATGTGCCCACTAACTCTAAGAGCAAACATAATTTAGCCACTTGGCCCAGTTTCCAAATTAATACCTATGTCCTTCACATAATTAATGGATTTTTTTGGGGGGTGGGGGAAGGCAGGGAAAGCGTAGAACTGACATATTTTGCTTTGGAGGAAGAGAGGATGTTGTCAAGGGAATATTACATATATCTCTGACTAAAGCAGAAAATTCTTGAGGAAGCCCCTTACTGAGGTTTTGGCACTGTCTCTCTCCTGCAGTTTGATACAATTCACAGGCATGACTCCTATGTTATCCCTGCCTTCCTCCACGTCATGTAATATATGCATTAATTTGCGCTGAACTCAATATAGTTATTCTGGATTTACACTAGGACAAGGGGAGAAATATATATGATCCTCTTCCATCACTGTAGTTCCAAATATATTCTGGTATTGTAGGCACAATTCCTTAAGAGGTTAAACCTTCTCAGAGATTTAGCACAAAGATGTTTTATGACCTCAAATATCACCTTTCCACTTAAATTGGTAGATGGAGTGTGAATATTTTATTGGTTTGAGATCATGATATCCGCATAACCAGAACCCCTGGGCCTGATCCTTATATCACTCCGAATTCTTTTCTTTATTATGTCAGTGTAACTCCACTGCTTTCAGTGAAACTACTCCTGACTTACACCACCACATATCAGAGCAGGACCAGAAACTGCCTGCCTCTTGCAGCTATACCTGTATGCCTTGGTTTTGAAATTCTTTCCTAGCACAGTTGTTTTGTGAAAACTATCTACAGCTGTTCCATGGTAGAAACTTTCTTCTCTCATGACCTCAACAGTGCCTGAATTAATTATTCTGTGTGGTTCAGCCCATTTTAATTATTAAGTATAAAACCCTAGACTGAAAGCATAATGCTTCTGGAATCCTTTCCTCTGATTAGGGTAGCCAGACAGAATAAATTTTATGGAGGGTCTGACAGGGTGCACTCACTCCTGACTCTTCCCAAAGCCACAAAGAGCTCAGAGACTTTTTTGCTAGTAAAACACCTCATGCAGTTTATTTACAATTTCGCTTCCACTGCCCTTATACTCTGTACAGCCTAACACCTACAGTCCTAGGCAGCTCGAGTCAAGCAGAGAAATGCAATTGCTCTGTGTTCCTCTTTCTGCTTCCTCTTGCTCCCTCTGTGCCTGTTATATCTCCTGCCTAATGAGGCTCTGAGTTCTCTTCAGCCCATCAGTTAGGCTCAGCTCTTCTTAATGAGGTCTGCTCTGGAGAAATTAATTAGAGTTGCAGTGATCAGAGTACTTGCCCAACACTCTATCACAAGGGGAAACTCTTCACCTCTCACCTTCACCTTCAAAATTCTTTAGAGAAGCAATGTACAGGGCTATCAACCAGCACTGGTAACAAAACTGCAACTCCCTGGACAGCAGGCAGGAAAAGTGATCCAAGTCCCTGCTGCTTCCATCAAGTCTCCAAGGAACCTGGCTGTCCAATCAATACACACACACATAGAAATCACACTGTCAATCACACTACCTGCACAAACCCCCAACCATGGGTAATATTGACCTGGGCCCCTTCTCACCTTCAGAATAGTCTTTTTCTCTCTTTCATCACCCCATTAAACCACAGACCAAATTAGGAGGCAAGAGCAACAACAAGTGAAAGGGATTCATTTCAGGTCTGAGATTGGCTTCTCATGTCCACACTATTTGGTGCTTGAAAATGAAGACATTGATAAAAGTGTCATCTAATCCAGTACCAGATTTGAGAGACAGGGGGCATGACTCTGAAGAGAACCAGGAGCCCAAGCAGGCACACCAGAACCTGGGGACCCAGGTGCAAAAGTTGCAGAGCGCACATACCATGGGTCTCAGAGGTTCTGAGAACTCACGACGATAACTGAAGTCAACAGGGCCTGCAGGCGGTCAGTATCCCTGAAAACCAGGCCCTCGCTGCTCAGACCTAGTCCAATCTGAGAGCTGGATGACTTCAAGGGAACCCGTCTGTCCCTAACATAGAACCTAATGCACTCACCTGGGGTGATATATATATATTGTCTCTAAATAATTGCACTGCAAATTTTTGAATTCGCTTCTCAAAGGTTAATTTGTACATCTGATATACTAGTTTACAATTTAATATTTTGTACACTGCAGACACCAGATTAGCCCCATCTATTTAAAGCTGTGATTTGCAGTATTGCTTGATCATGTTTTTTCTTATTTATTTTTTTATATAGATTACTTTCCTTGAATTTCAGGTACTGTTCTTCACTGTTTGAAATGATCCACTGTCTTGGATTATAAAAGCATTGCAATATGATCTGGTAATTGATTGGCAGCCCATTGCAATCCACTTGATAGAAATTTATATTCAATATTCAATCACTGATGTATTCATATCTTTAGCGATACTATTATTAGCTTTATAGATGTTATTTAAATGTAGATTTCAATTGGAGTTAGAGATGTAAGTCAATCATTTCCCATTTTAAAAGGATAGAGGATATTAGTCTGATGAAGACTAACGGCAATCGAGCAAATGCCCTACCTAATTTGTGATCATCCTTTGATAGGAAAATGCATCTTTAATTTGACCAAATAAAACCCATCTATGATATATTTTATTTGCTTATGGTTGCTTTCTGAACAAATATTACTTTGAATTGTACTGTGATCAAGTAGTTAAGCAATTATACGTCATTTTGTAGCTCTTATAAAAATAGAGCTATTGGAGGTACTTGTGTTTGAAGGCATGGCTTTGACTAGAATATTCTTAAACAGAAGAGATTAAAAAGGGTTATTTTAAAAATGCATATTTACTTAAACAGAGATTCTCTCTGCTAATGAATGTCATGCTGTTTTTCTTTATCTTGCAATTTCAAGGAGGAAATAGTGGGAAAAAATCTGGATCTTCTACAGCTAATCTGTATAGTTTGTCCTGCCTTGTTTCTAATCCTCACACTTTTCCTGAGGCACCATTTCCATGCTTGAATTCCACTATCAGCAGCCAGAGAGATACTTTCTCAAATACAATAAGGACATTTGTTGCTCAACTTTGCAGCAAAGGAGAGATTCTTGAGTCACGACTGTGACTATGATGATGTTTTAAGGAAAGTTTTGTGATTTTTGACCTGGTCTACACTTTGGAAATATCACCCCAAATTCTAACTAGTTCTAAAACCAGATAAATCAATTTTTAAACCAGTTAAAGATGAAGGGTAAACTAGGCTCTTGTGGCCTGCACTGTTTTCTTAACCTGCTGAAAAGAGCTTTAAAACCAGCTCAGACCATTAACTAATTATCTGTTGTAATTGCAATTTCAAAAGAAGCTATTGATTTCCCTAAACATGGAAGTAATATATGTATGATTATTTGACATGGCTCCCTTCAGAAACGAAATTGAGGTCATAAGAATCGCTGAGAAGTGTGGGAATGTGTGTGTGTGTGCCTGTTTTATGCACACACACAGCTTGGTTTGACTTTAGTAAGGTTTCTGCAACAGTTCTGAATTTGAAAAGTTAAGAAGTCTGCGCTGAAAGGAGTTAAAGAGTTCTTTGTGTGGGTTTGATTGGAAATACCCCCTTAAGCGTCCTCATTACTGGTGTTCTGGAAACAGTTATAACTTTAAATAACTGACATCATTTTTCCATGGTTCCATCAGTGAATAATGGTTTTGTTTTGATGCTCTTACAAATATTTTGTACTGGTAATATATGAACAGTGCTTAATAATGCTATGAGCTCTCTGTACTAGCTTTATGATCTATATATTGTTTCTATGGGCATAGCTCTCTTTTTGCTAAGAATTACCTATGGGATAGCACAGAGAGTTGTTTCAGGGCCCTCTATTATTTACAGTTTGTGTCACCAGTGGAAAAATTGCTCAATAAACTCCAGGGTAGTGCAGAAAAAACACAGATCTGTGTCTCAGACTTTTCCATATCTTAGCCACCTGTACTTACATCTTGCCTATCCAAAATTAAAATTTGGATGGATACTTTTCTTTCTTTTTCTCTCATCAGTTAAATGCTGATAAAACTGGGTGATGCCGATTGCCTCTTTCTCACACCTGGAAGGCTGCCAAGATTAACTATGTGAACAGCCTATCGAGGTGCAGAGGCCTGTTACAATAACATGCCACATTTTTATGTCATGCTTTATCTGACCATCTCAGCTGCTTTACACAATACTCATTTGAGATAGGTAAGTGTTAGAGATGTGCGGGAACCAGAAATCCTGTTTTGTGGGAAATTCAACAATTTTGAAATTTGTTTTGATTCTGATTTGGAACAAAAATATGAAATTTTGAAATTTCTTATGAAATGAAATTTCCAGAATACTTCATTTCAAGTCAATCAAAATGTTTCATTTTGAATTTTGCAGTGTTACAACACTAGAAAAAGAGCATTGTGTAGCTCAAAAGTTTGTCTCTTTCACCAACAGAAGTGTCTAATAAAAGACACTACCCCACCCACCTTATCTCTCTAACATAATTATGGTTTTGACTGTTTTATACATAATGTAAAATAAAATGAATTTAAAAATGAAATAAATAAATAAATGTTCTGCCTTGAAATGTCAAAACAGAATGATGGCTTTTTTTTCAAAAAAAATTTCTAAAAAAAATTTGTTGAAATTAACACATTTCTGTCAGAAAAAATTTCATCCGCTCTAGTGCGTATTATTACCCTACTTTACAATAGAGAAACTGAAACGCAATTGGCCTGATTTTTAAAGGTGCTGCTGAGTACTCACAGATCTCATTGATTAAATAGGAATTATGGGTGCTCATCACTTCTGAAAAACATGCTAAAAGGTCTTGATTCTTCTCTGACTTACACTGGTGTCAGTCAGAAGTAACTCTACTCAGTTCAGTTCCTGCTATTTAGTCTGAATGCATTTATACCATTCCACACTTACCAGAGTGATATAGGAGCATCTTTTAAGAACATAAAATGAAGGTTGGCTGTAGGGTAGTTTTCTCTCCACTCCTATCCCAAGGCAGAGAAAGGAGCTTGTGCTCCCTTTCATTTTTATTTGTACATGTTGCTTCATCATTATTGGTCAGGAAAACTAAAACAAAACGAGGAGGGGATATAAGTGGGGCTGCTGACATTCACCAGTGATTAGAATGGTAGAACTATTATCAGACAGGACCAAGTGATTTGGCATGTCTCACTTTAATCTGTGCTATTTGGCTCTATTTCATAAATACCATACTTTATCACTACCTCAAAATAAATTGCCTAAGTGCTAAAAAGTCATGTGGGCCGGGTCTTTAGCTGGTTTAAGTCGATACAGCTCCTTTGAAGTCAATGGGACTACATCATTTACACCAGTTGATGATCTTACATAAGGATTCTAAATGGGAGTAAGCATACTAAATATATATGGAAACAACCATTAATTTCAGACTGCAAATAAAGACAGGGGCCATCATTTGATCTTAGTTTTCCACTGTTATTTATGAGCTACACTCTTACAATGTCATTAGCTGATTATTGAATTGTGGCCTTTTTATTCAAAGACCATATTTTTTTTCCTCAATTTGGAACTAAAAGATCAAATTAATTAAGAAATAAAGTGTTGGACATTATGTAGAGGTAAGTGGCACCATCAGGAAAGAAATATTGAGATATAGAATTAACATTAACATACATGTTAATTAACATGCTGATGTTTTAGACATTAACATGCCTAAAACAACTAATGAAATTATTACACAAAATACATATTAAGGGGAGACAAAGTAGGAAACGTTGCTACAACAACATTCCTTATATACATGTTAATGCTTAAAATTCAGTCAGATCAAAAATGCAAATGTTAAAATTTTTTGGTGAATTGAAAAGTAAAAAAAAATGTGCATTTCAAGTCAAACAAAACATTTCATTTCAACAAAATAAAAAACATTTCATTTTGATTTCAAGCATTTTAAACAGTTTTGATTTTTTAAAAATAAAATTAAAGGAAACTGAAAAGAAAAGGCATTTCAAATGAAAAATCAAGATGTTTCATTTTGCACATGTTGATACAAAATGTTTTGATTTTTTTCAGCATTTGGGAAGTGGGATTCTAAATAATCAATCTGGTAAAATTGACATGAATTTGCAAAACATGTTGGTATCGCTGCATCTGTCTTTTTTGCCCAGAAAAGTTGTGTCTGAAAAATTTACCGCATCTCTACTTTCACCTCTGTCTTCTTGCTAACAAGCCCCAAAGTTTACACTGGAAATATATTGGTGTTTGACATCAATGAGCCACAAATTAATGTTTTTTGCTGTGCTTTGTTTTTTAATCACTGTCTTTTAACTGCCAAGGCAATGCAATCCCACTTTCTTCACAACAGTACTCTGCACTTCTATAGCACTTTCCACTGAAGATCTCTGAACACTTTTCATTTTCCAGACTGAAATTAATCAAGTCACACAACACCCCTGCAGGTACCTCTTTACAAATCAATAAATTATAACTCAGAATTTTAAAATATCCTATTTGTGAGAAAGTAGAAGCATCTCAGAACACCAAAGCAGAAGCTTATTTTGAACAAAACTACATCTCTTGCAGTATTTACCAAGGAGAAAGCATGCCTTTTCAGCAGACCTTTATGTTTGTTCTCTATTGTGCTCCCACAGGGTAAGAGACTCTCTTTTGCAGCCCTTGTTCCCTCTTAGACGGAAGAGAACAAAGTACTTCAGGCAGCATTCAAGATCCCCTGCAGATGTTTAACACATTCAATCAAACTATAAAAGGTGCTTGAGCCTAGGGCTTAATGTTAATTATGAGCAGAGATCATTCTGGCAGGCAGTATTAATACATAACAGCAAAAGGCTTCTGGCAAAGACCAAAATAATCTATCTACAGGAAAGAAAGAAGACAGTGAACAAATTATTCTTCAGCTGATCCTTTTAGATTTTATTAAAATTCAGGATGAGCAGCTTTCATCTGGCAAATTCTTGCTAACCCTAAATTGTCTGAAGAGTGGAAGAGGAATAGTAGGCAGCCTGAAGCTTATGAAGTTTGCAATACTGCAGTCTGCATTTACAAGCTCTACAGTAAGCACAGAATTTATACATATCACACAGTTTCTAAGATTAATGGTAAATAACTAAATATATGCAGCAGAGAATTAGATAAAATTAGAAAAAGATAAATGTAACTAGATGCCAGAGCTTTCACTGGAGACTGAAGCCATGACATCGTAATCTGCTTCCCTTCTCAAGGATAGCCCCTTGAAGAAAGAAACTACAGAACACTCCCTATTCCCCCTCTGCTCCCACCCCCGACACACACACAAATGTAACACAAAATACAGTCCCACCAGTTCAATGCTAAAGCCTAATTCTTGTATTTGATGCCTAGACACTACTGTGATTGGTGTATTACAAACAAAGAAGCAGACAGATTTCATGAAATTTTTAGGCAGCTTTCTTTTGAGTTATGATTGGACAACAACTTTTTTAATGGAAAATCATTAAATGTTCTATGTCCCATAAATGTCTGTCCAATCTCAAACAGCTCACCTTCCCAGTACTATCCTCTGATTTAAGATTAAACATGCAAACTTTCTGGCCAAACTGAGCTGTTTTTTAAAATAATTTTTGAGCACAATCAAAATTGTACTTCCTTACATTTCTCTTTTTTTTACTCCCCTGTCTGTCATCCAGGCTCTTTTTATTCTGCTCTAATGCCCTGATCTTTCTCCAATCTTCACTCTAAGCTCTGGGCTTTCCTCATTTACCAGGCCACACACTTACACTCCATTGCTCTTATGCCAAAGAATCTCTTGAAACCTTTGTTTGAAGTGGATTCTCAATTAGGTGATCATCTTGTCTTTATGTAACTAGGAGACATGCTTGCTTTCAAGGCAAGGCATTATTAGGCATATTTTAAAGCCTCCACCTTGATTTAACAGCATCATTATTATATCATTTTTATATTTTATATTAGCATTGTAAAAGGCACAGAGAAGGGCAACAAAAAAGATTCAGGGTATGGAACAGTTTCCGTATAAGGAGAGATTAAAAAGACTAGGACTTTTCAGCTTGGGAAAGAGATGAATAAGTCTATGACTACCCTACCACTTTTGTCAGTATAACTTCTGATGCTCAGAGGTGTGGAAAAAAATCCACATCCTGAGCAGCATAAGTTACTCTGACAGAAGTGCCAGTGTGGACAGTGCTATGTCGGTGGGAGAGTTTCCATTATGTCAGCAGGAGAGCATCTCCTGCCAACATAACTGCCACCATTCATTGGGGGTGGCTAATTATGTCAATGGGAGAGCTTTCTCCAGTCAGCATAGAACAGAGTTCTTATAGTGGCATAGCTTTAAGCTTTCTAATGTAAACATGGCCTAAGAAAGGATATGTTAGAGATCTATAAAATCATGACTGGTGTGGAGAAAGTGAATAAGAAAATGCTATTTACCCCTTCAACATAACATACGACCATAGGTCACCCAATGAAAGTAATAGGAGCAGGTTTAAAACAAACACAAGGAAGGATATCTTCACACAGTATGCAGTAAACCTGTGGAAGGACTAATTGTCCTTTTTCAGGGGCAGAAATGTAATTGCTAAAAAGACTCCTAAGTTAGAGTCTTTCCTTAGGAAAAAAAATCTTTTTAAATAACTTGAGGACATGAAGCAATCCGAGTCATGCTCTGATTCACACAAAACTGGAGAAAACTCCAGTGAAGCTATGGCTATGCTTATGGTATTAAATAATTTAATAGACTGTTGCTTGCACTCTAGCATTTGCTCACAAGGGAGCTTCTAGTAGTTAAATCATTACTTATACAATAAAATTAATGAACGTATACCCTGCACACTGCATGTGTTGTATTGTACAAATAGGACAAGGAACGTGCTCTCTCGTTCTTCCTTATTTTGATACATGCTTTTCTTTAGTTTGCAATGAAAATAAAATATGAACTTTGGGATCTTCAAGTTCACAGGACAATAGCAACAAGCAGCTACTGGTGTTTGTGTCACTGTCCATTGTAGCTATTTGGTTTTTTTAGATTTTGAAGTGCTGTATGCGAGTGTTCATATGAACCATATTTACAATTACAGTGAGTTGGGACTTTTTGATGAAACACATTAGGATACACATTACCACAGGTCAATCGAGTTTGGATCAGGACCACATGCTTGTCAAAAGTTAATTTTGATATCGCGAGTTTAAGGGTTAAAGATTAATTACAATGAGTGAGCCATGATCATACCAAGAGCTTGACAGAAAAACCCTTGAGATTTTATGTTCACAAAGGGGTTTGGTCTTAAGAAAAAGGCCCCAGATCAAGAACTGAAAAATCTGCTGAAAGACAGTGATCAGAAAGCAGGGTCTCCGTCTTCATCTGCCCCAGATGCAGGGGCTGCGGAGGCAATTAGAATGCATTTGGCAGCAGACAAGCAACAATTTGAGCATGAAGAAAAACTGGCAGACCTTTGAGTAAAAGAGAAGGAAAAGATCACCAAGCTGGAACCAGAGGCTGATGAAAGAGAAAAAGCTGCTCAAAGGCATATGGAACATATATGAGAATGTTGCAGGGGTAATGCGGAGTCCACCACCTCACTTTGAAAGCTGTTCCAGTCAGGTACCCTCACTGTTAGGAATGTATGCCATATTTCCAATTTCAATTTTTCTACCTTTAAATTTCCAGTCATTGGATGTTGTTATGCCTTTACCTGCTAGATTAAGGAGACATCTAGGAGCCAATATCTTTTCCCTGTGTAGATACTTACAGACTCATCAAGTTGCCTCTTAATTTTCTCGTTAATTAGCAAAACAGACTGAACTTCATAAGTCTTTAACAAGAAATGAGTAGACAGCATGATGCTGTGTTTTATATTTAAAAAATCATTTTTGATTAGATGAGAAGCAATGTAGTTATTGTCTGTGAAAGGAAAGTATTCCTATGAAGTTATACTGGCAAGTGTAAGTCCAAAATGTAGATTGTAATGCACAACAGTCTTTCAATAGTTATTTCTGCATTAAAATATTCCTGGAAATTATATAGTGATCTGCTGGAAATGCTTACGGACATCTGACTTTACTATATGACCCATGAAGTGTCTCTCTCCTGGGATTGAGTACAGCAACAGTGTGGGCACGCCTTCGCAGCAACCCGTCACAACTTGATTGTTGTTCTACAGTATCATCACACTCTGTCACGCAAGGGTGACATGAGGGAATTCCTTGCAGGTTAAATCACTCCACTGAGTTCTGTAGTGTGGCCATCCGTCCTCCAGTTAGCTTTGGGGAAGGAAATGGGAGACACTGTGGTTGGTTTTTGTATATATGGACATTTTCTGCTACAATGATCTCAATCGGTATCTGTAGTTACAACTGTAATACAAACACAAGAATGGCTGTTTAAATATTTCTCTCAGAAAAGGACCACATGCCAACAAAATATTTACTGAAGAGAACTGCTGAAACTTGATTTAAACTAATTGTCTGTGGTATTCTCAGGTTCTCTTTGGGTGGACATATTTGAATAATTTCCTCAAATTTTCAAAAGCTCAGTCATTCAATTTTAGCTTTACTGTCAGATTCAGCCAGGCATAGTCTTCCTTACATCCATTCTAGCGCTGAACAGCACTATTATTCAGCACTTTCAGCATCTTGTCTTTTGCCAGTGAAAGCAGAAGAAAAGTAGGAGATAACAGTTAATACACAGCATCAAACAGTTTTTCCACAGCACAAGGCAGGTTTCTCTAAACTAAAGAGGTTTCCAGATTGAACTCACTAATGTTATCTTTATTATTTTAATAGTAATAAGATATTAAAATATCCCATTGATTCATGAACTATAATTACAATATCTAGTTTTACCAATAAAGCTAGAAGACACTCCTGTTTCTCACAATGGGAGCAGGATAAATTCCTTCTACTACTACATGCTTAGGGGTATGATATGAAGTAAATAAGGAAGGCCCAAGGCTATGGCTGGTATAGGTTGGAGTATTTATTTTGTGCAAACAGTAAGTCAGCATCCAAGCAAAAACAGAACACGCCTTTAAAACCCAGCCAAAATATTATAGTATAAAAAGTTCCTCTCTTCAGGAACATAAGCAACTGGACAACAAGGGAAGATGTTCCTTGTAAATACCTCTATAAAAAGAGACCTCCCAAGAGAAATTGCCTACAGGGAATGTCTCACTAGGCAAAGTCCCTACTAGCATAAATAAAATGATTCTAGAAAATACAAATAAATACCTGCTAAGCAAAAACAACTCAAGAAACCTCTCTCTGGCCGTATCAAAACCCTGTATCCAGCTGAATGCCATGGTGAGGCTCTTATCACAGATGAAGTCCAAATGGCCCACAAAGCTCTTATTACTCCACCCCAATTCAGTCCAACAAGGTATTTTATAAATCTGGCCCACCAGCACTTTTATTGTAGTCTCATAATCTGCTGTGGTAGGATGGTGAGTGTGTCACCTCCCATGGCTGCTTGTAATATTTGTTTGTTAGCAGAAATAGCCATGCTGATGAACTGCGTAACAGTTAATCCTTGGTTCTGTGGTAGATTATTATGATCCTTTGGAAATCCCATATTCAACATGTGCAACATGTTTTGCACAAGCTTTTGCTCACTCAGAAAGTGCGAGAATGAAGTAGGGAGGAGGGAAATAAATAGGGAGCTAATAATAGCCCTACGAAAATCCAGCCTTGAAGCAAAAATCTTAAAATGTTTTTTAAAAATGGAGGGAGATTAACCGAAATGGATGTCTCTGTTTATTTCAGCTATTACACAGAGTATATCAGGCACAACAGAGGCATAGTTCCCAAAGTGCTCAGTTTTTGGAAAGACCACTGACTTTTCTGCTTCAAATTACCTAAACAATTCTGGTTTAGTTATTGCTCTGTGCAAACAGAAGAAGCTTTCAGTGTGTTGCATCATCTAACCCCTTTTAAAGCACAATGCTGTGCATGACAAAGTCCATGCTGTTTAAGAGCATTTCTGTTAAGTTCTTCTTAGTATTCTGATGAAAGTATCTGAAGACTGTGTGAGAAAGCTGATTCTTTATTGAACTAAACACCCAATCTAACTGGGAGGGAGAGCTGCTAGAAACAAAACTGAAACTTCTCTGGGTAAATGTAACCACCGATCAGGGCTGCTAAGGAGAGAGTGCTAGCTCTTAGAGAAATGATCCTCACAATTTCCATTACTTTCAAAGCAGTGCTGTGATGCCCTACAAAATATGCCCAGAGACCAAGAAAATGGTTTTTGAAGGGCATACTCAGAGTTATTTAAGTATTTGCCCTAACAAGTTTCTTTCTACTCCTACCTCTTGACCTGGGCTGTTATCCCAGTATTCTCAATTCAACTTACTCCTTAAAAAGAAGTGGCTGCATTTAATTTATATATTCAGACTAATATCAGAGGCCTAATTCTGCTGTCCTATAGGGGAAATACATGGATGACTCAACTCAAGCCAGTGGAGTTACACCACTGTAAAATTGGTAAATTAGAATGGAATTGGCCCCTTATTTTGTAAAGATTGGTGAAATTACTTCTTGTGACATCAACATCTACTAACACTAATTTAGTTAATGAAGTATCATTGACTTGAAGTCTAGTCACTTCCCCGACATGTTAGGAAAAGACCAGGTCTCTTGAGTTCCGGTCCCAAAACCTTCTTTCATTTCCCCAGTATTTTATTCATTTATCTTTCACTGCGGTTTTGAAAATAACACTCATCCGTGGAACCTAAACAACATATTCCCCAGTGATGTCTGTGTACTCTGGGACAGACTGTTTCCCACCTTATTTAAAAGCCACCTCTGCAATGATTTGCTGCTAGGTGCTATTTCCAGGGCTACCACAACAACAATTTACCGCTGCCAGTGATAAGAAAAATGTTCTGTCAAAAGAGGAAAAGAACAATTTTTGTCTCGTTTCAGTAATATAACTTTTATAAGAATAAGTAAGCAAAACCCTCAGCTACAGCAACGAAGGGAGGAAAGAATACACTCTTCTGATGTCACACTTATTGCAACAGCTTTCCATAAAATATTAATAAAAAAGCTTTTAAAAAGCACTCTGAAAAAAGTTGCAACAATCCTGTAAATGAATAGTTTTTCCTTCCCTGTGGAAAGGTGAAGAATGAGGGGTCTATTATGCCAATGTTTACTGGGTACATACTATTTCTGGGATAGTGCGCGTCTCACGGAGCATGGCAATTATCTGAAGAGAGCATGAGGGTTTTCGTATCTTTTAAAGGGGGCATGAACACTACTGTGTGAAATGGAAAGTGCACAGTGAAGACCTTAATTGCATTCTCTTTTTGTAAAGAGTGAGAGAAAGCCAAGAAATCAAGCACATTAGCCTTCATCCTGTGCCCTTAGGATCTGATCCTGAAAGACTTTTACAAATTTTAATGGGCTTTGGATCAGGCACCATCATTGAGACAGGGTACTGAGACCCTACCTGAGCAGTGACAGAGTGAACTCCCAGCTGCAGTCTCCTAGAATGGTACTGCACTATATACCAGTAACTGAACTGACAGGACTGCATTCATGTCAAGAGCAACCATGCAGGACATCCCCACTAGCCAGTATGTTTTGGCCCATGTCTACAGTCAGCACTTACATTAAGGATGGAAGTTGCACTGCCTTCTGGATACCTTTCCCACAGCTCGCTGATGCAGTGGCTTGTGGTAGATTTGGAAAAGTCTCATGGGAGCACAAGAGAATTGTGGGAGAAGCAGTCACAATGCCCATAACTCTTTGGGAAACTCTAGAAGACAGCATGCTTGCCCAGCAACAAGAGGATTGAGCCCGGTGAAGGACACTTTACATACGTAACAGGCAGATGCAAAGCCAATGTTTGAATGATGTAATTATTCCATGATCTTTTCTTCCCACTTTGGGGTCAAAATATCTTATTTACCAAAATACTTCGTTTACACTGTGCAGTCCCACCACCTTCTTACAACATACAGCTTGGCTAGCTGCCTCAGGAGTATCTGCAGGCAGAGCCTCTGCTCCCCTTCCACTCCCCAGCTTCTCCTTCCCTCTACTTCCTTCAACTGGGCCGTACATAGCCCCTGGCTAATTAGGGGGACAGCTGCTTCCCCTCCACAAGTCAGGGGTAGGTGACCCTAGCCAGCTCCAATTTACACAACTCAACTGGGGCTGGCGTGACAGAGGGCTGACTAAGGGGTTGCTGCCCCGCACTCTGTCACAGATGTGTTAGGTATATTATTCTATAGTGACACAATTTTCCTCATATGTACCAGCTCAGCAGGCCACCAGGAGGAGAGGGGGAATTGGTCTTTGTGAGTTAAGCAGCCAAGGTTCCTAGCAAAGGGGGCTAGGCTGGCTCAGTGAAGGTCCTACTCACTTAGGACCTGATCCAAAGCCCAGTGAAGTGAATTGAAAGATTCCCATTGACTTTAATGATCTTTAGACTAGGATCTTGGAAATACTAGAAAAGAGTTGCAATAGGGATCTCCCTTCTCACCAGTTGTCCTAGCTACTGATCAAGTGGAATGAAGGATTCAGGACCACTGACATTTTTGGTTTAATTTTGATGTTCTTTATAAGTGGGGAAAATGTCCCTGATAAAGTGCACAAAGCCACTACTTTGTCCTTCCATAGATCCCTCCTTAAAACTCAGCTTTGCCTACAAAACATTACCAGCTAGCAGTAACAAGACAACTAGTGATCTGAGACCTCTGATTATTTTCCAACATACTTGTCTTCCCATTACCTCATCCCTTCCACCCCTGTCCACCTGTTATATCTTGTCATAATTTACACTGTAATCTCTTTGGGCCAGTCATTTTTTTTATTTCTTATCTGTAGAACACCTAGCATAATGGAGCTTTGATCTTTAGATGCTACTCTTATAAAAATAATAGAAATAATAATACATGATGCAGTGTACTGATATGTCCTCTGTTTTGATTTCATAATTACTTTGTTATTTGTGATTAGTTATATATTGTCCTAGCTGAAAATGTAGTCAGATTAATCACACACTATATTCCTCAAACTGAAGTGAACTTGACAGCCCTGATGCAGTACAGTGGGCTGCCCCTCAAACAATTCACCCTGAGGTGGCTTGCTAAAAATTGTTGTTCAGTGCTGAGCACAAAGACTAAAGCTAAAGAAACGTAGATTCCAAGAAAAGAAGAATCCACAGTATTGGGGGGACAGGGGAGGAAGGAGGATGGAATTATGTCACATGATCATCTGGCTGGCTTTTGACCACAAATGCTGCAGTTTTGGGAATCAAATAAATCAACAATCCTGAAAGTATTTTCTTGTCTAAGTAGGATTATTTAGACCATCCATCAATTCACAATCAGTTTTATTTTACTTACTGATGTCATCCTTCACTTACTTCTCAATTTAATGCAATAAAATATAGATATCCTTTTCAGAGTAAGACCAATTCATTATCTGATTATTATAGGAAAAGAAAACATAGATTAAAATCTTAATCAGGATTTCTGGAAATTACTAATCAGTTTTGTGGGAGGCAAAATTGAAATGTGTGTTTCAGGGAACAGGAGATTTTATTCTTTAATGTGACTGTACCTCAGAAAGAAGCTGGCTTCATACCTGTATTATGATCAATAAGTCTGGTAGTCTTTGACTGTGTCTGTATCTATTCCATATGATTTATATTTACAAAGCAATAGTCGTCATAGTCTCTAAATGTCAAACATAACATGGAAAGTTAAAGATTATTTGAAATGGGATAGAAATTTACTCTATTTTTGCCATCCTTGGAATCCCTCGTTCTTCTTCAATACCTGTTGTTATAGATAGAAAACTATGGGATTTTCATAGGGGCCCTAAAATCTCATGTCAGGAGCCATTCTGATCTTTCCAGCACAGTGTTCCTGTCTGGCTTTAATTTGCAACCACAGGTTTTTCTTATGCCTTTCTCTACCTGACTAAGAGCCTTTGAGTACCCAGTATTTTCACCACATTAAGATACTTACACAAGTCACTTCTCAGCCTTCTTTTTGATAAGCTAAATGGATTGAGCTCTTTAAGTCTCTCACAGTAAGGCATTTTCTTCAACTCTCAAAACATGTATGTGTCTCTTTTCTGCACCCTCTCCAGTTTGTTAACATTCTTTTAAAAATGTGCATATCAGAACGGTATGCACTATTCAAGTACCAGTCTCGCCGATTCCAGATGCAGAGGTAAAATCACCTTCCTGCTCCTATTCCCATATTTATACAGTCAGCTGTTGCATTCACCCTTTTTGCCAAATCATTGCGCTGGGAGCGCATGTTCCATTTTTTGTCCACCGTGACTCAAAACCCTTTTCAGAGTCACTGCTTGCCAGGGTCTGGTGCCCCATTCTGACGTTAGGGTCTGCATTCCCAGGTGTGTAGCTGCATATGGCTGTATTAAAACACATTTTTGTTGGAATGGTTCCAGCCTACCAACAGATCCAGACGGTTCTGTATGACTTCCCTATCCTCATCCTTATTTACCACCCCATCAAGCTTTGTGTCATCCACAAATTTTATCAGCAGAGATTTTATATTTACTTCCAGATCACTGATAAAATTATTTAACAGTGACGGGCCTAGTACTGATCCCTGCAGAACCCTACTAGAAATATTGCCATTTGATGATGATTTCCCCATTGACAACTAGCTTTTTAGCTCTGTCAGCCAGTTCTGTATTCATTTAATATGTGCTATATTGATATTGTATAGTGCTATTTTTTTAATGAGAATGTCAGTGATACAAAGTCAAACACCTTACAAAAGTCTGTTTATCACTGGACATACTTCACTGAATTGAATGAAGCAGTTCACATCTATGAGAGCTATCATTCCAAGCTCCCTGCAAACTCAGGCACACATTTTTGCATTGATTACACTTGGTTCATATTTTAGGATTTTTTCACAACTGTAACAGATAGATAATTTTTTATGAAAGCTGAGATTCTGAATGACAAGATAGTAGCTTCTGCCGCATTCGAGTATGGTATATGCATGAGTACTCGTTTCTTCCAAGTCCTGAATTGTGTAGACAAGGCCTATATATCTAGAAACTAATTAATTTCCTTGTAATTTTAGCTCCAGAATCCTTCAATAACCTGATTCCATTGGCTTGGATTGATGACAAACCACGTACACAGATTTTGTCTCACACGTCTCATAAAATGCCACTGCCTCGCTAGAATGTAATACTAGAGAAAATATTCTTCCTTTCTGTGAATTAGAAGAGGTTTAATTTTGCTCTTTTTTAATTTGTTTTCTTTCACTTCAGCAATAATAATACCCAACTCTTACACTGTGCTAGATAACAGAGCATACAAAGACAGTAATCATGATCCTCAGTTTACAATGTTTGAGACTGGCTTATTTCCCCATCATGGGCATGTTATATGTGTGCATGCATATAGCTAACACATGTCATCAGTAAAATGTTGTGGATTGCCTTTGTGGCATTTCTCAACCAGGAATCTAAAAACATAGCAATTCCACAGTACGTTTGGCTGATTACCTGAAAGCACCTTTCAAATTTAGATTGAGTAAATTTTTCAAGACTGCAAGCTTCATTTCACAAGATTGCAACTTACATTTCTCCTTGTTCTTGTTAACAAAAAAAGCAGCCTCACTCCATGGTGCAAAATGGGTAAGTGTTTGGGTCTGTGGTGTGGAAGGATATGGGAAGAACTGCCTCAGAGCAATATGTTCACACATACCAATCGCTCACATGGTCAGTATTTATCTATGCGTGACAATATTTTAAGCATAGTTAGAAAATGAGGAAATGAGGATCATCTTCATTTCCCTCTATGCATGGATTGATTATATAGCCAACAGCTAGAAATAACATGGTACTTAAAAGGAACACTACAAACAAATGATTCAGATCTGTTCGAAAGTGAATAAATTACAAGTGCCCAGCAGCCGTGCTAACAGATGCATTATCTTTTTTTCCACTGTTGATTTTTCTGTGACTACACATATCTCATATTTGCCTCACTTTCCCTTCAAGAGTTAAATGCACATCTGTGGTGCATAAACAAGAGGTGGTTAGAAGAAAGATCTGAAGAATAATAGAAAACGGATCATTGCTTAATTTCCACAAACTTATTGTTGCAAGGGAATGATTTTTTACCCCCAGGAACCGGTCCCCAATGTAAGTACTACCAAATTACCATTGTCCTTGAGTTCCCCTAGATTGGCAGAAGATGAGGTGGAGCACAAGTACACAAAATCAGTCTGAGCGGTCTACAATTTAATTAGAAGAGAGGAGACAAAGCAGAGATTTGCATTCATTTTATTCAGAGAAGTAGCATTCGTTTTACTGTGAGCAAGAAAATGTGAGCATGGTATTGGGATAGCAAAGTTTTCTCTCAAGTGAGTTTCAAGGAGGCAAAACATACCAGATCATTAGTTGAAAAGTAAATAGGGGAAATTAAGCCAAACACTGGAAATTTGAGAGAGACAAATGAAGCATTAATTGAGAGACAAGTAGAAGCAAAGCAATTAGATATTTGAAAGTAAACATGAGAGAAGACTGAAGATAAATTATCCATCAAGCATATCTCTACATTTCATTAGATGCTTCATTACTAATTATTGTGAGCAGAGATTTTTCTCATATCATCTGCAATGTGTTCACTGCAGTTAAAAGTATTAGGATGACTCAAACACACTGAAAGGTTGGTCAGTTTTCATCTGATCACATACGATAATGACATGCCATAGCAGTTATACACTGCTGTGCTTCTGTAGATTGTAGCAAACACATAGCCAAGCCCCTGTCCTGTAAAACACTTATGCCCACACATAACTTTACTCATGTAACCAGTCCCTTTGCAGAACGGAGGATTAGGTTTGCAATATATTTACATATCATCCTAGCTTGGTAGGGTCAGCTGAAAAAATAATTACTCAGTTTTATTTATTTATACTATGAATAAGGGGCAGATTTTTAACAGTGAGGGTAATTATCAAGTGGGGTAGGGTGGATTTTCCATCACTGGACATTTTGAAATCAAGATTGAATGTTTTTTAAAAGATATGCTCTAGCTCAAAAACAGAATTAATTCAAAGAAGTCCTATGGACAGTTATGCAGGTGCCAGACCAGATGACCATAATGGCCCCTTCTGGCCTTATAATTTATGAATTTAGGAATAGGAGTTTTTCCATTAACTTCCATGGAGCCAGGATTTCAATCTCTGACCGTCTATGCAGCAGAAGCCCAAAAGAGACACAAAATATGTATTTTAAGAGGGTCTGAGAAAGTGTTATGATTTTTTTATTGAATCTGACCTTGTGAATACCACACATATATTAATCACTATCTCAGTTGTTGGCCATTCAAGAAGATGTCATATTGCTTATGAAAAATCTTGTTTTAATGAAGCTCATTACGCTGATGCTTATTAAATGTAGTTTTTATCATTAAAACAAAGCCATTTCTTACGGGCATATCATGAGAAGTACTGGGTATCTGACCTTTTTAGATCATAGAAAAAATGGATGGAAAGAATTATCTAGCTTGTCTTCTGCCTCTTGGTAGAGTCAACTCAGCACGGAGCAGTTAAATACCAAAATATTAAGTGTTACCAGATATTCACCAACACTTTCATTGACACCTGCAGCTGCAAGTGATTCCCTGGAAAGACTATTCCATAGCACAATAATCCTGTGAATAAAAGAGCTATTGCTAGGACACCCCATCTTTTCCCACTCCTGTTTCTATGCTTCTTTTCCACACTGCTCCCTAGGCCTGAAATATCTTCCTCGGCCCCATTCTCCAAGCCAAGTCTCTCTCCTCTTACACATCCTACTAAAGATCTATTGCTTCTGTAATGCTCATGAGAAGGGAAAAAAACAAACAAACCCAGAGCCACCTCTTTGAGCCTGTAAGCAGCACAAAGGGGGATTAAAGCTGCATCAGACAGACAGTGTACTGGTTTCTCCCAGGTAAAATTAGTATATAATGTTGATTTATGGTCAGATTCCATCTATATACAGGCATGCATTTGAGACTGATCTAAATGTACCAATGACATACACGTATGTAGAATGGGGAGGGGGTTGTGCTGGGGACATGGCCAGATCCTATAGTATTGTGGTCAGTAGAGCGTTAAACCACTCTAGCCAACAGAATTTAGACCAGCCCTTAGCACAGGAACTGCATTTTTCTCCTAGTACCTATATTACTCCTTTTGCCTTCTAGCCATTCACTGTCTTAATTCCCTAACATCCCCAATTATGTACTAGAACAATCTACCCTTAATATCTAAAATGACCAGTATTGTTAGCAGGACCTTGCCTATCAGTATAATATAAAATACTGTTCCAGAAAATTCTCTTCTTATATATTAGAAATATCCTGCGGGGGGAAGGGGAGGGAATTATTGGCACCAGGAATGGCTGAAAAACTTACATTTCAATAAGTTAATGCACAAAAGCTTAAACAAACAGAACAGGAGGACATTTCTGAAAAATTCGTTCAAAAGGAATAGGCATCGTTATTATTCTTTTAAGGGATTGCACAAAATGTAAAAGAATAAGACAAATCTCGTTGTGAAGGCTTTGTGTATCCTCTTAATAATCTGAAAGAGCTTACATACACATGGCTGCGTGCTCTTGTCAAACAGGACAGACGAAGAATTGCAGAAATCTGAAACTATGTGGAGTAGCAGTTTCAAGAAGTACAGAACTAAACTGGTTTCATTTTTTCTAAACAATGCAAAGAGAAATCGGCTATCTCCTGAAAACAAAAACAAGATTAAAACATAAGGGTAAGACGCTGCTTTTAGAGCAATGAATGCAGCACTTAAGTATAATACTGCTTTTCTGCTAGGTTTATTTTGTGTCTCTGATTTCTTTGTTTTACAGTCAGCACAATTATTTTGTATTATGCATCATGTTGCATTGTCAGGCCTCACACAATGTTTCAATGGACTAAAATGTGGGTGACAAAGATGCTTATAGTAATTTCTCCAGTTTTTTCATGGTTTGCAAACTATTTTGTAACTGTTTGGCTGTTCCATCTTCTAACTAAATGAGATTTTCAGGGATCATGGCTTGACATCTCCGGGAACCTAAGTCCTGTATTTATGTGCAGAAGAAGGAGAACACAGGCATTAACGTTGGATGTACTTTGGAGGTTGTGAAAATTAAATAGTCTCATTGTCCATCCACTCCATTAGGTTCTGTGCTGCTGCAAAAGATTTTTCTTATTAGTGCCAGATAGTTTTGTTGTGGTGTTTGTTTTTTAATCACCTATTTCTACAGTGACATAATAGTGATATCAAACAAACAAACAAAAGGCAAGACCCTGTCCTGAGGAGCATACCATTTTAAGGCCTAATCCAATATCCACTGGGAGTCCTTCCATTCATTTTTAGCCCTGGATCAGACCCTTAGAGCCATCAGAGCTAGGGATAACAAACAAAGGTAGGGAGGATAGTATGTGAAAGATGAGGCTGATGGTTTCATGACTCTTATTGCTGCAAGGAACCATCAGAGTAGCTAATGTAAAAAAGGGATGTAGAAACAGAATGTATGCATTTACAAGATTAAAAATAGCCTAAGAACAATCAAAATGGATAGTAACAATCTTTCTGGAATAGTGGACCCTTGCCCAGCAACACTGGGCTTTATATCCACCATCTTTATAAGCTAGGGTGTCATACATGGCCCATGTAGATAGTGAGGCCCAAATAGTCCACAGATGCTGTTTGTGACTCACCATCAACTATGATGTCCAAGCAGAAATTAAAGAACTACTAGATTGTACAGTTTGTCTTGCTGTTGGAAAGTCATTTTAGCCTAACTCAGAACCATTGTAGCTTAGACCCTGGTCAATGATACCATGTTGCCATTTGAAAATCCACATCTTTGGTGAGATTAAGGAAGGATTTGGTCAGTATAAATGCTTTACTGTGATTTACTATTGGTGCTTGACATGGCCTATTATGTATCCCCAGCAAAGAGACTTATGTCAGTGTTACAGGGGATACTGGAAAACCTGTTTGCCTCAGGTATCAAAAATATTCACAGTATTTTGAGGAAAGGTCTTTATTTAAGAGTTTATTTTAAAATGTCTTCCTTTTGCTTCTTTGAGACGTATAAAGGACTGAGACAGCTTTTTCCACAAAAAGGGATGGGGGCTGAAGGTGATTGTATTTTACCATAAAAGATCAAGAATGTCAAGTCTAGTCTTCCCTGGCTTTGGTGGGAACCCTCTGCAGTGGGAAGCTGCTGCCTCAGCATTTGTGTACTGTGAGCTCCAACTCATTAACTGAAGATGGAGAGAGGCTGAATCTTTAACAAAGATGTTCTTTATCCAGAATGTTAGACAGAGTTTTAAATAGTCTGACTAAGCCTACCTTCTCTCCCAATTGCTTAGCTTTCACTTTCCTGACTCTTTTGATGTCATCATCTCTCTACTTTGCTGGTCCTCACAGGGAAGCAAAAAATAAAACCCAAATCCCTGTCTCCCCACTTTTTAAATATATATCGGGCCTTTATACATTTTAAAGAAACTAACAAGTGTGAAACAATCTTTTTTTCTTTGCAATTCACCTTTACAATTAATTTTGTTAGGGCACACTTCTGAGGTAATTCTATGGCAGACAAGTGTTACACATACAAATCACCTACACACACCACTGCTGATGCTTCCCTTCTTTTCTGTATGATAGTAAGGAGCTAAAATTACTTTCACATCAGCTAAAATGAGAGTGTGAGAGAGAACATCACAGGCAAAGTTCCAGTAACACAAAGAGGCGGGAAATCACTCAAAAGCAGTCATTCAATACTGACTGGAGAGAAAACTCCAGGAGGGAAACTAACTCCACATCCTACAGCCTCAGAGGAGATGAAAACATAGCCACCAAGGTCAAAAGCAGAATGATTACCAAGAAAATAGCCCCTGTAATAGTTCTACTGGCAGATTCATTATGTTGGTGTGCCAGATACTTGGCAGAAGTGATTTGAGTCAGAGCAAGCTGCTTCAGCACCAGAAGAAGTCCTCAAGAAACAAGTTAGAATCCAGTGTTGACCAAGCCCTTTACAAGTTTTCTAGAACTCACACATGAGTTTTAGAAAGGGAGTGGATGAGGTAAATGTTGTGTTGGTTATTGTTGTTTAAATCTGTTACTGTTCCTTTAATCAGAAACATGAGTGCAAATCAGGGTCACTGTAATTAGGAATAATTTATTTATAGAGATGTATTTCTTATTTACACAAGACCAACAGTCTGGATATTACTTGCATTAACTATCAAGCCTGAGAACTGTTTTCTCATGTGCTTGAAAATGCAATACATTCTGATTACAAAGCCTAACATTATAATACAGATAATAAACTTTAATGTATTTCTGAGCTTTTTTAAAAAAAACTGATTTCCTCCTTAAAGGCCCTATTATAAATTAATCTCAGCTCACTCATATATCATTGTGAATTTACGCATGTGACCCATATTATGTATATAACTATAAATATTACTGAAGTGTTAGAAAAATACTTTGGTTGTGAGTTGTGTTATTTAGATGTACAGTTATAAATATTAATAGAATGTTGGAAGCAGTGTATATGGATGTGATGTGTGAATTAGGTGAATGACTATAAATACTAATGAAATGTTAAGAAAAATCCATTTGGTGGTGAACTGAGTTCTTTTCTGAATAGGTAAATATTTCTATGACATTTTTATGAGGGTTTTAAGTGACCGTCTCTACTACTGATATAACAAAACAAACCTTTTATTTTAGTAAACATGTCTATCCAATAACCAAAGAGCTGTGGGTGAATGAATTTACGTAGGGGTTCTGTTTGTGAACAGTGTTTACTTCATCATTTATTGTACTGTTTGAATATGGATTCATTTTCAAAAGGTTGTCTCTGTTTCAGTGTCTGTTCTATATTTCACGTTGTTTGGATGATAAATTCTCTCAATCTTTGGCAATCACAAGTGTAAGTGTATGTTGTAGAATGTTATAGGCAGCACTTGTGATATCATCTGTAGCTTAGGTTGCCTGAGGATTCCCATTATAAGCCAAACTTTAACTGTTTGATCTGAAATTTTCCATGCCAGGCTGAATTTTTTTTTTTTTTTTAAGTTTCAGCAGAAATGGTACGGCCATTTCCAGAACAAGGTTAGAGAAAGACACATGTTGTTTTGCCTATGTTAAAAGAATTCTTACAGCTGTTCCATTGAGAAGCTCTAGCACCTCCATGCTTTGAAGTAAGGACTTGAAATGTCACAGGCAGTGGTCGGTCATCTTCATCAGATTGATGTGCCGTTTTTCCTTCCTATGAAAAAAGTCCAAATTTGGCCAAGTTAAGAGACCTTGAAAAATGTCAGTTCACACATGCTCAGTAGAGACTTATTAGAATTTGGCAACTAAAGTCTCTAAAGATTCCATCTGTTCTGGGCATGCTCCAGCCCAGGGATGAAGAGGCTGAGCAGGACTTTCCCTGCAACTGTTCCTCCTGGTCGCTGCAGTCTGCTTTGGTGCCAGACACCTGCAATGACCATAGGTAGACTATCTCTTCTGTGCTCTCCATGTCCCCAGGACCCAGAAAGAATGGGGGAAATAGCCTGACTTAAATGTAGAGTGGACAAGAGCCAGACTGAGGAGTGGACGTGTGAACCCTAAAGGGGCAGAGGGAAAAGATTGTGACAAGGTTCTTGGCAATGGGGGAGGACTAGGAATGGAATCCAGAAGGGGTTAAATAGAATCAAAGGTGGTGACTGAGAGTCAAAGGAAAAAAGATTGGATGAGCATACCAGAGTGGGGAGGGTGGGGAGAGACTATGACTCGGAATACAGCTGGTCGGGAAGTTTTCAATGAAATATTCACCAAAACTCATTCACCAAAACTGAACCTTTTCATGGAGAAGGTTATTTCTGATCAATTTTTCAACTTGAAAATGTTTCAAATTTCTTGTTTAAAATTGTCAGACCGTTTTTTGGTTTTTTTTTTTGCTAATTTGGTTTGAAACAGCATTTTATTTAGAAATTTAAGCTAATAGTAAAAAACAATTAGATAAAACAGTCAAAATTGAAAATGAAGCCATTTGAAATTATTGAAATAACAAACAAATGCTCATGAGATGGGAAAACCATTTCCTGCCCAGCTCTAACTGGAAGTCAGGGAGGTGGTAGAGAAGGAGAAGACTTAGATCAGATGAGAAGTCAGGAGGAGAGATCATAATAAGGCTCCTAGAGAAGTAGACTGTGCTGGGAACAGGATGAGGAAGACAGAGTTCATATGAGAAGCATGAGCGAAGAAGACTGCGACTGGCTGAGCAAGGTATCTAAATAACACACCCAAAATAAGTGGACACTTTTTTACCTTGATCTCTCTTCACCTCTGTTCCCCATCCATAACACAGGGATAATGCCAACCTGTCATCTCACAAGGATGTTGTGAAAACATTTGTATGTACTCAGATGCTATGTGACGAATGCCACAGAAAAGCCCACAATGAAATTAATAGTTCTCTTTCAGAGCAGGATTTGCATAGTGTACATAAAAAGGGTTTAGGGCCACACAATGAAACTATTGAATAGCTGTTCATTCAATGAATGCCATCCATCCTGTGCACTGAATGATGTAGGGCTCGTCTGGAAAAAATAATATCTGATCATATAACTGAAAACTGTATCGTAATGCATACGCACAAGGGGGCGCAAATTAAGGTTGCACAGGCACCCTTAATTCCAGTATTTCCTAACTTTGGAGTGCTTGACTTTGCAACTTTGACTTTCTTTTAACTTATTTTGTTTGTGATATGAATGTTCAGGTATTCTTGTCGCTGCTTTGCACGAGGACATTTATAAAAGGAGAAAAATCCAGATACAGTAATGGTTATCCAATGAAATGTAAAGTCTGATTTTTAGAGGATTATTGTATGACTCAGGTACATTGTGAGCTATGCGTGTAAACATATAATAATTCCTTAGAACTATCTGACTAACCTGTATTATTGCTATTAGGAAATAGAAATGATAAAAATTGCTATTAGGAAATGGGAAATAAAACAAGGAAAGATCAGAAAACTGTTTTGCCAGTTCTGATTCACAATTATTTATTTTGTTTATACAAAGTTTAATATAATATCTTCTGTAATGTATTGTAATCACCTATCAAATAGGAAAATGGGAATACTATGCAGCTGCAGTATGATGATTATTAAAATTTGTATTTATATTTGCATTTATATATATATATATACACATTTCTTCATGCATCTGACGAAGTGGGTTGCAGCCCATGAAAGCTTATACCCGCAGAAATTTGTTAGTCATTAATAAATTAGTCGATAATTCTAATGGCATTTTCTAAAAATATATATATACAAACATAACAGCAAGATCAAAATTAAAGCTTCACTATAAATAAATAGCTCTTCAACTCTTTAAAATTGTATTAGTTAGTATTTAAAATTATGCATGGTACCGCTATTGCATAGTTTACCTGAAGTATGAGAGAACCGTATTCTATTGATACTACAGCGATGGGCACATTAAAATCCACCTACGCATGAAAACAATAATGATAATATCATTATACTGGGACAGTTCACATTGTTACCCTGTGATATCTCAGTGACACTCTGATGTCATTGTTTTGTGCAAATACTAAAACGTGAAAGTGATTAAAGACAAAATGTATTATTAATAGATATATTATGTATTTTCTTTTATAATGCCATTGTGTATGCATACACCTTTCAGGCAAAAATAGAACCACAAGGTGCCTGACACAAAGAGCTTACTATTCAAATTTAGGCTGAAGACAAAGCAAAGGAATTATAAGCATGGAGTCATGCAAACACAAGGTAGAGGATAATAGTGTGTATCCTGGTTACTAAGGGGGTACTAAGCCCTGCTTTCTTCACATGTGATGTTGCCACAGTCGCAGTCTGTGAAAGTTATCAAGCTAACAAACACTCTGACTTAAGGCAGAGTGGATTGGTGGCAGGGCATTCTATGCAGGGCCATAGACTTTAGAATTCTCTTCCTTCCTCAGTCTATCAGAGTCTGCATTTGTTGACTTTCATGGTACACTGCAAGGCTTCTCTCTTATCTCATGTTTTTGGAGTGAGGGTGGTTTGGAGATGGCCAGAAGAAAACAGTTTTTAGTTTATTATTGGTAGATAATAGTTTTTTTTCAGGATTGATTAATAAAGCAAGTTAGCTATATTTGGATTTCCCCCATAACTTGTCTGTTTTAAATACCTTTTGTACAAGCACATCTAGGTGAAGTCACAGGTGCTTCCTACATATCTGAAGAAATAAATATGCCTATACAAATCTAGGCTCTGGGCACAGTTACCTTAATAAAGCAAGAGGTAGAAGCTGGCTGAACTTGGCTTTCATGTTTGTTAAATTTTTTTAATGTATGATGGGAATGAGTTTTTAACAGTGAAAGATTAGAGTGGGCAAGGCCTACAAGAAGAAATGGGTTTTGTGGAGATATGAAAATGAGAAGACAGTTATACGGTGCAGAAAATTACAGAAAAAAAGTTACTAAAAGAAAAGTTCTGAAGTTCTATTGCTACAAACCAATTGTTTTAAGTGTAGAATAATCACCTTAGTTATGGGTTAAATGATTTCTATAGGCTAATTTCTCTTCGGTAAAGGCTATGCAATAGATACTTTGTGGAGGAACAGAAATCAGAGAGAGGAGCTCTTCTCCAATTCATTTCTCTACTTTAAACTTTTATTCTGGATAATAGATAGATGCAGACAATTCTAAACCTGTAAGAGATAAATCTATCTATATTCAGTTGGATTAATTTGTAATTTCTTGTAATTGTTCATGTCTTCTTGACAGTATTCATATCTTTACTTTAATACTGGTAATGTTCCATAACAAATAATCACAAAACTGCACTACTCTGATTCTAAAGGCCTCACTTTCAACATTCTGCTTCCCATTTTGGAATTTGTTTATATATTAGAGTTACTATCGAAGTAACGGCTTGGACCAATGAGCTGTTTTTATCAGGGGTAATTTCTTTCTTCTCTTGGATTATTATCTTCCAGTGACAGCAGAATCAAAAATTCACTTGTCTAATGTCTCTTAACTGAAATTATTTCTATGAGGTGTGACAAATCACATCAGCTACTGTGAGGCCCCACTTTTTTTCCCCACTCAGGCCCCACTTTTTTTCATGGAAGGTAAGGATGCCCCACCTGGTCCCTATTTCCAAGCATTGGCTATTCTGGTAATGTCCTGTGGGCAAGGGGGGAGGGAAAGGGACCCAGGCCTGCCCACTTCTCTAAGTCCCAGCCCAGGGGCCTTAATAGTAGCAACTATGCACTGCCACCAGTGCTTCCAGCTGCTACTTTCCCCTGGGTTACTTTCCCCCTATCCTTTCAGCTTCTGGGGTTTGGCAGGCAAACCTCCCACCAAACAATCTCCTTCACCAGGTTCTCTTGTATTTACAGCACATTCCTTCAGCGGTTCAGCCCCCCGCCTCCCCTCCCGACACCTGCCCCTATTGTGGCATAAGGGAGACCCTGGTGCATAACCACCTCAAGTGCACCAGGCTATAGCCCTTGTTCCTGCTTCTCCAGAACCTCCTGCTAAGGTACTGGCTGCACTTCTCCCCATACGTGTTCATCTATGCGCACCCCATCCGTGGCCATCGTGGGACCTCCTCGTCAACCTCCTCCTAGCCCTGTTGTCTCAAAGAGGTAAAAAATTTTCAGACTTAAAATCATGTTTGTACTTCGTACATAAAAACCTCCGGTTAGTAGGCACAGATTTTCCTTTTCTTATTCTATGATTTCTGCAAACTTTAAAGCTTGCTAAGCAAAATACTTTTTTCATTTAATTTAATGGGAGCTGAGCACTGACTTGTGTGAGTGTAGGATAGGACTCTGTGACCCTGGTTTTTTATCAGCCCACCCCAAATTACATATAGCCTTCAGAGAAGATTGCAAGTATTTAATTTATCTATTTGTTAACTGTTGGAGGGTACATCTACATAGCAAAAAAAGAAAAGAAAAATAAATCTGCAGCAGCAGATCTCAGAGCCCAGGTCTATAGACTTGGGCTCACGGATCTTGCACTTCAGGGCTAAAAAGATCAGTGTAGATGTTCAGGTTCAAGCTAGATTCTGGGGATCCGTGACCCTCCTCACAAGGATGGTGGGGATTCGGAGCCTGGGCTCCAGCCCAAACCTAAAGGTCTATGCTATTTTTAGCCCCAGAGTGCAAGCCCACTGAGCCCAAGTTAGTTAACCCAGGCTCTCGACTAGCTGCTGTGCCTGTTTTTGCTGTACCCTAAGAGTTGCATTCACCAGTAAGAAGGCAAGTATTATTCACTAGAGCGGACTGAAACTCGCAATTCCATTCTACAGGCAATTCCAACATTCTGAAATTTGTTTGTGATCCAAATCAGAGAAGAAACCAAAAAAATTCAACATTGCCCGCAAAGCAATGATTTAAAAAAAAAATTTCATTTGGGGTCAATCAAAACATTCTGTTTCAATAAAATTAAAAAAGTTTTGTTCTAACTTTGACTTTATATTGTATATTATAGTTTATAATATAACATAACAAAATATTTTTTTAAACAAAAGGTTGCTTAGAAACCAAAAAACTGAAATATTGCATTCTGATGTTGGAATGTTTTACCTTTTGAAAATTCTATTTTTCAATGTTTTTAAAATGATAAAATCATCAGAATAGAAATGTTCTCATGAAAAGTTTAGATTTCAACTAAATGACAGTTTTCAATGGAAAAACATTCTGTTGACCATCTCTATTATTTATCTATAAGCTGGCAATGTTCCAGAAGCACAAGGTTAATGTCAAACAATGTGATACAATTTGTAAGCTTCATTGCAGCTATTATAATATAGATGATACAGATGTAGATATATATATTGCTTCTTTTTTGTTATTGTTTTTAGGATTCTTAAGATCTTGCTCTGTAAGGAATTCTCTTATTGTGAGGCTTAAACTGAGAAAACAACCTCCTTCTACCAGGATAGTAGTGCATAAATCTGCATTCCCATTGGGGTTGCCAGTTTTGGTTGGATATATTCCAGGAGGTTTCATCACGTGACATAATCTTTAATTAAAGATTAATCTTTAATTCTTGAAGACTCCAGGACAACCCTGGAGGGCTGGCAACTCTAATTCTTAAACAATATCCTGGTCTCACTTGGTTCTCAATCCAACTTAAATTATTACTGCTGCAGCCTACCGCTTGTATTGTCTTTCTACTCTGTGTTACCAGTCCAGTTCTTTCTCTCCCTTACACTTGTTCTGTGGGTGACCACCTCCACCCAATAGCTTCAGCCACCATGTTTATGCTGAGAACTCACGAATCCATCTCTCTACCCTCACTCCATTCCCTTCTGTCCAGTCCAGCATTTCCAGTGAAATAGCTGATAAAGGGAAATATGATTCTTCACATTTAGAGATACACTGCCCTGACTAAAGCCATGTCCAGTGGATATTAATATGATTTATACGCCTTCATTTTCAAGTGTTAAGAAAGGCTTCCTGGACTGTCTTTCACCGTTATTACCATTTGACTGTTTAATATGGCCTAGTGGATAGGGAAGAAGCAGTAAATGTGATATATCTTGATTTTTGTAAATTTTTTGTTGCAGTCCCATATCACATTCTCATTAGAAAACTAGAAAAATGTGGTGTACATGATATTACTATAAGGTGGATGCATAACTGGTTGAAAGATTGTTCTCAAAGAGTAGTTATCAATGGTTCACTGTGGAAGCGAGAGGGCATATCTAGTGGGATCCAACAGGGGTGAGTCATGGTTCAAATATTATTCATTGTTTTCATTATTGATTTAGATAATAGAGAGGAGAGTATACTTATAAAATTTGCAGATGACACAAAGCTAGAAGGGGATGCTAGCACTTTGGAGGACAGGATTAGAATCCAAAACAAACTTGACAAATTAGGGAATTGGTTTAAATCAATATGAAATTCAATAAAGACAAGTGCAAAGTACTTCACTTAGGAAGGAAAAATCAAATGCACAGCTAGAAGATGGGGAATAACTGGCTAGGTAATAGTATTGCTGAAAAGAATCTGGGAGTTAGGGTGGATCACAAATTGAATATGAGTCAACAATATGACACAGTTGTGAAAAAGGCTAATATCATTCTTGGGCACATAAACAGGAGCATTGTATGTAAGACACGGAAGGTCATTGTCCACTCTAATCAGCACTGGTGAGGTGTTAGCTGGAATACTGTGTCCACTTCTGGGTTCCACACTTTAGGAAAGATGGAGACAAATTGGAGAGAGCCAAGAGAAGAGCAATAAAAATGATAAAAGGTTTATAGAAGCAGACCTATGAGGAAGGGGTTAAAAAAAACTGGGCATATTTAGTCTTGAAACTGAGGGTAGAACCTGGTAGCAGTCTTCCAATATGTTGCTATAAAGAGGACAGTGATCAATTGTTTTCTATGTCCACTGAAGACTGACAATTAGTAATCCTTCAGCAAAGGATATTTAGGTTAGATATTAGGGAAAATGTTCTAACTATAAGGGTAGTTAAGTTCTGGAATAGGCTTCCAAGGGAAGTTATGGAATCCCCATCATTGGAGGTTTTCAAAAACAGGTTGGACAAACACTTACCAGGGATGGTCTAGGTTTACTTGGTCCTTCCCCAGCACAGGGGGCTGGAATTCATGACATTTGAAGGTCCCTCCAATCCCTGCATTTCTGTGATTCTATGATTTTATAACATAATTAAGACTAACATAATATTTGCTATATTATTACCATTAATCATTATTTTTATGCAATTCTTTTCTATGTTGGTAGAATTATGCACATGACAGTAATAAGATGCCAAGGTGGAATTTTTTTCCCCATTTTTATATCCCTTTGGCAACGAGAGAGAGAGGTTAGCTTTCACTGACAAGCATAATAGCTCATGGAAAGTGCACTTTCTGGTAGCATTAGGAAAATCTTTATCTTAGTGTCACTAAGCTATTTTACTTAAAGTGAACCCTGGCATGGTTATCTTTTGTATCATTTATCTAGATAAAACACATGAATCTGAATAGCAAATAATGAATATTCTTATTCACAAACAAAGCTCCTTTTTCACTGGCAAAAATGAGTATTTTTCTGTGAAAAAGACCCATCATCAAAGAGTTCTCTTATCAGAAACTTGTTTGCACAAATGTTGCAAATAGGACATTAAAAAGGATGCAAACACAGATAGCCTTTCACAAATGTTCACAAACACTATCTTGTGCAGGATTCAAGCAGTTCTAATAATTACTAAAGGCTTAATTCTCTAAACATATAGTACAAAGCTAGTCGCTCACTCCCTATACAGAACAGGATGATATTCAGTGATTCTGTTTAAACAGCCAGGTTTGAGCTTTCTGTTATTTTAGCACATTATGATTTAATGAAAAAGTCCATAAAAAATGCACCAGTTCCTTCTGATGGTTTGACTTCCTCTTGCTTCATGAGGCACAAAGAATACACTCAGATACCAGTTGTTAGGCTAGTCTGTCAACTCTGTAATAACAGCAAAAATAAATGCCTTGAAAGAGTCAGAACGCATTCATAAGCAGAAACTGCAACCCCATGTGCAGTCACAGGGTCAAATCCTACACTCAGTGCACAATAACTAGGCAATGCACGAGGACAGTCTGCTGGGTCCAGAGCAAAATAATTATTCTTTCTTCACTTCTGCATGGTGACTTAAAGCCCTTGATGGCCACCACAACACTCTCTGGCCACATCTCACACCACACAGGGAAAAATGGCCAGAGGGCCAGTGTTCTTAGTGACCCACCAGCTCTGGCCCCTGCTCCTCCCACGCTGAAACATAGGAAGTCCCAAACATACTAGGTTTCATGGCGTGTTGCATAGTTTCAAAACAACTAGCCAGGGTGCCACAAATCCTGCCCCTGCTCACCAATGGTATCGTTGTGCTGAAAGGTGCTAATGGCTGCCAGCAGCAGAGTTGTGAAGCCAAAGACAATCACAGTCCTTGCTAAAACCAGTGGCTGTGCCAAATACTCTTTCAGACAGAGTAATCAAACCCCTTTAAGTAGTTAAAATAAAAAAGGAGCAGACCTTATGATGACTGCCAAAGTTGTAGGCTGCCTGGCAGATCAAAGTTTAGCCACGTGGGCTAAAGGGTTCCCTGGTTGCAGATGCTGGGGCTAGAATGTCAGTGGCAGGCTGGGTGTGTTGGAGGTGGAAAGCCAGGTGAAGGAGCTCTGAGTGTGACCATGAGAGGAAGCAGAGCTCCTTGGGCACAGAGCTCACTGGAGTGCCAGATTTGGGGATTTTCTGAGAAAGGAAACTGCCTGCTGTTTATTTTTGTTGTGTTCAGGAAAACAGGACCCTGTGTACATTCCTTATCTACCAATAAGATTACACTGACAATATACTGATGTCTCTCTTAGCAGAAACAATCCTATAAAAGTCTGCAAATATTGGCTAACTGCTTGGGCCAAAGGGGTAACAGTTCTGTAACGGCTCATCCATCTACGGTGCACAACTCCCACAGGGTGTAAAGATGGGTATGGTCTGAAAATCTGAAGAGAGTATTTGCTTGGTGTTGAGTAGGTGCAAAGAGCTAAGGTCTGAGACCCCGGATAGCAAATTCCCATGTATTTTATGGTCCCTTTCTCTAATCAAAGATGGTAACTGACTAAAGCCTGGTCTACACTTAAAATTTAGTTGGACATAGCTACATTGGTCAGGAATGTGAAAAATCCTCCCCCCTGAATGCCATAGCTATGCTAAATTAACTGTCAGTGTAAATACAGCTAGGACAATGGAAGAATGCTTCTGTCTACCTAGCCACCATTGCGCAGGGAGGTGGTATTCCTAAACCAATGGAAAAACTGGTCCATCGGTGTAGGCTGCATCTATACTGCAGGGTTCTGCCAGCATAGCTACATGCCCTAGCGATGCCAGTACAGTCTTTGTAGCGTAGACATGCCCTGAGCATACCTACAGAAGCAAAAAGGCCGACTCTTCTGACTGCAACATAAAACAAGAAAGCGACTGACAGATAGGTAACCATGTGGATGGTTGCAAACCATATTTAAACAATTGCAAAAGATTGCAAGCACGACTTTTATTTTACATTACTACAGTTGTGTACAGTCGGTGTACGGTACACAGAACTCAGGAAGTCCTGTTCACTAATCCCTTACTGTGACAGCTGAATTCTATGTGGCTACTTTGCATGTTGCATTGGCCTCCAAGACAGGTAAAACCACTGTACAAAATCTGGATAGTGAAAAATTACATGAGACTAGAGATATTACATGGTTCCAAAGATCCAGAGAGGCTATTATGTTCCCAGGTAAGGGGATCTATCTCTTATGAACTGATGGGTGCATTAGCCACATAAATCCTTCATTCATTCATGGGATACTAGAGCTTCCTGTGTGGAACTCTTTATTTTACATATAAAAGACTAGTCTTTTAACCAATTTATGAGGAAAAATTAGCTTCTGAATTTTTACTTTTTTCTGGTGTGTTTAGTGATTTAACTGTTTGGAAATTCTGAATTAATTTAGATAGTGCAGTAATGATAAAATGAAGTGCTACACATATTACATTTATTTTAAAATTTTAATACTGATCCAAAATTGACAACGTAAAGAAACCTCATCAGCAAAAGTATAAAGATTAACAGAATAATTTAAGACAAAGAGAATGATTGTTTTGAGGAAAGAAAGATCCTTCCAACCCAAAATCTAAATAATTATAAAATGAGGCTGACAATCACCTTTAACAAAGAGGAACTTATTCTGCTGTATGTCAGTATATCACATTTAATTATAAAACCTGGCTGGGAATCTTCTGACAAAAGAGTATGCCAATCCATTGAACCTGAAGTGTTTAATGGAAACATCTCTGGTTCAATGAATATTTGTCAAATTTTAGGTAGGATTCTAAGAGTATCCTGCCTGCCAGGTTTCCCTGTCCAATTTCCTGGCTGGCTGCTAGGAAGTCTGGGCTTTCAAGTCCTCCATGCGGACCTTATGTAGCAACTGTAAAAGGGACAAAAATCATGTCAATTTCAGACAGTTTCCTAGGGAGCATATTTCCTTTTAACAACACCATATGTCAGGGTTTCTGAAACACAACTTTTTCAGAATTTCTTGGTGTGCAAGAAGTTCTGGGGGAAAATTTATTTCATTTGGAATCAGAAAAATCACAAGTTTTGATATAGAGAAATTTCCTGCAAACTGGAAATCTTGAGTTTTGGCCTGTGCTAATAATGATGGCGTGAGACATGCCGTGTACATTTTCATTTCCAGACATGTTTTAATGGCTTAGATCTGACAAAATTATTCCCTACTGCTTTTATGTACCTTTTTTGTTATGCAGATACTCACTACATATATATTTTTTGGAATATAAATTTCCACTCATTTCTAATTATTCCAGTGACAGTGAACTAGTCTTTGAAGCATTCTTCCTCTGTACCCTACCGCCATGGAAGCTGTCCATTGTTCTTGTCTCACTTAATCACTATCACAGTCTTCTGAGCTCCTGATCCTGTCTGTGAAATGTTCGCATCCATGTTGCTTTGAAAGATTTCTTTCAGAGAGAGTTTTTCCTCTTTATCCTTCATCTTTTTCAACACAATGTTGAACAACAATGTTAGTTAGCTGAGATATGATTATGATAATGGCATCTTGATGTAAATTGTGCATGACTGATCATTGTGGAAAAAAGCTGCATTTTCCCCTCTGCTGAAATGTGCAGCTTTGAAACTCAGTCTCAGATACTGAATTTGGTTATTTTTCTTTTCAAAGATGGAATGTTTCAGACAGAAAATAAACTTTAATCAACTTTTTATTTATAGTAGGACATATTATACATTGATGGCTATCCATGCCACATAATATAAGGCGACGCACAATTAGGATAATATAGTATGATGTTTAAAATTTCAAGAACTCTCTTTTTTATGAGTTACCCACTTTCAATTACAATATTCATCGCCTTGAGCAGATACCGCATGAATGATTGATTGAATGACTGAATGATGACATTTTGGCAATGTGCTAGCTATCAAGATGAGTCAAAAATATACCCACAGGGTGGTCTGCCATATTTCTAAGCATGGAGACACTTGTTGAACTGAAGAAAAAATGCCTTCATTGTTTAGATAACTTTTCTGTCATTTTAATATTTCAACCATTTTTGGATTCTGCCTTAAATGCATATGAACCCCTATAGCACAAGTACCAGCAACTATATGCCAGATAAAGTAAATATGCTAGGGATACTATCTTCAAATAAAAACCAGATCATCTAACAAAGTAGTATAAAATGTGAATAGAAATATTAATTGCAAATTATTACTCTATACCTATAATAATTACAGTGCATGAAAGCAGGAGGTTTGGAAGCTAATAGAACTTCCAGCTTCCTACACACCCTTCTTTTCTGGTTTAGATACAATACTGTGTTCCTTTCTCTCCAGAAATCTCCAGTGTACATACGATATTTTACATGTTCTAACTATAAATAGGCAAGATAACACACTGATCAATTCAAACAGAAATTCTTAGTTAGATAGGTAGGATGTACACTTTTCTTTCTAAAAATTAAGATGCTCTTATGAACCAAAATGATTTTTTCAAAATTTTTTATAAGACACAGGTAAAGTATGATTAAGAGCCCGATTGAGTTCTGAATGTTCAGTGTGAAATCTAAATAATAAAAGACAATTGCTAGATATGAGGCTGCTGCTGCAAGCAAAATTCCCATCCACTTCCTAGATCATCCGTGTTTGGGATTAGTCCAGCTAGAAGACAGAAGTGTATGAATTGTCATTGTATGCTCAAAAACCAAAACTAGTTCTGATTGAGTGGTTGGACACCAAACATCACCACTATGAAGAGGAAGATGGGAACGTAAGGATAGCTTTGCTATCACTGATAATAATGCCTCTCTGCGGAAACCAGGAAACTGCTCTGAGCGTTTATAAAGGTACCAGCCCTTCTTTGAAAGGAAGAAGTAACTGTGTATTTGCTTTTCTATCATCCTGCTGCTAGGTCTTAAAAATGTTAATTGACTCCCTGAATTATTACTTTTGACCTGGCAGTGAGACTGCAGGGTTTTTTCCCTAGTGGATAAGGTCTACTGTGAAGTTATGCATTGTGACATTTTTTTTCAAAAAGGAGAAAAACCTGATGGGAACCTGTCAGGTCAAATTTGAGCAGGTTGTCATGGCTGCAGTCAGAGAACAGAAGCATTTTGTTCTTTCATGACGGAGTTGAATTGAGGGAGAGGTCTGATGCAAAAAGGGAAACTGCTTCCGTTTTAAAATGTTGTTAGTCGTCTGTCTCGGTTTTTTGTTAAAACAGATCAGGGACATCACTAAATATACGATGAAGTGGGTTTCTGCCCACGGAAGCTTATGTCCAAATAATTTTGTTAGTCTTTAAGGTGCCACAGGACTCTCTCTGTTCTACTAAATATACAGAAGCTCAATCAAGTATAGAGGGCAAAGAGTCTATAAATTGGTCTGTAATTAGGGTTTAGCTGATTACCAATTGTTCAGTGGAGTTTGGGTCCAGTCTTGCAAGCCCTCTGCTACTGGAACTGCCACTGAAGTCAAGTTCTCCGCTTAAAGGTGTTGCAGGGTCAGTCATTAAACCCTGCTTTTCTATGTGGACGTCTGTGTGTTAATGGAGCGTTAATCTGGAAATATGATGCCCAGAAAAGCTTGCAGGATTGGGAATTCAGGACCAGATTCTGAAACCCTTGCCCATTCTAAAAAGTACCAAAGTATTTAAGGACAGCACTTAAATACATACTTAACTTTAAGCTTCAATGTGACTTCAAGCACGTGCTTAAGTGCTCACTGGCATGGAGATTTTTTTCCTGAATCATTGTCTTACTTCATAAGCTGTCCGACTGCAATCACTTCTGCCCAGAAAAAAGGAGTAGCAGAGGGGAACAAGATTTCTGAATGGTAAAAAAAATGATGAGAATTGTGGTAAGGTTACAACTGAGCCCTTAACTAATTACTCGACTGAAAGAGTAAAGTGAGAAAGATTTTAAAGCAGAGTGGTATATTTTTTATCTGTAGGCATAATTCTGCCTCTGCATATACAGGCAGAATTTGTAATATGTTATTAAAAGTAATTTTACCAACTCATAGACTGTCAGAAACAAACCCTGCCTGTTACACATTAGTATTAGGACACTGCACAAGCGTCAGACTCTATAAAAACATACTTTCAAATTTGAGCTATCTTAAGCTCAATATTATTACCTAGGGAAAAGTATTGAAGGTAGAAGAAACTACTTATGTTTAATGAAATACTTCAGCACTTTGGGAAAATAGAATATATAATGTTTTCTGAGGTAATAGACATGAGATCTATGAGTAATAATTCCCTCTTTGATGCGGCCCAATATATTTCACACACTTCTTGTCATCTGCTGTACAAAATTTGATGGGAGTTATTCAAGTCATGAAAAATCATAATCTTCCATTATAACATTTCTATAAATTATCCATCAGGTTGTTAACAAGGAAAGATGTGAACATGAAAATCTTTATTCTAATATCAGAGAAGAAATGTCTACAATTCCAGCTCCGTTGTGTAGTGTTTGTTCAGTATTCTCTATTGCAATAGGTATCATGTGTGTGCGTGTGTGAAATTAAATATATTAATTAATCATTTCATTTGCATATGAAGTGATAAATTTTTGCGCTTAATATTGATGTTGCTACAAAACAGACATTTAAAATCATACAAGTAGCTCCATGCAGAATTTGAAGCTTGGCATTAGAGTAGATAGGACAGCTCTCTACTTCACTTAGTGAAATTTACCAAAAGTATTCCAGAGCTCATAGTAATATAATCACTAGATATTAAATGTAGCTCTATAGATACAGATACCATATATGTGAAAAATTATGTACTGGATGAATTATTTATACCTTTGCTTTAAATCTGTAAGCTTTTCTGATTCTCTCATCCTTGGAGGACCAGATTTGCCTAACTGCACGTGCAAAAAATATGTGCATAATTTACATGCACAATTACATGTGCAATTGCATGTGTTGATGGCCAGTCAGACTTCTAAGTTGGCTACTTATACACATAGTTAGCACAACCTGCATGCACAGTCATAAAAACTTGGCCCATCATTTCTACCTGAATAAACAATACTGCTAGTATTGGGAAAGCATCTGTGCAGGACCAGTGCAAGAGTGCTGAGTGAGAGTCAATAGGACTAACTAACAAAAGTTTAAACATGCATGGTACAGACAAGCTATTGAGGGCTAGTTTGTGTATGAACAAAGTAAACATCCTGAAAGGCACAAGTCCTGCCAGAATTAAAGACATAAGATGACTGAAATATCAAGCACTCTCAAATGAAGAAATTCCAAAAGTTAAGGCTGCTTCCAGATTCAGCTGGCAACATGATACAGCCCCCAGTACAGTGGCCCTAGTGAAGACCAGAATGTAAATCCACGAATGAAATCACTGTGACTGATATGCTGTAAATGCAAGGAAATGAAGGGCAAAGAAAACAAAGAACTCCTCAGGGTGACAGTATTCAAGGTGATGGCTAATGTGTAGATTGATAGATTTTAAGTCCAGAAGAGGCCATTAGAACATCTACTCTGGCCTTCTGTACAACACAGTCCATTCAGCCTCACCCAGTTACACCAGCACTAAGCCTACTCACTTGCGTTTGGCCAAAGCATATCAAACAGCCAGAGGCCTGGAAAAGGCCTCATTAAAAAATAAAAAAGAGATTCCAGCGTGATCCCTGAATGTTATATAATGTGGTATACCCATTAAGAAAATCTCTACGTAAGGTTTCTCATACAGAGGAGTTCTTTCTGGTTCACAGCAATACACTATGTCCTGTGTTGTTTGGTGTAGTCCTTCTTTATCGGCAGTCATGTACTCCAGAACTCAGAGCTGATTGACCTGCTACAGTCTTCTATTAGCTCTCCAAAGGGAAATCGGAACAGTGACCATATGAAATAATCCTTCCCTGAAGAATGCTAACCTCAGTTTCGTGAATAGATCATTCTAACAATGTTTTATCATGGCAATATTTTTAACAGACTTCTGCTTTCTTGAGTGTACCTCAACACTTCTAACACCATCTTTTCATTATTGTGATCAGTTATTGCCTATTTAGAGAGATTAACACTGCATGTTCAGGCAGAACGACTATATTTTTTCCATGTTTCAGTTTGATACTTTTACTGGATTTTTATACTACAGCAAAAAGGAGATTCAATAGGACATGCAGCATTTCCTTCTACAGCCCTGGTATATCCAGATACCTCTGAGTTTACAACTGCAACATTATTACATGGGAAACATAATTTTAGTTAACTCAAATGTATTAGTTATTTTTCTCTCCCTCCAAACCCTGAACAACCTCTCTGCCATTAATCTCTCTATGCAATGCCTTATTCTCCCATTTCATAGACATATTTGTTTCCCCCTTTCCTAATGAATGGCGCTTCACAGCTGTTTGTAACAACTGAGTGGAGGGAATAGATCATGTACCAAAAACTTAGACATACAATGCAGTTGAGGTTACCTATAAGGGAGACACATTTAGAGGCCAAGACATGACTCTAAACTGTGATGGATGACTGCATCTTTCCTTTGGGTTGAACCCTTTCCTGCCTTCTGGTCCTATGCTCTATGAGCACTTTCAGTGCCAGCAGCACGCCTGAACACTAGCATTCTACTGCAAGCAACATTTGGAGTGTGGACATTGAGTGTGCAGCCAGGACCTGCCTGTGCTTCTCACTCCTTCCTAGTCTACGTAATAACCCAATGGGATTGCCCCCCCTCCCCCAATTCCCCAAATCTTTCAAAAACACTGCAGATCCTTTCATCATAGACATCAAAAAGAATTCTAGAAGAAACAAATGCAAAATTTTAAACACATATCTCACCATATCCGGGATTCTATATCAAACAGTGGAGAGTGGAGGCGGAGGGATGGATTCTTAGACTTCCTCAGGCGTCATGGTGGTCCCCAAAGAATTACTGAGAGTCAGTTCCTCCTCCTTCTTCCGCTAATGAAATGTAGATCCCTAGCCCTTTGAAGAATCTACATCAGAGCCATGACAAGCTTTTAAAGTTGCTTAGAAGTCAGCATGGCATGAGTGGGAAGGAACCACAGCAATACAACAAAACAAAATAAACAAAGCATCCTTGTAAACAATGTGATGAAAATCCTCAGGTTACTAGAGCATCCATTGGTAACTATGTCTCTTAGTTAGCTTTCTCCATAGGACACACTTTCCTATATGATTAGCTTTTCCATTTATTCCATTATTATCATAAACTTCATTGCATCCCATCCTCATAGACCCATTTCACACATTCTTCCTTGTTTCTTCCAGTCCAGTTACGTAGTACATAATTTTTACCTGACCCACTTAGAACTTGTAGGCAGTATAGATGCAGCCATGTCAGTCCCAGAATATTAGAAAGTCCAGGTGGATAAGGTAATATCTTTTATTTGACCAACTTCTATCTCTCACCAGCAGAAGATGGTCCAATAAAAGATATTACCTCACCCCCCCAACTCGCCACGTAGAACTTGTTATTAATAAGGTTTTTATTCTCAAGATGTTTTAAATATATGGTCAGATTCAGAAATGATGCAGTGGATATCCACACCATACAGAGATGTTTTATTTTATGTGGTTACCAGAATTATTTGATAAATTGTTCTTGCAACTTTCTCCATTTTTCTATTTTTTCTGCTTCATCCAAATCTTTTCCCTTCTCAGCTGTCCCACTTACTTTCTCTCCTACCAGTTCTTTTTATCACCTACTTTTTATCACACATACAGATGCTAAGTTCAATGCTAAGTTCAATGTTTGCAACAAAAATTCCAACCCACTTTATGCAGTATGGAAAAATACTTCATGCTGGAAACAAAGATTTAATAGAAAAGCTGAAGAAGAATTGTGAAGTGGAATAAATGAGAAGCAGAGAAATCATAAACAACATACACAAGATTATAAAAGACTTCAGGGATTTGTGAAGAGATGATGAACTTCACACCAATATATGCAGAGAGAAAGAGAGCAAAGCAGAAAATGCATTTGGATTAAAAAACAGGGTTTGTCTCCTCCTTAGCCCAGCCACCAATAAAATGGTGGTATTAACTTTCTATATTAAGATCAAAATTCAATTAAACTTCTTCTGAGACTACAGTTGAATATCCTTCAAAATTCTGACTGTGTGGTCTCCCCTTTACAGATTTATTTATTTTTAGAACGTCAGAATAGCCATGTTGGGTCAGACCAATTCTGTATCTAGCCCAGTATTCTGTCTTCTGACAGTGGTTGGTGACAGATGCTTCAGAGGGCATGAAAAGAACAGAGCAAACATCAAGTGATCCATCCCCTGTCATCCAGCTCCAGCATTTGGCAGTCAGAGGCTTAGGGACACCTAGCGCATGGGGTTGCTTCCCTGACCATCTTGACTAATAAACATTGATGGACCCTGATGAGTTCCATGAACTTATCAAATTATTTTCTGAAGCCAGTTATACTTTTGACGTCACAAAATCGCCTGGCAATAACTTCTACAGGTTGACTGTGCGTTGTGTGAAGGTTGTTTTAACCTACTGCCTATTAATTTAATTTGGGTGACCCTTGGTTCTTGTGTTATGTAAAGAGGTGAATAAATCTTCCTTATTCACCTTCTCCACACCATTCATGATTTTATAGATGTCTATCATATCCTCTTTAGTCGTCTCTTTTTTTTAAGCTGAACTGTCTGTCTTTTTCAGTTCTCCTCATATGGAGCCTGTTTCATACCCCTCCCATCCCCCCACCTCATTGCCCTTCTCTTTGCCTTTTCCAATTCCAATATACCTTTTTCTGAGACAGGACGACCAGATCTGCACACTGTATTCAAAGTGTGGGCATACCATGGATTTATATAGTGGCATTATGATATTTACTGTCTTATTACCTATCCCTTTTTCTAATGGTTCCTAACATTCTGTTAGCTTTGTTTACTTTTTTCGCTTGTTATATAATTGCATGCAGTATCTCATCAATGATTATATGCATAGAATAAATTCCTTTTATTCCTAAAGTAAATTTTGGAATATAGAGGTTTATCTATAAAGGGCTTTAATTTGTGTTCTATGTGATTAAGATGTCACAAACTTTGGATGTAAGACATCCAGCAGAAAATAGGGGCATCACAGAAAAGATGGGTGAAAAAGAGATCTTCTAAACCAGATCCCTGAAAAATTTCAAATGGAGGTGCAGACCCCTTTGGAAATCTTAGACATAGTCTGCAAACCCCCAGGGGTCCACAGACCACGGGTTGAAAACCATTGGTCTAGACTCTCCATGTTATTTATCAAATATAAAGATTTTGGAGCCTAGGGAGTTAAGAACTTATTTACATTAATTGTAGGTAGTACTGTACAGTACTGTACAATAATATCATTAATGTGTTGCTGATGCTAGGGTGAAATCCTGGGGCCCATGGAGAAGCCACAGAAGGCCCATGATGCAGCAGAACTCTCATGGCTCCACTACACAAGCACAGTGAGATGGAATAGCTGCTCACTGACCCAGAGCGGGAGGAACCACTGTTTGAATCCAGGCAGGCAGAGCCAGGGTAGGCTTGCCCCTCCTCCCAGAATTAAAAGGGTAGGACAAGATGTATAAAGGCAGGACCCTGTAGCTCAGTTCAGCAGGCGCTCCTAAGGCTGAAGCCAGGAGAGGACCCCAACCATGCTGAAGACTGACCTGAGCTGCTGGTGCCAACAGCCAGCCAAGATACTGAGGAGCTGCTGGGACGACCTCTGTCTATTTACCCTGTGGGGACAGAGGACAGTGATGGACCCAGGTGCCCCAAGGGGAAAGGAAGAAGTGGCCCAGGGGCAGCCAACCGTAGTCTGGCTGCATTGCTGCTGGGAGGCAGGTTGGCATGTTTCGGCTGGACCCCCACTGAGCCAGTGGCAGAACCCTCTGCCGTTGTTAGGTTGGGACACAGTGGAATAGAGTGGGCCTGGGCCCCCTACCCTCTGCTGCCAACATCACCCCTGGGGTGGCAGCCTCCCCACCTTCGTCCATGAGGCCTGCTTATATCTGTGCCCCTGCCTGAGGGCCAGAGCCCCTAGTCTGTTTGGTGCTCTGCCCTGCCTGAGGGCATGAGCCCCCTAGACTGCTTGCCAGCTCTGCCATGCCTGAAGGCCTGAGCACTAAACTGTTTGGGGTTCAACCCTGCCTGAAGGCTAGAGCTCCCTAGACTATTTACTGCTCCTCCCTGCCTGAGGGCCTGAGCCCTAGATGGCTTGGTACTCTACCCTGCCTGAGGGCCAAAGCTGCCTATGCTATTTACTGCTCTGCCCTGCCTGAAGGTTGGAGCTCATAGATGGCTTCTTTGCTCTGCCCTTCCTGAGGGCCACAGCTCCATAGACTTCCTCCTGGCTAATTCCCCTGTCACTTGGCTGAGCTCACAGTTATGTAGTGAGGCAGAATGGCCACCCAGTGATCCAGAGGGGAGGGATCACCACTAACCAACTACAAGAAGCCAAGATATGGAAGAGCTAGGCAGGGTCTACCCATCCCCTTCTTGGTTGTGGAACTGAGCTCTGCTGTGGTCCACTCCAAGGGAGTGTAAAGGAGGATAGGAGTATAGTGGAGTGCCCAGTGGGCCCATATTTGCTTGGCCCCAACTAGAGAAAGGACAATCTTGTAGTTTAGCATGGGAATGGGAGTTGGAACAGTTCAGTTCTATCTCTGGTCCTGCCACAGATATCTTGTGTGACTTCAGGCAGCAAGCATTCATCAGTGATAAGTAATTAGCATAGAAATGTTGATAGATAATAACTCAGGACAAACTTGGGTGTCTACATCAGGGCAAGGGACCTATTTTATAGCCAACCTACAGAGATATATTAAAACCTCAGCAGTTCTGGAGGGCTCTGTGGGGCAATATTTTTACTCTGACGGGACAATTCTATTGAATATTTGTTAGGGCTGCACAATGAATATCTTTTGTCCTCTACTGTTGAAGTGGCCTCATCCATGAAGTTATCCTTGCAGGTCACCATAGTTTTCAGATGTCCTAAAACAACTGAAGCAAGAGGGAAAATGACTAGAGAGCTAATCTCTGAAGTCTCAGCCTAAATCAAATCAACTGAGTCATAAACATTTTTTGTAATCTTATGCCATAACTGTGCAGGAGGCAAACAGATTCTTTGTCTACATCATAACATCTGCAAAGTGAGTGTCAATCACAGATTTTGTTAATCCAAGATGTCTTTGCCTATTGGTTTATATGACACTCTCTCATTATGAAGAAATTTCATGTTACTATTTCTCTGGTTAAGGTTAGGTCAGTGATGCTCACTGAGGTACTACAAATTTTGAGAGTACTTTGTGCTACAAACTGTGCCTTGGCCTCTTGTCCTGCCTAGATGGTGAAGGCTAATGAGGAAAAACTGGGTTCATTGTTTATAAAGATTGCTATCAACTCCCTTAAACGTGGTAGGCTACTAATATATATTTTATATGATATATGTATAGTGAGATCATCTTCCATTTTTTATCAGAATTATTGAACAGGTTCTGATAAGACAATTCTGACTACCTAGATGCCTTGGATCTTCTTGATTCTTGTCAATTTTGGATATAGATCTGCATATGCCACAGAGGCTTTGATAGATTATTAGTTCCTGAGGATGGATAAAAATCAGGTGTCCATGCTGATATTGATATTGATATCAGCCATCTTGCATGCTGTTACTCATAAGGTGATATTAACTTGCCTTTAAACCCTATGGGGAATACCTAGGGTTGCTTTTTGGTGGCTTTGTTCCTATTTCTCAAAGATCTCTGAGTGGTTTGGAGTAATTGTTCTTCCGCCCTAAGAACTCTCATAGATTTCTGCAGGATTCTCACATGTGTTCAATGTGGATATTGGGTCACTAGGCTAATGATATGCTGAAATGCAGTATATATTTTCAGTATGCTGATGACACTCAGCTCTATAACTCCGTTTCATCTGACCCCACCAGCAGATCACATGCCTTATTCAGTGTTGATAAAAACTGAGCCCCATATGAGAGTAAACTAGCTGAAACTCAATCTGGATCAGATGAAAATGGTGTTGGTAGGACCGGGAAAGCAACTGGAAAATATTACCAGACTATATCTCCCTGTCTAACTGGGGCACTATACTCACAATGTGTGGCTCATGTTGAAAATCTGGGGGTGCTGTTGAATCTCCAGCAGCTGCCATATAAGTGGCAAACTAGGCTTTTTTCATCTGGATCTTGCCAGGACAATGAAAACGTTTCTTTGGGATGTGAACCTTGCTACTGTGAGATTCTGGCCTCCCTGTGAGCCTTGTACAGCTGAATTTACACCTGCCTTTACAGGTAAAAGAATACAGTCATTCCCTCCACCACCCACACTGTCTGCATAAACATAATTAGACCACATCACATCAGCATATATTCTTTACCACACATTCATATTCCCATACATGTGTAGTCTAGAACTATAAATCCTCATTACAAGAATAATTTAAAATCTGATACATTTACATTATGGAATTTAAAAACTTAGATTGCATGGTAGTTCAGCAACCTGGCGACGCTAAATTATAAAATCTGTCTGCTATCTTAGTTCTGCTAATTTATTCCATGTCTCATGAGTGTAAAGCAAATTGGATACTTCATCAATAAATAATTTTAAGATATCAAAATCAATCACCATGGTACTACAACTCCTGATCTGTAATCAATCTCATTCTACTTTCTCTTTAGGCATATATGCATGAGAAATTTAAGAGGCAATCAATCATGGCTTCTTATTTATGAATAACTAAGACAACTCCTGACTAGAACATTTCCAATGATCTTGCAAAGCTGAAAATCAGAAATGAAGTCTGTGTATGAGTGGATGTGTATATATATGCACACCTATTATTAATGAGTATAGCTAATAGCTGGTATTGGCAAAGTCCTTTGATGATGGTACACCAGCTATTCTGTCACATCACTATACTTTTGGACTTTTTGTTGCAAACCAACACATCAGCATAGAATTCAAATAAATATTTCTCAAGTATCCTCACACAGAAATTATCATTTTAAATCGACCTGAAAAACAATTCTGTGTTGTTTTTTGGACACAATTGCTTCACAGACAGTTTTCCATTTGAGTTGGGATTCATGTCATGACAGGTTTCTTTAATCCAACTCCTAAATATGAGACTAGAAGAATGACTGATTAATAGTACTGATCTTCTTCTCTTATTAAAATTTGCAGGAGAAATACTAATCATTTGAATGACCTTTGATCTCTTGATCTGTGAGTGAACATTTCTACATCTGTTTGAAGTCATAGAGCCTAATATTGTAATCTCTCATGTGCTCATTTGCAAACAAATAGATACTATGATATAAAATGTACTAATATTCTGTAATTCTTTTTACTGTTAAGTAAGATGCTACAGCTGCATGCACCTAGTAGTGGCTAAGGGCCAAATCCTGCAGTCCTTGAATTGATACTGGGCAGTGATGCAGGTATTTCAATATTAAAAAGAACCTGGTGACAGAATTGTTCTAAAAAATTATAATTTTTTCAAGAGAAGAAAACTTCTGATAGGGCTGATATAAGTCCTAATTAAGATGCTAATAATTCACATCATTATCTTGTCCTCAGAGTAATAACAATAATGCTTTAACACTTTTGAGATCTAGCTTTCAAAGGGTTTGACAAAGGTGGGTAGGTCATTTTCCCTTTCACAGTTGGGCAAACTGAAGAGCCAATGAGGAAAAAAATCAAATTGACATCAATGGGAGCAGTAGCCCCAACACGACTCATTCAAAATAATACCATGAGTTAGCTTCCAAACTATAAAAAGAACCATGTGGCTCCATCTATTCTTTTCCCCTATGCACTAAATTGTGCTGCTGTCCTGCATCATTGTGCCCTCCTCCTTGTGTTAAAGACGGGTACTGAAAATTCTGCTAGAAGCCCCACTTTTGCCAGTTGACCCTGAAATGGGCTTCTCACTTTATGAAAAGTCCATAGTGCAATTTTTGTATGTAAGATTCAAAAGGACAAGGAAACTTCGAGTAATCAGCTCATTGTATGGCTGGGAAGAAAAAAGTGAGTTTGCCCTTTTAGTAACTTTTCATTCCCAACCAGAATACTAGATAAACCGGTGATAAAATGTTTGAAGTTATTGATACCTAAGAAAAAAGGCTGAACTATATACCTTTTCATGTTGTGGTCTCTCTGGTTTTTTCTCTCTCTCTTTCTCTCTCTCTCTCTCCTTAAAAAAAAAAATCTTTCTTGTCTAGACAATCATAGGGCACACTCTAACTGTGGCCATTTTGATGACAATTTAATACTGCAGAATGACTGGGACTTGTTAATATTAGTTCATCTCGGCTAAAATATTGAAACTTCGGTGCCTACAAGTGTCTTCAGTGGGATCTGTGGGTAGTCAGCACTTCTGTAAATCAGCCTTTCCTGTAGTGCCTATGTATGGATCTAGGTGTCAAATTTTAGATACTTAAGTTTGTACATTTTGGTCCATATGTCAACAGATGCCCATTATCATACAGAAGATTGACAAGGGATAATCAAAGCAACACAGGAAAACCAGTAAGGGTTGAATCTTCAAAGGACATGTGCAAAATGAGATGTTGCACAAAAGCTACAGCAAGGAAAAGGGATGGCTGAGTTCCTCAGTGTTTCTCAACAATGTGCTTTCCACTAATATATCTATAGATGTAATGAGTCTGAAGAGGGCTCATGTTTTGACAGATCTTTATAGAAGAAAAGGAGTCAGAAGGGAGATTATCACTTTTTGTTTAACCTTTTCTTTACTGGTCTCATCTGAACCCAGTGGTGTCCTTTACCTAGCAACTGGATGGCAGTTCCACAGGATTAACAAATTAAATTTCAGTGTGCCATTGGGGGGCTGGAGGTGTCTTAAAAGAAACTAAATTATTATCTGAGTTAAATGTCACAAGTAACACAAAAAAGTCATATGGAAAAGGATAAAGGTTCAAATTCTCTGCTGGAGTATATTGGCACCACTCCAATAAAGTCATTTGTACCATCAGAGAGTTTGACCCTAAACCTTTATCCTTCAGCTGCCTTACATTAGAAGATTTGGTAGTGGGATATATCGGTGTCTAGACATAAATGTTCCTGGATTTAATGTTATTATATTTCAGAACTCATATCTGTTTACATGCTCAACCGCAGTGAGCAGGACAAAAGACCATCTAAAGAAATAATATTACAGGGAGAAATATAGTTTGGACATAAAGGCGAGATAATGTATTTCCGTAACATGTATAAAAATAAGCAATGTTACAATAGGACACACGTATATAGAGAGAGACGGTAAGTGAAATGTGATAGATGATGGTAAGTGGAGAGATGATGGTAAGCGTTACAGTGAAAGCTCCCAGCTCAAGCTAATTTTTTCTGTGGGGATTTATGTTTTCATCAGTGCGGTTTTATTGTTGGTATAATCATCTCTTACCATCAATCACACCCTACACTGTAAAGTGCAAATTGCTGCCAAAACCACATCTTTTATATCCACAGAAAAAGGAGAAAGGAGAATCTGGAAAATAAAGAACGTTAGCCCAAAGAAGCGTCTATTACACTGTTTTCACCTGCCAGCAAATCTTTCGGCGGGTACCCTCCATCTGATATCCTTTTCAGAGGTTAAATGCAATCTATGATCAGATCTCTATCCCGTCAAGAAAGAGAAACAAAACACAGAGCAAATATTTTTTTCAAGAGATGTGCTATAGAAAAATGCACCTGATGTACTAAAAATGTGATAGGACCGGATCCAAGCACCACTGAAGTCAGTGGAAAGATTTCCATTGATTTCGCAGGGCTTTGGATCCGGCCCTTAACGCAGACTAAATCCTTCATCATTTCATTTCCATGTCTCTTTCTCTACGGTACCAATAGAAAGAGAGCCTGCGACTGTATTGGGCGTTTGAGGACAATGCAATAACGCCCTGACAAATTAATGCGGATGGAGCGATCCAGGCTGAGAGAATCCAGGCTTCGCTTGCTCAAGCATTAAGTGATCAATACAGAAATAAGGTTCTGCAGCGGAGAACCACGGTCGTGCAATAGCTCCCTAGTTAATTGCAGCTTTCATTAAGGGATGCTAGGACATGGGCGTTATTTTCAAGAGTTCGAAGTGAGTCTTCGGTTCTCTGGCAGTAATACTTGGGGGTCTCTTCAGCTCATTTTCCGCGCACCTGTCCTGACGTCTGAAATAGTATCATGGAGTTGCCTGGAGTGCGTCAGATGCTCTGCTTTGATGACTAATCTTTGGTGTCAGGGGACGGGGGCTCGGAATCCATCTCTGAGCGGACGGCAGGAGTTGCGGGCTGGAGGTGGGCCCCGCGTGCGCACATTTCCCTGGCCTTGCGTCATTTGACAGCCAAATGGAGGGCAGCTTGGGGTGGACACCAAAGGGGTCACCTCCCAGGAGCGGCTCCTTCGGGGGACCGGAGGACGGGGAAGGAAGGGCTACTTAGGGCAATTGACTATTGATTACAAAACACCGCGGGGGACCTGTCACGTGCGGCACGTAACTCCAGAGGGGGGTAATTAGCTTTAGACAAATGAAGTTCCCGGGGCCCTCCCCATCTCCAGGTATATAAACAGGAGCGCTCCGGCTCTCAGGCGTGCATTGAGACGCGCCCGGAGACGGCGGCAGAGAGCAGCGGGCGGTCCCAGCGCAGTAAGCGCGCTCAGCCCTCGCTCCAGGGCCTGTCTGTGCGCGGGGGCTGCGGCTGGGCCCGCGGCGGCGCGTGTCTGGCTGCCGGAGCCCCCCTCTGCCCGCCGCTGCGGCGCTCGGCCGCGGCGCGCGATCCCCCCGGGGCAGAGGCGGCGGGGCAGAGGCGGGAGCCGCCCGCCGCGCTCACTCCTTTCTTTTCTCTCTCACAGCAGACGGCAACTTCCCGCCAGCGGCCGCACAGCCCGGGAGGACACGCGTCCGCCGCCCCGGCCGGAGCCGAGCACGCCGCGCAGCCGGGCCCGCCGACGATGAAAACCCTGGTGGCTTTGGCGGCGCTGGTCCTCATTTCGGCGCACGCGTCCGCGGAGGAGATCGGGGCCAGCGATGACCTGAGTGACTGGCCCGACTGGGCCGACAGTGCCCCAATCAAGGTGAGACCCGGGCCCGCAGCGGCTCCCCGGCGCCTCCGCTCAGGCGCGTAAGTGGCGAGCCCGCGTCTGTGGGTCGGCGAAGGCGCCCCGGGTCCCGGCGGCGAGCGGCTCTCCCCGGTCTGCGCCCGAAGCCCGCCGCGCCACTCTCCGTCCCCCCGCGGGAGGGGACGCCTGCCTGGACCCTCGGACTGCGGGGCCAGCGCCCGGCGGCCAACGGGCGACTTAAACGCTCCCTTTCCTGTCGGTGGCTTCCAAAGCCGCGGCCAGTGCGCACCGCGGCGCGCAGGTTGCACAGCCCCTTCCCCCCCCCCATAGCAGGGCACCGCGCCACGGAGCAGGGCTGGGCCGCGGGGCGGGCGCTGGTGGCGCCGCAAAGCACGTGGCTCCCTCCCGACCACGTTCTCTTGCGCGTGGGAAGGCAGACGGGGCGCGGGGCAGCGGGAGCGGGGGGCAGCCGCGGTTAGGAGGCGATGGGCTCGTGGGTGCCGCTGGGAGAACTGCGGCCCCGAAGCCCGGCTCCCAGGGCCGGGCAGATCGAGCTGTCGGCGGTCCGATTTCCCGGGGCTGTAGCGCTGGGTTCCCTTGGGGGTGGGTCGCTTTAAAATAACACGGGCAGTCCCGAACCCGGGGAACCCGGCCGTGCTTTTCGCTGCGCCCCGTCGCCAGCCACGCACAGCCGGTGCTTCGGGTCCCAGGGACCCGAGGCGGGTGAAAGGCGAGCGGGGAAGCGCCTGCGCCTCGTCTGCTTTCCTCTAGGGTGCGGCCGTGTGCGCGCTGCAGAGCGCAGCCAGAGCCCTCCGCTCCCCGGGGCTCTCTTGCCCGTCTCCGTTACCCCGCAGATACTTCTTGCTACGCGCGCGCCGGGCATCGGAGAGCTCATTGCAAAGCTTGCAGCCCATGCACGAAGGTGTGTGGCTGGCGGGTGGTTGTTCCCCATGGGACGGGCCAGTCCAGCTAAGGGAGAAGGGGAAAGCGACCACCCGTGGCCGGACCTGTTGCATGCACACACACGTTTTCCTCCAGGCTAGACCTTACAATCCAAACGGATCGAAATGCCCCTTCTGGAAAGAAAGCAGCAGCTCCGGCTTCGTGGCTGCTTCTCAGTTCGAATTGCCCTTCTTGCCCACAGCCGCTTGTCCCCAGCTGTCTCAGTGCAGTCTACTTGGGTCTACCGGCAGCCACAAGTTTGCGATCGATGGGGCAGGCGGCTGGGGCGTAGTTTGGCTTGCTCGATGCCATTCCGGGGGCTCTCCAGTTTTGGTTTTCCTTCCCTCCCGGGTCTCCAGGGCTGTGCTGAGTAAAATGCTGACACGCTCCTTTACATTTCAGGAGGAGCTGCCCTTACCCTTTGAACACTTTCTGCAGAGAATTGCTAGGAGACCCCGACCTCAGCAGTTCTTCGGTTTAATGGGCAAACGGGATGCTGGTGAGACTGCATTCTGTTTCTAAGCTAGAGGAATGACTTGCATACCTCAGAACCTAGGTGTAGTTCTATCCTTCAACTTTTTAAAACCGGATTCTCAGTTCACAATTCTCTTTTCTGTCTTGAAGAGGCACTGTAGATATTTCAGTTTATGTAGTGTCTTTGATCTGGACTGCTCCGTGTTTATGAACACTCCTTTTGAAGAAGAGGTAATGAGACTAAAATGTAAATTTGTTTCCCTTTTTTTCCTGTCATGAGTGAGGATTACAGTCACCCATGTCAAATATAGAAAGAATTTTAAATCTGATCCTAAATACTTTAAGAGAAAGCAAATACAAAGATGTGAAAATATGTTTCGTTTTGCTCCTCAGGATACAATTAGATTGCATTATTTGGAATACAATTTTATGTGTGGATTATTTTCAGGAGTATCTGAAAGATACATTATTGTAGACTTCTTTTCAGCACAATCCATGCCTTTATAGTATTTTATAATTTGGTTTTTAAATATAAATTAAATTCATTCCAGCCACTGAAAGTGTTTTTTGTTTAATAGAAAATTAATCTGTCATTTAGAAAACCAGCGGACATATGATATGTTCTTTATACTAAACAATTCTTAAGTGCACATTTATATTTCCTAAACACAATTAAGAAAATAATTAAATATCTTGTGGGTTGGTAGATGTGCCTTTAATTAAATTATTGTTGTCATGATGTCTAGTTTAAAGGGTTTGGTAGTTTAAGAATGAGAGGGGGAATAACTATTTTGAGCCTTAATGAAAGTTAACTAATTTGTGTCTTGATTTACAGAAGATATATTTTATTCATTAATAAATTATATAGCTCAGTGATTGATGTGGTAAATTATTGCACTAATTATCCAAGGCTGGGAATCTGTAGATTACAAGATAGTTTCTCTCTGTTTCTTTTCCTTCATAGACATCACACAGAGATCACTTTTATATTTTATCAGTATTAAACTACTTTTTTTCCCCCTCTAGGATATGGCCAAATCTCTCATAAAAGTAAGTTGGAAAATATTTTTTTCTAAACAATTATCAAAACAAGTACAAAATGAGAAACTGAATTGTTCTAATTTTGCAGTTACTATTGTGTCACCATAAGCTAGAATGTTAGTGTTTCTTACCAAAGACTGAAAGCAAGAGTGGAGGAGAAATTTCTAGTTTTGGATTTTCCAAATCATATAGCTAGAGACAGGCATAAACCTGTTTACCTACTCTAAACCTCCCCGCTCTGGGGCTACCTTCTCCTACCCTTACTCATAGTCAGTATGGGTTTACTCCCAAAATTAAGCTACATGAATTAAGGTGGCAGAAGCTAGCAAACCAAAATTTCAAATCCCTGAAGTTTGATTCCAGATCCAAACTTTACATTTGAGATATAATATCAATGTTCTAAATTAAGTTATATCTGACTGATGAATGAATTGTCCTCAGGTAAGCAAGTGCACCTGGCAACATGAATTAGTGTAGACTCCTTTATTCCTGTATGTCACCCAAGAGAAGTCATATCATTCACACTGAGAAATGTATTTTTTCCTCTGGAACTGTCAGAAGACGCGTAGATGAAATCCAAGAGCTTGGCTTTTAATAAGTAAAGATGTTACATTTTGTGAGACCTTAGCAGTCTAAGAAGCATCCCAGAGTTCTGTGCTAACGGCTCAGACTTTATCACTGAGATTACTTGTTTGAATGACAATTTTAAAAAGTCTCATCCAAAACTCATGCCAGATCAGTCAGCAGCTACAGCTGGGCTGAGTCAAAATTATAGTTTTAAAATGTTTTCTCTCTGAAGATCAGAGAAATTCACCTCCGAGAGGTTTTATGGTATTTATCCTGTATTGTGAACATGCATTAACCAGGAAAACTCTTTCCAAAGAGGAATTTGCACATTTTGTTCAAATCAGAATAGTAAAATAGAAGTAGATCCTTTTCAAGATGTTTCTATCCTTAAAATCAGGCTAGCTACCACTACAAATGCAGCATACATTATGGGCTAAATCCGGCAATTCTTATTAAGCCTCAGGCAGCACTTCTAGGGCCCCAAATGGAATAAGGACTGCAGATGTAGTCTTAAGAGGAAAGTTAAAAATCTTGATATAGGGCCAGGTTGTGGAGCCCTAACACACATTGGTGAGCGCTTAGTCATAGGATTACATGGGAGTAAATGCTAACCAGCATGATTAAGGACTCCATAATCTGGCCCATAGTCAGGGCTCTATTACATATGAAATCAGGAAACAATTATGCAAAAGAATTAACTCATAGGACAGATGAATCCAACAAATCCAAGTTATAGGAAGGAAAAGTTTATCTTGATATAGGGGCTGATCAGGTTTCTAGTGAAGTCACTGGAAGTTCTACCATTGACTACAATGAGGTCAAAATTGGGATCAATTATCTAGTCACTGTCTAACCACAATGGACATGATCCTACTGGTCTTTGAATCCGGGGCGGATTGGCGGATTGGCAGGGGCCATGGAGGTTTTTCGCCTTCCTCTGCAGCATGGGGCATGAGTCGCTTGCTGGTGGATTCCCTGCAGCTTGAGGTCTTCAAATCTCACTTTTGAGGATTTCAATAACTCAGTCATGGGTTCGGGGTTGTTATAAATGTGTATGGGTAGGGTTTTGTGGCCTGCCTTGTGCGGGAGGTCTCATAGACTCATAGACTCATAGACTCATAGGTCAGAAGGGACCAATATGATCATCTAGTCTGACCTCCTGATCATATTGGTCCCTTCTGACCTATGAGTCTATGAATCAGTCCCTATGAGAATAGGTGAGGGTGACGTTCAGTCTCCATTTATACTCACATTTAGAGTGGTATCAACTTGAGTAAGTAGGAAGAATATATGTTCCTTGTGTTCCTCATGAAAACACATTATTACCTCAGAGAAACTGCGTATTTAAAATGTATTAAAACACCCCCAAATATATTTTTCAGGGCATAAAACAGACTCCTTTGTTGGACTTATGGGCAAAAGAGCTTTAAATTCTGGTATGTATAAACCATGCTAAGATTAAACTACAGTCTACTATTACTTTTTCATTCTCTCCCAGTAAACTGAGAAGCAGTCTTGACATGAGGCAGTTCATAAAGGACAGACAAGTTTTTATGAGATTAAAAAAATTATTCAATCAAAATATTTTAATGAGGATTATTTCAGTGCTTATGAAAGTGAGGGAGCATGGGCAATGGCTTGAGCTAGGCAAAGTGCAGCAGGTGCCATATAAATTTCTCTAAAGAACTCTGCTTACGCCCCTCAATTCTGATCTATAGCATCCAGGTTATTCCAGCTCTCAGCTTCCTCTAAGCAGATACAGAAAACCACACTGAATTCTGGGATGTATATAGTGATGTGAGCAAACATTTAAAGGATGAAAGTATCAAAAAAATTTTAACTCCGATAAACTCACTACCTCCTGCACTACACAGCCAACTGATTTTTTTGGGTTTAAAGGGACACAATTTTTATCTTGTACACTACTGTGAGAGCTTAGAGTCCTCCCATCAAAGGTGGCTCCATTTTTTGCCACAAGTTGACAAGATTTTATTTGCTAAACATTCTCAACCTTTGTAAACTTTATTTTTTGAATCATTATTTGACTGTAAAATTAAAAGCAGCATTTTAAACTACTGAAGTATTGCAGATAGGTTCTCACCACGATGTTCCCCAGATCATGTGCATTTCCTCTAATCATCCCCACCTCTCTTCTGAAAATTGCATAGTCTTTCATTAGCTGTAATTTGTCTTATCCACAAAGTGATACTTAACTATCCAAAAAGGAATTTTTAAAAAATGATCTAATACCTATTTCAAGATACTGAAATAATTCTTACTGTTTTGTTATATGGATTATAAAAGTTAAATCACCACACAGCATTTTTATATTATGCAGGTGAACATTGTAAACTATTTTCTGTAATTACAGTTGTCAATGATTTTATTTTCAACTAGACTGTATTCAAAGAAATAATAGAGCTCTATATCCTAACTGGTTTGCAAATTGCCATGAATCAGGAGCAATTCAGTATAGTTCTGTCTGTGAGGGCAATAGCTATTAAATGTGCATATATTTGTAAATACACCTTTGCTATTATAGCAGTAAATGGCATCAAGTGATAAATCTGGTTCAGTTTAAATTGGGATTACATTTATTTTATTATTCTAAGTACTAAAACCAAAGACACAATGAGTGTAAAATACTCATCTTTGAAAGCCCTAATTACTTTCAAATTTGCTGGCATAGTTAGAATATTACTATGTGGTTAGTTAACTACAACACGTATGACTAATGAAGCTGTACGCTGTCAGGCTTTCTAACAGTAACATACCAGCCTGATATGTAAACCGATTTCTTAGAATTTAGCAATCACTCCTCTGTCTAGTAGGGAGACTGGGAAAAAATAGTACAGGTGTAATTTTGCTTCTGATGAACAACTGCAGCATAGTTTGCCACTATACAGACTGGGAAAGGAGATGCTCTGGAAGATTTTCTTCATTCAGGAGTATAGATACGTGCTGGAAATGTGCTAGGTTTCTCCCCTCGATGGCTAATATAATTTCTCGAGAAAACCGCTAAATCCTGGCATTAGGAGATGCATTGTATGGAAGCTATGCTAATGTCCCTTCTGGTAGCTGTAAATTGGAAGTTAGAGATTCCATGGTACCATACTCCTGATGATTTGGCCAATATTTCCTGTCTCAGTAAACAGGTTCCAATATGTAATGTGTCTGCAACAATGCAGGCAGAACCATGCACCCACTCAGAACCTCACTGAAATCAACAATTTGAAGTGGCTTCCGTCATATCGAGGGTTTACAGTTTTGTTCAACGGCTTTCATCAACCCCCTATAAAAATTGTTCCAATGGCACTGCTGATAATGATGTGTGTCGTCCAGAATACTTGTTCAGTGAATTCAATAGTAACATTTTACATTCTGCTAAAAAAAAGTATCAGTATTTAACCAGAATGTATTGTTTTAGTATTTAATCAGACACACCCTGAAAGCAGTTTTTTTAATTTGGGCCCTTGCTTGTTTTTTCCATAAGTTTTATGGCGCAGTGCTCCACAAGATCTGCAGCACTGGAATTAGCTGTGCATTTGTATGTAATAGTTATGCATCTGCATGCTTTACTGAGCATGGCCAGGAATATTCCATCATAACATCAGTTAGTAGATACAGAAAGGTCTCCCTCATGATGCGTGACACAAGCCTTCTGTCTTAGAGGCAGAGCTATATATGGTATTATGCTTAAAAGAAAAACGCAATCCACTAAAACAGACTTTTTTGGAAGTTGCAGAGGGTTTGATGTGGTGGCTGCTTGACAGATTCCTCTAAAACAGAGGCAGACTGCACAGCGAAGACTTCCCACTTTCCATGGGGCAATATATGAAGAAATTAGCACAACTGGCAAGACAGGAAAATAATTTTAAAGCACCCCATTGGTTTGTGCTCTCATTTAAAAAACAATCACAGGAGCTGCAGAAGGCTAGACTAGGATCCTCCATGCACAGATCTCTTACCTTACTATGGAAGAGGAGGTCAGCCAGGGCCACAGCAGCTTACACTTCTCCCTCCGCAAACAGATGGTTGATATCTGAGAGGCAGGAGTAGTTTGGGATAGGCAGTGGGTGGGAGCTCTCTCTGAGAGGAAAGAACACTGTTCCCTCAGCTGGCCTTCTGGAGAGTATCAGGCAGATGTGAACATGGCGGTATTTTATCTTTTCACCACCTGCCTATTGTGAAGGCTCTCCTTTAAGAGGGATCCCAGGGATGGCTGAGGTCAGTGGAAATCCTGGTAACAAGGCACCATTAGAACCATCCAGCAAGGAAGCCATCCAGCACCCAGAGCTAGTGCAGATGCTCAAGGCCTCCAACACAGATGGATATGATCTATGACAGATCCCAGGAGATCTGCAATGGGTTGTGGCCAAGCTGGAGGTGACCTGTAGCCTCTCACTCCTCAAACTAGCTAGGCTTGAGACTATTGGGGAGTATACACAGAGCTTCCAGGAGTAAACTGCATTGGGTTTCACACTGAGGAAATAAAGGATATGGACCCAGTCTTGAAAGGAGCTGAAAGCCCTCCACTCTTATTGAAGCCAGTGGTAGCTGAGCCTACCAACAATCTTTAAGATCAGGCCTTTAATTGCTCAGAACTGAATGCAATAACACGAGGAAAGGTGGTGAGACATAAAATTTGCTGTGTTTTCTATGGTTTCTGGTGCTCATTATATTTATACAATACTTTACACTATTTATTTTTTTTCAGGGTCCTCTGAAAAGAACACAGTACAGAATTATGACCGAAGGCGTAAATAAAACAGTCTGGTGTATTTATTAAACTTCATTTGTTTAAATGGCCAATGCAGTGTAATATAAACTACCCACTGTAAGGAATAATTATTTATTTAATAATTGTTGTTTCTTGAGTTGTAAATTCAATAAAATGATTATTTTTCATATTGTGGCAGCGATATACGGTGTGTAAGTGTGTTGTAGGTCTAAAATGAAGACTCTGTATGGAACCAAAATCAGTGACATTTCACAACAAAGCACATTATTTGATATAACTTGTAAAGATATGCTCACCAGACAACAAAAAAAAGGAAATATTATTTTGTTAATTTAAAGCAATCATATCAGCTTCACTACCAATGCAGAGCAGAACTGATGTACAGTCTAGTGCCTCAATTTGTTTTCATGGTTTAAAATGTACTGTAATTTTCGTATCAAAAATATATTTGTATCATTGCAGCATGTTTTATGTTTCGTGACTATGTGTACATATTTAAACAAAAAAGGTTTGAATGTGAATCCAAGGTCTTCATTTCATAGTCTGGAATTTTATGATAGTAACATTTTAAATAAAAAATACTTTTGGGATTTTGCAACATATGTTCCTTGGGTAGACTGATGGAATTATTTCAAATCCGGAATCCTCTGAAACTATGCAGATTGAAGAAATTATATTGGGCTCTGAGAGCAGAAGAAAACTCATTATAATTACAGTACTTCATTTTGCAGGGCCAAATATAAGCTTTCTATTATTTGGGTGGGATAAAACTCGAGATTCTTTGTAAGCTGCCCCTGATTTGATCTATTATGGGCTCAGTCAGACACAGTGTTGAGAACCTTCAACGCCTATTGATGTAAAAACAATGAGAGTCCTGTAGCACTTTAAAGACTAAAAAAATTCTGCAGGCATAAGCTTTTGTGGGCTGCAACCCACTTTGTCAAATGCTTCGTCAGAACTTTTCATTATTGATGTAAAGAAGCTCAGTACTGTGTAAGATAAGGCCCTATGACCAGACTCCCCTGGATTCTGCAACTTGGGGGCCACAGAATTGGCTGGGGAATTAACCCCTTGTTGCATATTTGTGCTTAGAAGCTAAGAATTTTTTTCAAAATAGGTTTCTTGCCCATATAGGCATTGTGAAAACATGCTCTGAACGTAACTGATGCAATGAGGTCTTCCTGAGTTTGCAGACTGAGGGGTATGAAACTGCCACGTTCATCCCCATGAGGTGTTGACTTCGAAAGCTAAAGAGAATTTAAATGTCACTAACATTAACTAACTAAACATCCAACTAATGTGCTGCCTATACAATCCTAAGATACCACTCACATCTGCCCTGGGGCCAAAAGCCCCAACAATTCCTTATCCAGCTGCCAAAACCTCCAGCTTTCCCTAGAACCATCTTAGATGCCATCGAGGCAAAATTCTATGTACTAGCAAGTAATTAAAATGCACGGAGATCCCATAAAGTAAATTGAATTTATTATCCAAATAAATACCAATTAGGCTACTACACTGATTGGATTATTCATGTTTATGGTGAATTCAATGAAACCCTCCATTTTCAAGTTTTGCTGAAGATGCCACAGAATTACAAGAGCATTCACTAGCATAATATAGGGACCTTGCCACAGCATTTAGGGCCAGATTGCTGCTGTGGCCGTGGTACTTGTGCAAAAAGAGATCTCACTAACACTTAGGGAGTAGCTGGTTCTAATGAGGCTTTGTTGAAGAGTTAATAATGTATTCTTCATGCCTCCAGTACTCCCAGTCCTTGCACACTGATGTCATTAAGAGTGCTGCGTGTGCAAGGAATGCCTGACTGAACCCTTAGCACTTCCATGGGCCTTCTCATTTTATGTTTTATGTCCTCATATAGCCCCATCATCCTCTGGCAGGGCAGTTGCTCTTGTGCCACAAGAAAAGTTGTTCATGTCAGGGTAAATTCTGCCCCCACGTCTGCCAGAGCCTGGTTCTGACACGGCACCAGTACCATTCTATTGTGAAGGCCGTAGGATTTTAGAGGGCACTTGTAAATCTACTTCCAAAAACAGAGTTTGGTCCTACAGGTCTGACTTACATTGACAAACACCAGGAAATTCAGAGGGAAGCTAGAAACAGTCTGTAATAATCATCATAATCTTCAAGGCCTTAACTAACTTATTTACACAAGCACTGTGGGTAGGGAGATGGAATCAGCCATATTTTACAGATGGGGAAACTGAGGCATAGTGGTTACCATAAGTGACAGATTCAGGGCTAGAGTGGGACTCCATGTCAGCAGTGAGATTAGAACTCAGGAGTTCCTGTTTCTAAGGCCTAGTCTACACTAGAGACTTTTGTTGCCCAAAGTCAGCTTTTTGCCCCAAAACGGTGGTGGTGTGCACACTGCAACCCCTCTCTCCCTCACCGACCCAACTCGCCTGATTTTGCAGCAAAATAAAACCACCTTGACAAGAGGCGTAGAGCTTTTTGTGCCAAACTTTTAGTGACAAAACGTCAGTGTAGACACCACACTTGGTTATATTGTAGTAAAAGTGTCTTACAATGCCCATCCTGACCCCCTAGCCATCAGTTTGAACTCCACTGCCCTGTAGCCATCTGCCTCTCCCCCCTTAAACTCTTGTGAATTTTTGAAATGCCACTTCCTGCTTGGTGGGCATGGAGAGCTCACATCACATCTTCCCAGCTGACCATGGCGGCTCCATGCACCAAACACTGTCCTGCATGGAGCACACCAGAGCTTCTGGATCTGATCAACATTTGGGGAGAGGAGGCTCTGCAGTCCCAGCTCTGCTCCAGCCGAAGGAACTGTGGTACCTATGGTCAAATTGCTCATTTAAAGGCAGAGAAGGGCTATGGACAGGACATGCTGCAGTGCTGTGCAAAAATCAAGGAGCTGTGGCAGGGATACGAAAAGGCTAGGGAGTCAAACCCTCGCTCTGGTGCAGAGCCAAAGATCTGCTGCTTCTATAAGAAGCTGGATCCATTCTTAGCAGTGACCTTACTGCCCCCTCCAAGAAACCTGTGGACCAGACTCTACCCTGACAAAGAAGCCATGGACGAGAAAGTCGAGTTGGAGGATGATGCAGAGCAGGGGACAAGGCTGTTTACTGACATGGGGAGCCAGGATCTCATCTAGCCAGTCCCAGCCCTACAGATCTGGCATGAAGATGCAGGAGAGGGGAGCTCTGGTAAGTGATTTTTTTGAGCTGATGCTGCTTGGTTACATGAAGTACAGCTGTCCTTTGCTTTGTTGCATTATACAGGCGGTTGAAGGGATAGAAATGCACAAGAGTAGCTGTGTTAGCACGTGCACCCCATTCCGCTGTTCAGCCAGGCAGTGCAATGGAAAAGGGTCCTAACGCACACTGAGGTTTCATGGGAATCCTCCAGAGAGATCTCTAGGAAACTTTCCTGGAGGTACTCGCCAATCCTCTGCTGGAGATTCCTTGGCAGAGCTGCTCTATTTCTTTCCCCGTTGTAGGAAACCTTCCCATGCCAATCAGCAATCACTTGTATGGGACAAAAGCAGCACACAGGTATAGGGACCTGATTTGAAGCTGCTCATATGGAGGAGATGCACCTTAGCATCCCTGCTTATTCTCAAGAGTGAGACATCAGCTTCTATGGCCCCGCCTGTAAAAAATGGTGGCACAATTTGAAATTTTGGCCCTATCTATTTGAATCAATACCCCAAACAGTCACCCAGAGCCTTTGCCCCGGCTTGAGTGCCCCCCCTCCGAGCACAACTTACCATGCCCTAGTTGTTCGTCTCGCTGTGCGCTGACCAGGGGACGGTGAGAAAGAGATGAATTTTACAGCAATGCAGCAATGCTGTTATTGTACTCACAGTAATGCTTCTGTTCATTGTTTGTTGTGCTTCTACAGATGTGCCCTTGAAGGGAACCCCCCCACACACACACACCTGCCAAGCACCTGCAGCTGATAAGAAAACAACCATGGAGAAGCAAAGAGGACATATTCCAAGAACTCCTCCAGTCCTCTGACGTGGGGGGAGGAAGGGGGAAGGACATTGAGACATAGTGCCCCAAAATCATAAAATTGACAGGCAGGAGAGGAGGGAAAACCAGGTGTGCATGATAGCAGGTCATGAGCACATGATAAAAACCATGAAGGAGCAAACAGAGCTGCTAAAGTCACTCATAACTCTGCAGACTAAATTCATGCGTGATCACACCCTCTTGCAGCCAATAAAGAACTGCTTTCCATGCCCTCCCCAAACCCCTTCTGTACTTTCCTACCAATCTCCCAGCCCATCTCAGTACCCTGTTCACTCCACTCCTTCAGACAGCTTCCAGAACAATAGCTGGACTTACACCCAGCTGTCATAGCTCACACTGCCCCTCACTGCTTTCTCACCACAAGCCCAGCTTTTCATGTGTGTTGTGAATAGTTGTTATTTAATAAAGACAATTTCTGTGAAGAATGAGAAATCTTTATTTATCTCTTGCACACAGCGGTTGCATCTCACATTGATACACAGTGCAAGTGGATAGCAGTCATGGCATGACACTGTGCTATTTAAAAAGACACTTTACTGGTGCTCATTGTCAAAACAGTTCCTCGAGGCCTCCCACATTCGAATGCACTTCCCACCCCCTCGTTGTTCCTCTCTAATAGCAATGACATCTTGTTGTTCATAAGGAATCCTATCATTGTGAAGCCATCCACTATTTCACACACATTTCCAAGACTCACAGTCCTTCACAGCAGAATGCAATTAAGGGACCTACACACTTGCGATAACACAGCTTCAACAGTGGACTTCCTGATTCCAAACTGATTAGCAACCGAATGGCAGCAGTCTGGAGTTGTCAGCTTCCACATGGTGATCACCATGCACTTTTCCATCAAGAGGGCAGCGCTCATTCCGGTGTTCTTACCCTGCAGGGCGGGGACAAGCTCCACACAGAGTTCCATGAAGGTGGCTTTGCACATTCAAAAATTCTGCAGCCACTGCTCATCATCCCAGACCTGCATAATGATGCAGTCCCATCACTGAGTGCTTGCTTCACACACCCAGAAGCGGCAGTGCACCATATGCAGATGCTCCAGGAATGCAAATAGTTATCTGGTGTTGTTTTTTTCCATAGCACACAGCAGGTCAGGCATCTCGGATTTGAGTTCCGATTGGGAGCTCATGAAATACTGCATGACCAGCCGTAATGTGTTCAGAACACTGACAACAACAGTGGAGAGAAGTTCAGGATCCATCCTTTCCGATAGAGATGGCAGGCACTCAGGAAACTGGGGCTATTGAATAATGCCACAAAATGCATTTGGAAACCTAGGGAATGATGGGATGGAAATTGTTACATTTGGATACTTGGAAGTTACTTGCACTCAGAAAGAAACCAGCAGACAGGAACACAGGGAGATGTAAACACACAGAGACTGAGTTTATTCTCTACTTTAAGACCAGACAGAACTGGCTGAGCTATCCCACAATAGTTTAGCTCTGTTAGCTACGGCAAGCTAGGCAGGACACAACGTACACAACAGAAATCAATGCATCATGGGACCTTCGGACTACACCCATGATGCACTGCGATCCTCTGCACCTTCCCACAACTCCTACTGGCATAAGCTAGAGAGTTGCACAGTGGGACAGCTGCCCATGCTACACTGTTCTCAGTGTCGATGCTAGAGCACCAACTGTGGACATGCTTTGGCAACACAATGAGTGCGGTGTGGACAGGCACAAGGATCACAAGGAGATCCTGATTTTCAAACCTGTGCATATTCCTCTAAACCAGCATGCTTCTATCACATAGCCTGGAACCTGGTATCCTGATCTTCCATTCAACCAAAGGGCTGTTGTAATGAACATTGTCTCCTGGATTTTTGTACACTCGAGCAGATACATACAGTGATAATTTTGTATGTTGCTTCTTTACCACTGCCATCATCTTCCTTATAATAATGGGACTATTCATTATCAGGAGCTTAATCCATAGGAAAAGGAAGTTTTAAATTTTAAACCACGTACTACCTGCTGGGCTAAACTGCTTTATGTCTTCACTCGCCTTAACTGTGCAATCTTTCCATGTTGCTTTTAAACATAATTTGACTTTGGACAGCAGCTCTTATTGCTGCCATCACTCTGGGTGATGTCAGCTAGTTAGAGCAACTATATCACTGTGCCTGTATTGCCGTGTGCCTTGCTTTATAATTCATTTTCTGTTTTCTGCGAGATTCATTGCAATATACATAAAGCCACACAGCTATACTGGCGGTGACAGGCTGCCATCACCCAGGCAGAATGGGAAATCAATAAAGCTTCAGCAAAGGCATTACCCAATAAAATGCAAACAAGCTAAGGAAACTAAAGAAAGAACTGTCCAGGAAGGTGACACAGAAAGAAGTCACCGAGTGAGATTCAAAGTCATCCCCACTTTATCTTCTCTTTGTGCAGTAAAAGAAAAAGAATTAAGATGTTCGCTCTTGTAAAAAAGACAAGTTGAGATTGGAACAAGAACAGAAATTGAGGTCTCATCATCGCACACACCACTCACAATTTTGAAGTCAAACTCTTTGGACTAGAGTGTCCCTGCCCTAGCATGAATGGGTGGGGGGACAGTGGGGAATGCAAGAGCCCTTCTTCTCATTTTGAGCATCCTACACTTGGGTCAGGAACAACCACAATCTCTGAAATTAGGGAATTGCAGGGAGTGGCCCCTCTTGGCACTCTGCAGGCAAAAATCACCCTACAGGGTCATAGCCACAGAAAGTTGCACGTTGCATGTTCTCCCTGCACCCTGGGGAACTGGGAGAGGCAGTTGCTCTCTTGCGGAGGTGTGGCTCTGCAGAGCCCCCTTCCCAAGACTGTAGTTAACTGTCACCCATGAGCCTTTCCTGCTTACCCATTGAGTTTGTGTTTCATATGAGGTCTATTAAAAGGAGGAAAACACCACAGAACTTGCTTGGGAACTGAGGTAATTTTTAAGTCGACCCTCAAGATCCATTGTGATCCTACAGTATAATAGTTTCAACAATTTTAATAAAAATTAACACAGTGATTTTTTTAAAAAGGCTTGTTATTCAAAATACACATTGATTGAGTCCATCTGAGCTGTTAGGGGCTATTTTACTGATGCATGCTCTATTTACATCCTTTTTTGAAACATTTGTATATACACTTGGTATAGTATAAAGAAATGTTGTGTAAATCACTGTACAAACCCTCTTTAAAGACAGAATTTTGTCAGGATGGGGTTTAATAGTTCCCTTAATAGCATTAATGGCCATCAAGTTGATGAGCACTAGCAAACATTTTAATCCGAGCATTACTGACAACAGCTCATAGCAGCTCCTGTTATGTTAGTAGCTCTGTTATGTGTGTGAAGCTATTCTGAATGCATTGTTGGGAAAAATATATCCATTTGGTTATTAACGTGATTATGTACCTCGTACAGCACATTAAAATGAACCACTTATATTCTTATACAAAATAGGTTCTACTGGAGTAGAGATTGCTGGGGTAGGATCTTGCTGCTGTCAGCAGCGTGGTTGTCCTTGAACTAGTTTACCTCTTCTAGCAATATTGGGAAAACCTCTTCAAACCATTTCCAGAATGTTTTTGAAAAAGAGTGAACTGAAGCATTTGCCCAGCAAATGCAACCAGGTCTTACAAAAGTATTAATTATGACATTCAATATATATTACCACTTATGCATAACAAACTTGGCTGAGGTAGCTCTATTCAGTAAGCAGACAAAAGGAGTACAGGCTTAGAAACCTTTTTCAGCTAGATATTACATATAACGCACATAAGATGCCAATGTCAATGTAGCATTAACGATAATAAATCCATGGTAAGCACTCTCCTCTTGTTGTCTATGTGCATCTCCAAATTAATGTTAATGCCAATTATTGTACATAGAAAGAGTGAAGGGTGCTAAAAAGAGATCAAGACTGTAACCCTTCTGCCAGACAGTCAGCAGCAACGAAGGGTTGGATTCTATATCTAGGGGTCCTTGTCAATGATACAACACCAAACCAGCTCAGACCCCACCCCGATGACCTGGGAAATCACATACTATCCCCTGGGCACCCCAAAGGGCAATACTTCCCCTCTCACAAGCACAAAGTAAAAAGTAAATCTTTTAACAACAGGGAGAAAGTAACGCAGCACTGGTCTGGGGAACAGTGCAAACAGAATTCATTAACTGTGAGCTCAACCCACCCCAGAGTACATGGACATGTCCTTTGCCTCTCCTTTCTTGCTTGCACCTGTACAGATCATCATAGCTACAGCATCTACCACTGGGTTGGGTCTCAGCCAGCCCCTTTCTGCAGGCTTCTGCTGGACGCAGGCTTGACCAGGCACCCTGTGCTGTTATGTCCTACCACCTCCTTGCTGACTCCCCACTGCTGACTCCCACCTTCTGCAGGTGCCACTTGCAGCTTGCTCCTGGTCACCCTTGTTGAATTCTGTTTAGATGAAAGTGAATTTTTCGTCAGAACAGGCTAACCACAGTCTGCTGCCATTTGTTCTTACAATCGAAGGACAACATTTCATTACCCCTGCAGTTAACACAAAAGTGATTTGTCACACAATACCAGACATACTGACCCTTTCCCATCATGCTCAGCACCTAGTATGCTTATGCAGATACAGTGCAATATGCTAAGCACTTAATTGTATTAATGCAAAAATAAAGCCTATGCAAACAAAGTGTGCCCCCCTTCAGCTACTCCTCCTCTCACCCCCTCCCTTTAGCTGCTGAGCAGGGGGAATGCCACTCAGACCTTGCTTAAAAGAGTTTGGTCCTGATTCCATAGGGGACAGTGGCAAAATGGCAGCAGATCAGCCTCTAAGTCTGACAATTTAAGGCATTATAATAAGTGATACTCCTGGATGAACTTCTAACAGTCAGGAGGTTAGATCTGGCTAAACAACCAATATTTAGAAGTCAATGTGAAGTTTTCCTGAAGCTCTTGGGCCTCCACAGTTAGAGTGAAAATCTTTGAACATGCTTCCACCGGACATTTCTGGTATTTCCTGCTCTCAGTCAGGCCAAAAATATCACAGCAGCCTTTCTCACAGGATTTGGGCTCTTCTGGTCCTAGTACCAACTAGAATTCAGAAATGCAGAGATGCACAAAAATAAAGAATGGCAGGAGATAGAAGAGGAATAAACAGAACTCTTTTTTCTCAAGGAAGGATGCTGTACCAGAGTGTGATGGGGTGTACCTGGCCCTTCAAGGCCTGCTGCTGGAGGCCCCACAGTCCCACCACCCCCCGTCCCAGGAAAGGTGCTGGGAAGATGGGTCTTTTCAGGCCTGCCTAGAGAGGCTGCATAGATCAGTCAATCAGAGCCCAGGAGGCTCAGATAAAAGGAACTACAGGAGCTGAGCAGGTCAGTTCCTAGCTGGGGCCAGAGGAGGAAGGGGGTGGGGTGCTCCTTGCAGGTCACAGAAGTTGCCAGGAGAAGCTCGGGAAGGGTTCTGGTAGTATTTGCATTCAGCAAATTCAGAAAGAGAATCTGAGAACGTCAGCCCTGAGGTATGGAGAGAAGGGGCTATGTGAGAAAAGGCCCAGGGAATAGCAGCAGTGAATTGAAAGCAGCAATGCATGGCTGCTATTTACAGGGTCCCTGGTTTGGAACCCAGGGTAATTGGTGGACCTGGGTTCCCCCACCAGCCTGAGGCCTAAGCATGGAGAAGGTGACAAGTCTTGTTTAGAAGCCTGAATGAAGGGTGGGATTTAAAGGGCCCAGAGACAGGCTGAAGACCCTAGTGAGGGCAGATAGTTTTGTTGGACTTTTGTTGGCCTGGAAGGGGTCCATCCATTTTAGCTGTGTGATTTGGCTGGAGGGCTAAGCCACGGAAGACCTGCCATGCAAGGTCAACAACCTCCAAGGACACGCGGAGTTGGAGAAGGCCTGAAGTACCCCACCCAACCTCTAGGAGGCAGTCAAGAGGCAAGTGGCCCACCCACGGTGAGGCAGAGAGCTGGGATTTAGGATACCTTAAGGAAGTGCTTTATCCTCCTTGTCTCAAGCCACCCATTTCTAAAATGGGTATAATTGCATTTATCTGATTCTTAGTTATGTTACTTCATGATTGTAAAGTTCTTGAGTGCATAGGGTTGTCTTTATTATTATTATGATAACCCCCAAAGCCCCCCCCCCATCTTACAAGGTGTTTGTGATGCTTCTTGGTACATCCAGGGTTCGGAGTCACCTTGTTATGACCTGCATGCAGTCTGAGGGGGTCTTGTCTGTGTTAACTGAGCGTTAGCTCCCTCACACACCCAGCCTGGCAGCCACTTAGGTACTCTTGTCTAGACAGGCCCTGCCTTTGCTTTGCAGGTGGAGAAAACCCCAATCTCCTGCCCCCACATTCCTGGTACCCAGCCCTGATCGCTAGGTACACACTGAACTCCCTCTGTCCAAAGGACCAGTTTACCACTGTTCACCAGTTTTACATTAGCCTGTTGCTACTATCACACACAGCACTTGAGTTCAATTACAAAGCAAGAGGGAATTTAAGAAAAAATAGAAATGAATGTAAGAACAGCTCCATCTAGCCCAGTATTCTGTCTTCCAACAGTGACCAATGCCAGAGGGAAATGCTTCAGAGGGAATGAATGGAACAGGCAATCACTGAGTGATCCATCTCCTGTTGTCAGTCAGAAGCTAGGGACACCCAGAGCACGGGATTTCATCCCTAACCATCTTGTCTAATAGCCACTGATGCACCTATCCTCCATGAACTTCTCTAGTTCTTTTTTGAACCCATTATAGTTTTGGTCTCCATAACATCCCCTGGCACTGAGTTCCACAGGTTGACTATGCGTTGTATGAAGTACTCCTTTTTGTTTTTTTTAAACCTGCTGCCTAATAATTTCATTGAGTGACCTCTGGTTCTTGTATTATGTGAAGGAGTAACTAACACCTCTTTATTCACTTTCTCCACTAACCACAATTTTATAGACCTCTATCATATCCCTTTGTAGACATCTCTTTTCCAAGCTGAAAATCCCAGTCTTTTCAATCTCTCTCCTCATACAGAAGCTGTTCCATACCTTTAATCATTTTTGTTGCTCCTCTCTGTACCTTTTCTAGTTCTAATATATACTTTCTGAAATGGGGTGACCAGAACTGCAGGCAGCATTCAAGGTATGGATTTATATAGTGTCACTATGATATTTTCTAAATTACTATCTATCCCTTTCCTAATGGATAGATGATCCTAACATTGTTAGTTTTTTTGGCTGCTGCTGCACATTGTGCAGATGTTTTCAGAGAACTATCCACAATGACTCCAAGGTCTTTCTTGAGTGGTAACAGCTAATCTAGACCCCCATAATGATACATAATTATCCCTTATGTAAACTTAGCTAACAAGTTATTAGAGAGACAAGATGGTTGAGGTAACATCTTTTTTGGGACGAACTTCTGTTGGTGAAAGGGACAAGTTTTCAAGCCACAGCGAGCTCTTTTTCAGGTCTGGAAAAGGAACTCCCAGTGTCACAGCAAAATGCAAGGTGGAGCAGATTGTTTAGCATGGTGGTTCCCAACCCGTGGATTGTGGGCCAAAAGGGGCCTGCGGGATATTTCAGAGTGGCCTGCAGCTCCCCTCCTACTGGCTGCAGAAGACAGCCGCTGCCTAAGTACCCATGCTAACCTCCCCTTGGTAGGAGCAGGGA
>ML675603.1:43799463-44022058 GCA_007922155.1 Mesoclemmys tuberculata
TCCCTGCTCCTACCAAGGGGAGGTTAGCATGGGTACTTAGGCAGCGGATTGCAGATTGTTGTAATAAGCCATAAATTCAGTGTCCCTCTTCAGTCCATGATTTTTGGTGTCTAGCAAAGGAATGAATTTAAGCTCCCAGGATCATCTTTTGAAAGCGTTGTACACGTTTCCTTTGAGGAGGAGGACTGAGAGGTCAGCTACAGAGTGATCGCTGTGTGAAAAGCATTCACCCAAAGGTGATATGGTGTTTTTGTCTCTCATTTTTTCCCTTGGGAGTTCATTTGAGAGCGTAGTGATTGTCTGGTTTCACCCACATACTTTTGCTCCGGGCATTTAGTGATCTGAGTGAGGTATACCACATGTGATAGGCATGTGTCGGACCCACGAATCCTGAAAGGTGTGTTGTGGGGGGTGTTGATCATTGTAGCAGCGTTGTCCAGTCCAAAGAAGTTTCTCACCCCAAGTTCTTTCCAACATTTTCAAACAAGCCTGGCTGACATCCCCTTTTCCAGGATGTAAACCTGTCATCAGTTTACTTCCTCAGTGAGGGTGTACCTCTGTATCCCTTAGTTATACTTCCCCAAAAGCTCATTGCCCTTAGTTGTAAGCAGGGCAACTTCCGGTTCATTTCTTCCTGTAAGTTTCACAATCCTTCATTAGCATTCAGCTCAGACTATACATAAATACCCACTGTCAGGGGCATATGTCCTAGGGCAGGGTTTGAGGTCAGATTTTCGGGCCAAGGTCAGAACTTGCATCACAATTCCAGGTCCAGAGCAAGGGTCCAAATCCAAGTCAGAACCAAAGCTGACGCCAGGAATTCAGGAGCAGAGTCAGTCACAGCAGCTCACTGAGGATCCACATGGTGGCCTGGACATTTCCTGGTACACTTGTGGGCCTATCTGGGGCCAAGGGGCCCACTGGAAGGCTCCAGGGCAGCTGCTAATTGAAGTTCTCTTGCAGGACTTCCCATAGCATGCATCCGCTGTGGTTTGTGTGTCATAGGTAGTGACTGCGTTACAGTCAGCATTGAGCGGCAGCGTCCGTTGCCTGGTGGCTCTACCAACTCATGTTCAAGTCCCACAAATCCTTGTACCCATTGTGAACCATAAAATACTTAACACACCTGTAAACAGACAAATAAACACAGCCTACTTTTTCTGGTGACCAGTCCCTAGTCACAGACCGTCAGGCCCTGCCTCCCAGTAGTTGGAGTGGTGGTCGAAGCCAGACGTTGGGTTGGGATTGGGCCAAGAATGGCACTAGAACCAGGAGCTGGGGACATGCTGTGGTCAGAGTCCCTAGACAAGCAAAAATTAGTACCGTAGTCAGAGTCCAGGTGTAGGCAAAGATCAATATAGGATGGTCAGAGTCTGAGGGAGTCAGAAGGTGGAGGCAAGGCTGAAGTGGGTCAATAACAGAGCCAGAGCAAGGTCCTGGTAGGGTCAGAACAAGGCTAAAACAGGTCTAGGGCAGGAACAAGAACTGGATCAAGCGTAGATGGGAGTCTCAGGAGTTTTTTACACCGTGAGACAGCAGGAGGGGTCCTGGACAGCCAGTGCTGTTGCATAAATTAATCTGCACCTCTGGTGGTGAGGTTGGAGAAATACCTGAGCCTATACATCATTTTACCCATGCTCTGCTCAGGGAGCAGCTGCTGTCAGGTGCCTGAAGACTGAGTCACTGCAAGCTTTGTGGGAAGGATGGGTGTAGGCCCACCCACATTTAAAGGCCTGTCTCCCCAGTTTATCACTTTTGAAAATTTGGTAGCTTCATTTAGGTGCCTTAATGGGAGCTAAACTCTTCTAACAAAACTCATGTCCAGCCATAGATGCTAAGCATTTCTGAAAATCTGGCCCCCTAAAATAAAGTCTAACTAAAAATCTTTTCCCCTCTCAACTTTCATTCTCTTGAGTCTTGTGATGTAACAGTGTCACTTGTTCACAAGTCATTGAGTCTTCCAGCTTAGACAAGATCTGAATGTCTAATGTAAAAACAACAAAAACTAAAAATTACTCCATCCATGCCCTTTGTACACTACACAGAAGCAACAAAATGTCACAGTCTCTTCCTCCCCCCTTTTTTTCCCCTTTGTAGGTCACCTTTAATATTTTTGAGCACTTCCTAGAAGTGTTGGCCTGGAAGGGACCTCAATAGGTCATCTAGTCCAGTGTTCTGCACTTAAGACATGACCACATAACTAGACCATACCTGACAGGTGTTTGTCTAACCCAGTCTTAAAAACCTCCAAAGACATATTCCACAACCTCCCTAGGCAATTTGTTCCAGTGCTTAACTACCCTGACAGTTAAGAAGTTTTTCCCAGTGTCCAACCTAAGCCACCCATGTGGCAGTTTAAGCCCATTGCTTCTTGTCCTAGCTTCAGAGGTTAAGGAGAAGAATTTTTCACCCTCCTCCTTGTAAGAATCTTTTATGCACTTGAAAACTGTTATCATGGCCCTTCTCACTCGATCTTCTCTTCTCCAGACTAAACAAATGTAATCATTTGTGTTGCTTTTCTCTGGATTTTATCTACATTTTTCCTGAAATGTGGCCCCAGGAACTGACACAATACTCCCGCTGAGGCCTTATCAGTGTGGAGTAGAGTCAGACTTACTTCTTGTGTCTTGCTTACAACCCTCTTGTTATACATCCCAGAATTATGTTTGCATTTATTTATTTATTTTTGCAACAGTGTTACACTGTTGGCTCATATTTAGCTTATGACCACTATAACCCCCAGATCCATTTCTGCAGTACTCCTTTCTACGCAGTCATTTCCCATTTTGTGTGTGCGCAATTGATTGTCCCTTCCAGGTGGAATACTTTGCATTTGTTTTTATTGAATTCATCCTATTAACTTCAGACCATTTCTTAAATTTGTCCAGATCATTTTGAATTTTAATCCTCTCCTCCAAAGCACTTGTAACCCCTCCCAGCTTGATATCTGCAAACTTCGTAAGTGTACATTCTATGCCATTATCTAAATCATTGATGAAGATATTGAACAGAACCAGATCCAGAACTCATCCCTGTGGGACCCTAACTCCATAATCCCTTCCAACTTGACTGTGAACCACTGATAACTATGCTTTAGAAATGGTTTTTCAATCACCTAGGTACCAACCTTGTCGTAGCTCCATCTAGGCTGTATTTCATGTTTGCTACCCCTTAAGTACCATACTTTTGATTTAAAGTGTCTAGTCTTAGTGTATCCACTTGAACTTGAGAAACTGGGGAAGATGTAAGCAGCATCTCACTTACCTGTCATTGCAAATGTTTCCAGTAGGAAAGTTCATTTTATTATCAATTTGTGTATTGGTATCCAAGGCACAAAACTGCTTCAGCTAGAGAGGAGGCAATTTACTTTTTATCTTTCCACAGATGGCTCTTTATTTGTGATAGCAGGATGAGTTTGGGCTGACACACCTTTCATCTCAAACTCTCCTTTATTGGCAAAGTAATTGGAAAGAAAGCTTCTGTATTGGATCTCTGCCAATCAAATCTGTTATTTCAAATTATAAAATAGCTGGCAAAGCTTTGTTTGGAGCTTGCTTTCTTTAGAAAGTGGATACTATAGCTGCAATATGTAGTAAAGAAATAGCTCTTATTCTTTGCTTTTGTCCAGTTCCCTGCCAAGTAAAACCAATTTGGTATATTGTTTTTTACATTCCTAAGCAAGTCCTTTTAGACAAAGATGACCAGCACTGATGCAGTGTTGCCAATTTTCACTGTACCTCACTAATTTTTTTCCTAAAGCCCCAGGTCCTGGAGTCATGTGATTATGTAAGACTCTCTGCTTTTATTTTTTTTTAGAGTACACTTCCGATCTTAATGATTATGAATAAAAGTTTGAAAATGTGAATCCTAACGGCTCAAAAAACCAGGAAAAAAAGCTTCCCCCAAAATACAGTATTTTTAAAATCTCATATTTAAGTCAGTCTCAAGTCTTTGACACCTGACTCATGCTTGGGATTGGCAACACTGTGTCTGTTCTTATTAGAGATCTGTTACAGAAATTCAGGGCAAAAATAAATCTTGGGACAATGGTAAAGAACCATGGAAAGTGTCACTTTCTTTTAACAATAAATTTTATTAAAATAAAGAAACAGTATTTTCCCTAATAGTTCTACCCCTCTGCTTCACTGCAGTATTTCTGTCTTAAACTTTCTACAGTCTTCCCTTGTGCTTGGCCCTCTGCTACAAATTTAAAGAAAGAGTACCCCTGTCCTCCCAATACTGAAGTATAACTTATTTCTGAACCCTCAATAATTATACTTGCTGCTGTAGACTTTCTTAACTTGTATTTCAGTTCCTTGTTTTCTCCAAGGGAGTAAAATTCCTTGTGTGTTAGAATTTATCATAAAGGAACAACAAGTTTCTTTTTCTCCAGGTGATTCTTCATGTCTTCTCAAAAAGAATGGACTAATACAATTTTATTGTACATTGTCATTCCACATTTTCCCTATCATCTACTCTGCTTCTTCAGTAGTTGTAACAGTTCAGGACAAGTCCAGACATTTGCTATTGGTTGTAGACCCAGTTACAATGAAAATCCAATTATTTCCTGCGTGTATGTCCAAAAAAATGGTTACTAACCTTACAACCTTCCTGTGGTTCTTTGAGATGTGTTGCTCATGTCCATTCCATGTTATGAATGTTCGCACCCTCATGCACAGCTGTCAGAAATTTTTTGCCTTTGTGGTATCCGTAGGGCCAGCTTTGGAGCCCCATGCTCATGCCATGGTATATGAGGTGCTGGCAGCCCTGCACCTCCTCAGTTCCTTCTTGCTGTCAACTCCGATGGTGGGGATGGAGGGTGGGTCAAGGAATGGACATGAGCAACGCATCTCAAACAATAACAGTTACGGAAAATTAGTGACCATTTTTTCTACCTTAAGCATTTGCTCATGTCAATTCTATGTTAGGTGACTCACAAGCAATATCCTTGGATGTGGGATCAGAGTTCATGGATGTGCCACTTGCAATACTGCTCTACCAAAGCTGACACCATCCTGGGCCTGCTGGGTGATAGCATAATGGGACATGAAAATATGAACTGAAGACCACGTAACAGCTCTGCAGATGTCTTGGATTGGCACCTGCTCCAGGAAGACTGATGATGAGGCTTGCGCCCTGGTTGAATGAGCTTTTACAATTGCTGGCAGAAGCACTTTTGGTTGTTCATAACAGAACTAGATGCAGGCAGTTACCCACAAGGAGATCCTCTGTGAGGAGACCAGCAGACCTTTCATCCTTTCTGCCATTGCGATGAAGAACTGAGTTAATCTTCGGAAGAGTTTAGTCCTTTCGATGTAGAAGGTCAAGGCCTGTCTAACATCTAGGGTGTGCAACCTACGTTCCTCACCAGATCTGTGCAGTTTGGGAAAGAACACAGGTAGAAATATATCCTGGTTATTGTGGAACTCTGACACCACATTTGGTAAAAACACAGTGTAAGGCAGTTCCAAGGTGATCTTGGAAACTCTTCGTGTTGAGGTGATTGCCACCAGGAAGGAAACCTTCCAAGAGAGGACCAGGCTGCTAATGGCTCGAAAGGGGGGCCCATGAGCCCTGAAAGGACTAGATTCAGGTTCTAGGGAGGAATAGGCTCTTTGACTTGTGGGTAAAGACTCTCCTGGCCTTTTAAGAACCTGATCATCATGTCGTGGGAGAAAACTGATCTACCATGGAATGGAGGATGGAAGGCCAAGATAGCTCCCAAGTGAAGCATACATGACAAAAGGGCTAAGCTTTGATGCTTGAGATGTAACAGGTAGTACAATACAGACTGTGCTGTGGTTTGGTGAGGAGAAAGTTTCTGGTCTGAAGCTCAACAGGAAAAACCTCTTCCATTTAGCCTTTTACCAGAGCAACATACCTGGCCTTCTGCTGCCCATGAGAACCTGCTGAATTTGTGCTGGGCAAGCCTGCTCTTCTGCATTCAGCCATGCAGCAGCCATGCTGTCAGGTTCAGGGATGCTAGGTCCAGATGCAGCAGACGACTGTGGTCCTGGGACAGAAGGTCTGGCTAAAGTGGCAGGTCCAGCGGGTTTGCTGTTGAGAGCTCCAGCAGGGTGCTGAACCAGTGCTGTCGCAGCCACACCAGGGTTATCAATATCACTTTCACCTTGTCCTGCTCAATCTTCAACAGGATCCTGTGGACCAGTGGTACTGGTGAGAAAGCATGCAGCAATGTCCCTGCCCAAGAGAGCAGGAAGACATTGGACAGAGAGCCTCTAGCAAGCCTGCAGATGGAACAGAACCAGTGGCACTTCCTGTTCTGTCTGGACATGACTAGATCCACTTGGGGAGTCCCCCACCTTTGGAAAATCATGCTGGCAACCTCTGCGTGGAGTGACCACTCATGACAAGATGAAAAGAACCTGCTGAGGAGGTCTGCTAGCACATTCCTGGTGCCCAAGAGATGATACTACAATGTGAATGATGTTCTGCATGCAGAAGTCCCATAAGTGGATAGCCTCTTGGCACAGGGATGATGACCATGCACCATCTTGCTTGTTTATGTAAAACATCGAAGAGGTATTGTCTGTCAGAATTTGGACTACCTTGCCAGCCAGGTAGAGAAGGAACACCTGACAATCCAAGTGTCCCACCCTGAGCTTCTTGACACTTTTATGAAGGGAGTGACCCTCCTGCATCCAGCATCCCTATGTGCTGAGGTCACTGAGGTGGGCTGAAGTATCAGAGATCAGTGTCACTGAGGAGGAAAGCCCTGTAAAGGGCAATCCCTGTAATTCTGAGTGAGGGTTTGTCCACTAAGTTAGGGATGACCAGATGTGCAGTGGTACTGTGACCATAAAGTCCAGACTCTGCCTGCTGGCAGTGTAGACTGACGCTAGCCACAGTTGTAGGGGTCAGAGACGTAGACAAGCATGCCGGAGCACGTACATGCACGCTGCCATATGACCCAGAAGCCTAAGACATGATCGAGCAGTTGGGATTGGGTAGGATTGTATATCTGTAATGAAACTCGATAGGACTTGGAACCAGGACTCCGGAAGAAAGGTTCTGGCATGTGTGGAGTCGAGAATCGCTCCTACGAACTCTGTCCACTGAACAGGGGACAGAGTTGATTTTTGCTCGTTCACAAGCAGGCCCAGATTTTGACAGGTGGATTTCATGAGACTGACGTTGTGCTGGACCTGAGATTGCGATATGCCCTTGATGAGCCAGTCATTGAGATATGGGTAAATTTGTACCCCTCTTCGCCTCAGGTAAGCAACCACTCCTGACACACATTTTGTAAAGACTTTTGGGGTGGAAGAGAGGCCAAAGGGCAGCACCATGAATTGATAGTGTCGTTGGCCCACCACAAGCCAAAGGAATCTCCTGTGTCCTGTGTCTCTGGATCCAGAGAAGAGATGATGGAGGCTAGGGAGACCATGCAGAACTTCAATTTCTTGAGATATCTGTTGAGGTAACAGGTCCAGGATGGATCTGAGGTGTCCTTTGGCATTTGGTATAAGAAAGTATCAGGAATAAAATCCGTCAAGACATGAGAGGGAAAGAACTTCTTCCATAGCCCCTATCCATAGGAAAATTTCCACCTCCTGAATGCAAAGTTGCTAGTGAGAAGGATCCCTGAAGAGGAATGGGAAGAAAGGTGGGAGGGAGGAACTGAAGAAAACTGCAGGGTGTAGCCATCTGATATAGTGTTGACCCAACAGCCTGATGTAATCTGGGCCCATACAGAAAGGAAGAGGAACAGTCTGTTCAAAAATAAATGGAGGGATCAATCCTGAGGCCAGACTGGGGTGTTGTCCTCAGGTTCACCCTCAGAACGCTTGCCACAGGCCACCCTGATGGCACACAGGCCCCGATTGGGCAACAGAGGGGGAAGAAGCAGGACGGTGGTGCTTTAAACCCTTTCTCTCTGTCCCTCCTCTTATAGCTTCCTTGCCATGGCTGACCTGAATATCTAGGCGGTGCCTGTGGTGGCCAAAACTGCCTCCTAGACCTCTGCAGCCTATACAGGCCAAGGAATCATAGAGTGGCCCTGGAGTCTTTCAGACCATGAAACCTGGTATCAGTCTGCTCCAAAAACAGGGTGTTCTCCTTGAAGGGGAGGTCCTGTATTGACTGCTGCAACTCCTGAGACAACTCTGAGGACTGCAGCCAGGAACACTTCCACATGGATACTGCCTAGACCATTGACCTGGCCATGGAATCGACTGCATCCAGCGCAGTTTGGATGGAGGCTCTAGCCACTGTCTTGCTCTCCTCCAAGATGGACGCAAACTCGTACCTGGTGTCCTGTGGCAGAGTCTCCTTGAATTTATCTATGGAGTCCCAAATTTTATAATTGTATCTCCCCAGCAATGCCTGCTGATTGGAGATTCTGCATTGAAGACTGGCTGTGGAATAAATCTTTCTTCCAAATAAGTCCAGCTTCTTAGCATTCTTGATTTTGTGTGTCAAACTTGCCTGACCCTGCCTGTCCCGTTAATTTGTTACAGCCACCACTAGGGATTCAGGTGGGTGGGTGGGAGAAAAGGAATTCCTATCTTGGCTGAAACATAATATTTATTGTCAGCCCTTTTGGATATTGGCGGCAGAGAGGATGAGGTCTGCCATAGGGCTTTGACCATCTTCAGCACCCCTTCATGCACTGGCAATGCAACTTTAGCTGGTGCCGCAGCCGTCAGGATGTCAAAGAGTCCATCCATAAGCTCTGTGAGCTCCTCAGCCTCCAAGCCCAGATTGGACATGATCCTTTTAAGGAGCTTTTGGTTGGCCTGAAAATCTGGCAGTACTGGGTGAGCCAGGCTGGCCACCATCATCCAAGGATGAGGACAACAACACCAGGGGAGGGAGTGGTGCCTTTTCCTCTTCAAGGGGGATCTGTATCTACCTCCGGGTCTGGTGGTTTGGTGCCAGTATCAGATCCCAAGTCCAGGTCTCACACCAGGCTGGTCAGTGCCACAGATCATTTTCTGGATGCAGCTATGGAGGACTGGAGCAAATAGGATCCTGGTGCTAATGGGAATCTCCATGGGTTCCAGTATAGCCACTGAGCAGGCCATTGTCCTTGCGGCCAGACACCCACTGCTGGGCCGACACCAAACTGACCTGCGTTTTTGAGGCCAGTGATTGGGCTCTCCTTCTGACTCCTGTTGGCTACAATGCAGAATCAGGAAACAGTGCCTGGGTTATGGCGACTGGCGACGGGATTCCCCTGAGTGGTACTGCATTGGAGGGGAGTGCTGCCAAAATGGCAGTGTGCCATTAGGTGTCAGGCCACATGGTGCTGGGGATCAGTGCTGGGGGTCCGCCAACCATGGCCATGCTACCAGTGACTGGTGCAATGAGAGCGATAACTGGTACTGGGGAGATTATATATATCTTTCCTTATAGATTTAAGTATTGTTTTTTATTATAATAGAGTCATAGATTTATTAAATTATTATAGTTGTAATGCAAGGTACCTTACAGGCCACATCCTGTATGAAAGCTAAGGCAGTCAGCATACATATGTTCGGGACCTTTCGCCTAGATGAGTAATGATGAGTTAAAGGATAAGACATATATGGTTACAATCTTTACCCTAGATAAATCAAGAGGTATCAAAACAGGGGGGGCAAGTTATGCCCAGAGTACACTTCACAGATACACCACAGAACCTACAAAAAGGGCCAGAAATAACAAAAGGTGAGATAAACGAATTGTATGGAAAGAATGTGGATATGTCACCAATACACACAAACCAGCCAGTCTATAGAATAAGTATACCCTAATAATTTAAGGGTGAAGAATCCAAATTTGGACTTAGGAGGACCCAGTTTGCTTAGGGTACAAAAAGGGGCAAATCGTGTTACTTGGGGCAATCATCAGCAACTACTTCTTGAAGTTCTTTTAGTTAATGTATTAAGATTCCTTCATTTATACTTAGTATTATTTGTAGTGTTAGTCTTCGCCTTATAGCTCTTAGCCCTCCAGCATTGCCTAGCTCTCCACCCCTCTACTGAGGAGTTGAGAAACCAGACATCTCTCTCAACTAGGTCACCAAGGAAGAGTGTGAGTATATTACTCCAAAGCATACTATCTATATATAGTAAAAGAAAATGAATAATCAAATGGATAACAGCTAGGATTACAGTCTTATTTTAGAGACTCGTGATATGTATATATACGTATCATGAGTCTCTAAAAGAAGACTGTAATCCTAGCTGTTATCCATTTGATTATTCATTTTCTTTTAATCAATCATTTGTCTATCATTTTATGTTATCTTAATAAGAGCCTATAAAATTATACAAATTTGGCTGTCACTGTGAACCTTTCTGTCATGCACCCCGGGGTCCCTGTGAAACTCTTCTGGAGCCTGATTCCGGGACAAGAACCTCATAATCTTTTGATTAGATCAATTAACAAGCCTATAACTCCATCCAGTATTATTAAAACATCCAAAATCAGACTACAAGCCAAGAAGAGCACAAAACATTCAACATGTAACAATTCAGAGAGCAGCACAGCAGTGTATTTTACAACACAGTATCCTGTAAAGACATCTCAGAGGATAATTCATGTCACCACTGTATACACCTTTAATCCAGATGAAGCATCTTTCAACCACTGTAGAAATTAAGGAAATTTCCTGCATTTTTCTAAGGCTCAATATTTTACCAAAGCCCAGCCGCGCTGGTAGTCATATAGATGCTCTATATTTTGCTCCCGTGGGACTCCATAGACAGAAAAGGAAAGACAGACAAAACAAAGAAGGCCCCTGGCAAGGTTTGCAACACTGTTCTTGTTAATTCATGTGGCTCAGAAACCTGAATGTTCAAATTAAACCACCTTTGTTTCTGATCCACATGGTTTTATATTCACTCCTGGTGCCTCCTACAGCTTGTGGGGTTTTTTTCATTTTGATGTCATTGTATCTAGGCCTGGAGGAATCTATGGCTATGTCTACACTTATGCCAGAGTACAGGCACTGCATGCGTAGCTACATGCTGCAATGAAAGGCAGGTTGTGTCCACACCTGTCACTGTGCTGTGTTGCTATATGAGGCAACGAAAGGCTCCAGACTGAGAGGCAGCGGGGAGAGGTTCCTCCAGCTCCCTGAAGCCAGAGCCTCTCTCTGCAGTGATGAAAGGCTCCAGCAATGGGAAAAATAGCAATGTAGACATGGGAGACACTGCTTGAGTACATTCAGAGCCTGTGTAGGGTACAGATCCTGGGGTTCAGGTATGTAGGGCACTCTCCTCACTTAAGCCATGCCTCACTGCCTGTTATTTATGCCCACAGTTGGGAGTGTGCAGTGTCTGTTCTCTACACACTACCGCAAGTGTAGACATATCTCATGAATAGCAATAGGACTTTAATAAAAGGACACCCTCTGTACAGCATGTCTCTTGAATTTTCTGAGTGCTAAGTACTCCATTTCTGTCTGTAAAAATAGTTTATCACAACAGAGAATTAATCTGAGCATGGTTAGTTACTGTTGATCCATTTATTCCCTCTTCTGGAGTTTGAAGCATAAAAGCTTATGTTTTGCCACATTTTCCTAAGTGTGGTACTGTATACATGGCCACCTACCTTGGCTAAGATATAGTATGACTGGCAACAGTTATTGTCCTCTGAAGTATTTCTATCCTGCAGGTTTGGGAATTGCCTACTGTAAAATCTTACATCACACCTGGCAATTCTTTTATTGAACCTATATAGCTCTGGAGGACCCTTTTGCTCTTCGAAAATGAATTTGTGACACTCAGAGCTTCAAAGAAATAAGTCAATATTTAAAAAAAATTCAGTAACGCTCTGTCTTTGAAGTATTTCACTTTTGCACGAAATATTTCATATATTTTGGAGTGTACCATACAGCTGCTGCATCACTCTGGATTGTTTTAAAGCTCTCAATATCTCATTAAAACATCTATCTTCCAGAACTCAGTCCTCCTGTTAACGTCAATAACATGATTTCATTTTATATTATATATATCCTTAAGAAATAGAACTGCCAACGGCTGCATTTTAAAAGTTTTGTACCATGCTGACACTAGACCTTCTGCTGTGCAAATTGTCATCTAAAGAAGTAGCACCTCCATTAGCTACTGACAGAAAGCATTGACTCCAACTGTGTTGATTCACATAGCTAGGCACCTGCAAAATGATGATGGCAGTAGAAAACTTAAATGACACGATTTTCAAAGCATTGCACACTATCTGTGTGTGTAAAACAAAGAAAGTGTGCGTGCAAGTGTATGCAACAGCTTGAATGCACGGAAATAAATGTGTATATCATTTTTCAAACCAGATGCAAGTATACATGTCCATGTGATTTGTTCTTCACTTTTAACAGTGGGGAGAGGGGAAAGTCAATGGTGCTACAAATATTGCTGTTCAAGAGTATTTTTCAATCACAAAAGTTACATCTGTATTTTCCATTCCCACTACAGAACTTTAGACACATCTAACACTTGATTGAAAAAAGTTAGATTTCATAAAAGTGTTTACAATTATAGGTTCCAAGGTCAAGAGACACCACTATGATCATCTAGTCTGATCTCCAGTGCGGCAGGAACGTCTTTAATCACTCAGTTTAGTTGCTAAGATATCTCTGGAAGAATCCAAACAGAAATCAAGAAGAATTAATCTCCAGGGGGCCGACTGAGACATAAGAATTCACTGGAAATATCCTTATGGGCCTCATAAAGAAACAAGCGTAATGTTTTTTAAAAAGCTATTTTTGGATTTCTGAAAGGGAATTTGAAAGATAAAAAACACATACAAACCCTGTTTTAGCTATAATGATAAAAATTACATCATAGATAAGTTTCAGACTTAGACTTTAAGTTTTAGACTATGTGACTAAAACATTAACACTACGGTGATTTTCTACAGGGAATTAGTATTTGTCTTCCAGTCTCTTTCAGTGACAAGTTGTATGTTCTATAGTTAAATTTCACCAACCCAACAAGTGTGAACTCCTAAACCACTATAAGAATCTTACCTGGTAGTCACAAACCAGAGTGCCCAAGGGGACTGTCTATCTTGTCACCCAGGCAAGTCTGCATGTGACAGATGGCCCCTTGAACAAAATCACACTAATATTCAGGCTACTCCCGATTCTAAAGGACTGGTCACTTATCCCAGGTCATTTGCTCCTCAGATCTCAAACCAAAGACAACACTTGTAGCCAATCCTCTAATACACTAAAAGGTTTCTTATGTAGGAAAGAGAAATCAATGTTATTTACAAGGTTAAAGCAAGTCAACACACACACAAGTGAGAGACAGTCTTAGGTTTCAAAAGGTAATAGTAGCTGCTATAATATGCAAGCTATATATGTCCTTTAGGGCTAACCCAAGGAAAGCAGCTTGGGGATCCCTTGCTTATGCTTAGAAATATTGCCCTCTCCAAATTCTAAGCAGCATAGTGATAATTCCTCTTTAATAGGGATTTTTATTCCCTTCCCCAACCATTCAAGCTGTGATTGGACAAGGGCTTGTGCACATGCCTTCTTCAGGAATGTGGTGGAAGTGATCAACAAAATCTTTTGTCCACTGATGTGCCACAATGGCCTGTCTGGTGTCTCTAGGCCTTCTTTTGTTGGGGAGGAAATGACACCTCTTGTGGTAAACTAGTATTTCACACTTGGTTATACTTCTCCCTTGTCTGTGGAGGTTTTCAATATTAGGCCAGATCTATGTGAGGAAATTAGGTTGTTATAACTACATCGCTCAGGGGTGTGAAAAATCCACACTCCTGAGCGACACAGTTAAATCGACATAACCCCCAGTATAGACAGCACTGTATCAAGGGATGGGCTTCTCCCATCAACATAGCTACTACTCTTGGGGAGAGGAGTACCTATGCCAATGGGAGAACCCCTTCCATTGGTGTAGGCAGCATCTTCACTGAAGTGCTACAGTGGCACAGCTGTACCAGTGCCACAGCAGTGTTAAGTGTAAACCTGCCCTTAAGGAAGCATTTTTATAGTTACAGAGCAAACACTTAAGCAATATCTTATGTCACTGGATACAGATATCACAAATAAGCTTAACCCATGCAGTCTCCCAAAAACATTCCATAAAATCTGAGCACTAAACTTATTCTTATAACTCTAATACCTATTTTACCAATACTACCACACAGGTGAGGCAGACTAGTTGCCAGCTCTGCATTTGTCAACGTTCAGTGAGGCCCACAGGATTTGGGATGAGCTGGTACCTTGTCTGCCAACATCACAGCTCTACCCAACTCTACCCAGTATCCATAAGGTGAAGATGTGCAACTACAGTGCGGTTATAAAGGTGGTAGAGAAAAGCCAAAGTGAAAGAGAAGGCAGAGCTCTGAATTTCTTTTAAATTGAGGCCGGAGAGAAAAGCACACATGAAAAGATTAAGAATGGATGATGAGCTAGAGATAAAACTCTTCAGCCCAGATCCTTAGAGGTATTTAGGAACCCAACTCCCATTAAAACCAAGAAGGTAAGCATCTAAATACACTGATGATCTCAGCCTTCCTCTCTGTATCTCTTATTTCTCCTACACCTGCTCACATTCTCTTCCTCTTGTTTTGTCTTTCCCTCATCTTTTCCTCTATGGCCAACATGAACGTGATGGTTACCTTCTGCATCTGTATTTTAGTCTACTAGCAGTGGCTTCCCTTGCAGCCAGGAAAGGAGATGGCAATGGTTTTCCTTTTTTTTCCCCAAAGAGACTAGAAATATTCCCCTCCCTCCTCTGCTGAAAGTTTCACACAGCTTTACAGTTCTGGAAGGCTGTGACCTAAATCATGCCTAAAGAGCGCAATGGGGACAGTAAAAGCTGGAAGGGTCAACACAGGTCATTTCCTACTCATTCTCCTCTGCAGGGTAGGCAGTGGACATCAAAAATTAATTGCAGAGATAGCTGGAGTATGGAGTGAGGGTTTGGTTAGCTACTTAATTGTCCCCATATTCTCTTGAAGCTGAATATCTGGAGAGGAGGATAAAAAAAAGGAGTGAGCCTCCCTAGTGCACCAATCTTGTAAACACTTGTGTGCAGGCTTAACTTTATTATCAGAAAGCTTATTGAAATAAGATTGTGCATGATAGTAAAGTTAAGCAGGTGTGTAAGTGTTTGCAAGATCAGGGAGTAGCCGTCCGCTGATGACTCTGCTGATCATCACTAATGATGACCCATGCTGTCAAGAGAACCTCTCCTTTGTTAGCTCAAACTCCACACCCGGGAAGGCTTTGTATCATTAAATGGACTCCAGGCAAAATATTGCTGATGGTGGTGTGGGACAATACAACAGAAAGCGAATTTCCATTGGGCATGTCCTGTGGGAACTGCAGCGCCCTAGATCAGCCTCCATGGATTTCAGGGTGGTGGGAGATGATCTCACTCCTCATACACAGTTTTCTCTGCTTCTTAGGCACTTTGGGCCTGATTTGGAAGAATCCACTCTCTCTCTCGGCACATTATATTCCAAGGGAATTACTGAGCCCTGATCTTAGAAAACAAGCAATGCTGCAAACACGCTCAAGGCACATGTCCAGGTTAAATTCCGCATACAAAATGGTTATTACTGAGTTTGCCAGACTTACAAGTGCTGTGACATGTAACTAAGCCACTCAAGGCACAGCGGCATCTAGCATCCTCAGAGGCTTTCTTCTCTTAAATTTATCTCCAGTGTAGAACTATTGAGACTTTTGATCCCTGAGAAAAAAACATGTCAACATCTCCTAATCTTTTGTGTTGCCATCTATTTTTAACGGATGCTACACTTAAGCACATATCTCCTACTACATCTGAAGTTTGCAAAATCTTTTCCATTATTCATCCAGTTTGTTAAACATTATGTAGATAAAATACATACAATAGGAAAGCTTGCTTATTTGAAATTGCACTGTTTTCAAATTATATAATTCTCCATTTTGGGATAAAAGACTGTATTTAAATAGAAACTGAATTTATTAATATTTCCCTAGTCATTATCATGCAGACTTTTAAAACAAATGCTGGATTTAAGAAGCATTCAGAATTTACACCTATTCCATTAAACAATGGTGCTGTAGAATAATTAAGAAGTAAACGTTTCTATCCATCTCTTCAATGCACTTTTATAGCACTTACCACCATGGTATTTAAGTATTATTATTTAATAGTTTTGTTTAAATATAAATGCATTGGGGGTGAAATTCACCCTGTCTAGGCAAAGATCAAGCAATTGGGTTTTGTGCACGGATCTTAACTGGTGGAATTCTTCCTCTCTGACTAGAGGCAGAATCCCCACTGCTGGGAAATGGACAGTCGAAAGTGTTGTCTAAGTACTTATATAGTCTTCATCCCCATAAAATCTGAACACCACATAGTCAGTGAATTTATCCTCCCAATGCCCTTGACAGCAACGAAAGCATTGTCCCTGTTTAACAGAGGGGATGTAGAGTAGAGTAACTGACTTCCCTATAGTCACACATGAAGCTTGTGCTTGAGCCAAGAACTGAACTGAGGTCTCCCAAGCCACAAGTCAGTTCCCAATCCACTAGACCAGTGATTCTCAACCTATTTACCACTGTGAACTGAATCTGCAGCTCTCTACGTGTTATGTGGGCCTCATCCACGCAATATAGAATACGTACTACCTGTACATCACTTAACATCACTGTAAGTCATTTAACATTTAAGCCCAAAAGTAGTCCAATCTATTTATTTTTTGCTCTGTTAACACATTGGTCTATATAGGTGTGGCTGAGTAGGCGTGCATGTCTGTGAGAATGAGCAAGTCTGTGTAGGTGAAAGTTGGGGAGGGAGAGGGGTGGGTTAAAATCACTGGGATGCTGTCCAGGCCAGAGAGGGCATCTGAGACCTGGAGCAGAGATTGCACAGGAGTGGGGGAGAGAGAGGGCTACTCCCCACACTGCCTGTTGTGGCTGCCTGGTCAGGCACATGTCTCTCAATGCCTGTACCCAGACAGTCAGGGGCAGGAGTGAGCCCATCCACCGAGCTATGGGGGACCCTAGCTGGGAAGCTGCCCAAGGGACGAAGGTCCACCCCACACCAGCTCTCCCCCTAGAGATAGGACCTACAAGGGAAGCCACCTGGTCTGGCTGTGAGCTCCAGGTCCAGAAATGGCTAGCAGGGGACAGTGTAGGCAGTCACTGTCTGCTGCAGGCAACCCAGGACGTGCTGCACCCTGGAGCATGCTCATCCCACCCCTAGGCAATGCATAGCTGTGGCTAGTGGGGGGATGTGCTCCCTCATTTCTCCAGATGCCTCTGGCGTGGATGCCCAGAAGCGAGGAGGCAGCACTGCCCCGGCGGCAGCACTCTGTCATCCCCTTCTCCTCACCCTGCCCCATCCTCTCTCCCTTCTCCCCACCTCATCCCCTTTCCTCTCCACACGGTCCCCTGCCCCATCCCATTCCCCCATCCCCTGCCCCAGGCCCTTCCCTATCCCATCCGTCTTCCTTCCCCACCCCACCTCCTTTCCTTTCCCTGCCCTCCCCCCACATGGGCACTCACCATTGTACAGAAAGAGGATCCAGCACACCTCGAAGGCACTAGGACCCACAAGGCAGCGTCCCAGAGTTGCCAGCCTCAGCCTGGGGGAGGGGCTGGCCGACCGCGCCTCCTCCCCCCCGACAGGCTGAGCAGACCAAGCCCTGCTCAGCACTTGCCTCCCCACACCCTTTTCGACCACATGGCCACCCTAGAACACAGTGCGTTCCTGCAGCACGGGGGGAGGAAGCAGCAGGCTGCGGCCGAGCTCCTTGGGTTCACCCCTCGCCCCGACACCTGCCCCTGCTGCGGCATGAGGAAGACCCTGGCGCATGTGCACCTGGAGTGCACCAGGCTGCAGCCCCTGTGCTGGCTCCTCCAGAACCTCCTGCTGAGGTTTTGGCTGCACTTCTCCCCGCACCTGTTCATCCACTCACACCCCATCCGTGGCCCATGAAGGCATGGACCTCCTCGTCAGCCTCCTCCTAGCCCTGGCCAAAGTGGCTAACTACAAGACCAGGGAGAGGAGGTTGGCTGTGGGGGAGCGCTCTGAGATTGTGGGGCCTACTTCTGCTCCTCCATCCATTCAGGTATCCGGGCAGAGTTCATCTGGGCAGCGTCCGCTGGCTCCCTAGATACCGTCCGGGAGCAGTGGGTGCTGTTCAAGTTTCTCTGCTCGGTGTCCAGTTCTGGTCCCCTTCTTTTAAACCTGTGACCCCCACACCCGTCCCTGTTTTTTCATTAGTTCTCCCATGCACTTAGTTGTTTCCTGGGTCCAGTGACTCCTCCCTTTCCGGGGGGGTGGGCCTTTAGCAGTGGCTTCCTGGGCTGCAAATAATATGGGTGGCTGCTTCACCATCCCTGCTGCCAGGGAACGCTCCAGCAGGGTTGCATGGCACCATCTCCCCCTCATCGAGACCCACCCTCTGCCAGGACCAGGAGTGGCAAAACTTTGAATTTTTTTTTTTTTTTAATAAGCACCCAGCTGGGTCACAGTGCTGTGTTCGTTGGGCCACGGGTTGAGTATCACTAAACCATCCTCCCCTCCCTAATCACAGGCTGTACTATTCTCAAATTGTATTAACTTTGTGTGTGGAGTTCTGCTGGAGACACTGAGGAATGATGTGTAATTCCCCCTAAAGCTATCCCTGACTTACCCACTCCTTGCCTCTTCCTAGTCCAAGAACTCCAGCCCCATAGAGCACTCGCTGACTGCCCCAAGCTGGATATGGGAGAAAGTCACTGCCATAGATGCGTTTGACCCTCCAGTTCCACACGCGGGGGAGAGGAGGGAGATACATGGATGCTCTTATCTACACCTGAATTATGGAAACACAACTGGGCCCAATACTTGAGTTAATTTGTTAATAATTTAACTGATTTCCAGAAACTCAGATTTGCAGAAACTAATTTGATTTAAAAAAAAAAAAAAAAAAAGAATGTTAATAGAAACATGCCAGTGTTGGTGCTTTCACTGCTCCCTAAATATGAAAAGCTATATTTTGTAAAATGATCTTATGTGCTTAAATAGTTCATTATTTACACCAACCATAAAGTCATTAAAAGAATAGTAAAGCTATCGTGCAATATATCAGTTGTAGAATGTGGACTGCAGCACAGCAAATTTTTGTGCAATGTGTGTGTGTACAAATACATAATGATCCATGTGGCTGAGCACTATCTATAAGTGTAAATTTTCTGGCATTCAGTATAACCCGGTTTAGATTATTTTCCTAATTTAATATTTCTAAACAGTGTTGAATCACCACTCACAAATTATTACTGGAGTACTATGCAAAATTTTGTATATCTTGCCAGCAACATTAATTTAACAAGCCTTTTCTGTCTGATTTTTCTAATCTAATATGGCAAATGGCATTAGTCAGATACCTTCTATATTCCTTTCTCCAAAGCTGATGGAATAATCTTAACAACTGTACTTGAGAGAACACAAAAAAATATATATATATTTTATATATATATAAAAATCACATACCCTCCATGCCAAACCTCTTCCTTTTAAACTGACAGATTATTAGCTACTGCCATCTGCAGGCCACTCAGAAAAATCATTTGGCTGCACACCTATATTTTTCAAAAGAAGTCTGCAAAATATGAACTCAAATATTAACATACTGCAGTAGCAATGCACTAAAACACCTATGGAAAACATTTGGCAATACTGTTTCCCTTGGTTATATTTTATTAATTTAAATAGTTATGTTAATAGCACACAGTACAGTACACTGAGCAGAAGTGTATAAAAAATACAGGACTCACCAGCTGACTTCTTAGCTCAATTCCAATCTTGGTAGTTCTGAAGCAGTTCTCTTTAGGCCCCATAATACATAATAAATAAGGGTGTATTAAGCAATTTGTGTTTCTAAGTCACTTGCTGGCAGCACCAAAAAAAATATGATCCTAAAGACACAAGTGAAACAAAAATTAGTTACAGTGGTTTATATATCCCCCTGACTGGAAAAGTCTCAAGACTATTGAAAGAGGGCACGGAGTGTGCAGATCTGGCCTTAAGGGCAGGGCAAGCAGTCAGGCCAGTAGCCCTGGGCACCAATTTAAAAACCAGCTGGGGAGCACCCAAATTAACACCTGGGGGTGAAGCAGCACCACATACCTCAGCAGGCTGGGGGGCACCCTTGGTAGCAAAACACCTAGGGCTGACCCTGGGTCCATGAAGGAGAAAGAAAATATGAAGTGAATGGATCTTAAAAACAAACAGGATGATTCTGTGTTTACATAAAATCTCCCTTCAACTGTAAGATACCAAAATGGTGTCATTTCTGGTTCCACTCTTCATTCTCACTTCTGTTCCTTGTCCCATTAAGCTTTTAAGATAGGAGCTATTACCTCTACTGCTCAGATTTAGCTCATTCTGATCTTTAGGCTTTTCCCATTGACAGCCTTGCTGGGAACCACCACTTACTTACTATTGTTTGGATTTCCATTAGTGTCTCCAAGTCCTAACAAGAACAGACCCCCCCCCCCATTCTAGGCATTTTACAAACAGTTAAGGGACAATCCCCTTCTGCAGATCAAACTGTCTAACTAGACAAGACTGACACGGGCTGGGAGAAAGAATGTACTTAAAGAAATGGACCTGAAGAAAGAGAATAAGCGATTTGCCCAAGATCACACAGGAAGTCTGTAATAGAACCAAGAACTGAATTCAGATCTCTAAAGTCCATGTCCAGTTTCTTGTCCACAAGCATGGGTAGCATGTAGAAGAGGCTGGGGAAGGTTAAGCCTCCCCAGAAAGGCTGGCCATGCAAGAGGGCAAATGCTGTGCAGATCACCTCCTTTTGGAGGCACATCAGCCCGCCAATAGAGGTGGGGACCACTGGTGCCTGGACTGTGGCCCCACCCATGCTCCACCTCGAGGCCCCTCACTCTCCCTCTTCTCCCGGCGCCCCACCTTCGCTCCGCCTCTTCGCCTTAGGTTTCCCCTCCCCCCCCCCACACACACACCGTGGAGAGAAGCAAGCAGTAGGCACCTCAGGAAAAGATGGAGAGGAGCGGGTGGTGGGGCTTGAAGGAGGGGTTGGGGCTTCAGGGGAAGAGGTGGAGTGAGGGAGAGGATATGATCTGGGTGGCAGTGCCTCCCCACCCCACTTCTAGAGAGCTTCCAATGCTTAAGCGTAAGTCTACCCGAACAGAAAACTAAAGCACTGCCTATGTCTACAAGATACCCGGCCTCTCAACTACAGGACAGGACTCTCTGCTCTGAGCCTTTGACTAGAAATTTGAGTGTTTAAGCTACAAACCCTTTGTTACCTCCCCTTAGAAGAAGGTTTCTCTCTAGTATGGCTCTTTATACATATTCTCTAAACAGTGTGAGATCACACAGATGAATGTGGTGTTAAATGAAACAAAGTTTGTAAAAGAACAGATTAAATCAAAAATAAAAATTCTAAACTTTTGGAAAGCCATAGGTAGGCAATAACTAATCTACATGTACCATAACCTTATTATTGCATAACAAGAAAACGGGAAAAGAAAATGCTGTAGTCTCTCAGCATCTGTATTTCAGTAGCCCAGACTATCATGCGTCTCCCATAGTCTATCAAATACAAATCTGTCCAACATGTCAGAGACCCATCCAGGCCTATAGTTCCTCCTCTGTGTGTGTCTTTCCCAGATATACACACAAGAATCTCCAAAGTGAAGATAGAATTTTGATCACTGTCTCACTAGCCAGGAAAGCATCTACAACTCTAGCATTGCCACAATAAAATATTCAGAGTTGTACACAAGACTACAGCCCACTTGGTATAGCCTAACCATTTTTGAATTAAATAACATACAAGTAGCTGCTTTTCTGGCCAAACAATTTTGATTCCTGGGTGGGTGAAGTAATATCTTTTATTGGGCCAACTTTTGTTGAGGAGATGGACAATTTTTCAAGCTACAGAGGAGCACTTCTTCAGGTCTGGGAAATGTAAACAAAGTGCCACAGCTAAATACAATGTGGAGCAGATGGTTGAGCTTAAGTTGTAACACATTGAAAGGGACCATTCAAGGTGAACTAGCCCGTTAACACCTCTCCACTCACAGGGAGTGAAAGAAGGGAGGGGGAAAGGCAGCTAGAGGATTGTTATTAGGTTGTAATAAGCCATAAATCCAGTATCTCTATTCAATCTATGATTTTTAGTGTCTAGCAAAAGGTTATGAATTGAAGCTCCAACACTTTTGAAAGTGTTGTGCATGTTTCCTTTCAGGATGACTTAAAAAAAAACACAAAACAAAAACAAAACACACCACATACTTGGGTGACATAAGTTTTGCTGGCATAAGCGCAAGTGTAATCGCATTATGTTGACAAGAAAGCGCTCTCCCGTCAACATAACAAAACCACCTAAATGAGTGATGGTAGCTACATTGGCAGGAGAGCTCTCCCGCCTACATAACACTATCTACACTCATGCTTATGCCAGCAAAATTTATGTTGCTTACGGGGGTAGGGGAGTTTTTCAAACCCCTGAGCAACAAAAGTTTTGCCAGCATAAGCGTGATTGTAGACAAGCTTAACTGTTTAATATTATAACAGTGAACAAGAGTGTCATTCAATTCTTACCCCTTGTTGGGCCCAAGACACCCTCTTATCAACACAACACCCCCTTCTCTCCTATCTAGCCTTAAAGATTGCTGCAACCCCTATATTGAGAATCCACGTTCTAATATAACTTTGTCAAAAAAATATTTTTCACCATAGCATCTATCAGAACTCTTCTGTTTTTGTGAATTTGCAGAATGGTCCCCTGAGAAGAGTGCACTTTTTTCTAAAGTTAAGCTAATGGGCCCTTATGAAGTCTTACAACATCTATATCTTACAAACCATTTAATCTTGATTAGACAGAATGTGTGAGAGTGAGCCAGTAAAAATACAGCCATGTAAATAAAGCCACCAGAGAATTGTTTGTGGGCTTCAAGGTGCCACTGTGTGATTTCAGTACAGATGATTCCTGAAGAGAGGTTTAGTATTGAAAAAAAAAAAAAAGCAAGCAGATATTCAAACATTTTATGAAGAATTCTAGTGCTTTATTTTAAGCATTCCCTTTTTCTGTGATATTCTATTCAATATAAACATTTTGGTTTACAAAAAAAAGAAGAATCAAAATAGTTCTGAGCTTTTCTAAATTTAGTACACACAATCTGGAGTTTGCCAGCCAATCCATAAACTGTCAGTATAGTTACTGATCACCATTATATAAAATTTTTTAAAAGTATCATCCCATTCAAACAAATTGCTAGTGGAATAGCAAGCTGTGTGGAAATGCATTTTTTTTGCTTCAAGGGTATATTAAGAAAACCCTCATTGTTTAGGAAGAACTAAATTCTCTTTCAAACAAATGACCCAAGTCTGCAGTCTTCACTCAGATAAAACGCCCACTGAAATCTAGGAATACGATTCTGGGAGTGTCTCCAAGAGTTCCAGCCCCTAAAACAAAGCATAAAGCAAGGGGACCCTACTGGATTCTGGGGGTACTGCTCTGGCACTCCAAACAGACCACAGCACAACTTGAAGCAGCCACCAGTAGTTTTAAACTTACTGCAGCTCATCCTAGGCTGCCTATGGGCTCTGTGGGTCTGTGCACTACAAACCTACCTCCAATCCACCACTACACCAGGTCTTGGGAGAGGGATAGGGATAGGGCTGCTTACAGGTGTATTCTTCCTTGTCCAGTTGTGGGCTCTTGTACAGCCACTATATGCTGCCAGAGTGGCACAGGAGAGCCGAGCAAGAGACAGAGTCTGTCCCAGTGTGTGTTGTGCCTAAAAAAGGAGTTCAAGGTGGATCCGGCAACATCTAAGCTTCCACTTATTTATAAGGGAACATGCAAGTGAAACTTTTTAGTCTCATTCCTATATCTCCCCAAATATTGTGCAAGTTTTTTTAGACACTTGATCACATTAGAATCAACCAGACTCATGCAGTTAAAACCCCATATGGCTCTAAAACAAAAAACCAAGAACTTGAGGTAGAAACAAAAAGGATATAACTGGCCCATTTTATTCCAGGCTGTCCGAGTTCTTACGCCATACACACATCACCTACTGCTAGATCTATAGATGAGCCAGATTTACAAAGGCATTTAGAGCATGTCTACAGAAGGATAAACACACCACAGCTGGCCTGAGTCAGCTGATGGGGCTCGGATGGCAGGGCTAAAGGTTGCTGTGTAGACATTTGGGCTTGGGTTCCAGCCTGAGATCTGGGACCATCCACCCTCACAGGGTTCCACAGGCTGAATGTCTACACAGCTGCTTTTCACTCCTGGAGCCCAAGCCTCGCAAGCTTAAGTCAGCGGACCTGCGCCCGCTGAGTACACAACACTGTGTACAGACACCCTCCATACCTAAGGTGGTGCAGTGGGATTTTCAGACACACCTAAGCGGATTAGGTACCTAACTCCCATTGATTTTAGTTAGGGATCTAATCTTCTTAGGCACTTCTATAAATCCTATTAGGCTTCTCTCAGTAAATGTAGGAATTTGAGAATCTCAGTAGATCTTGCCCAAGGTTTACAGCATGAATTCTACCATGTTTAAAAACACAGGAACCCAGACAGAACGGCCAGTCCATAAATGCTCATTTACCCCTGAAGTGATATCCAGGACAGCACACATCCTATGTGCCATTCAAGTCCTCAAAAAAAAAAAAAGAGGGTTTATTGTACGTTTGTTACTGAAGTCAGCCAATACGACTGAATACAAACAAGGGGCAGAACTGCTAAGCAAGAGGTTGTCCTTTTCACAAAGTAGTTTTTCAGACCAGAACTGTAGTTTAAGTGAGGCAGAGGGCTGGGCAAGCTCTCTAGAGTGCAGTGAATTTCAAACTATAACACTGGCTATAAATGGCTCTTTCATCTGAAATACGATTGTCCAAATCCATTCTTCAGACTATTGGGTTGTGGGATCTGCTTTAGCACAAAAAGAACTCTCTGGTAATAAGTAATTTCTGTTTCAAAATGACTGGAAAGCCTATTCTTTGGTAGCCGACTTGTAATGTTTCAACGTGCGAGCAGAAGGGTCAGTAGCTTCAATCCATCTTGGCATCCAGTAATGAGGGAGCCAATCAGCTCGCCCTGGGTAGTGCTTCTCAAAGATCTGGCGGTAGTAGTAACCTTCTTTAGTCTTAGGAGGATTAAAAGGAAATTTCTCTGCTGCCTTTTCCAGCAGAAGGTCATCAACCTGCAGACAAAAGTGAAATCAAGATTAAGCTGTGAAGTTGCTTTCTAAATGATTCACCAGATCACCAGCTGTCATCTCAGTGTACAAGGATTTACCCTTTAAACCCCACGGTTTGTTAAAAGGTGCCCATTCCAGAAAGAGATTAAAAGGTTTCTAAAAGATTAAATTCTCCCCTAGAATGACTGCACGTTGGACTCCCAATAAGCTCAAGGGGAGCAATCTGCACAACTTTGTGAAGAATTAGTCCCATAAATATAAGTGGCCCTATTGGTGAAATACTGTCTCTGGCTCCACATTAGGTGGCAGCCATCTTTTTTTAAACCTACAATTCTCTTTTCCAGTAGGCTTACAAAAGTCTCCCTCTCCCCCTCCCCCTCCCCCTCCCCCTCCCTCCCTCCTGTGAATGTGCTTGAACGATTCTGAGCAAGCACTTATCTGGTTCTTGATAGGTTTTCTATTCTCCCTGCGTGCAATGGATCCCAATTCACTCCCTCAGCACAACACAGCCTGCAGGTTTCCAGTGGCAGAAAGTACTCCCAAGAATGGGAGTGCAGAGGCACAGGTCACCTGCAGCCTCCCTTCTGCTGAGAGCAGGGATGGAGGAGTTGCTCTGATGCAAGTAATCTCCCAATTGATGGAGCACCACCATAAAGTTGATTTGCCTCCTCCCCGTCAAACTGAGTAGTGATACTATCAGCCCCTCCCTTCAGGGGTAAATGTCTCTGCTGGCGCAGCTTTCTTGTGGGTACAGGGGTGTAAAAGTTGTATGCCCCAGCACTGACATAGGTGAATCTCACCCACAGGCTATGGACTTGAGTCGTCATTGTGCAACACTGCACGTAGGCAGCACGCCTATGTACAACGGGTGTAAAGTGGGCATTATACCTTACTGCTAGTAATCTCACACCCACGTGTGCACACTCTACACTAGAGGTGATTAGCCCCTGTGCAAAGCAAGTGTAGTCCCAGTTACACTGGCTGGCTCAGTAAGAAAAGGTTTCAGCTCCAAAAAGAGCCTAGGTATGGCTACCAAAAAATTGACACCACACTAACTCAGCAGTGAGATAGCAGGAGGTAGAGGTAGCGTGAGTGGTTTGGGTAAGCTACAGCAGTTGTCCTCAGCTGAAGGATTTCCCACAGCTGCAGCATTCATTTTTCACATGAAACCCAGAAACAAGCAAGTTTATCCACACACACCCACAGAGCAATCCAGCTATTTCCTTCACTTAATCATATCAATTGCCTTACACGGTCCTTTTCATGAGATTTTATCCTCATTTCTTTTGGTCTAGAATTTCACCTCACCACATATTACTCAACATGTATTTCATATCCTGAAGTACTTTCATTTCTGAAAAGCAATCTTGCTCCTGCAATATTCTTGAACAAATAGCAATTTGAGAACTTTGAAATGCAAATATTTATTGTGTGACTATGCCCCAATTCCACCTTTCACTGGCTGATGCATTTCTAATATATTTTAAAACGTCTTTAAAGCTTAGAATGAAAAAGCATATGGTACCGTAGATAAGCTGAAATTTTAACAAATACATGTACCTGGAGATCAATATGCTCTTGGAGAATTGAAAACCAAGACTTCTTGAGAGATGTTATACCATCACTGAAGGCTTCTTTGGGTCTCCAAAGTATTTCTTTCGGAAGCAAGTTGGAATCCTGAAACGATTCTCTCAAGAGATGCTTTTCAATTCCATTCTATTGACAGAAAGCATAACAATGCTGTGAATGTCAGGAACCTGTGTGTAACAAACCCTGAAAGACAGTTTTTAAGGCTAGAGTTTTAAACCACATCTTCCCCTTCAATAAAAAGATCAGGCCCACTGGCACCAATCCCGCAAAACAGTCAAGCATGTGAACAGTGCCATTAAATTCTACAGAAGTAGTCATGCTTAAATGCTCTGCTGGATCACAACCTTAATCTCCAAGATGCCTTTTGGGTGCTGTGTAGGTTTGTATACCTTTGGAATTCTGAGTTTGGCTGGCAGGGATAGGTAGTAAGAAGTAAACCGGTGATCCAAAAACGGGACTCTCAGTTCCAGACTTAAAAAAAAAAAAAAAAGAAATTAAATTAGAAAACATATTACGTCAACACAATGACATATTGATTTAGAAATTCCATAACTGTTAACATGCATTTATTTTGAATAGCAGATGGAATGCAAAGTTTAGTACTTTAATACGTGAATATTTTACTTATATGCTAGTAATATAAACTTCCAATTACTGGATTGTCCTAATTGACTAAACTGTCTGCACAGTATTTATCAACCAAAAACTGTGTTACTGTGTATGCTGCCATCTGCTGGAAAGTTTGATATTGTGCAAAAATGTAAAAATTCCTACTGAAGGTTCCAAAGACCTCCACAAAACAATGCATTTTGCATATAAACACTGAAAAATCCTGTAATCCTAGAAGACACATCAAGAACCAGCAAGTTGCCTGTGAGGAGATGCTTCACCGTGTTTTAACTGGGCAGAATCTGCTAAGTTTCATCAAAAGCATGCCTGATTTGGCTTTCAACATGAAAGCAATAAAGATGCGCCTGCAGGAACCATTAACCTCAGCAGGAGTTCCATGTGCAGAAGGGCTGAGCCTACACTGCTTATGTTTGGGCCCAATATGTTGTGGAGCCAGATAATAAGAATCATGTATAAGACTTCATATTTGAGGTGACAAATGAGTTGATATGAACTTTGCCTTTGGTAGCAATCAGTCATTCCTTTACTTGCTGCAGGGCACTTTGGTTTAAAGCAGGGGTCTCAAACTCGCGGCCCGCGGGCCAACTGCGGCCCGCGGGCTTGTGTCATGCGGCCCGCAGTCCGAATCCGGCTGCAGGCTTGTGCTGGCATTTTTTTTTTGAGCGGAGCTCCGGGAAGCTGTGGCCGTCTTAAAAAGGAAATGGCCGCCGAATGTGGGCCCCACAGAGAGATTTGACGGCGGACAGTGGAGCCTGCAAGTCCCTGTGAGAGCCTCTCTCCCCTACTGTGCCGCCGAATTTTACCCTGCGTGGAGATTTTTTCGGCGGAGAGTAGAGCATGAAAGGTACAGTAGAGTAGTGTGTGTCATGTGCGGCCCCCCTGAACTCCACTCAATGTAAATGCGGCCCGCCACAGCAATTGAGTTTGAGATCCCTGGTTTAAAGCATTTAACATGAAGTGCCAGGACCTCAGTCGAGGCAGGTCAGCATAGCTCCACCTAAGATCAACTGGGGAAGTGGTCCAATGTAACTTGGTGCACTCCAAAAAGGAGTTTATTATTCTTAGTTTCCCTCACCAAAAAAAACCCAAACACCTACTGCAAGTAAAGTGCAGAACACAGTGCCCTTGAAGAAAGACCATGGTTCAGTAATATTTCAGGTGCAGAGGCTTGCAACTTCCTGCTCTTATATATTGAGAAAGAGGTAAGGGCTTCTCAGTTTCAGCCAAAGATTGAACAACAACGTGTATATATGAGAATCTCTATTGCTATATGTTTTCTGCAAATGATGGGCATCTTTAGCTGTTTCTCCTTCCTCACCCCCACCACTCAATACTGTCTGTTACACCTGTTTCTCACATCACATCTGATCACTTATAGTTAAATGTAGAACAGGAACCTTGTCTTTCCAATTATTCTATGAAGCATTTAACAAACTTTTGTATAAAGAATAGGAAAAGGCAATGGCAGCTCTTCAAGCACAGGGCAGTTCAAAAAGTGCGAAAATAAAGAAGCCTGAATACGCAACCGGTCTCATCTGTGCAACATAACTGTGAAACAAACACTAGTTGTACTGCATTCTTCCCATTAATAAAATGGAGAAACTGAGGCACAAGGAGGTTTACTTGCTTACTGTCACACAAATCTGTGGCAGAGCCAAGAACAAAACCCACATCTCCTGACCACCCAAATCTTGTGTTTTAGTCACAAGACCCTCCTTCCCCTCATATCTATCTAGCTTCTTTATTAATACTAATACTTTATCTTGTCAATTTCTTTTTTTCCTTTCCATTTCTATTCCTTAAAGTTCAGATGCATCTGTGTTGTTCATTCTAGAGGTCCAATATGTATAAAAAAAACATATAGCCTAAGCCCTTCAATTATTTATCTATCTCAGTCTTGAAGGGCCATTCTCCCTCCCCCCACAAGTACTAACATGTCTAAATATAGTAAATATTTTGTAGTGCTCACAACAAAGGTTATTCCTCCCAGACAAAGGCCTTTCCTGCATGAACTGGCAGAACAGCAGCCTCTGACTTAGTGCACTTTATATGATCAATTATGAACAATGCTGTGGGATGCTGCCCCTGAATTCTTTCAGGATACAAACAAATTTAATCCAGGTATGTAACCCTATTCTGTTCTCCAGCCTTCTAGCTGATACCTGTGAAAAAGTTTCTTAAATGAGGCTATAAAAAGAATATTGCTTTCCTGCTGACTTGAGCTTTTAGGGCCAAATCCTGGTCCCAATGATAAACAGTTAGCAAATATTTTTTCCTTAAAGTATACTGATGGAAGAAATTGCTGGTAATATTTCCCTCTACATGCTACCAAATGTGCCACTGTTCAGATGTTTGTAATTTCACAGAAGACAGCAAGATCTTTAAGAATCTAGACTAGATAGGTTCTTAAACTACACTTGTAACTGTGATAGGTGGGAACCTAAGATAGGCCTTACCCATGAGCTGCAGTAGTTCTGTCGGCACGAAGTACATCAAACAGGTAGAGTTCTCTCAGAAGTCTCTCACTGTCTTCCACAGCTTCTTCAGGAGACGGGGCCTGTAATACACATGCATACATAGTACACACACATTACATAGTTGTATTGCTACTTGGAGAACTTTCTGTAGCATATATGGATTTCCAGTGATTTCTCTGCATAGAAGGAAAAATGTGCGCAGCATATTCCACATACAGTGATATGCTATACACTTTTAGGAAATGAATGTTAAAGCAGCCTCTACATAGATACACATCGCATGGCAAATTGTTTTACAAATTTCCAAGCTTTTGAAGAGAATACATATAATTTGATTATTAGGATTCTTTTTCCCAATCTTCTTCACTCTTATGGAAACACAAAACAAGCATGCTCATACTCATGGACTTCCTCCAATACTGTACAAACAGCATGTGCCCTGTATATTTCCCAAGAGCTATAAAACACATTCGACAGGGAGAACACTCAAATCCTGTAATTTGGACAAAAACAGCTACAGTGTCTTCTATTTAAATTTTTCAGGAATCCAAATAGGACATAAGTTATCTCAGAACAGAGCCCTAAGGATTCAAATAAATCAACCTCCTCAATAAAATGTGTTTTGGAAGCAGTTACATAGAGATGCTGAAATGAAACTCATTTTTTCATACTGTATATCTGTTACTACAACAGTTCTCACCACAAGCCAACAGGATATAAGCAACATCTATTGCGCAAACAATAAGACGTTCGAGTCAAATTCTCATCTCATGTAAATCAGCCTAGCTTTTTTGACTTCACACCTGGTAGTCTCAGTACAGAGGCCAAGAACTGTCGGACAAGACGACCTCAGCTGTTTGTTCAGTCATACAAGTGATCTCTGCAGGCCATGGTTGAGACATATTAGCAAGACAGTACAGGGAAAACCTGCATGGCTACTACAAGATTGTCCCTGTTCCATAGATAAAGAGAGGAATTAGATGGTGGAAAGTGGCATAACTTCATTGAAGTTAGTGACCTATGACAATTTACCCCTACTGAGGATCTGCTTTTCAGTCTCCAGCTGGCACGTTGGCCAACTCTACATTTGCTTTTAAAAATGTAGAAAAGAAAAACAAAAATGTTTGAATTAAAATAGAACAAAAATGCATAATGATCTCTAAAGAAGGAAGCAGGAAATGTCTGGATCCTGAACATAGCTGGTGATATCCTCTTAAAACTGTGTGTGTGTCTTCAGTGGAACTACTCACTTGCACAATGGCCTGTGTGCAAAAATGTCTGCAAGATTGAAAGTTTGAAAGCTACTAATTTATTAAAGTGGATGCATAAGTAATTTACTTGTAATTAGACTCAATGTAGCAGCAACAGAAAGAATTAATGTATTCTTCTCCAAGGACTCTTTTCTGATTATTTTGGCCCAATATATGCATGCACAAACAAGAATCCTTTTTCCTTTGAGAATAAAATATTGTTCTTACCTTATGGAAATAGATATAGCCTTGTGTAAGTTCATCAGAGCCCTCTCCTGAGAAAATGACCACGCTGTCCGTTTTCTTGCGTATGTATTTGGAAACCAGATACATGCCTATGATAATAAGATCAGATTTACAAAGTTATTGTAAATTCAGGTATAACTTAACAGAATTCTGACTTCAGAGGTACAGTTTTTTTTGTTTTAGTATTTCAATGCTTCTCTTACATATTAGAAATGAGGGGGAAACAGATGAAATCCCCCAAAATAGCAACTCTTTCTGCTTTTCACTGCCATTAAAATATCACTAACTCATATAATTGTAGGTATATTTTCTGTACTTAATTGTTTATTTAGCGGTGTGTGTTCCTTAACTAGTTCTTAAAACTCAAACAACTGAAGGGAAAATATAAATGTAAATACAAACAAATAAATGGCCTTGATTCAGGAAAGTTATATCCCAATGAAGTCAGTAGGACTTCAGTATATGCTTAAAGTTAAGTGCATGCTTGAGTGCTGTCCTGAACAGGAATGTTTTCCTGAATTAAGGCTTATATTTTTAAGAATACAAATAACCAGTTAAATATTTATTACTGCTATAGGTTTCTCTTCACAGTTATACTGTATAGTCCATTTCATTTCCAAGGCTTTACTAATAAATTCTCTGTATTCTTTTCATAGAACTATAGTATACCCTTACTCTAACAAACCCCTGAGGATTCAAGACATTTGTTCAGTATAGCCAGGAGTTTGTCATAGTGGTGAGGGTGGAGGGAGGGGTGGAGACAGCTCCTCGAAGCCCCAGGACTGTGGTGGGAGCTGTCAGTGTTCCTCCAGCCCAAGCGGGCAGGACTGGAAAGGGGATCCAGGAACCACATTCACTGAAGCCCAAGGTTCACTACTGCAAAGGGAGTTACAGCAAGGATCTACTGTACTATGAATTCAGCCTTCTCCCCATTGAACCTTTTCATATTATTTAGTTTAGTAATAAAATAGTCTTTTGGGGTTTTTTTGGGGGGTGGGGTGGTGTTGTTTGAAGAAAGATTTCATTAACAGGTGTTCATTTTAAATGGGTTCTACTACACAGTCATGCTAAAAATCACATCTGAATGCAAACAAGATATGTGAAAAAAACTTGGAAAAATGGATTTATGTTTTCATATTTGTTATTGCAAAGCAGTACGTACATTTTGAATTCATGATACTTTGCTTGCCTTTCTGGAACACATGCTTTAGCCAAACGAAGTTTTGGGTTCAGAACAGGAGTAACTGGATGAAATTTTATGGCCTGCGTTTTACAGGTGGTCAGAATAAATTATCTGATAGTGTCTTCTGGCCTTAAAAATTTGAGTCTGTCTTTCATTTAAGGATCTCAAAGCCTCAAAAGGAACATAAATGCTGTTATATCTGTTTACTGGTAAGATAAATAACTTGACATGATCCCACACTAAAGGCTTGTCTCCAAAAACTTTTAGTTCACAGCAAGCCATGGTGTAAATCTAGCCCAGACTAGCCTGCCACGAACTAAGTTCCTGCGTGGACAATGCTACCATGCATTAACACTTCCTCAGAGACCTCTGCTCTACTCTTGTTTCAAAGCAGAGTCGATAAAAGCGCACTAGGGAATTGTTAGTAAGTGGAAGCGGGATCCACACAGATGATTAGTTCATGGCAGGCTAGTACAGAGTAGATTAACACCCCAGCTTGACATGAAATAAGTATCTGTGCAGACAAGCTGGAGACAATGGCAAAGCTGGGAACAGAATTCAGGATTCCTGGCTCTCAGTCCCTCTCTGACCATCAGACTGCATACAAGAATATCATCTTTGGTTTAAAAGTACACAACAGTACTTAGTAAAGAATATTTAAAAACTTACCAACTGAAGCTCTTACTGTTGTAATGTCATATGTTTCCAAGCTAAAAATAACTTCTTCTAATACCTGAATTCCTTCTTCAGAATTAAACATTACTTCATGATGTTCACTGCCAATATGAGCAGCTACCTGTTTAGAACAAATAGATTACTTTAGTAACCTGGCTTTTACCCCAAAGTGCTTTAAAAAATATCCACAACACATGCTAAAATGCTAGAGCTCTTTTGCAGCAAAATGACATAACTGGTTAAGACAGGAAGAAAATATAATGGGCATCCATGGTAAACTGAAGTGGAAAATTTGATAAACAGAACGTGATAAACCAAATTACAATTTGTGGAAGCATAGGGCTGTCAACATTGGTGTTTGGAACAAAGTACAGTGAAATCTGTAATGGTTGTAAATAGATGTGACATTTGTTTATGTACCACCATCTAAAAAGAAGCACAGTTTCCCCTAAAAGGACTGTCTAGACTACAGTATGTAGTCCTATTTAAATTTAATTGAACAACAAGCTTATTGGCAACTAATACATTCACAAATGCTAGACTAAAACACTTCCAATGTTTCTTCCAAGATCTAAAAATTTAGCTGTTCACCCTCTGACTCAGCCACAAATGGGGACAGAGTTGAGGCACCTTTGAAACTATGGCCCGTGCAATAACAATGCAATGATAGTTTTGGTCACAAGAAGATCTTTCAAATATGCAAGAACAAAAATAAAGCCAAGTTATTTGTGTCATAAGGTTTAATTAAGAAGCAAAACCAATGTTGTACAAACTTGATCTTAAGCAAATGCTGATTCCATCCAAAAGAGGATTAAGGCTAGGTCTATACTGATGGCAGCAAATACGCCACGTCAGATCAATTTCTCTAGATCAACTGAGCGGTCAGTAAAGACCCACTCAGTCGATCCAGAAATCGACCTACGAAAACCACCTCCAAAAGTGGCGCAGTGCAGTATGGATGCTGCGCCGAACAGAAGCAGCGGAGCTGATGTGAGTTACGCAAGTTTTTTACGTCACTTGCGTATCTCCCATCAACTGCCACCGAATCTCAGAGGTAAGTATAGACCAGCCCTAAGACTTTATCCAGGATGCACTGTGACTTTAACTTAGGTAATACAAAAGCAGTATCATCTATTAAGCTTGAGAATTCAATCTGTAAACTGAAATTTACTATACCTTTCTGGCAGCCAATAAATCAGGACTGTCTTCCATTCCAATTGCAAAGGTTTGTAATGGGTAAACAATGCTGGATTCTTTCATCAATTTCAAGAGCATTGCAGCAACCAAACTGGAATCCAAACCCCCTATCAACAAAACAATTTATTTAATTATGTTTTTAAGACACAAACATCTTACAATAGAAACATGACTTACCTAAGTCTTGCTTTTTAAATTGTGTGTATCTCCAAGACACAATGGAGCTCTTGAAGAAAAAGATTGCATTGTACACTTCCAGTGGAACACCTGCAGTAGCAATTACTAATGTATGTACTGTCCAGGACCACAACAGAAATCTTTAATACATATAAATTGATTTTCCATGGTGGTATAATGATTCTAAATAAACATACCTTCCCTCTGCCCATCCTGCCAGGATTGGGCTAATTCCCCATCCCTTTCCAGTACAAAAAAAGCCAAAACTTTACACTTCCTCTCCTTTATGACTATGCTAATAACCAATCATTCTCCCTAAGACTCCACTTGTCCCCTTAGCTTTGGGCCTGCTCACACTGTCCCCAACTCTCTCTTCTCCTTGAAGCTACCTTTCTAGCTATCTGGCAGATCCTGCCCACTCTCTCTCAGCTTCACTAGCCTCCCTGCCATTTTTAAAGCACAGTGTGAAAGCAGTTCCCCAAATCAATGTGCAACAACCCTCCATGTTTATCTCATTTACTGCCACATCCATTGCGGAAACATTTTCACCGTTGAAACTACATAGTTGTACTAATAAACAAAAAATTATAGTGTATCTGGAGGTATTTATGGAGAGCTGCCTATGCTGCTGTAACTTGAGAACTTCAAATTTTCAAACAGCTTTGACTTCTGCTGTGGGTTTTTTTTGTTGTTTGTTTTTTTAAAGATTTCTTCTCCCCCCTCCCCCTTTTATGTAGGGTAATGAAAGGAGCTCAAACTGGTCAAACTCTTAATGGCTTCTATTTAGCTCCAACACACCTGTAAGATACATAGTGACTGTGTGTAATTATGCTATGCATGCACATGTGCACAGCTTCCCTTACTTCTGATTCAGTAAGAACTGTTAAAAAAATTGTAACAAATCAAATGACAGATCCAAGACTAGACAGCAGATCTCTGCGTTCTACAGGAAGTGCTTCACCACTAGGCCACAGTGCCTCCCAGCCAAGTCACTGAACTTCCTTCTGTACTTTAGGTTACCCCCACTGAAAAAGCAGTGAATAGTATTGACCCAGATGCCCGCAATTAGTACACAAAGGATATGACTTTACCTCCCCCAATCTCCTTACCACCCACCCATCTGAAGGGCCGAAAAGAAGCCACCTCCACACTTAATTTCCCAACTCCCTCTCTTTTCTGGAACATGCAGAGGCCTCTACAGAGATTTATCTTGCCATAGTGCAGTGACCTCATTTTTAGAAAAGAGGTTTACCCTCACTCAAAAGCCCTATTTTTTATGATTATGCCTGTTTATCACTGACTAAAGTGTTATTTTTCTATCTTCTTAGGCACTTTACAATCCAACATCCCAGCTCAGATTCCATTTGGTATAATAATGTAATAAGAGGCTCACTAAGGAATTTTTGAAAATTATGGTCTTTCAGATTTTTTAAATTCTTGGTAGCTAGAAAAGGTGCATTAGAAGTCTTGTCATTTTAGCTGCATCATAGACAGATCAGAATAAGTAAACACTTGGGAGGTAGGGGCAGGAGTACAATCAGTCTGCATTTTGCTATTTACCTGACAAAAGACAACCAATTCTTCTGTGAGACATCAAACGTTTTCTAACTGCATTTTCAAACAGAAGCCGAATGTTGCTTTTCACCGTTTCGAGATCCAAACCTGCCACAAAAGTGAGCAAGAAGATATCCAGTCAGGAGTTTCATTAAGGCTTTGCTGGACTAAACGAAGTAAAGGTACAAAATGCTTTGTTATCAAATGTATTTCAGGCAAGGATGAAGGAACTCAATATATTTGCAGGCAGTGATATACAAAAAGAGCCCTTCGATATCACGCCCTACAGCATAAGATTTCTTTTCAGCTCTTTGCCAAATGATTCTACCATTTACGCCAAACACCACAAGTTACATGTTCATGAAAAATTCAGTAATCATTTATTCTGATTAATTTAAAACAAGGTTATAAAAATCAGTTGTTATTTCTTTGCTGTGTTACCTGCAGGGAGATTTTCCACTGTATCGTAAGCAGCATGCAGAGGTTCATCTTTACAACGATGAAATTTTACCAGTTCCACTGATGCAACTTTGCCAGATGTCTTTAAATCCAACACTTCATAGTGCCCCGGAAGAAATGGCTCCACTTTAGGACAAGAGGACATAGAGTGCTTTAAGTTGATAAGACCTAAAGACATGGAAACAAAAGAAGAAGAACATTTCAAGAGTTTTAGTGGTTAGCATGCCCACCACCATAGACCCCCTAAACTCCCTAAAGTTAGACGCAAAATATTTTTCTCCAGATTATCAATTACAGCCTGTTTCTGCCCTGGCTGGTACAACGATGAGGATAAAATATGCTGCCTGAGAACTCCTCTGATGCAAGAGTCCTGCCAACAACAGATAGGGTGGAAACAGGTTTTAATTAGACCAGTAGCAGAGTGAACTCCAAACCAACAAGATGTACCTCTAGCTTGCACTTGCTGCTAACAGCAACGTACAGCTTGTGATAACTAAAATGAGGGACTGCTCAAGCCATCAAAACAAGAGCAGCCCACAATTTCACTGGGGTCACTGTTCACGGGCTAGCATATTATCCTTTAACTTTATGAAGAAACCCTACCTGTCTTGCTGCTTGTGGGGAAAGGGGCTCTTGACACACACTTCATTCCATTGTGCACCAAAGGGTCGGTCCTGTGCTCACTGAAGTCAAAAATCAAAGCTTCCACTGACTTGCATGGCATAGGATCATGCCTCAGTGCAGCACACGGTAAAACTATACTATAGCTCAGCTTCTAACTGCTGAGTTGCATTTTACTACTGGGATGCTTAGGGAAAATATGGTAAAATTGAGCACAGTGACAGGGTCAAGTGCAGTACATTTACTGCCCACGTGAGCTTGAAAGACAGACATTAACGATTAATTGATCTTTGGTTTTATATATAAACAAAATCACTAAGTGGCCAAAGTCGTTGCAGAGTTGATATTAAAATAAGTAATTATTTTTTAATATCAATTTAGGAATCCCATATTTACTCAGTTATAGACTCAGAGCCTGAACATGTTGTTTCTAATGAAGGCCTCATGATGAGACCTGAAATAAATTGGGCCGTATTCTACTTCCTTTCTATACATCAAACTTCTGGTGAAATCACAGGGAGTGTTTTACAAAAACAGATGGGGAATGCCCCACATGGTCATTTGGATGCAGTCAAATGAATTTCAAAGTCAAGTTCTCAGCAGTGATACAGGAGCTCAGTCACAGATCCCTTATTTGAGAAACTACCATAGGCAGTTATGCACAAGTAAAAGATTGTAGGACAGAGTCCTACAAGATTGCATCATTACAATAGTTGACCTAATTTGTGTGTGTGTCTCTCTCTCTCTCTCTCACTCACTCACACCCACCCACCCCAAGGTAAATGTGAAGGGACAAGAGATTTATTTGTATCTTATTCAAATAAGCTCCCTTCCTGTCCTAGTTTAATAGTGTTTATACCTGTTACCGTCTATGGTTCCAGCATTTAATTGTTTTTCTAAAATAAAGAAGGGGTGAAAGAACAATGACCTGATGTCCTGATATTATCAAGACAGTCGCAATATTAGGGGCTTCGTCTTATATAGGCAATTATACCCCGCTTGCTCTCCCCTCCCTCAAAAACGGTATCCTGATTTTTCACACTTGCTATCTGGTCTTCCTAGGGGGAAGAATCAGGTCTAATTGAGGAAAAAAGGATACTGAACTTTCAAATAAGAAACAAGAGTAATTACTCTAACAGCATTTTGTATTTTCTCCTCCTCTGGAAAAAATTTTAGCAGGACTGTAAGCTTCATGAATGATCTTCTGGAATAGGTTACCTAGGGAGGTGGTGGAATCTCCATCTTTAGAGGTTTTTAAACTGCGGTTTGACAAAGCCCTGGCTGGGATGATTTAGCGGAGGTTAGTCCTGCTATGAACAGGGGGCTGGATTAGATGACCTCCTGAGGTTCCTTCTAACTCTAATCTTCTATGATCTTTGACTTGACAGGTTCTCATGACATTTATTTCAGAATTTCCCAGACCAAACCCTGGTTTCACTTACACTGGCATAAATCTATTGACTTCACTTGGCTCCTGTATAATTGATCTTAATCTAGATGTCAAATATTTTCTGATTTCAGATAATAAAAGATACCTGGAAGTCATAACTATGTAAAAATAGATAATTGATTTTAGCTGTTAAAAAGGCCATTTATTCAACTCTGAAGTGTTTCTATTTGATAAATGTGCATCTTTGAATTCTTTTTAAGTTTTCTAAACAAATGAGAACATCACATTTATTATATACTGCTTGGATTCAATTACTAATACTTTTGTTGTTCATTGTGTTATGTATCCTTAACAATCAATCATCAAGGGAATGAAATTTGTGTTTCTCCAAGACTTTTTATATTCTGACTCAACAGCAGTGATGAAGAAGATTACTAAATGACTGAACTTTATTGATTTTACCTTTTGCTTCGGAGCAGACACCCAAGAATCCATCTTCAGTCAGCACCTTAAACAATGGTCTGATTCCGTATGTATCTCTTCCTAGAAACACTTTCCTGTTTGCAGTGTCCAGCAGGATGAATGCAAACACACCATCTAGCATGGAGGCTGTTTGCTCTATTCCTCCTCTGTTGTAAAGATGAAGGATTACCTCTCCATCTACTAAAGTTTGATAGTCAAATCCAAACTGCTTTTGCAACTAGGGAAAATAATAGATTAGAAAGAAAAGGATTAGCATTTGCAAACAATGACTACATTCATTTTTACTTTAAAAAAAAAAAGACCATTTACTTGCTTGTAATTAAAAGAAACATAGGTTACTGTATGGATCAGAGTTTGAAAATTTTATAAACATTTTCACACAAGCAAAGGAAACTCGTGTTCCTGATCTTATCTGGGTTCTAGTTGCAGCTCCGCCACAGACTTCCTCTGCAACTTCAGGCAAATCTCTTCAGGGACAAATTTTCAAGGTGGCTTAAAACTGTGTGCACTTCCGTTTCTCGGTGTAAAATTGCAGACACTACGGGTCTGATTTTTAGAGATGCTGAGCATCCTCAGCTTTCACTTACTTAATCTAAAATTAAATCTCATAATGGAGACAATAATAGTTCTCCCCTTACCGGGGTGGGCTGTGGCTTAATTGATCACTATTTCTAAAGCACCTGGGAAATGAACTGTATTTGTTTCAATGGATCATTTAAGAATTTTTTTAAAATCATGGGGTGAAATCTTGGCCTCGCTGAAGTTTTGCCATTGGCCTTCATGGGGCCAAGAGCTCAGCTATGGTTCTTATTAATAAATAGGCTCCAAAAACATACTTGCCAACTGGAAACCTAAGACTGAAATCACTCTTTACTCAATTGTTTTCAAACTTCATCATGTGCATGTGTTAGTTTGTAACTCCCATGGATGGCAATGAAAGTTTTGCCTGATTCAGAACAGCAGGGTTGGACTCATGTTCACAGCCTGCTTTTAGAAAGCAGTAAGTGCTGCTGAGAAGGACCAGAACATACTGCAGAACACAGCAAGTGTTGCAGACTGCTGATACAAGGGACTCCGTATTTGCTTTGCTCTGCAGTATATTAGCATTATTCTCAGCAGTTTACAGAAACAATCGGACACTGAAAAAGAGCCACATTCTGCAGTGCTTGAATGGGACATGAATGGGAGCTTGGACTGAGAAAACATTACAGAATCAGGCCTTTTGTTAACAATCACAGCTGCTAATTACCCATACATTTCACATGTAACATGCTGGCTGATTAACTACATAGGTCTTGATTCAGGAAGGTACTTCTGAACGTGCATATCTTTAAGGACACATGGGTAGTACCACCCACTAAATTAGTGCTAGATTTTCAAAATGTGTTTAGGCACCTAAAGATGCAGATAGGCATCCAAAGAGATTCTCAAGGGTGCCTAAGTTAAGTGCCTAACTCCCAATATTTCAATGAGTCTTAGGACTGGTCTACACTGGGAACTTACATCAGCATAGCTATCTCTCTCAGGGATGTGAAGAATCCTCATCACTGAGACGCAGCTATGCAGACCTAACCCCTGGCGTAGACAGCGTTATGCTGAAGGAAGAATTCTTCTGTCAACCTAGCTATCACTTCTCAGGGAGACAGATTAACTACAGTGATAGGAAAACCCTTCCCATCACTGTCGGCACAGCTGCACCACTGTAGTTCTTTAAGTGTAAACGTACCTTAGACACATAGGTACTTAGGTGCTTTTGAAAATTCCACTAGATGCCTAGCTGTGTCTTTAGGTGCCTGAGTACTTTAAAAAATCTGGACCATGGTGAACACTGTGCTCATCTATTTTTATAATATATAAGATATGTCCTCTCTCATCTGATCTGCTGAGATTAAGCAGAAACATAAATACACAATTATGACAGTAGAAGAGCACACCCAAAATAATCTGGAGAACACCAAATATAAGAGGACTTTCGTTTATTTTATATTTTGGGAAGTAATTTTACTTTGTTTTTTCTAATGCCTAATTCTTTATTAGTAAGTACTAACTACGTTCTTAATCCTGGGAATCTTAAAACTGGAGTAGATTTCTTTGCTAAATTGTTTTTCCTCTTGCCATTTATAAATAGTTACTATTTACTGTAAATATTTGAAGGACTATTGTATTCGGAGTATATCACATATACTTAAGAATTAGATCCAGATTTTCACGCAGTTTGTGTTTTCAAAGAGGCACCATTTGATTATTTGCTCTGACATTCTAGTCCACAGTGTTTTAGACAAGTTCTGAATCTTCACCAGCACGGAGGTACTACAGATCACAGGGGGGTTTTTTGGTTTGTTTGTTTGTTTTACCTGTCTGAAGTTATAGATTTCTCCATTGTAACATAGCCATAAATATGGAAACTTCTTCACGCGAATAGGCTGCATGCCATATAATTGATCAACAATCGCAAGACGATGGAAACCAAAACAGCAGTTGGTGAAGCCATTGACGTTTTCAAAACGAAATGCATCAGGACCTCTGTGAGCTATTTTCATGGCACTTAGACACTGGACAGAAAGGCATTCATCACTTCCAAAAAGGGCCCAGATGCCACACATTTTGAAATCTGTTGTGGGCTGTGTCACAGCTACTTTAAACGAAGAACCTGTTAACAGAAAGATAGGTCATTATACAATGTGCTTTAGCTAAAGCAGATATCTAGGAAGCGTATTTAAGTCTCTCAAACAATGAATAAAACGCTGTTGTATGAAGAAAGCAACTTTTTAGGCCCTCTTGATACAAGGCTAATTAAAAACAAACAACCCAGAAAGAGAACTTTCACCTATCTTGAACAGCCCAAGAAACTAGGTTTAAGCTCAGTTTTAGATACAGTAAATATGCTTGTGGGTTATTTTAATTACAGAACACAAACTCACAGTCCACGTACAGTATCGTCATAGGTTGATCAAATATAGTTAGGAAGAGGGAATGAAACATTCTCATTAGTCATATTAAAAACCATTTTTCTAGCAAAGCAATTTAGAAGTAAAGAAAACCTGTTAACATGTTCTCCTGTTGCTTATCAAGGCAAGGCGGTAACCCTAGAAGAAATGTGTCCTCTACAACTTCTAAAAGGACATTGTAATATCGTTAGATATTAAGCTTAATCATATTCTTCAGTGGGCTAGATCACATGACATTGCATACCTTGACAAAAAAAGATGGGAACCTTATTAATGTAGTTTAAGCAAGCTGTCTAAGCGCTATGCTTTTGTTACAAAGTAACAACATTCCATTATTAAGACAATGGCAGACATCCTGGAGACTTATTTAAAGGCCTGATTAGCATAGTCCAGAATTACCCTACTAACCAACTCCACTGACTCCAGTGAGGTTACACAAGAGATGAATTTGGTTCAAAGTGCCTGATTTGCAGAAGCACTGATCACCCACAACTCCAAATGAAATCAATGGGAGAGAGAGCTATGTATGCTCAGTACTTCTGAAAATCAGGCCCAATGTGTCCAATAAGGTCCATGCACTTTTCTTTAAAGATCTGCACATTTCACAACATCACATACAGTGCCACTGTTATACTATTCTTTTAAATACTAAAATCTATATGAAATACAACCATATGGCTGAAATTTTAAAACATTAAATAGTCACACAGTTCAAAGTTGTGGTTCCAGAAAGAACTGTAACAATCTATTTGTATATATGCAGCCCAGTCTTGCAGCCTTTGTACAGGCAAAACTCCCCAAACTGACTTCAATGGGGAAAAGCTCACCTCCCATAGATTTTTTTTTTGGGGGGTGGGGAGGGGAAATAAACCTCAGTGCTAATACAAAAAATGGTTATTAGAAACTTACCTTTACTGAATTTAAGGAGAGATTATTACATATTGTAATAATTACAATTATTTTCATCCCATGATGCTTGGAGAATATGCTAGCTCACAGGTTTATGGTTTTTCTATTGCTTGTTTTAATAAAATGGTATGTGCCAACTAACTAAATTAATTCTTCTCTCAATAAGTGATAGCCACAAGAAGGATCATGAGAAAGATACCTCTTTGGCCATAAAATGATACTTTATCATCTCCAAGTCTGATTATATTGTGGGTGAAGCTACTTCAGACTATAATCTTGGGAACAATTTGATTAAAAGGCAAACAACCAACAGGTGTGTCTTCTGAAAGTCGAAGACACTAAGGGCATCCCGTAAGTGGGCTGCACCAGTGAAAAGGTGATAGCAACTGATATTGGATCCAGTTGAATCCCTGAAAGAGGTGTCTTCCATTGTCAATTACACTATGGAAGCAGAAGAGTATACAAATCGCTCTCTGAAGTCAATTGGACCATTCACATGCTTAAAGCAACGCATACACTTAAGTACTTTTCTAAGAGCTGGTCTACACTAGACAATTGGATAAACCCAGCTATGTCACTCGGGGTGTGAAAAATCCACATCTCCTGAACATAGTTAAGACAACTTAAGTCCCTGTATTGACAGTACTTGGAAGAATTCTTCTGTTGACCTAGCTACCACCTCTTGGCAAAGCTACAGAGATGGAAGAACACCTTGCATCGTTGTAGTAAGGCCTTGAGTCCACTAAAACTTATGCCGGCAAATCTTTTGTCACTCAAGAGTGTGAAAAAAAAAAAAACCCTGAGCAACAAACGTTTTGCCAGCATAAGTGCTACTGTAGACACAACTTAAGTGTCTACACTGAAGCTCTACAGCAGTGCAGCTGGAGACATTGCCTAAATCAGGGCTTAAGCTCTCTTTCTCTGCTCAGTTCCTGCAGTTTGGGCAAATCAGAAGACCTAAATTTCCATCCAAACTTGGCAGACTGAGTCTGACAGCAAGAGCTTCAGTCACCCTGATAATTTGACTGAAGGGCCTTAAAAGATCTTGCTGGCAAATGCAAATATCTAGGGAATCTAACTTATGAAACAAAGTACTCAAGTCCAAAAATTCAAAATACCAAGGTTTATCCTGCACAGACATTTTCGACACAAGCAATACTTTCTATTCTTGCTTTCCTTGTTAATGGTAATTATTAAATCTCACATCTATAATGTGCAAACAGTTCAAGCAATCCCATTAAGTTAAAAAAATCATTCTTCTGTCGGTTGAGTGGGGTGAGGGAGGGTTTGAGGCTTCTCCGTTTTTTAAAGAATTCCAAGACTACTTTAAAAGAGGAAAAACATATCCCTTCTCTTTTTCAGTTTATTTACTTTGTGTATTTGATAGTACTTTCTGCATAGTCAATTTAGCCGTTTCCCTATTTTGTATTTCCTCTATTGTTGGTGGGAGTCTTCCACACAGCAACAGGGTAGGAAAAAATATTTTAATACAGAAAACAGGGACATGGAGTTGTCAAGCCACAAAAATTGGCAGATGGACTCAGAGATAGGTGTCGGTACCGTACCTTACAACTACTTTCAATTTATTTTTAACTGAATAGATTTCAAGTTGGCAATGTCCCTTTAACACTGCAGGACAGCCTTTTTTAAGTTTCTTGACACCAGAGTGAATGGGGAGGGAATATATGATTTCATTCAACAAAATTTCATCTAAATAGCATCCTTTCTCCAGTAGTCTTAACACTAATAACACTGGACAACAAAGATTTGCTTCCTGAATACTTTTGGATGTATCTTATGGATTTTGGGCTGCTAATTATGAAAATCACCATAAAATTTCCCTATCTTGTACTTTTTTAAAAAAAATCATCTATATTTGTTATTTCAATTCATAATTTAAGTCTATTAAAATGTTGCCCACAATGTAAGCTGAAAAGTTTTCTATCTTGTGTCCAAGCATGCCTGGGCATGCAGTGTCACTGCACCTAGTGCAGGCCACACAACATGCAATGGGAATGCTAAGACTTAAGCAGGACGAATGCTGGCAGGACAGGTTTTAGAAAGGCTATAAAAGCATTTTGCACACACCATTCTATGTACTGCGTTTCTATCAGTTTGCATTCATGTTGATATGCATGCTCTATGAAGTGCAACATGTCACTAAAGATTCATTTTCTGCATTCGCATTTAGACTTCTTCCCTGCAAATCTTGGTGCAGTCAGTGACGAGCATGGTGAAAGGTTTCACCAGGACAGTGCGATCATGGAAAAACGGTATCAGGGCAACTGGAATCCATCAATGCTGGCCGAGTATTGTTGGACGTTTAAACGAGAAGCCTCAGACACGGAGTAGAAACAAAAATCATCAACAAAACATTTTTAGCTCAGTTGAACTATTGCAAAGCGTCAGCACTGTTATGCGATTACACGCATTACATTCAATATGAGTCAATTTCTTGTTTCTCCAAATTCCTATGTGATACAAGCAGTCTGAAATTATGTGTGTGTTCAGCCTCAAGTGGTCTAGCATAATTTAAAAGGATTTCTGAGGAAGCAACACTTTTGAAAAAGTTTGTTGCTCAGCCTAAGCAGCCCAGGTAACAGGTCGCTTTCTTCACATCCTCTGCCTGACGCAATTGTGCTGTCTCTTGCCTCTGATGCAATTCTTGGGCGTTCAGCTTTGCACAGCAGGGAGTCAGTAAGCCTCTCCTCTTAGGGACTGCATAGCCCACACCACACCCAGCAGCAGAGAGCCCGTGCGGCAGAGAGACCCGCCAGCCCAACCAGTTTCCAGGACTGGGACCTTCGGCCACAATCTTTAGCAGGCAACAGCCCCAGCCTGCGCCTAGACCAATGGTGAGCCTTTAGCGGGCCACCTAGGCACCGCCGCAATGCGCGCCGCGCGGCCCCAGCCCGCACACGCGCCAGCCAGGAGCAGCCCGTGAACTGGCCCTTAGAAGACCAGGGCCTACAGGAGAAGCCGCCGAGCGAAACTTTGTCAACGTGCTGCGAGGGCGCGCCCGCTCCAGCGCCGGACACGTCCCCACGCCCAGCCACCCCGGGACCCGCGCCACGCCGCGGCAGGCAGCGCGCGCGGGGGCCCCCGCCAGGAGAAGGCGCGGACCATAGCCCGCGGCCGGGGCCACGCACACGGCCCGGAAGGCGCCAGGGCTGGGAGCGCCGCGAGCGGCAGCCGCAGCTTCCCGGCGCGGGCGGGGACGACGGAAGCGCAGCGCGCCCCGGCCCGGCCCGCTCGTTACCTCCGCTCCGCCTCGAGCGCCGGGCAAGGCTCGCTCAGCCCGCCGCACCGGCCAGCGAGTGGTGCTGAGGGAGGACGCGGCTCCAGCCCTGCCGGCGGCGGCGGCTGCTGCTGCTGCTGCTGCTGCTGCTACCCGGAGCGAGGCGGGCGAGCCTCTGCCGCCCCAGGAGCGCGGCGGAAAAGCTCCGCCTCCCCCAGCCCCGCGGCTGCTGAAACGCGGAGCAAGGTTTCATCATGCGGCCCGCCCCCGCCGCAGCCCTTCGCTGCTCCGCCCCGCCCCGCCCCTCACCGTCACCGCCCCCCAAGGGCGCGCCTCTTCCCTGAGCCCAGCTTCAGACCGAGCTCAGCCCCCTGCCGCCGGCTGGTTTCCTGCGCCTCCCCGCCCCGGAAAGAAGGCGTCAGGCAGGGCATGGAAATCTGCGTCCACAAGGGACGTTCGCCTTTCTCTCTCACTCCAGCGACCTGCCTGCAGACACGCACGTGTTCCGTGTGTTCATAGGGCTTTAGCAAGCCGGGAGGGAGGCCTGATGACCCAGGTTAAATACAAATATCGAAACAGCAGAGTCAAAAAAAGGTAGTGATCAATGGAAATAAAGGACAAGACAATATTAAATGTCCTTGCGAGGGTGAGAGACACAGAGCATAGTCAGCTAATGGTGTCTCCAGGTGTGCGGGAAGAGGGGAGGATAGAAATATTCCAGCCAGAAGCACCTGCCATTATATAGCTGTCAAAGCCATTTTCCAGTGTACACATCAGTAGATGCAGCTAAAGATGGTCAGAAAGCACAGTCATACCTTTATCACAAAAAAACTACGCTCAAAGGTCCTATTCTCCATCTCTTGTTATGTCTGGCACACCTATGCAAAGGAGTAGTAGACAGAAGAAAAATTACCGACACTGACTTTGGGGATATACTTAGTGCAGCTTGTTTATTTCACACTATAAACACGCATCTTTGAACAGAGTTGGTCCAAAAAAACGCATACACACAAGCCCCCTTTTTCAGTGTCTAGTTCCCAGCATCTCTACCTCAAGCACAGTTAGAGAGGCCTAAAGCAGACACAACACTCCCTTGTGGTTTGCCACATCTCCCCCAAAAACTGACCACAGAGCATTTCTTCCAGGATTCAATATTTATTCACAAGCTAGGAAAAGGAACTGGAAAGAATATGTGACAGCACCATCTGATGATTCCCTGCCATAACATTATTATTATTTCTGGTAGCAGCCATAATGCTCTAGGTGCAGCCTAAACAGAAAGGCAGCAAAACCGCTGCCTGGAGAAGTCTCCAAATTTAAAGAATGTTTTTGTTTTACGGTATGATGGCAGTAACCAAATAATTAAGATGAAGATGGTGCAAGAGGGTGGCTGAGTCACATAGCTTGAGAGTTCCATACTGGGAAGTGAAGTGTTAATCACCAGGGTCAGAAAGTCTCTGGAGTATATCAACTTTCCTGAAACATTTTTAAGTAAGAGGAAATCAGTTACTAGGCATTATTTGAAATGATTGGACTGAGGAGGGAGAGGTTTGTGTCTGAGCAAAGTAACACGGCTTGCAAGCCTGCTCTGGATTGAGACTATTTGTTTTAGTTTGGGTAGTGATTGGGTTGTACTTTACTTCATACTGTTCTGAGGAAGAAAGAGCACAGAGGACTTGTTATTAGCCTTGCTTTATTTTGTTTGGGGAAAGAGAGAGCTTCCAAAGTTTGTGCCTGTAGGAAAGCTACTGTGCTGTATTTTGATTTTGTGGAATCTCAAAAATTCAGGCAGGATGTCTTCGACTGGAACTACGATAGAAATGCAAAATCGTTGGGCTGTTATGTTAACTACCTTTGTAGCCACACCCAGCCATACGTTGTCAGAGATTCCTGTGATAGATAACCAAAGACTATGTGACTCAGGACTTGCTGGCACTAGGAGAATCCCATTATGTGTTATAAGTGCCCAATGTTTGGTAAATGACCTGTTAAGTATTGGAAACTCCACTATAAGATCTGTATGTAAAAAGTAATCTTAAATAAACCTATATAAGCCCTCTGTATCTTGAACCCAGCGAAGTTCCAGAGATCAGCATGGGGACGTGCTGCCTGGACTTCCCTATATCTTTAGCCTTCTGTGTGACTGTCAAGATCAAAGTTCTGCTCAATCCAACCCAAACTGAGTAGCTGCTTGATTCTTTCCATGACAGTTTAGAAGAGGAAGAAGTTTGAAACCTGGATACCGATCTGAACTTGAAGGCTGTAGACTGGGATGTCAGCCAGCAAGGGAAGCTGGAGTTCTCTTCTGCCCTGAAGCCACTGACAATAATTGCAATGGGAATATTTATATGAATATATTTCATGAGGATCTGAAGTTTTCTTCAATGTTTTTCTTTGCTTAAACGAACTCTAACAGGTGCACAGACTCTTAAACTGGGGGAAATAACTGATACCCAGAAAAATAAAATGTTATACTCACAAGGGCAGTTCTTCTTCATTTTCCTTACTCTTTGGTGTAAATGGTAGCAATCTCTGCCATATAGAACTGCTACAATCTTTACCTATTTAATCCTTTCCCTTTTGTGGAGTCTGATGGTAGCATTCATTGTTCAATTTTAAGTTCTATGACAGTTAGAAATCATGATACTTAAAACAGTGGCTGCATATCTATTCTAGAGCTTGAAATGTTGTGAACGTTGGTGGAGCTGCACTGAAGCCAGTAATTGTGGGACAAAACTTGCCTCTTGTAAAGAGTATCAAAGAGAAAATACTAGTTAAAAGACACATGATAAGACTACCCCCTGGCAACTCTCTCCCCGCTTTTGTTTATGCCCCAAATTTCCTTAGCGTAGACAAGGGCTAGCTCAGAGTTCAGATGCGTAGGTGATACAGTGTGTGTTGTAGGCATGGTAGGTTGCACACCAAATGGTTCTAGTGTCAATGAGGTGTTGGAGTAAAGAGGAATGAGAGATTGTAAACTCTAACAATAATGGTGGCCTCTAAATACAGGAAAAACATCAAGAGTCCTGTAGCACTTTAACAAATTTCTGCAGGCATAAGCTTTTGTGGCTGCAACCTGATGAAGTGGGTTTCATCCCACAACAGCTTATGCCTACAGAAATTTGTTAGTCTTTAAAGTGCTACAGGACTCTCGTTGTTTTTGCTGTATACAGACTAACATGGCTACCCTTCTGGAACTTTTCTAAATAAAGGGTTTGTCTTCATAGAAAAGTCCTATAGAAGTTAATAAAAAAGCCTCTTTTGTGTGGCTTTTGGTTTTTTATTTTAACCATTGTATAGAATGTAGTAGAATCCATAGCAGAGGTTTATTTTTCTATTACACAATTTTTAAAAAATTGAAGAATTGTCATATATTCTACAGATCTTTAGAGTAACTTCTATAGGCCTATTGGTTTCTTGTCTATTTAATTCCATAGTACTCTTTCAAAATGGTAGGAAAGATTTGCAGCCCTTCTGAACTAGCATATAGAATAATAATTTCCCTTAATATGGCAGGATTAAATGCAAAATAAAATCTGCAATTCCCTTAGCAGCTGGACGCACTGATCCCTTTTGATGTTCCACTCATTGGTATGGGTATGCTGTTGAAAACAAACGCTCACAGCTGGTGCAGAGACCGGGTTAATTAGTAAAGGCTATGACTGCTCGAATCAATTCCACAAATGTATAACAAAGATCCAAAGACTTACAGACAGAGCCAAAAGCAGAAGTGACATAATGGGTACAATTCCAATGTAATCACTTTGGCACATAGCTCCTGCTTCTATTGCCATCAATGGCAAATTTCACATCCGCTTCAGTGGTGCAGGACTCTAAGTGTAAAGGATGCAGTTACTACTTACCACCACAAGATAGAGCTATTGCCTCAGAATCAGAAGTTAGTTCATAATGACTAATGTACATATAAAAGTACCAGAAATTGTAAGGGAAAAACTACGGTGAAGGCTCCTGAGCTGACATATCATTAGGCCTGCAAATGGTAATACCTTGCAGTGCAGAGAATAACTAAACTGCACTAACATGTAAATTACTTGGTTTCCTTTAAGTGAGGTTGCATTACAGACAAATCTAGTTTTTCTCACAGAAATATATACTGACAGTATTTCAGATGATAAACAATGCATACTGTAGGTAATGGCACTCATGTCTTAAAGTCATTGTAAAGTCAAATTAGATAGTCTCGAACTCTTCAGAAGGGTGTCTTAGATCCAGATCCATAAATGTAGTTAGGCACCTAAGCCCCGGTTTTAGACTCCACTGCAAACCACAAAACTCCCACCAAACCCTAGAGGTGACGAAACACACTTGGTGCCTAAATTTTCAGGGTAAAAGTTCCCTCGGTGCCTAAGATTCTGCCTTTGAGCTCACTCGCTGCTGCCTCACTCTAGGTGTGTGGATGCCTCTCTCCCACCTGCTCCCCAGGGTGATCCACAAACTGGGGGAAGATGGGTATCCAGACACCTAAGTTGCATCCGGTAGGTGCGCTCAGAGCTGCTTACCAGGTTGGATCCCATTCAAAATCCACCTGGAGGATTTTGCCCACTTTACAACTTCTTAACCACAGGGAGAGCACTCACCCGGAAGGTGGGAGAGCAGATGCAATTCTCCCCTCTCGAACAGAGGGGGAAAATAATTTGAATAGGGTCTCCCACATCTTCTCAGAAAAGTACTCTATCCACTGACCCCTATGGGATAGTCTGATGTGGGGCTCCCACAATCTCTCCTGTTGAGGCTGTTCCACTCTAGATAAATAATGAAAGAGCGATTGGAGCTGGGGGACTGAACTCTGGGTCTTCCATCTCCCAAGAGGGTACCCTAGCCACCAGGAGACAGAACCATTCCCTCCATCTCTCTGTGCCTCTCTAATCCTATGACTGTCCCACTGTGGATAAATACTTAAATAGTCATAAGACCAGAGAGAGAGAGAGAGGGAATGACTCTAGCTGAGCAATTAGGGTGCCCATCTGTGAGGTGAGAGATTCTGGGACCAATCTCCTCACCCCAATCACTATCTCATCATTTATCCACAGTTTAAACAGGACAGATTGCAGGAGCCCCCACATCATACTGTCATAGCTCAGTGGTTAGCTCACTCTGCTAAGACATGGGAGACCCCTGTTCAGATCCTTTCTTCGCTCTGTCAGAGAGGGGAGGAATTGAACCTGGGTCTCCCATATCCCAGGTGAGTGCTCTAACCACTAAGCCTGGATATAGTCAATTATTGCCATGAGAGTGGCAGATCTGAGCACCCCTCTCCCGTTTGCATCTCCCACTGGCTAGCTTAGGTGGCTCCCCAGCATGCATGCTGGCCTCTATTGACAGTATTGTAAGGTGCCTATTTCCCCATTCATTGTATATGAATCCAAGTCCTCTAACTCAGGCTTCATGGCTTGTAGTGTTGTTCCAGTTGTTCCAGTGTTGATTTTCAAGGCACCAAAAAGTTAGGTGTCATGACGCTGAGCATTGCAACACTTAAGTCCTTTTGTGGATCTGGCCCCTTTCTCCTTAAAGGTTCACTTTGCTTATGTTCCTTCTAGGTAAGGGATTCTGGATTCTGTACATAGGTAAACTATTATTGCTACTATATAAACAGTAAGAACAAAACCTAATCCATCATTACTCTTCAGCAGCCAGAAACCTTCTCAATGTACTGTTTTCCAAAATAACCAACCTCAACACTCTTCATCAGTTTCATCACACATCGTAAACCACTTCTAAAATAACTCAAAATACAATAGAAGTGGTTAAGGACTAAATAGTTAATGTTTATGACATGCTAAATAATAGCAGGCCATATTCTGCTTCTAACTTATACTGAGCAATACTAGTATGTGCCATCCTTAATGTCAAGAGGGGTTAATCATTAATATAAAATAATGAATGACCTTAAACACAGCAATTTTTACAGAGATTCAACATTTAAGTTTCTGTACCTTTGAGTTTTAATCTTTCATAGAAGGATCACACAAGTTAGCAATATTCAGGTCAATTTCTCCAGAAATAGATACACAAGAAATGCTGTTAAAATGACTTTATCTTAAATCTTATCTTAAATGCCCATATCTCCATGCAAAATCCTACTATGTAACTTTTTTTGTGAGTGTGCCAAAGGCATAGTAATCTGCCCAAAATATGGAACAGGCAGATGAAGCAATGTACATGCAAGTGCTGGTCACACTTTGGAATTCCAGGTTCCTTCCTGGAATGCGTCTCAGGTGTGGTTTCTGCAGCATGTGACAGCACAAAATGTGCACCTTCTGCTTCCCTTCCTGAATACCCTTTTTTTTAAACACATATGAAGTACAGATGGCCTGAATCAAACCCATTAATTATCCATTTCAGTGTCATGGATACATATTAAGAAGAGGTGGACTATCGAAAGATCAGTTTTGTTCAGATAAGTGTGTAAAAGTGTCTGAGCCACTCTGGTCTGCAAGCCTCTGATCCAAAACCCACTGAAATCAATTGAAAGATTGATTGCAGTGAGCTTTGAATCAGGCTTATAGCTGGAATGGAAACATTAAGAGAACAAATTTTCATGTGAAAGTTTCCAAGCTTCAGCTGGGTCATATAATATTATACTGCATTTCTATTGATATTTTCAGCCTATGCCAAAACCAGGAAACTCAGTATCCACCAAAGTAAATAGCAAACAAAAAGCTAATTACTTCTAACTTCAAAACCTCTTACTTAGTCCCTCTTTTATCCAGCTCAGCCTGCCTATCCCAAATAATTATATATATATTGCTAGAAGCGTAATATATATCAATTAAATATTTATTCTGGTACACATACTATGTCTATCACGGTTTTCAAACACACTTCGTATTTATTCAATACTTCACCATGACCTGATTAAAGTACTTAATCTATCATGAAAAGGTTGATTGCAGCATGAATAGTAATTTAGAAATTGCATGTGGTTTGCCCACAGACAATCCTTCTTGGTTTGCTAATCAGTGACTTAGGTATTGTGGCATGAATCTTTAGCTGGCAGATTTCTTTGTACAAAAGCTGATTGACAAGTTCAACATGCAGAAAACTTTTATGGATAAACTGAAGTACACGTGTATATATATAAATGCAAAAATAAAATAAAATAGTTATTGCATTAATGTAGGAGAATGAAAGGGGTTTTTGTTTTGGATTTACAGTCTCAGGAAATTCAAATGGGTGGATCATGATTTTACAGTCTACCCTGTATAAAGTAGGGCACCTACCTTCACTTCCCCAAGACACCCTAATTCAGTGGATTACTCTCATCCTTCATCAACTTAACTGTGCTTGTCAGAGCCTTGGTGGGCTCAGTCAAGTGTCCACTCACTGGCTTGTTGGGGAGAGTAGATATGAAGAGCCTACACATCCAGACCTAAAGTCTGGGAAAGTGTGACAGAGTGCTGAGCAATAACACCTATTGAGAATCCAAAGATGGGCAGGCACAAGCCCTCCCACAGCTAAAGGATCCTTGCCCCCATCCTAAGAGGAGGAGCTATGAAAGGCAAATTCAGGAGGCAACAGATGATATAACAGGGACAGGAGTGAGGTTCACAGAGTCAAAAGCAGGGCTCCAGAGGGGGACAACAAGCACAGAGCCCCGAACAGTGCCTAGAGCAAGGCAATAGCACCTATTGGGAATCTGGGCTCCCCCCAGCATAAGAGGAGAAGCTACTGGACCCAGATCTCAAGCCAACTGGGAAGGCAACAAATGATAAAACAGGAACAAGAGTGAAGGTCACAGGGTCATAAGTAGGGAACCAGAGGGGGACACCAAGCAGAGATCTCTCCTTGGACTAAAGGTCTGAGGAGGTATAAGCTAAGGTGCTGCATCATGCTACACAGGTGAAGGCGGAGCACTGTAAATAAACCACCTGTGGTGTTTACAGGCAGAGTCCGTAAGCCGTCTGTGTTTACAGAGGTAGATAAGAGCAGCGGAGGCCATTCATGGGCATGAGTATGTTATGCTAATTTTGATGGAATAAATGGGCAGAGGCAGTCAAAGGTTTTAACATGACCCTGTCACTGTGCAACATTAAACAGTTAAAGAAGGGTTGGGCTTTTTAGGTACAGAGACCTCTGCCTGCTTAGTCCCAGGGTAACAACCACCATTAATTTTTTTAAATCTTTCATTAAAGATACAGAAAAAATAAAAATAGTTAAAGCATAATAGTTGAAGCATAAAATATTAAGCAAGGCTTTCATTTTCACAATATCCCTTATTCTGTTTCCGTTTAACTGTAGGGAGGTTTCATAAGAACAATCCCCACTGCCCAGCTGTCAGTCTGTTAAATGGTTTTAGGGATGGTAAAAAATGTCCTTTTTGGGGGGTAAGAGGAAAAAAATGTATTGAGATGGTGGTTGTTGTCATTAAAGTCACACAGCCTCCTCTGACCAGGTAGCTGCCTTGTGTGGACACATCGAGGCGGGGTTTCAGCAGCAGCTAAAGACAGGAGCTGAGTTTTTTGACCTCCCTTCTGCATACGACACAGTTTGGAGGAAGGGCCTTCTACTGAAGCTCTGTTGAGTAATCCCAAGCCAGCGAATTATTCGCCTACTGGCTGCAATGACAGGCAATCACTGTTTCTGTGTCTACCTCGATGGCCAAGTCAGCAGGCCTGGAACACTGAACTCCGGCCTCCCACAGGGCTCTGTTCTGGCCCCTACACTCTTTAACCTCTATACAGGAAACATGCCAAACACAACATGTAGTAAATTTATATATGCAGATGACATTGCTCTGGCAGTACAACATACAAATCTTCAGACCATCAGCCATACTCTCATCAAGGACCTCTCAATAATGGCAGACAACTTCCAAAAGTGGAAACTTTGTCCAAATGCCAAAAAAAACAATGGCCTCTGCCTTCGACTTAGACAACAAAGCCATCAAAACTGAGCTCAAAGTGACATTCTGCAGTGAGCTAGTAAAACATGAAGCCACCCCAAAATATCTAGGAGTGACCTTGGATCACAGCCTGACCTTCTAGTCCAACTTCCTGCTCACAGTAGAAACACTCCCACCTGTTGGAGATGTCTACAGACCCGTGTCATGAGTGCTGTAGGCACCACTGTGGTTTGCTGTGTCCTTCACAACCTTTGTGAAGCCAGAGGTGAGCCATTTCCCCCTGAATGGACCTACGACAGCGAGGGGCTGCTGAATCGGTATGCTCAGCCAGAAAATGCACCTACCACAGTTGGCGCTGGATGCATCCAGACAACAGAAGTCAAGGATGGTTCGTATGATCACATTATGGACTTGCATGACCCAATGGAAGAGGGGGAATAGGCCCTGCAAGAATGTGCTTGTGAGGGGAAAGGGGCTAATTAATTAGAGGGGGTTCAGTGCTTGGGTGAGGCAGGGGCTTGATTGCCTTGCAATGTACTTATGAATGACAGGATGAATAATGAATTGGGGAGTGGCAGGGGATGAATCACAGTATGGGTTCACACGCACAAGGAAATTACGGAAGTGTGAATTGCTGTACCTAACCGTATAGAGCAGTGTTTCCCAACCAGTGTGCCATCAGGCCTGAGAAGGTTTGCCATGGAATTTCTTGAAAAACTACTTGAAGAGTTGAGTTGGCTCATGAATATCCATGAGTTCATTTGGAGACTATATGGTGGTGTGTCTCAAAATAATTAAAAGGTATAAAGGTGTGCCATGTCAGAGAAAAGTTTGGGAACCACTGATATAGAGGAAAAGTGTGTGCTTAGTAATGTATAATTGCTTTATTATCCCAAAGCATGATTGTATGATGGAATGCAAAGATAGCAATACATTTTCTTGATCACATAAAAGGCTTTATGTGTAAAGTTGTTAAAATAATACAATAGTCACCCATTGCTAGACAGGTCAGCTGCCATTACAACACTAAAAAACAAGTAACAGAAGAGCTTTTTCAGTGCAGGAAAAAGTGCAGGAAAAAGTGCAGGAAAAAGTGCAAATGTGACACAAACCCCCTACTGCTGCATGTCCCCTGGCCCCACAGTTTCCATTCCCTTCTGTCCTCATTTTCCACACACTTGGTGCTGGGAGGGGGATAGAGGTATCCATGGGAGGGGAGTTCAAGAAGAAAGGTTACAGGGGTTTATTTGCCCTGCGCACGCCCATGGGCCTTACTGTGTGGGTCAACCCACCGTGGAGTTACCCGAGCTACTTCTGGACACGGAGTACATTGCTGGGGGATCATGCTGTAGCGTCGGAGAGGTAGCAGGAGCTAGTGCTCTTCCAGACATGATGGAGATGAGTCGCTCAAACAGTTCTCTCAGTTGAGCTCTGTTCTCTGCCTTTAAGCCACTGTTCCTGTTCCAGGAACTGCACTGCAATTGCCTGCTTCCTCACTGAAACCCTGTCCTCCAGCTGCGTGGCAAAACTCAGCCTTTCCTCTTGCTTCACGGCATGCCATTTCTCCAGTCTTAAGCCCCTCTGCTTCTGGTACTGGATCTGCTTGAGCCCTTTCAAGAACTTTAACCATAACTTCATCACAGAAATGCTTCCTTTTGGTAAGATCCATGAAGACACGTTGGGCCAGGGGTCGAGTTGTGGATGTACAGCAGAGATCGAGAGGCCTGAAATAGGACAAAAATCAGAGGGTTATTGTGTAATAAAATAGGTCAGTGGAAGAGCACAAAATTAATTATTGTGGAATTTCAAGGACATAAAATGTTGTATTTCAAAACTGAACCTTAATATATTGTGATAGGGATGCTTTAGTCCACAGAATCTCCCTGGACACAGAATGGTTAATCGCAATTATAGAAATGCAGAGATAAAGATAAGTTTAAAATTACAAGCTGTTTCTGTTTTTATAAAAATTGTATAATTACTTGGGTTTGCGGTGGAGGCAAGTGGCATTGCTATAAAAGGCTTTTTTCTATCATCTCAGGCTTTTCGCATTTTGGAGACTATACTTGTTCTTGGGTGCCGTATTGGCAAAGGGAGATGTTATCTGTAATGCTGATTAGATTGAGGGGGGCCCTTGAGGTGTATTCAGGAGCTCTGATTACTCCCTTCTACATCAATCTCGCGTTGGGGGTATCACGCTGGCTATATTGGGGAGAGGGGGGCATTTATTATATTGTTTGACATCAGTATATCAAAATCTTAATGATTCATGTGAGAAATGCCATGTCGGGTACTGTTAGAAAGCCTGTAATGTGATAAGTAAGATGATAAATTGGTGTTCATGTGTTATTTGTGTAATGGAAGTTATGGATATGTTCTATATAGCTGTATTTCAAGTTGTGATGTCTGAGCCACACCTTGGACAGGATAACTGCAGAACAATAGCCGGCTTAATGGCCCATGAAGACATTCCCAGGTGCAGGGGGCCCAGAGGAAGTAGCCAGAGATATACCCGATGAGTCACCAGGTCTGGCCCATGTGACTCCAGACTCCATTTTGGTTCCTGTGAAATTCCACAAGCAGCGTGGCAAGGGCCAGAGGCTTTATAAGGCAGAGGCCGGGGACTCCATTTTGTCTTCAGTCACCAGTCTTCAGCCATGTGCAGCTTTCAGCTGCCTATCTACCTCTGGATCAATTAATCTGCAACTGAACTGAAGCAGTGAAACAAAGGACTGAGACTCATCCAGGTACTGGATGTACACCAGAGGGACTATACAAGCCTGCAAACTCCACAATTCTTCTAGAAACCTGATATATATGGACTTTCAAATCATTTGTATGTATCTGATTGCTTTAATCCTTTAACATTTCTCTTGTTGTTTGTTATTCTTATAATAAACCTTTAGTTTCAGTTACTAAAGGATTGGCTGGCAGCGTGGTATTTCAGGTAAGATCCAAACTTATATTGATCTGGTACTGTGGCTGGCCCTTTGGGGTCAGAAGGAACCTTTGTGGTAAAGAGCATAGAGTTTAAATAACTGGTTTCTTTACTGGACCTAGTGGCTGATTGTAAGCCAGAGACTGAAATGCAGTAAAGGGGGCTGTGTGTATTTGTATAGCGGGGAATCAGAAGCACTGTTTGTGACTGATTGGGAAGTCTGACTTTAGTGTCACCCACCAGTGCTGGGAGAATCTGCTCTCCTTTTATAGCCTGCCCTGACCTTGGCATTATCAGGTGGCTGCCCTAGGCACTGACAGGTCACAGAAGAGCACAAAATTAATTTTTGTGGAATTTCAAGGACATAAAATGTTATATTTCAAAACTGAACCACAATATATTGCAAAAGGGATGCTTCAGTCCACAGAATGGACACAGCATGGTTAATCACAGTAATAGAAGTGCAGAGATAATGATACGTTTAAAATTACATGCTGTTTCTGTTTTTATAAAAATTGTATAATTACTTGGGTTTGCGGTGGAGGCAAGTAGCCTTGCTGCAAAAGGCTTTTTTCTGTCATCTCAGGCTTTTTGCATTTTGGAGACTATACTTGTTCTTGTGGTACCATATTGGCAAAGGGAGATGTTATTCCAAGCTGCTGGTGGGAAACCTGCAGTGTGTGCTGCTGAAGTATTCAAACATATACTGGCAGAACAGCACATCTCTGAGTGGAGTGAGCTAGTCAGTTACAGAGGTGGCCCTGGAAAATACGTCCTTCCCCAAAATGTGACTACCTATTTGGAGTTCCTGCTTCAGGAAAAGTTTGCAGCTATCATCATCTGGGACTAGACCAGAATCCAGGAGGGAATTAACAGGATGCTGGGTTATTTTACACATAGCTTACCCTGTTATGGCTGCATGCAAACATGCTGAACTCCACAGCCTTTGTTCTCCTCACCCTCAGGCACAATTCTGGACAAAAACTGTCACCCCAGTCATAGTTGGAAGAAATTATTTTGTCATCCGTGGACTGCATGGACTAACTGAAATGTTCACTGTTTCCAGGCGGTTCCATAACCTGTTGAGTGATTACTGAGTGGTAAATTTAAAGCCATTGTTACTTTACGGAAAACAGCTATTACCCTAGCAAAAATTTGTACCCTTTCAGTAAAAATACTCTTTAAAGCTGTTCTTTACGGTTTGCATTTCCCAGTTGCCATTTTGAACTCCACGTGGTGTGAGGAGGAGGGGGAATGCACAGGTGCCAGTGTACTATTCACCATTAGTGGATACAGGCTGCTAGCTGGGGCTTCTCATAAATTTTGCATTGGTTCTTAGAGTGGAAATCCTTCCCATTATTGTAGTAATAAATAAATTGGAGTCAGAAAGTGACTGAGCTCAGGGGCAGTTTGTATCTCCCCCGGGTTTGCTGCAGGCTTGGCAGTGGGGCAATCATCAGAGGGGTTGTAACATCAAACAGCTCCTTCAAAAATGGGTCCAGAATTTGCTGCTGATCCTTTTCCAAAGCATGCCCTGGGACCAGTTTCTGCAAGCGTCACTTCACGGTCCTCACTTGGAGTCTGCTGTTGGCTCCCATCAGTCTGTGACCAGCAGGGCACTGTCTTGGCTGACCAGGTCATCATGCACCATGGTTGGCTCCATACTGGGGACAGTGTCCAGCACCCAGTCAAACTCTTTAAAAAATGGACATGAGGTCAGTGAATTGCTCAAGATGTGGTTCTGGTCCCTGATCTTCTGCTACTTGCTTTTCTCTCTCTTAATCTGCTCCCTGCACTGCTCACCAGTCCCGAAAATTTGCAAAGCTGCCAGCTTTTTAGCTGTCTGCTGGTACATGTGGCCATTCCTAGTACTTTTGCTAAAGTCCACAATTTTGCTGGCCTCGCACCAGAGATTCATCAAAATCTGGCTGTGCTCCCAGTCGTGAAGCAGCACACTTTGCAAAAGGCTTATTCTGTTTGATCTCCATTGCAAACACAGAAGGCTGTCTGCTGTTTGCAGATGGGTAGTTAGAAGACAAAGGAAAGGTTAATACTGACTCACTGAGCAGCTGCTGTATGCCAAAGGGGGATAGATTCCATTTTCGATTGAGTTGATTGGAGATTGTTGGGAAAGAGAGGACAAAGGAAGTTGGCTCACATGACTGTGGGATACTTTTGGTGAACTCCCAGGACAAAAGTCAAGCAGGGCTGTGTCTATACTGCAGAGCAATAGGGCTCAAAACCACGGTCATGGTTTGACATGGGCTTGGATATTTTAGCCCCAGAGGGTCCTATGACCCTAGTCTGAGCCCAAGTCTGAGAGAATTGTGTGTAAACGGATGGAGGATTTGAGCTCATGCATGAGGCTGAGCCTGGGCTTACATTGCAGTGTAGACATACATACCTGTGTAAAGAACAGGTTTACCACACTGTTACACTCAGGTAATTTTTAAATTGCTGAAAAAACCTTCCGTAAACTTTCAAATTTTTTGGAATGAAAACAAGCATAAGAAATTTCAACCCAAAGATCTTTTTCTTATAAAGGCATAAATTACCTGGAAACACAGAAATAGAATAGAAGTGCCAAACTGTAGAAGCATTAGTGCGAGTCTTTAACAGAAGTGTTGTCAGAGCTTTAACTAGAGCTGTTCAAACAGGACTTCAATAGGTCATGAGCAAAACCACCCTCTTCTCATGCGCTGTTAAAATATTGGCAATTCATCTGTGTGAACTTGAGAACCTCTGAACTCTAGTTATTGTTTGCACACCTGCATTTCTCCATTCTCTGTGTATATTTGTTGTTGTTCTTGAGCAAGACAAATCATATTTGTCCAGCCTCTACCAAATTCACGTTGTACCAAACTAATCCCCTCCTCTCGGTTCCCTCCTGGGCTTCAAACAGCTTCTCAAACAAGAACAGCTGGCTTATATTTTTATGCAGATATTGCCTCTCTTTGGGAGCAAATAAGCAGCCAAGGCTCAGTTTGAATCAGAGAATTCAAGGCAGAGCATAATCAGTCACATAAAGTTGTTTGAGTTTGAGAATATCTGTAAATATTTATGGCCTGGTCTTTGTAGCTTCCTGCTGATGACCCTGCAACGCTACTACACCCCCACCTCAAGAAGCAGACAGCTGAGAAGAAAAGAGCATCGAAAATGGGTCCTCCAAGCTTGCCAAGAGAAGACTCTCTAGGACAACTATTTTAGAAACCACAAAGACCTGATCCTCCCAGGTCTACAGGGGTTACTAACAGCCAATCAGGGCCCTGCTGGCCCAGATAAAAGGAGCTGCCTGCTTAACAGATCATTTCCTGCCTAGGACCAGAGGAGTGCTCTTCTTTAAGCAACGCACTTGAGGGCTAGTTGGAGTTTTTTGGCTGTATTGTGTGTAGCTGGGTTTGCTGGGTGAGAGAGGACCTAAGAACCTTAACCCTGAGCTAAGAGTGAAGCTAAAGGGGCCAGGTAGGAAGAGGGCCAGAGAAGAAGCAGCCAATGAATTAAATCAAGTGGTACATGGCTGTTTATAGGTCCTGGGGTCAGAACCTAGGTGGGTGGGCCTGGGTTCCCCTACTGGCCACAGCTAAAAGGGCCCAAACCCCAAGAAAGGGATGGAGCTTATTTAGGAGCCTGAACAAAGGGCCTGGGGCCGGGGTTGAAGACACTAGGGAGGATAGATAGTCTGTTTATTGAGTGGACTCTAATATTATGAAAGGGGTTATTCGGACTTGGTGACTTGTTTGGGGGGGGGGGGCAAACCCTGAAGACCAACCAACATCATTGGCTGCAGGAGGCACCAGGGCACGAGTAGGACTGCAATATCACAACCAGCCACAAGAAAGCACTCAAGACATGAGTGCCCTTTCAGAATATTAAACAAGGAAATGATGCAAGTGATGTGTAAAATACAATAAGAAGGGTTAAATTCTGGTTAAGATTTTCTGATCTGGTCAGACTGCTTGTTGCAAGACAGTAAAAATGGTAAGCTCGGGTAGCTTTTAAGTCAATATTGTATTTTACAATCAAACGGTTAGGGGCAGGTCTGATTCCCAATATGAATTAGAGCAGCTTCAAGGCTAAGCTAACTGATCCCTGGCTGCTCCTGACCAAGTGACATAAAGCAACTAGAGTGGGGCCCAGCATCAGGCCTCTGACTTTCATCTACACCAGTGCAAATCCACAGTAATACAAATGAAGTGACCAGTATAAAAGAAAGCAGTATCTAACCCAAAGTGGTTAATATATACTCATATAACTATAGCTGGGCAACTACTGCAAGACAAAGTATTTGCTAATACTCTTTAGAATATAAAACACGTGTTTCTTCTGTAGTATGCTCGGCTCCTTCTATTTGTCTTCTGTAAATTTTTGTTCCCAAGAAAGTGAAAGTATTCTCAGAAGAACTCTCAGCCAGAAGGGCTATGATATTGTCATTCAGAACTTTATGCTAGGACCACATCTATTGATGCTTTTTATATGAATAATCAACTTGGTGTGACTGTCAATAAGTAGCTAACCTGGCAATTCAATGTGAATTCAAGCCCCAGAGAGAAGTAATTCCTTATGCAATAAAGATTAAAAATATACTCCGCTGTGAGAGAAAGTCTCTTATCACTCTTGAGAAATCCCTGCCATATGACATGGATGGACTCTGAAGACAAGAAGCCTCTTTTGCCAGAAGAAAGGTCACTGTGATGCAAGATAGTTAAGGATGAAGGGTACAGAAACCTCTTAAAATAACAAATATTTCAATTCAGATGATGAAATACTTTGTAGTAATGTTAAAAATAATTCCAAGTAGAATTCTTTTGCAAAACACTTCCCACAGCTGTTCTCCTGTGGAGTGAGTCTGCCTCATTGCAAGGAATGTAGAATTAATCTCCTACTGTCAGATATTTTAATTTAATACCAACTTCTAGGTTGACCAGAACAATGGCTGCTGAGATGAATTACTTTGATTAATGGGACTTTGGTCTCAGTAAGGAGTATAGGATCAGGCCCTACATATCTTTTTAAAAAAAAGGTTCTTTGAATAGTAAATATCATATTTATAGAAATAAAATTTAAAACTGCAGAAGACTAAGAACAAAGAAAATAAAATACAAGAGGAAAAGTCATACAAATTCAGCATGAATTTAGGACTTTGACATTTGACTTTATTGTACTGATACATAATCCATGGTTAGCTAAAGGTAAAGTTCTCAATTCATGAATGCAAGTGACGCATGAAGAATAGTAAGAAAAATAATACTAAAAGGTTTAATATAAAGGCTGGTGTCCAAAATTAGCTCCCTAGTTCAGAGTTCACTAACTAGATATATGAAAATAGCATGAACATTAAACACTCTATTATATTTTGCTTTTTTGAACAAAAAGTTGTTCTTTGCAGATTATTTAGGGATCAGTGCTAGCCATATGCATACAGACTATTCTGTATGGATCCTTCAGCTTCAGTTGAATATTTTGTTCTCACCTAAAACTAAACCTTGGGGTTCAATTCCCATATATACCAGGTATCTCCTTAGGGTCGGTGGAAGGAAAAAAACCTCTGAACAGAGAGCTGAATGGATGTATGAGGGGGAAGGGAAGGTGCTAGAAGCACCAGTGCATAAGCCAGATCACAATCCACTTCACATATACAGATCTACTAAGACAAAAAGAACAATATGTGTTGTAAATTATAGTGTCCTCATTGTGTTGAAACTTATCATTCAATCCTTAACATAAGGAATGTAAGTGCTGTAACACCGGTTAGTTGCCTTCTAAAGCGCAGAATGCATTAAAGGAAGTGATTATCCGGGAGCTACTCTCTGACAGATATCATATACTTTCATCTTTACTGTTGACTTATATGACTAGTTCCTTATGTGCCATGAAGGCAAACAGGATCTTGATAAGAAAAGTATCTTTAAAATTGCACAACAGGATAGGAAAACAAGGAAAGTTATCCATATTGATTAATAGAATTTGATATTTTAAACAATTATTTCCTTTATCAGCCAAAGTGCAGGCCCTTCCTAAGTTACAAAAACACTCGCATTTAGCTAAGAGTGTCACTTTATGCAGCTCTTAGATAAATCTGGAATAATATATCTTAAATAGATGTGGAATAATGGTTTTATCTCTAGGGATGATGCTTATGTAGTTCTTCTGCAGCAAGGGCCGGATTCCTTATCTAGGGGTCCCTGTCACTGATACAACACCAAACTGGCTCGAGCCCCCACCCAGTCACCTGGGAAATCACACACTATCCCCGGGTGCCCCAAAGGGCAATACTTCCCCTCTTGCAAGCACAGTCTGAGTGTAGAAAGAAACCTCTTAACAACAGAAGAGAGGTAACACAGCACTGGTTTGGGAAGCAGTGCAAACAGAGTTCATGAACTCAATGAGCAAAGCCACCACAAAGTACAGGGCATGTCCTTTGTCTCTCCCTTCTTGCTGTCCCCTGTACTGGCCATCATAGCTGCAATGTCCATCTCTTGGTTGGGGCTCAGCCAGACCCCCTCTGCAAGCTCCTGTCGGACGCAGGCTTGACCAGGCCTCCTCTGCTGCCTCCCGCCACCTCCAGGCCTCACTGACTCCTCACTGCTGGCTCTCACTATCTGCCAGCACCAGCTGCTTCTGGTTCCTGCCGTTTGCTGGCCCCCTCTGTCTACAGATGCTAACCGATCCTGGCATCTGCAGGCGCTGACCACTCCTGGCTCCCGCTGTCTGCTAGTTCCCACCAATCCCACCATCAGCTGGCATTGACCGCTGTTGCTCCTGGCATTTCAGGTGCTGCCCACTTCTGGCACCTCTTTAGTGGTTGTCAGTCAAGGTTTCTCAATCTCTGTAGTGATTCAGCTCTTAGTGAACTTCACCTGATAGGTAAACATTCTGCTGGCACAGAAGCAATGTTCCTGCTTTTAACAAACAAAGGACTCTAAAAGGAATAATTAGTTCTACCATTTAACAGTGGAAGGAAATCAACAACCCATGCCTGAGAGCAGCTCTTTGCCAAAGCTAATGCAATCTCAATAGGATAGAACTACTCACCCCTCTTTCTCCCACTGCAATACTGAAACATCCGTCTGCCACCCTTTTGGGGCTCTATTTAGGTGAGAGTGAATTTTTTTTTTATCAGAACAGGCTAAACACAGATCTGATGCCATTTGTTCATACAATCAAAGGACAACATTTCAGTACTCCTGCAGTTAACACAAAAGTGACTTGTAACACAATACCAGACACATTGACCATTTCCCATCATGCTCAACACCTAGTGAACTTATACAATTTGCTGAGTACTCAATTGAACTCAAGCAAATACAAAGCCTATGCAAATAACGTGCTCCCCTTTGAGCTGCTGGCCAGGGAGAATGCCACTCAGACCTTGCTTACACTTGCTGTGACAGAATACACCCATATATTCCCCTACACACTACTCTAATAATCTTTGTAAGGTATCATTTGAAAATGCATAATTTGCTGGCCATTACTGTCCTAGTAAAATATGTGTGGCAACATTGTATGTGAAGTTACAAGATTCCCATGTGTAATGTTATTAACACATGTTCGAACCCCACAGCCCTACCCAGGTAGAAGTCTCGTCTGTCCTAGACAAAGGAAGGAATGTGTGCTTGCTTTAATTTGCATTTAAGCTGTAAACAGGGTCATCAAGCAGGAAGGGAAAACAAAAGAAATTCAAACAGGTGGAAAACAAGCAGGGAATATCCTTCCATATAAACTCTTTGTCTCCTGGGTCTCAGCAGGAAATATTTTTCAAGAGAGAGACTGATATACAGCCACTCAAGCCAACTTAAGTGTGTCTGCACAAAAGGAGCTGTATCAATTTAGCTAAATCTGTTTCTGAATTGATTTAGTGTGATGCACTTTTTGTCTACAGACAAACCATTAGGCCAAACTCTTCTCTGGGCTATTCCTGAGATGGGGGCAGCTTCCATGCCAGCCCTTGCTTAGATCTGTGCCAATGTCACAATTTTACCTTTTGAATTATAATGTGCATTTTCACATGCTACTAACTCTTTGAAACACGAACTGTTCAAGCTCAGAGTTTACATTTCCATGATTGAACTCTAACCAAAGCATTCTATTTTTATGTGACATTTTGACAAAATCCCTTCCATTATTTGCTGAGTTAATGATAGAGAGAGGGAAATATACTTTTCGTGTTTTAAAAATTTCTAACCACACTTTTTTCCCCATTGGGGCTATTTCAAAGTGATACTCTAACATGGTCTGAAAAAAAAATCTTTTGCTATATCTGAAGTTATGAGTACTGGAAAAACTCATTATGAGACTTTCCTTTTTACTTAAAATGTTTTGTCTTCTGAGCTTTTTTGTTTGTTTTTCTTCCTCAGAAGTCAATGGGAGCTGAGAGCATTTCACAGGACCAGCTATGTTTGTTGAATAACAGAAAATGTACAGGAAAGTGGAAAAAATAAGGTAGCTGAAAGAACTGTGGGGAAACATTTAACAGACAAGTGGGAGAAAGAAGATTCCTAGAGCAGTAAACAAGAAATTCTCATTCAACTATGAATTACATGGATTAGGGTAATTCAAAGGGTCAGAAATCAACTTAGCTAAAACGGTGACATTATGTGTAGGCTAGACTTCAGAAACACTTCTTTGGAGCACAGTTCCCGCAAAGGGTATGAAGATGGAGAAGGGGAATTTTTTTTCTGCTATTTTATGCCATCAGCAAATTATGATGCACATGGTGTTGATTGGCTTGGAGGTGAGAGAATTTAGCTAAGGCTCTGGTCATTCTATACCTCTTCCAAACCACTTCATCCAGGAAGGTAGAGGGGAATAGCAGGCACACAGAACTCAGTTATTCCTGAATGTCTGGACCTATGTAACCACAGTAAAGACTGGGGCTGAAATCATGGCTCCATCGAAGTCAGTGGGACTTCTCCATTGATTTTCATGAAGCCAAAATTTCACCCTTGGACTGATGAAGTACACAAATTTTATTTTTCTCTTTATATCTATTGTGAAATTAAAGCTAAAAATAAATGAAAAAGTACTGCACTAGTAAGCCATCTTGTTTACAGTAAGCCTGATCCAGTGGGGTGCTGAGCCTCTTGAAAAGATGAGGATGGTTAATAATAGAGCTGGGGATATCTGAGGAAAAATACTCAAATATATTTGCAAATTCTGAATTGCATTTTTGTATTAGGCTGTTCACCTTCTTTTATCAAAAACCTTTGTGAATGAAATTCTGTTCACAGCAGTGTTAACAGAAAGCAAATTTTGGCCCCAGAACCAAGATTTGTTTAAGTGTGAAATAAAGTTGCCTTTGTGACAAACAAACTGGTTTTGGTAGTTTACAGAGGTCAGGTGATCCCATCAGGGAATGGGGGAGAAAAACCATATGATGTTAAAGTCAACATCCCCTTAAAAATGCCAAATAAATCCCAGGGATTTTAGCAAAAATACTACATGGATTGCAATTATTACTTCCTTCACATTACACATGCTTTCCCTTATTCATTCTATAATACCAAATAATAAAATATCACATATGTAATTACTAATATATTATATGCCATGTGGAAAGAACTCTCCTACTTAAGAGTTAAAATGACTGAAGACAGATCCATTTTATCAACTAGTGATCAATTAATTAATATAGTTAGCACAACATTTTATTTCAATAGATTTATTGGCAATAGTTGAATGGGGATATGTTTCCTTTTTTGTTTCAAAATGTACATAAATGAGAAGTCCCCAGACTAACCCCACACTGAATGTCCACTGCATTATCCACAATGGAAAAAAATAGCTGATTAAGAAGAAAGGGACACACACTCTTCAGTAGGTGAACTAGGGCACACCAAACTTTCAGAAACTGCTTTCTTAGCAATCAGCTCCACAAAGAACAATGGGGGAAACTTTGTTTCAGCTTCTGAGTGCCATTCAGCTCCAGTGCATTTATAATTCCTTTTAAGTGCCCAATCCGGTGAAGTTGTATCCTGAGCTCTCATTATCTTCAATGAAAGTTTAATTATTTTTAAAAACAAATAATAATCTGCAGTTCGCTCCCTTCCTTGATACATTGCCTTTCAGGTATACTTTAGGCCTAGTCTACACAAGAGTTTTGTTAACCAAAGTCAACTTTTTGCACCAAAACAGTGGTGGTGTACGCACTGCAAACCCCCCTGCCGACAAAACTCCCCTGATTTGGTGACAAAATAAAATCACCTCTATCACAGGCATACAGCTTTTGAGGCAAACTTTTAGCAACAAAGCATCAGTATAGACACCATGCTTGGTTATGTCATGGTAAATGGCCTGCAGATGTCCCACAATGCCCATCCCAACTGCTCTGGTCAGCAGTTTAAACTCTGCTGCCCTGCAGCCATCCATTCTTCTCCCCTTTAAAGGCCCAGGAATTTTTAAAATACCATTTCCTATTTGCTTGGCCTGGAGAGCTCACATCTTCCCAGCTGACCATGGCGGCTCTACACAGCAAACACTCTCCCGCTTAGAGCAAACAAGCTGTTGGATCTGCTGAGCATATGAGGAGAGAAGGCTGTACAGTCCCAGCTCTGCTCCAGCCATAGGAACTTGATACCTATGGTCCAATTTCTTATGACATGGTGGAGAAGGGCTATGAACGGGACACACAGCAGTGCTGTGCAAAAATAAAGGAGCTGCGGCAGGCATACCAGAAGGCTATAGAGCTAAACCATCACTCTGGTGCAGACCCAAAGACATGCCACCTCTATCAGGAGCTGGAAACCATCCTTGGCAGAGACCCCACCTCCACCACCAAAAGACCTATGGACACTTCTGCAGGTCCAGAGACAATGTACACCAGACTCAACGCGGAGGAAGAGGTCATGGACAAGGAGGTTGAGTTGGAGGACGATTTAGAGCAGGGGACAGGGTCATTCAGTGCTATGGGAAGAGAGGACCTCTTCTCAACCCCAGATGGTGTGAGCCAGTACCAACACTCCAGCTCTGGTGTGCAGGATGCAGGAGAGGGGAGCTCTGGTAAGTGATCTTTTTGAGTTGATGCTTCTCAGTTATATTAAGTACAGCTGCGTTTTGCTTTGTTGCATTCTGCAGTTGGTTGAAGGGATAGAAACGTACAAGAGTAGCTGTGTTTGCATGTGCTTCCCATTCCCCTGTACAGCTAAGCAGTGCGGTGGAAAAGTGTTTTAATACACACTGGTTTTTCACAGGAACCCTCCAGAGAGGTCTCTAAGAAACTTTCCTGAAGATACTCCCCAATCCTTTGCCAGAGGTTCCTTGGCAGAGCTGCTTTGTTGCTTCCCCCCACTGTAGGACACTTTTCTGCACCAATCAGCAGAACTCACCATGTTCTGGGTGTTCACCAAGCTGTGTGCTTGTCCAGGGACAGTGAGAAACAGGTGTATTTTTACTGTAATGAATCAACACTGTCAGTGCACTAACAATCATGCTTCTGTTTATTGTTTTTTTTGCTTCCACATATCTGCGAAGCACTTCCCCTTGATAAGAAAGTGACAGCAAAGGAGCAAAAAGGACATGTTTCAGAAACTGTTCCAACCCTCAAGGACAGATAAAAAAAGAACACAGGGCATGGAGACACAGTGTAAATAAAAATCAGAAAATAGAAAGGCAGAAGGAGAAACAGGACCAAGTGTTTGCAGATCATGAGTGGATGATAAAAACCATGGAGGAGCAAAGGAAGCTGTTAAAGCCCCTAATAACGCTTCAGACTGAATCACGTGCTCACCCCCCAATGTCGATACAGAACTGCTTTCCATGAACTCCCCAACTCCACCCTCACATTCCTTCCAACCTCGTAGCCGCCCTTGGTAACCTGCGCTCGGTTACTTCGGTAACAAGGAGCAAGTGCTCCTTGCTACTGACTAGGTCAGCTGTTCTCAAAGTGGAGAGGCACTGTGGGGGAGCCTCATGGGCAGAGTTCAGGGGGCATGCTGGGTGAGGAGCTGTACCGGCTCTATCCCCAGCTCCGCCAGCTGCTGACGCCCCTGCTCCCCGCTCTCCTGCCACTATCAGCAGTGCCGGGCTCACCGCCTGCAGCAGCCTCCCCCCACCTCCGCTCCTCTCCTAAGCGTTCTCCATCCCCAATGGCTGCCCAGGCTGCCAGAGCAGGGGACAGAGCAGGTTCGGCTTCGCACTTTGCGCAGACACCGCCGCCTGCCTCCGGCAGCAGGAATCCCCTGCCATTGCCCGGCATGCTCCCCACTCAGCACGTTGCCACTGCTCCCAGCAGCCACCTCCCACAGCAGCAGCAGCCCCTCACTGCTGCCAGGCATGCTCCCAGCTGCCGCTGCCACCTGCCTCCCACAGCAACAGCAGCCCCCTGCTGCTACCAGGCATGCTCCCCGCTCCCCACGCTGCTGCTGCAGCCACCTCTGCTCCCCGTTCCCCTGCCGCTGCTGCAGCTACTGCTGTCCCTGCTCCCCACTCCCTGCTGTCCCAGCTCCCCAATCCCGTTTTTTTTTTCTGAAGGCGGGTGGGTTGGCAGCGCAATTGTTATACAGAAGTCCACGGGGGGGGGGGGGTCCATTTAAAAAGTTTGAGAACCACTGGTCTAGGTTGCCCGTATAAGGCTTCATGAGTCAGAGGAGTAAGAAGTACGCCGGGTCTCCCACGATCACTATGGGCATTTCAACATCCCTCAGTGGAATCTTTTGGTCTGGAAAGAAAGTCACTGCTTGCAGCTTTCTGCACAGGCCAGAATTCCTGAAGATGTGTGCGTCATGCACTTTCCCTGATGACCCAGCGTTGATGTCAGTGAAATGCCCACAGTGATCCACAAGTGCGTGCAGTACCATAGAGAAGTACTCCTCTTCTTATTGATGTACTGCATCGCAAGATGGTCCAGGGATCAAACTTGGCACGCATATCCTATCTAGCACCCCACCACAGTTAAGGCATCCCACTGCAGCAAAACCATCCACTATTTCATGCACGTTTCCAAGAGTCATTGTCCTTCACAGCAGAATGCGATTAGTGGCCCTGCACGCTCGCAATAACACGGCTCCAACAGTGGCCTTCCCAACTCCAAACTGATTCACAACTAACCATTAGGAGTCAAGAGGTGCCAGCTTCCAAACGGTGATTGCCACATCCTTCTCCACTGAGAGAAGCATCTCTCATCCTGGTGTCCTTGCCCCACAGGGAAGGGGTGAGCTCCACCCACAGTTCCATTAAGGTGGCTTTGTGGTTTTGAAAGTTCTGCAGCCATGGCTCATCATCCCAGACCTGCATGACGATGTGATCCCACTACTCACCGCTTGTTTCACATACCGAAAAGTGACGGTGCAGCTGCTCCGTGAATGCCAAAAGTAATCCAGCATTGTTTTTTTCCATGGCACACAGCAGGTCAGTCACATCAGATTCCTGTTCAGATTTGGAGCTCATGATATACTGCATGAGCAGCCACAATGTGTTCAGAATACTGACCACAACAGTGGAGGACAGTGCAGGATACATCCTTGCAGACAGAGGGTGAGCGTACAGTAAATAGGGTCCATTGAAAGATGCCAGGAAACGCCATCAGAAACCAATGGAATGACAGGATGGAGAACACTCCATCGTGGGATGCTGAGCCCGCACCCATGATGCCCTGCAATCCTCTCCACCTCCCCATAACTCCCAGCTGCGGAAAGTGGCAAGTTTACAGTGGGATAGCTACCCACAGTGCACTGATCTCATTGCTAGAGCAACAACTGTGAACACACTTAGGTGACAATGAGTGCTGTGTGAACAGTCACAAGCATCAGTAGAGTATCTTCACTTGGTGCAGTACAGTAGTGCATCTGCATCAATATGTAGTGGTTCCAGTGTAGACTACCCCTTAGTTTGTACAAATGTGCTCAGTCTACAGAAGCAAAAACTGTGTGACCCTCTAGCTGTTAACAATCAGTCTTTGTAAATTCATTTAGCAACCAAGGGCCTTCATAAAAATAAAATCTCAATTCCACCAACCTGCTCTAGCAAAACCAATTAGCTATCTGCTCTATTTGTAAGCGCCCTGTCCTTGGATCACATTCTAATGTAAAATGTACATAATATATATCTATATTATCTTCCCATTCAGCTTTTCCAAAATGCAAGGAATTCCACGGCATAACATCACAGTTGTTAAATAGATAAATAGCATTAACACAATCAGATAAAGCATGAAGGATTATTTTTCTGAAATATACCAAATACGGCAATTTCTGAATGCGCAGTTACACAGCAATGCAAATGGTATCGTTTTAGTTTTTGAAGTGCAGGATCTTTAGACCAAATAAACAAAATGAATGAGCGGAGACTGCCTAGGCCCCATTCATCTGGCCTTAACCCATAGCTGCAGGCAAACTGCAGCCAGTTTGAAAGACAAGTAGGCAAGTTAGGCAACAACCAAGTACAAAAAAAAGAGAAGTGGCATTTTCTAGAGAATTTCAATGCCAAAAGTGGTGGCTGCGGGGTGGAGGGAAGACGTATTGTTTCAAAATAGGTTTTACAACCTGAAATCATTTTAAATGACAAAAGACATGTGATGCTCCCAATTTCCCAGTCCCTCTACGTCCACCCTCCCAAATTCCTTCTCCCCTAAACTGTGTCAAGAGCTTCCCCACCTCCCATTTTTAGGTCCCAAAGCTATTTACAAAGAAGGACGTTCATCATTAACCCCATGGTGCTTGTGGTGAAACTGAAGCCCAGAGCCTGGCCTAAAGCCACACAGCAGATCAGTGGCCCAGCTGAGAATCCCACCCCGGCTCTAGTCCTCTGGACCCTGTCACCCGCGGCCTGAATCGATCTAGCTGGCCCAGGCTGTTTGAGCTAAGAGGCAGCCTGGCACCCCTGAGGGTGGCAAGGCCAGCAGGATCAGTCCTAGACCTTGGAGCCAGGAGCCCGAGAGGCACCGCCCCGACAGAAGCTTCATGAAGGGGAGGCGGCAGGACACCACCGCCCCAGGCTGAACCAAGCCTCTGGCGTCTTCACTCCAGCCCAGGTAAGCGGCAGGTTGAGGCACGTGCTAGAGCACGAGGCCCGGAGCAGCCAGGGGCAAGGCGCGCGGGCCAGGGGCGGTCTCGGCCAGTCCCCGCGGCTGCTGGGCCGGCTCTGCCCCGCGCTCTTGTTTTGCCCGAGTCGTTGCCGCTGGCCCGGCCCGGCCTGGCCCCGGGCGGTGAGTCCCTGCCGCTGCCGCCGCCGCCTCCCGCCCAGCCCCGGCCGCTCACTGCCCAATGAGCGCGGCCGGGCTGGGGCCGCCCCGTCCGGCCGGCGGTGACGTGCGGGGCGGGGAGGCGAGGCCAGGCCCGGCCTCCGGCGGCGCGCTGGTGCCGAGGGCGGCGGCTCCCGCAGGATGTGTCCGCGTCTCCCCGCGGGCGGCTGAGGGCCGAGGCCGGCTCGGCGTGTGCAGGCCCGAGCCGGAAGCAGGTGCGAGCGGAGCGGGGCCGTATCTGCCCCGAGCGGGAGGGGTCGGTCGGGCCGGGGCCGGTCGGGGCAGGCCCTGTCGGCGGCGGGCCGAGGGGGCGGGGCAGGCCGCGCTAGTAACTCGGGCTGGCGGCGGGCACAGGCCCCCTGTTGGCGAGCAGGTGCCTGGCTCGCTCCTCGCCCGGCGCGGGCCGCCAGCGTCTCTCTGTCTTCCACGGCCTCGCTCCCCGGCGCCTGTGCCGGGCGCCCCGCCGGAGGGGCCCCTAGAGGCAGGCCGGGCCGACCCCAGGGGAGCCCTCCTGGCCGGGCCGCACTCCCAGCCCTTAGTGTTGGTCGGGTTCAGTGAAACCGCATTCGGCGTTTCTGGGCAGGTGAATTTATTGCCAGGAGAAGGACCAGCTTTTGGCCGTTGGACGAGAAGATGCTACTGAGTTTTCGTCTTTAAAAAGTGGGATTATGTGATGGGTGATTATAGGCTGTTTATTTCCATGGAGTTTTGTGTTTTGAAAGCTGCTTTAAACTCGTATATCTCAAAATTACTTAACTCTGATTCTGTGTACTTATACTAGCTATGCATGCATTTCTATTCAGATACCCACATTCCCTTGGGCAGAAAATTTATCCTCAGACTATTTTTAAGAAAAACAGTCTTCATTATTAGCTGAAACTCACGGTTTCACACTGATGAGACCCATTGCCGAGGAGCAAACTGAGTTACTATTCTACTTCGATATGTACAGTAGTATAGTTTCTTAAAATAATGAGATTACGGTACTACAAAACCTCACTAGTTTAAATCAAATCTTTACTTAAAATGAGATCATCCTGTTTTTCATTGCTTTGGCATTAGAGGCATGGCAATATCGATCAGTTTCATTCTGAAGTATGTAGCTCTTAAGGAGTGTTTATCTTTGGGTTTTTTATTTTTGTAAAGCTGCACTACCTGAGTAACAATTAACCCTAGAGAGAAGCTGATTGTGTATGTAACTTTGTCCATTTAATTAAATGGAAACATGTTAACTTACAAAACCCAGTCTTTTTAACTGTTTCTAGTAACACCTTAATTTTATTTTTTATAAATGCAAGTAAAAATAAAATCTCTGGGCATCTATAAAGTGCTCTAGGTACCTGAGCCATAAAATAAAAATACACAAAATAATAGAAAAGAAATAGTCATGAGTATAAGTGACAACTTTAAAAATCCAGGTTACTTGTGATTTATGTTCTTCATTTAGTTCTTATATTTCTTTCAGTTTAGAGAGAGGAAGCCAGTCAGTTCTTTTGCACTTTGCTTACAGGCCTCAGTCATGCAAGCTGTTTTGCATGGGCAGACTTCAGTACCTCCACAGAGTTCTATTGATCAGGACCATGTAGAAAAGTTTTCAGGGTTGGTGGCCATAGCGTGTGTCACTTTCAGGTTCATGGTGCTGCAATGTTTGAGTTTCAAATCAATGCCTCTGTTTTCAAAAAATATTTTTTCCATAATTTGAATAAATTGTTTTTTTATTGATTTGGGATTCTATAAAGGCTTATCTTTACAAAACTTAAATTGTGAACTAAATTTAAAGCAACAGTCTTTCTTTAAACTGACAACATTTTGTTGAGGAGGCAGTCAGTTCCATTGACTTGAATGGGACTGCTTGGATGAGCAAAGTTACATATGTGTAAATGTTTGCAGGAATGATCCTAAAGCTGTAATGAGGTACAAAACTGAATGTGGCATTAGGCCACTGTAGTTTATCAATCCTTTTTAATCTGATTTAAAGAAGAACAAGAAGTAAGGCAGCAATAGTGAGTGAAAAATAGAGACTTTTGCTACTCCACAGATTCTGTATTTGTCTTGGCTTTATTTCTTAATGGCTTTCTGAATAAATCCTTTGCAGAAAAGTAATTAAATAAAGAGTATGGGTTTGAGGGCTGGTTATTAAATAGCTGAGAGCTGACCTTTCTTTAAAGAATTTGTTTAGCTCTAGTTTCCTACTGTAATGTTACTGCAAAAAGAGTAAAAAAACAAAAGGCATTTCTTTTGTTTTGCTGATAAGTAAAAACATTTTTCACTCACTTCAAAACTTAGCATTATATAAAAATAAAATGAAGAAAGTACTGTAGCCTATGAATATGCTCAAGCATTCTAATATATATCAATTTATCTAGGACTGTTTAGTGTGTTCAGAATCAATATACAACCAACTACTTAAATGGTTGGGAGGACATTTTAAATTGTATATCAAGCAGGGGGGCTCCACTGCTGAATTTTTCAAAAATGCTGTTCAGAAATCCATACTTTCATTTGGAATACTGCCAAATTGAACAGTGGGGGTTTCCAGACATGATTAATATTCTTCAGGAGCACACATATTGGAAACATTAAGAAATAGAAAATATACCTTATGACATTTTTCTTTTAAGGCACTTGCTGCTCCCCAAACATAGAAAAGATCTTAATATTGAACTATTTAACTGTAACTTAATATTAAAAAGCTAAAAATTACAAACAAAAAAAAATCATTCTGAAGTGATGTAGTGCTCCAGCAAATAAAATTAACATTGATTAGAACACTTAAATTTCATGGTAAAGAGGCAACTAATATTAAGTGTGAAAGAGATGAAGTGTGTATTCTTTCGTGAAGTCCTGCAGTTGATCCATATGAGAATGAACTTTAAAAAAAAAGTCCTAAATGCTGAGGCAACACTGTATCCTGGCACTCCCATTGTTTGTTTTGCCAATTTTGAAGTGCACTGTGGTGTCAGATGGAGCCATCCAGAAAGAAGCGCTATAGCATATGTTTTAATACAGTGAACAATTTGGCAAGTTACTGCTTATTTGTGCAAATAGCCTTTTCCTGTAAGTTTGATTATCAGAGGGCATCTGACTCAACTGCTCTTGCCTTCTGTGTTGAGATTAATAACAGATCAGATTATAATAGTAGCACTATAAATCAAGTCATTGTCTTTTCACAGCTGTAAACCACAGGGGAAACTATAATGTGGCTTGTACCACCCTGATATTTAATGTGGAGATGAGACAGTAAAAATAATTCCCAGTATAGTATTCCACCATGACCTAAGTGAAGGCTGCCTTAGTCACAATAAAGCATCGTATGATGGGACCTATAATCTCCACATCATACTTTTAGCAACTGCGTCAGCTAGCTCTGTGATCTACATATTTAGTACAGCCTTCAAACTTCTGAAAAATGATCAGTGTGGCCCTCAGCTGGGGAACTTCTGTAGTTTGTGCATAGAGGCTCTATAGATCACTTGATTTTAAATATGGCGATTTCAGCATAGTTTAGAATATATAGAAGTTTTAATAATTAAAATGCTTGTTTCATGATCTGAAGCAAGAAATAAGTATTAAAGCTATAATGATGGAGGCATAGGATATTTTCTGGGGATTAGTGACGGCTGGATTGAGTTGGAGTTAATGTTCCAACTAGTCATTGAGTTGGACATTTCCTAGCTGTTAGAGGCCCTCAATGCAGTTATAAGCTTAAAGGAATGTCTTTTTTTTTTTTTTATTTCGTCTCAAGATGTGCATTGCTAATGCATTTTTGTTTACAGTGTCAGTGCTTTCCTAGCAGTTAATGACCAATGCAGTCTTGAACTTTATGTGATACATAAAGAAGCTGTCTAATTAGTTTGGCAGGAACCCAGTGAAAAACAAAAATAGAAAACACCTCATTTTCTATCATTCAAGGTATTTTAAGTGTCGTAAATTGTTGGGTCTGGAATCTGGAAAAATAGAGTGCCACCCCTGCAAGACTAATAACTTATGGTTTGCAGTCATAGAAGAAATATTATTGAGCTAGTTTTTTCTAATATATCTTTTTAAGTTCATTTGCTTTAATTTCATTTCCTTCTAACATTAGTTGATTCTCGTAGCCCTTTTACTGAAAAAATTGGGAGGCTGTTGTGTACAGTTGTTCTTCCTAATGAGAATTTTAGCTCTGATGTAGATCGGACATTTAGTGAGGTTTTAATTTTTTAGAACTGTTTTCCCATCTAGTTGACAAAGGTATAATGAGTTGAAGTTGCTTGTACAATATCGGAGTAAATGGCTCACTTAGGCCCCAGTCCTGCGAAGAGTTACACAAACATCTAACTTTACATAGGAGTAAACCAACTGATGTCAATGGAACTGCTTAGATTGTAAACTCTCTGGAGTAGGCAGTGTCTTTGTGTGCTGTACAAACAGCAAAGTACTGTGGGATCCTGGTCCATGACGAGGCACCCAGGCACTACAGTAGTGCAAGTAATAACAATGTTTGTGTAAAAGTTTTTGCAGGATCAAGGCCTTGGTCAGATTTAAACTTAAGAACCTCTTAGCATTCTGCTTCTCTAATCAATTGTGTACAAAGAGTAATTATATCCCTTCTGTAGATCAAATATATTGCAGATAATAGAACGATCATTTTTAAATGCTGCTCTACTATAATGTAAAAAATGTGACATATGACCACTCTTGCTGGGGAATTGATTGATACGATACATCTATTGTACAGCATTCTATATATATGCTTGAAAGCGAGTTGCTCATCCTGACAGATTAAAAAACTGAGACTATAAATTTTTTTCAAAAATTGTCCTTAGTTTGAAGTGAAGTCAAATCTAAGATTCAGTTCTTAAAAAATTAGTGTGTTGCATATGTTGTTTTTTTACACTAAGCTTATTGCATGCATTAGGGGCTCTTTGTATTCCTCCATTCCCCATCACAAGCTCTCCCTGTGCCACCCTTCTATCCTCTTCTACTTCAGGTATTCCCTGCAACCCCTTCCTCATGCTAGGGGCTCTGAGTTCCTTAGTCTCACCTACATCGTATGTGTTTTGAGTTTTTTAATGCCCACAACTCATTCTGGGAGAAAAATCTTTCTTAAAGATTTGGCTGTGAATTAAGAACTATTACAAAATTCACTTGCACATGTGGGTCATCCAAATAATTTTGTAGTGTCTAGCAGAAACTGAGAAAATAGGAACTGTCAACTGTATTAGATGGTGTGTGGGATGGGGGAGGGGGAATTCAAGTCTGGAGAATGGGAGCAGTAAGGAAGTCTTTCAGGATGCCTTTGCAGATTCCAAAAAGCAGAAAAATGCACTAATCATATTTTACACTGAAATTCTACACTTAGATGTATGTACAAGGACTTCTACTCTAGAAAATATTGTGGTTTAATCTCCTAATGATTGTGTCTAAATCCCATGCACTAATTTAAATGGGAATTATGTGGTGATACAATTGTTTGTTTTATCACAGTCTGTCTTGCTTGCTTTTAGGAATTCTAGTTATGTTTGCTTATAAATGTCATGTATCAATGTGTGTTTAGATTTTAAAGCTGTTGTCCTAAAGAATTGTATATTCAAGTCAATCCTGCAAAGATTTAAGCATATGTAAAACTACTGAATTTCAGCAGAAGCTTTAAGGTGTTGATTTTGTCTTATAAACCATAAAATGACTTTACTGGCTGCTTGAGAGATTGCTTCTCTCTGTGATACTATCTCACATGCCCAAGCTAACAACCCTCTACTTAAAATATGAGGAGGCCAGAAACAGGGCTTTCTCAATCCTTGATTTTAGAATTTCCAGAATCCTGGAATCCTTGATTTTAGAATTCAATTTTCATTGTCCCATCAGAGCCTGGCTTTGGTGACTTTCATGAAATCCTGCATCTACCTGTTTCTCTGAGGGAATGAGGGGGACAAGAAATTGATCAAAAATGCATGGAGATAAGATCTAGATAATTTTGGGATTTGGAGTATTTTTAGATTTTTTTTTCTAATACGTATTTGACATCTTTTTTTGATACTGTGTGTGTTCTTAACACTTGTAATATGCAAACTTGTTAGCAGTTGGGGGAAAAATGTAAATAAATAGGTATACACACTATTTTTTTTATTTTTATTTTTTTTGTATTTCAAATGTCCTCTTCAAAGTTTATACAGTGATGTGATATATGCTTCCTCTTCTGTATTTCTTTATATACAAGGGAGTACATACTGGTCCTAGTCTTGCAGGTCTTAGTCACCCAAGACTCCCATTCAAGTCATGGAAGTTCTGTATGAATGAGGACTTTAGAATCAGACACCCCGTTTGTCACTTACTTGACTTCTTTCTCACACTCCTCTATATGTGTCTTACTCATCTAAGAAGAATTTAATGTTATCCTTTCTTGACAGCACGTTACCTTCAGGAAATGGCCTCTTCTAAATCATTGCTGAATTTTCTAACCTTCACGTTTGGATCAGCAATAGGATTTTTTGCATGTTACATGCTGTTTAGTATAGTGTTGCAAGAACAGGTTGAGATCCAACCTCATATTCTTCACAATGATCCCCATGGTGGACACTCAGAAGAAACTGGAAGTGATCAGCTGGAAGGACAAATGAACTTCAATGCTGATGCTGGGCAGCATCAAGGTATTTTTGTTTTGTGTATTATAAAAGGAGAGGGAATGTTTCTACTTTTTTTTTTAAAATCCTATGCCCACATCCAGAATATAAATCCAGAATTTTGTCAGTAATGTAGATCTGACCCAAGTGTCCCTTTTACTTCTGTTGTAAAACTACATAGGAATAAGTATTTGAAAATAATTTAAATGTTTTCATTCATTAATTTAACTTCAATCTCGCTGACCTAAGAAAATATAGAGACTATGTTGGTTACCAGACTTCAGGTAATGTAAATAGGGCAGTAGATGGCTTTTCCTATATTAAAGATGACAGCAAAAGTTGTCCAAAACAGAAGCCTCATCAGATGTGCATCTATACTAGACTTCTTCCCATTCCTCTCTAAACTTTTAGTGGCTAGAAAAACTTTTTTTTTGTATGATTAGCTGAATCTTTTATATCATACTCTTCCATTTGTGTTCATACTTAACAAACACACTAACATATCCTGGAATGTCTTTTTTTCCCTTTAGATGAGAACAAAAATATTGCAGAAGGATTATATCAGAAGGTGAAAATACTTTGCTGGGTAATGACTGGGCCTCAGAATCTAGAGAAAAAAGCCAAGCATGTTAAGGCTACTTGGGCCCAGCATTGCAATAAAATACTATTTATGAGTTCTGAGGAGAATAAAGACTTTCCAGCTGTGGGACTAGAAACCAAAGAAGGCAGGGATCAACTGTACTGGAAAACTATTAAAGCCTTCCAGTATGTACATGACCATTATTTTGATGCTGCTGATTGGTTTATGAAAGCAGATGATGACACATATGTTATCCTGGACAATTTGAGATGGCTTCTTTCAAAATACAATCCCGAACAACCAATATACTTTGGAAGAAGGTTTAAGCCTTATGTAAAACAGGGCTACATGAGTGGAGGAGCAGGATATGTACTGAGCAAAGAAGCTCTAAGGAGATTTGTTAATGCATTTAAAACCAACAAATGTTCTCATAGCTCTTCTGTTGAAGACCTAGCACTTGGAAAATGCATGGAGAATATTAATGTAGAAGCTGGAGATTCAAGGGACACAAGTGGTAAAGAAACTTTTCATCCTTTTGTGCCAGAACATCACTTAATCAGAGGATATCTACCTAGAACATTTTGGTACTGGAATTATAATTATTACCCTACTGTAGAGGTAAGTTTTTCAGAAAGATTGTGTCCATTATATGAAGTACATTTCTGAAGTTATGTTTATAGGGATTACAGGATGTTAACTGTCTATTATTAAAATGTTCTGGGAAAATAAAATGATTTTGTTGTGAGTGCCTGAGACAGACTTAAGGGTGGAATCATTATATATTCCATTTATAAATTGTAATTTGAAAGCAAATACCTAGTGTACCATAAGAATTTGTTAATCTGAAATTACTTTTACGACTTTCATGTTGTAAAAGATGGACTGGATGCTCAGTAGGTCTCTTCTTTCTAACTCCTGTACTATGTGTGGAACTCGTTTACCACAGGATTCTGGGTTCTTGTTTGCTTTTGCTAAATCACATTAAAAGGCAGCTAAAATGTATAACTATTGTTCCTAATGTTACCTTTCCATGCATAGGCGTGCGCAGCACATTTCATTAGGGTGTGCACCCAGGGAATTTTATTTTTTATTTAAAAAAAATTTTTTTTTTAAAGGCGAGTGGGACTCACAGCGGAAAGTAACAGGCCTTTTGCTCTCCCCTGTGAAATCCCACAGCAAAGTGAAATTTGGCAGCGGAGTAGGACTGGCGGCGGAGAGTAACACTGCGAGATCTCACGTTCCCGTGCGCTGACAAGAGATCTCGCGGAATTTTACTCTCTGCTGTGAGTCCTACTCTGCCGCCGAATCTCAGGGTCTCACAGCGACGTGCGGAGCAGCCACGGGCTGGACCAAAAAGGTTTGCTACCCCTGCATTGCCACCCCGTGCGCACGCCTATGTTTCCATGTAAGCAACTGCTGTAGTGCCACTAGGTTATTATGCAGTCATGAATGGGAGGGAATGTGTGTCCATGGGACAATTTAAGGTGTGGTCCATCATAGTTTGAGAACCCCTAACCGAAGATGCTGAATTTCTTTTTGTAACTTTATAGGATACTGCTTGTCTGTCAAAGTTGAGGGGAGCGTGAGAAATTTGCATTGAGTGCAACCTACCTTTTTAGCACCTCTTGTTAAATTGAAAAAACTTTTTTTTGTTTTTGTTAAAATCAAATTCTGCCATTATATAACTGAATGTGAAGTCTTTACTGTTGACCTGATTTGCAGAGAGATGGAGACCCATAGATCTTTCTAGTCAATGAAAGCTGTAGTTCTTGAAGGTAATGAGAGTTGAAGGTACTTGTACCTCAAAAAATCTGATATATATGTAATCTCTGCAGGAGCCTTACTAACACCCTAAAGGTAAGACATATACGACTGAAAAGAACTACTTCAATCACAGAGTCCAGTACTGTGTTATCACAGGCAACCTGTCAGATAATCCTGTTCATAAATTGATCAAGCTCCATTGTAAAACTAGCTAGATTTGTAAGTTTAATAGCAATGGTAACTTTATTTGTAAAGGGAGTGGGAATAGAAAAAGCAGTCAGTGTTACTGTATCTGGAGTCAATGGTGAAACTCTCCCATTCATTTGGGAGCTGAATTAGGCCAACACTGAATACTTTTGAAATACCGCCCATCTTGTAACACCACCAGAGCATTTCTGATGTGTACAAAATGGAGCATGGTTGTAATAATAAAGTAATAAAATGTGCCATTTACTAAGTGGAAGAAAAATTCTGTTCTACTTTTAAGAGGCTAATTTGATAACACTGTTAGAGTGATATAATAGGACAGTAAAACACATGATTAGGATGAAAGGCAAAAAGTGACACTGGAACATGCATTGTCCCATCTTATTCCCAGAAACAAATATTTTAAAAAGAGATGGTTTGTGTGTTGTTCAAAGCTCAGTACAGTATTGTAGGCTCACCTGATTTAGGCCCCACCCTTGATTAAGAAGGAGCTTTTGAATTATTTAAACACAATTGCTCCTTAAACTGGTTTTGAATATGGCTTGCTGGTACGTATAGGTCCAAACTGTATCTAAGAATTGTGTTTAAAAAACAAAATTCAGAAGACATATTTGCTGCTAGCTTTGCCTAGTGTTGATTATGAAATATATAAAATAAGTACACATAATTGCATTTAAGTCACTGGGATGGTCTCCCAGTGGAAGTGGTGGAAGCAAATTGCTTGGTATGTAAAGGTTAATTTTTTTAATGTGAGTGTTTACTCCAGTTTTGGTCATCTTTAATTTTTCTATACCTGCATATTTTTATTCAAATCTCATTATCTGTAGTGCTGAGGGTGAGGGAAATATCTTTGTAGACATGGTAAGCTAGTGATTTTCAACCTTTTTAATTTGTAGAACCTAAAATATTTCAAATGGAGGAGCAGATTCCTTTGAAAATCTTAGATCTAGTCTGTAGACCCTCAGGGGCTTGTGGACTAGAAGTTGAAAACCACTGTTGTAAGCTAATATCCTTTTCCTTTTGATAAATCTGGAAGAGAATTTCATGCATGATGCTCCTTTAACTAATTTCTACTGATCTCTACCAAAACGTTTCTGCTTCTTTGCTAGTTCTCCTGTTGAATATTTCATGTGGATGTAAAAACTAGATCTGTTACCTTCAGCTCTCTGATTCCTCATATATTAATTTCTAATAAGTAGAGCTGCTAAACTGTAAAACTTGTTTTGTATAGGTGGGACGTGCAGGTATTTTCAAATGCCTTGTTTAAAATATGAAAGTCACTGAACATTGTATAATCTGTGTAATGCGATAGTCTTGATTTCTTTATAGGAAATATGGCCAGCAGCCATACCACATCAAATTGTGACCTCATATCTTACTAGCTAAATGGGATGGATTTCAAGGGCCATTAGATGCTGTAGGAAGTGATTCTGGTGGTTTAGTAGGTGGCGCTATTACTACTTTATCAGCATTGAGCCAGTATACTAGCATGTTGTTTGAAGGCACTTTGGAGGAGCAATTTTTGGGATTATATGTAAAACCTAGGTCCCTGTAATCAACATTTTAACAATAAAATGGTGAAATTCCTAATATTTTTTTTAAAGAATGGGTTAGCATTTGTAATTGGTGAGTGTAATCTGAAGGAATGACCATATGATTGGTTCTGAGATCTAATACTAGCCTTGCCACTGACTCTCACTAGATCTTGGAAAAATTTCTACAGTTTTCTGCCTCCGTTTCTCCATTTTGCAATATCAGGGGTAATACATACTATCCCTGTCTCATGTGGGTGTGCAGGATTAGTTGTGTGTTCATACTCCACTTCAGCCTACTGATTAAGGGTAGACCTCTCACAAGCACAATGGGGAGTGAGACTTCTAACTCTGTCATTGAAAATCTGTCCCTATATCACTAAGTGTGAAATTTTATTAGGCTTGAATTTCTGAATAAAACCAGTGTTTGTAATTTTATTTTGCTTGCTTTAAATTGCTCCCTCAATTTCAGTTGGATATGGTATTCTTCACAACTTGTCCCAAATATTTTTGTAAGCCAGTGTTAAAGGACCCAATCTCTCATGCACTCTATCAAAATCAGTTGGAGTTCTCCAGGTGAATTATTTATAGGACTGGGCCCAAACTATCAGTGTTTCACTTGACGGTGGGTGAAAGCTGCCTGTAAAGTGCTTTGGATTGAAAGGTATCTATAAATATGAATATATTCTATTTTTATAAATCTTTGAGCACTTATTAGCTCTTCTTAATAATAACTAAAATATGTATGTAATTGCAGCACAGATTCTGAACAAATACTCTGACATATCTTTAAGTATTTACATTCCAAATCAGGACAGATGGAGATATATAAAACATAGATGCACATCTAGAAGTGTGAAGAGAACTGTATCATAGTGTTTAGCAGTCAGTTCCCTTTTTAAAATAACTGGTCCACCCAGATAGGAGACCATTGATTTTATCATATTTTTAGCCTTTTAAAGTCGTCTTCTTGGCAGCAGTTGGCTTTATCATGGATCATAAAGGCATGAGAACCACTGAAGTTGCTGATAATGGAATATAGTGTAAATGTGCTAACACTCTTTGAGAAATTAAAACAGATATTTAGGATCCAGTACTAAAATATAATATTTGGAAAACTGAAATTAGCTACTTTCTGGGCTGAGTATTACAGTTAGGAAAAATAGAATTGCCTTACCATGTCAAATCAGTGATTCATCTAATCCAGTATTTTCTCCAATGGTGGCTAACTCCAGATGCTTCAGCAATAGACAATTATGGAATAGCCTAGCAATAGGAAAGCTTTCCTAACTTCAGGTAGAAGGTCTTACCTCCCTTATAATTTGGGATGTAATTAGACACCCAGTTATACTAGTTACTGTGTAAATACCACCCATTTTGGAAACCTACGGAGTTCCTGGCTGAAAAGCGATGATTTATTCCTTTGCCATTTTCTAATCCATAACAAAGCTTTACCTCTCACTTCATGACTGCTTGGTTTAGTTTACTGAATAGGCTCTTCAGAAGGACTTTGTGAAAGACTTTTTGAAAGTCCAAATAAATTACATCAACGTTCTTCTGTATCTTTTACTTTGTTGTCTTATTTAAAGAATTTTCTGACCAGATGTTATGCTTATTTACATGCTCTATCACATTCAGATAGGTGTATTAGTAGCATTATTGTATAGCCTAAGAGCCCGTCCTGGATCAACACCTCATTGTGCTAAGTGATGTACCAGCACATGTCTCTCTTATCATTTCAACCAGTTCATTTGAAAATGAAGTTTATGGGTCTCGACATTTGTAGGATCAATCCTAGTACTTCCTTAAAATAAGAATAATAGATACAAGACTTGCTACCTTCCAGTCCTCTAGCATAGTAATTTGATTTTAATGAGCTTGCATATTGTTAGGAGCTCAAACACTTCATTCTTAAGTTTCTTCAGAAACCTTCCATGAGCACCTTCCATTCCTGGTGACTCATTACGATCTAATTTATTCGTTTGTCCCTGCACTTTCTCTGACAGCTCAAATTCGGACATTATCATCTTCTATCTTATAGGTAGATCCCCAAGATACATGTGGTAAGGACTGATACAAAGAAATAATGTAGCTTCTGTGCTGTGTCCTTATTCTCATTAATTATTCCCTTTTATTCTGTCAGCTCAGTAGACCTACTGATTCTCTCCCAAGCTTCTTACTTTTCATATGCTTACATTTTTTTATTTTGGGCTTTTTTAGGGGGGTTTTGATTTTTTCTGCTAGCTGCTCTTCCTGTTCCCTGTTATGTTTTACCTGCCACAGTTTACTTTGTGTGAACTGCATTTCGAGTGTTTGAAGAACACCTGTGTGTTTCAACCTCTAAAACGCTGACATTTAACCATAATGCAGGGCAGACTTTGCTTTTCTGCCTCCTTTTTCATTTAGCCTCTTAACCATTACAGTATACTTATGCAGCTCCCATGGTGAGCTTAAGGATGATAATTTCCTCATGATAGGGTCTCATTAACTAGCTTTGATTCAATTGTATTTTTTTTAAATCTGTCTCTCAAGTTTTTAGTATCATAGTCCATTTTTGTATGTGTGCACAGCCCTTTCAATGAGAGTTTGACTAGTTTGAACTAGCACTGGTCAAAATATAGGATGCAATTTGAGGAAACATGAACCTACTTCTTCAAAATTTTGAAAATTTAATTGAAATTGTAAATGGGGGGGGGGAATTGAGCAACTTTAGTTTAAACAACGTGGCAGAAAAATTAGAGATGTCTTTAAACAAAGTCCTTTAGCTGGTGTCTTTGTTTTAACTATAAGGAGAGAGATTTGCAATTGAATTAGAAATATGGGGGACCAAGCTTAAGATGTCCTGGAAAATATGAGGAGAATTGAAGATAAGGAAAGGTAAATGGGAAGAAACATGGATGAAGGTTTTGGGAATGGGGAAATAACAGGCAAAAAGTGAATTTCTTTCAGTAAATGTAGTTTTGAAGTAAGGGAAATATCCTTTTCCCATATGTGGTATGGTGGTGAAAAGAGATAACAACCTTTATATACTAGGAGGTGTAAAATGAAGTTTAAAATTTTTGCAAAGCTATGCAGCCTAATCTTCCCCCGGCCCCCCAAATTACTAATTATAAACAGGCAGTCTGAAATCCCTAAAGTAGGTTTGCTACCACGAGCATGAGATAGATTGATTTTATTTTTTCCTTTTTATCATCATCCATCATCATCATCATTTTGAGTAAACTTAATCATTTTCACATATGACTCTTGAGCAGTAGGTCATGAGCAAAAAAAAAAGAAAGTTACCTACATATGCTATTTAGGTGAATCAAATCTTCAGTGAAGGCAAGTAGTTTCTTAGGGCCTGTCCACATGGTAGGGTAATGCGCATGATGAAATGCATGGTTTTTAAAGCATGCTAACATGTTGCACATTACAGTAGAACCTCGCAGGTATGAACATATCGGGAATGGAGGTTGTTCATAACTCTAAAATGTTCATAACACTGAACAAAAACTTATGGCTGTTCTTTCAAAAGTTTACAACTGAATTTTGTCTTAATACAGCTTTAAAGCTTTGCAGGAAAAATGCAGCTTTTCCTTACTGATTTTAGTAGTTTACGTTTACACTGTACTGTATTTGTTTTGGGGTTTTTTTTGTCTGCTGCTGCCTGATTGTGTACTTCCAGTTTCAAATGAGGCATATGATTGACTGGTCAATTCGTAATTTTGCTGTTTATAACTCTGAGGTTCTTCTGTAATTGGACTAGGTAGACCAAAAAATTCACTAGTGCGCTTTAACATAGTGCTGGCTGAACAAGTACTGTGTTAAAGAGGACTTTTAGTATGCAATAGCAGAATCCACACAGACCAATTAGTGCACAATATGTTAGGGAGTTTCTGAAATCGCATTCTAGTTGTGCTCATTGCTGCTCCATGTAGACGTGCCCTTAGTTATTTTGTCTCAAAAACTAATCACATATCACCAAATATTCTTAAGAGTTATTAATTTCCATTTGGGGGGTGATGATTAGTCAAGATAGCATGCCAGGGTCTGAGTACTCCATTTTTCCTACCAAACTTAGGCTTTGAAATGTGTGAATTATTGATAAAGGTGAATTGTTTGTTCAAGTGAAACCAAATATGTTTTATTTACACTTTAGAGAGAGTATTTTTAACATTTTGAGCACATTTTGAAGTATCCGCTGATTAAGAGTCATTGTTTTGTTTCTCCATTTTTAGGGTCCTGGATGCTGTTCTGATCTGGCAGTTTCATTCCACTATGTTGATTCCACAACTATGTATCAATTGGAATACTTGATTTATCATCTCCGACCTTATGGTTACCTATACAGGTACAATCCTGACTCACCCAAGAATATTGAAAAGCAAAGCAAAAGCATAGCACTGGATAATGATGCAAAAGCTAAAGCAGAAAACTCCAGAAACTGAATCAGACTTCTCGTCAAAAATAAAATGTGGAACAGTGCACTGAAAGAAGTATCCTGGAGTGATGAGCTGCTACATCTAGCTCTTATAGGACTCTAGAATTGCTAGTAGTAATTCTTTTGAATTTTAAAAGTTCTTGGTTGAGGGTCTCCCTCTGTGACTTGAAACTACGGGGTTTCATCCTGCAGTTCTTACTTGTGGGGATAGTGGGACTTTTTTCACATGAGTTAGGACTGTGGAATCATGCCCTAAAGCTTTTATCTGATCTGTGAAATCTGTTATAATATAAACATGAAGAATTCGTATTAAAACAAATAGATGGTGGGCAAGTTCAAGCATGATTATACAGTATTCTCTTGTCATTTCTCTGTTTGCCCCAGTTCCCCTTCTCACTATGTTGGGTAAATACTAAGCTTAGAAATCTTGAGCTATACAGGTCCATCACTTTGAGACGGTGATAATACTTGAGAAGTTTGACATGAGGTAACTAGGCTGAAAAGAGAGAGAGAAGTCTTCAAACCATTCCTGCCTTAAAAACAGACTTTAAACTAGTTAGTATAATTAGTGTAATGCTCTGCCCACTTAGATGTTGAAATCTGAATTACTTCCCAAATGAAATGAACTTGTTACTCTTGGCCTCATCTTAGACTTCCCCCTAGAGCCACTCTGTTCCACAAAACCATCACCCAGTTGACTTGCTTTAATCAGGGCAAAAAGCTCAGGAATAGCAAGGCTATATGTCTTGGAGTATGTTGAAGACATGGAAGATTGCATACGTGCCCGCTCTGTGCCTGTTGCTAGCTTATCATGTGTACTCCTTTCTTGAATAGACACAAAATTCATCCCAAAGCTTTTAATGTGCATATGACAGAAATAAACCCCTTACAAATGCAATTTCCTCCTCTTGTGTTCATTCTGTAAACCAAAAAGTTTGTGATATAACATCAAGGTCATGCAATAAATACTTGCTGTAGACAGCAAAGCATTTATGCACTAGCATACAGTAATTTCCAGATTCACCCAGTATTGTTGTTAGTTTATTTCTATTTAATTTATACATTGCTTTACTTTGTTTTTTGGGGAAAGGAGGATTGTTTATGGAAATGGTCTGGCACCCAAAAGTTACTGTTTTAAATCACAGTATAGGTTCTCTTACTATGAGTTTTGAATGTTCCCTATAAATTTCCTTTTATTTGACTGTAATATGTAGTTCCATTTCTCTCTGGAGGTTTTGTCTGTTTTATAGAGTGGCTTTTTTCTCTGCCTTCGTTTGAAATTTTCTCTGTTTGTCTGTCTCTCTTGTGAGTGTGTTGTACGGTTCTTCAGGTGAGCCACTCTGTATGCAAGGACCCTTTCAAAAAGTGCATTTATTTTGTCCACTATGTGGCTATTGGGAGTAGCTCCATGTCTAATTAACTAAAAGTATCCACTCATTATCTAATGTGACAAACTCTGTATTTTAATATATTGATAATTTCTTAATCAGAGGTCAGAATAACTATAGATTTTTTGCTCTCGTGATCAATATGGTATACACATCATTAGCGCAGTTTAAAGTTCTGCCTAGCTTGACATGTTGGCTGTCTTTGGTCCTCAGTTTGGCAAAAGCCTCTTCATCACTTCTTTGCTGATTTTCATCTTCATCATATTGATGAGTTTGGCTAAAACCTTACTACTCATAGACAGTGTTTTTATGAGGGCGTAATACTGGCGGCAAATGGCCTTACTAAAATGGTTACCATTGTTCTCCTTGAGGATGTTGCTAGAAGATTTTGTGAGATTTATTACTATTGACTCTTGAGTAGAGTGTCTGACTTTGAGAGACGCTAAGTTATTTGCCAACAAATATCACTTACTTACTTACTTTTTTTTTCTATTCTGCCTTGTGACATTATGGGAATAACCACGATATCTCATGAATAAACACAGCCACCTTTGTTGCTCCATGGTGTCTGAACATGGGATGTATTTCTAGTACCACTGATGTTATAATGTAGTGATTGCTTAGTTATTTCATATTTAAATCTAAATGTTCATGATATTTTTCACTAGCAGGATTGTCTCACATCAGCTGGAAGTGGTAGGGGCTTTAATGTGTGATGTGAATTGACTTGTAGAACTCTTTAAAGTTTGAACCTTTTGGGTAATTGAAAAGCTCCGCTTTTTATCTGAGATTTTGCTGATGCTCCAGAGGAGAATATTTATCATTCTTTGTGTTTCAGCTGAACTGCAGAAAGTGGTTACGATTAGCAAAGTATTCCCATATGTGGTTCACTCATTAGACTAACATTAGGTCATATATGAGATACAGCCAATAAGATTGTTAAATCAACATGTTAAAAGCACTGACAGCTATAATGATTAATATATTGTTCAGATTCTTGACTAAACCATTTTCTTAACAGCTGATGGAATTTAATGTAAATTTAACAAGTTGATGGTTTTGATTTAAAATTCTGTAAACTCAGCCAATGTAAAAGACCTATTGAATCGCAAATCTCTAGTTCCTTACAACTGTTCTCTTCCCTCACACTTCTTCAGTGTCCCTTCTTGACCTGTAACAAAAAAGCAAGTTCTTACCTAGGAGTAGATAACCAGTGTTGTAGTGAATTGGGTGGGCTGTGTGAGAGAAATGCAAATATCCTTCCCTAATAAAGTGTTAGTAAATGCTTTCTGAAGTATTTTTGCTATCTGCTAAGAAAGATTCTGCCTTTGTCCTCCACCCTATATGCCCAGAAGGCAAAACAGAAGGTTTTGCTTTCCAGTATCAGGCTGATTCTGCTGAGAAGTATTATTTAATTTTTTCTAAAACTGTGCTGGCTTTTCTATCAAATGCCAGTATCATTATGGCAACAAAGTTAATTATATCTAGCCATTATTAACTTGTTTTTACTTTGGTAGCCATTTTACCTGTTAGCTTTCCAAACTTGGCTTCCTCGTAGACTTTTATGTCAGAGGGCATTCAACATTGCACCCTCCTTGTATAGTGTTCTGCAGTTGCAAGCCATTGATTTCAGTGTCATGTCATCTCTTTAACAGCAAGTACATAGTGAAATGGGTACTTCTGCAGCCCGGGCTAGCTACCATAATGAATCCTGTAGTTGATGAATTGCTTTTCCCAGAACATGCTTTTGAAGTGCAGGAGCACAGGATGCCTTATGCAATAGTGCTTATTATTCCTGATTTTTAATTTTTAAAATGCCTGACTGTATTCTGTATTCATAATGTAGTGATTAAAACAATGCAATCGCATAAATCTAGTCTAAATTTATTTAAGAAAATTATCTGCCAGTAGGTTTTCTACAACCTTGGGTTTGTACTGAGTCAGACATATGGATTTTGTTCTTTCAGTAGGCTTCTTAATATTTAAGTTGTTTTGTTTTTCAGAAGAACATTCATTGGACATATGCATTCGTTTCCAGAGGCATGAGAATAGAATATCATGAAATTATCGTATTCTCTAAAGCTCTTACTTGAGAGCTGATACTGAGTGTTAGGTTATTCCTAATTGAGTTTAGCAATTTCCACTGCACTTCTCTGCCTGAGTAGGGAAACTCTCCAATGATACTCACCTTGTCTGTCCTTTTGTTCAAGTTTGCTTTCCCTTTTGAGTTTTTTTTCTGATCTTTCTGAGAATGCTTCTATAGCTCCATCCAAGTGAAGTAGTGTTCAGATAATCTTTTCATGTGGTGTTATGAGTTCTGTTATGTGGTGTTATGAGTTCTCAAACTGGGGGTTGGGACCCTCAAGGGGTCGTGAGGTTGTTATGGTGGGATCGAAAGCTGTCAGCACCTGTGCGTACGATGGCTGTGGTTTTCAACACAGTGCATGGCTGACAGCCAGAGCCCTTCAGAGCTTGGTGGCTGGAGAGCAGCAGCTGCTGACCGGGTGCTCTGAAGGCAGCACCGTCCCCAGCAGCAACACAGAAGTAAGGGTGATATGACATTGGGGAGGGTGCGGGGAGACTTTTTTTGGGGTAGGAGGGTCGCCTGAAATATTTTCAAAGGCGGTCCCAGAAAAAAAGTTTGAGAACCCCTGCTTTCATAAGTGAAAATTTCAACAGACTGTTGAACCTGGCGCTGCTGGAAGTGTTCTTTTAGTTTTACTGTATTTTGATAAACTGGGGAAGACAGGTGGTGGTATCTTGATAACGTAACTACCTTTGATATTAATTAATTGTGCACGCACACCATGTTGAGAATAGTAACCTTAGTATAAAACTAGGAAAATAACCTTTCCAACTTTTAGTCTGGCAAGAAAAAAATTGTGTGAACCCCAACAGATGTAGCATATCTTCATCTTACAGTGTGTTGTTTAAAATATTCTGCAAAATGAACTGCAGATGTTGCTCGTCTGAAAAATATTTTAAGGAAGACATATTGCTGCTGAGAAGTGTATTCCATTAAAATCAGTGAATGTTGTGAAATTTGAGACAAAATAGTTTCAGTTGTGGTAGATAATGGTTGGTGACTAACTTGTTTTTAAGTGATAACCGTAAACTAAGGTTTATTTTTAAATAACTTTTTAAGTGCCTTTAACCATTTTTCTAGTAATGATTTTAAAGTGAGAACTGTACAAATAAAATTGATCACACATACAATCATGTCTCCTGTGTTTATTTACCCCATTCAATATGGGTGAGCTTGATAGAGGCAAAATTCTATTTACATAGGCATTTTCTTACATTTTTTTAATTCAGTAGACAAGGAATGACATATTTTGAAAAATGAAAACCATCTCATTTTACACTTGTTTCCTAATTTTTGTTTGTGCTACATAAATATGCATGCCGGTACTTGCTTTACAAATTAGCAAACTACCTAGAAAACGTCTTCATTTTGTAAGTTTCAGAGTGTGCAGTTAAGCCCCAGTCTTATAACTGGATCCTCAATTTTCAAAGGCTTTACCTTTTCTGCACACTTATACAACAGTTACATTTTCAAAGGATTAAAATATAGCTTATTGCTCAGAACATTTGTTTGCATATGCAAGTAAATGGCCCAATCCTACAAAAGTGCATATGCATAACTTTGCTCAGTGAGTAGTGGAATTGTGATCCATGATTACCCTGTAACGTCAATGGAACCGACAATGCATGCAAAAAACGTGCCAAAATGTTAGCAGAACTGAGACTTGTCAGGGATTGTTTACTTCTAGCAACGTGACAAAATACAGTGCAGTTTTAAATTAAAAAGACTCAGCACACAGTTTACTATGAGAAATACAAGCCCGATGTCTTACGTTTTCCCCATGTGGTCCCACAGGAATATAGCTGGACCTGCACAGCTTTCCATTTTTGATTAGACAAAGTACGACTTTCATTCCACTGCATAATTGTAGGCAAAAATAAAAATGTATTGGTGTGGTCTGTGTGCATTTTATTTACAGTGATCTAAAGTCACAAAACTTTAGTTAGGCTTAATTTCAAATGTTCTGTACTTTAAAATTGCTATGTAACTTTCCAGTTTCAGACTTTAAACTATATGTTCATTATTTTCCATGTGAAATGTTTGTACTCCTGTCCAAATATGATCTGACTTTAAAAGTATGCCACACTTCTTGAATATAATTTTCCTCTCTTGCTCTGAAATGGGTATTGTACTCAAGAAATCCAGTCCTATAATTCCTCTTGCAGTTGTTTCAAAATATTTAATGGAATAATCTTTTAATTTGTCAAGCATAGTCTAATGCACAGGTAGATATCTTCCCTTTGGAAGTGCCATTTACATTTTCACATGATGCAAAGCTAGCACTGAGAGACCTGTATTCTCATTTTTTTCTTTACCATAGCTACTGTTAGCACAAACTTCCTGAATATAGTAAAATAATAATTGTTTCGCTGCCTTTTGTACTATAATACAGCACCTGTTAGTTTGGGTTGACTAGCTATTTTGTTATTCCTATTACTTGGATGTAAACACCTCTAACAAATATATAATAGAAAGTATAACCATCAATTTTAACTTGTTAAGCTGGAAGACATCTCCAAAGAAGCAAAGAACTAGAAGAAAAAGCTGCTGTGTCCAGAACTTCAGATAAGGGCTATTCTTTTATGTGCTTCTATAATTATGTGCTGTTATGTGTTTTTGTTCTTTTATGTGCTTCTATAACGTGCAGCCTGAGAGAAAAAAGTTAAGGGTACTCAGGCCCTTGCACAATCAAACTTTGTTTGCAGTTACAAGTCTAGAGTGACACTTTATCCTAACAAACATGGTTTTAGTGTGGCCAACATATATAGAATCTTTTAAATAATTTTTTAAAAAAAATCTACATGGCACATATTACATAAAGTTTAGAAATACATTTCCATTATTTCATTTTCTAATGTTGTTTTAACTGCAAAATCTTCGCCATGGTTTGATTCCAGAAAGACCTGTACTAGCCCACAGAAATTCCTGATGTTACATTCTATGCTCTGAGTTACAAAGAAAATTCAAACATACATCTTCTATTTAAGGAATCTTAAGTTTCACGAGAAGAGGCACTTGTTCTTTCCTCCTTTTGCCATTGTTCAGTTTCCTTGAAGGGCTCCCAGAAGCTCTAGTGCATCCTCCAGTCCCAGAGAGATTGGCAGGGGAAGGGGAACAGAAATGAACCTAATTTGCACTTAAGGCAGCTATATGAAATAAGATAAAACCAGAGTTTTCTGGTGCACACGTTTAACACTGTCCAAGCAGCAGTAAAGGGCTAATGTTAAGATAGTTTGGGTGCCTTGATAGAAAGAGCAGCCTTAACTGCAATTCTTGGTTTTGTAATATGTGGCTTTGGACAACAGAGTTTGAGTTTAAGAACAAAACAAAAACTTACTGTCAACACTGGGTAGTCAGCAAAATGTGATGTCTTTACTTTGGTATTCAGATTTAAATTGGGTGTGGCAAACTGAATTTGACCTTTGAACCTCACGCTTCCTTTCCTCATGCCCCATTTTCTTTTGCTCCTCCTCCTGTAATACCTAGTTTTATTGCTAGTGAACCAAACCCAGAAATAATTTTTTTCCTGCCCTCTTTTCAATTTTGAAGATTTTTCAGACTTCACTGATTAAGCTTCAATGTGCCATCATTTTTTCATATAAACTGGATGGGAAACAGAAGTTGTAACTTGAGTAAATAGGTGTTATTCATCACTTTGTCAGTCTTGAGCAATTGTCCCAGCCTTATGTTGGTGGATGCTATGCTGCTGAAAGGTGGAGTCTTTGGGATGCCAGGGAACCATGATCCTGGCCACTCGTAGTTTATTTAAAGATTTTTTGGAAGGTGTGACATGTCTCTTGAACATCCCATTTAAATAACTGCACTGTACTATTGCTCCTATAGACTCCCACGGAATACGGTTCCTTGTATGCTATTCTAGAATGTGTTGTGGTGGTGTGTGATGTTACACTGGTGGTTGTTACTTTTAACATCAGAGAATTGGCTGCACTTGACTTTCAAATAGACACGTGTATTATATTTTAGTTAGTATGATCAGAAAAGTTTGTAAAATGCTTTAGGATCAGCCTGTCTGGAAGAGGCTACATAAATGTAAGATGCACAATTGTGTTCTGTTGTTTGGTGCGGAATTGCTGCCCTGGGAGAAGGTTGTATTCAGTTTCCACACTATGTTCTGCTGAAAGCTTCATTTGAAGCAAAAGGGGGAAGCTTTTTGTAACAGAATCCTTCCAGGGGGTATGTTTACTTTTCAGCTGTGCACCAGGTGTTGCTGAAGACAATAAATGTCTAAATTCACTCTTGTTTTTGTGCAAAGAGCTGAACAGTCTGGCAGTAAAGCTGAGACACAGTGGTTACAAATTAAGCAAATGGTGAAGGTGATGTGTGACTTTCCCTGTGGCTGAGCTTTACTTTGGGGTACAAAAGCATAATAAAAGAAGTAGTCTGTCTCAGACCTCTCCTGGGTGATCAACTGGTGAGCAGTCAACATTTTATGTAACAGCCAACATCAATGTCACAACTATTCTGTGAAGGTAACCAGAAGTTTGCAAATACTTTTTATGTCTGCATATCTGGGAATAGGCAAACTACTTCCTTCTTGGCCTGGCAACTTCCATAATTGTAATCAAGTGCTGTTAAATAGAATCTGCTGGACACTTCAGTGTGGTTATTGCTTCACACACTACTGTGCATGCTGCATTTGTTTTTTGAGAATCCACTTACTTATTTAACAAACGCTTTCCACCATTGTGAATTTGACCTACATAGCCTGTGTCTCTGCTTTAGCTACAGCACTTAAGCTTTAACTCTGCAAACATGTAGGTCTGCGCATTTGTTTTTACATGATCGGGGCCTTGTTTCTAGTAAGTCCAAGCAGCAGTTCATATGAATTTATGCAGGGCAGGTTCAATGGGGTTAATTCCAAACTCCTCACAGGGAACAAGCTATATTTGTTTGTCTACATCCCAGCCCCCCTCCCAATAACTTTTTATGCACAGATATTTTTTCTCTATCCATAGGGTAAAGTCCTGACCCACTGAAGTCAATGGGAGTTTTGCCATTGACTACAGTGGTGCCAGGATCTTACCCCTACTGTATCTGCATTACACTGTAACCTGCTACATGTAGTTTAAAAGAGCAAAAGTTGGGGGGGGGGGGGGGGGGTTCTTTCCAGTAGAGTTAGTTAAAAAAACTGTTTAGGCAAACAGTTGTCATAGAAAACCTTCATGTTGGGGGTTGGAGGTTGTTGGAAAATATTCTTCTGCAATTTTTTATTTCTCCTCCATTTCAGGTTGTTGTCAAACATTTTGGGGGGGGTAGGAAATTAAAACAAAGTTGAAATATAATCTCTAATTGGCATTTTTCAACCTGTTCTATTTACCAGTATCTTCTTTCCAATTGTCTGCAAATGGAGGACAGAGCGGAATGGAGGTCCTGTCTTCTTTATACACTGTTCATATAAAATGATCTGTTGATTATCCATACTGTATGTGAAAGGGTAGTACACAGTCCATTTCATGTGAGGCAGAGGAGATGCTGTAGCAGATGTTGCCCGTAGGAAAATATTTGCCTATTCTATGTTTCAGAAAGTAAAAATAGCGGGCTGTTGCTTAAAGTAGTTTGTAGGATCTTTTTGCACAAAACTTTAGAGAAAGATGATGAACTTCATGTGTAGTGACTAAAGCATTATTAAAAATCTATTTCACCTGATCTAACCAAACTGGTAGCCTTTGCTTTTCCGTGGTCTGCAACGTTCCCATCTAATAAAGGGCATTTCTTGGCCCTTCTCTGTATGTTTATTGTGAGGGTGTTTTCTTTCCGCTTGCACCATCTTTTATTACTTTTTGGGGAGCAGGCTTGTACAATAATGGTTGGGTTTTGTCTTGAAGAATTAGTGAATGTGGATGGACCAATACTACACTAACTGGGCTACTGGGCTACAGAGAGTATCCTCTGTGGAAAGGAAAATGCGGCAGAGGTGGCTGAGCGTCCTTTGTCTCCTTGAGATGCTCACTGTAAACTGGAGTTAGGGCTTGATTCTGCAATCCTTACTCAGCTGAGTAGTCCCCTTCACTTGAAGTGAATTGACCACTACAGAAAAATCTTACTCCCTGTCCCCCTCAGAGGAGAATAAGGGATAGAATCAGTAACTCAGCAGAGGAGTTGGACTTGATAGGTTAGCAAGCTTCCTTTTGATTAACCATAACCTGGGCTATATAGCCTCAGCTGGAGTGTATTAGCATCAGCCATTCCTACAAACAGGTGATATGCCTCGTTTCAGGTGAAAGTTGTATTCTATTTCATTGATATTTAAATAAGAGAACCTGGCTTTCTGGTTAAACAGGAACACAAGTGTCGTAAACTTGTCCTTTGCCTTAGGCTGCTGGGAATACGGAGTTTCATTAATATTCTTCCAGCCAAGACAATTTAAGTGTGCCAGTTCTAACTCATTAGGGTTCCTCTTGATGTGGATTTTGCCTCAGGTTGCAATGATACTATTTTTTGTCATGTGGCTAAGAAATCACTACATGGAGATATTCTCCTGTAGGACTGCAAAGAAGGGGTCCACTTTTGTTTTAGCTCCTAGTATATCTCCAAAGAGCTATTTTCATTAAGTTTTAGGCCAGAAGGGACTATGATCATCTAGTCTGACCACAACCATAACACAAGGCCCAGAAACCATCCAGTAACTGCTGTATCACACCCATAATTCTTTTGACCAGGGGCATATCTTTTAGAAAGCACGTTTGTTCTGTAAACAGCAAAAGTAAGTATTGAGAGACATCGGTCCAGTTGCTGTGGCTGTTCTGCATAAAGTGGTAGAATCTATACATTGCCTGCTTCTAGCCCCCTCTCTCCACCCAGTATAGGGGTATATTAGGGCAGAGTGCATATCCGGCACTGTGCTGAGCTCTCATCTGGCATATGATGCCATAATGAGCCCACCAATGCTAGGGCCAGAGCAGATCCCCTCCTCCCCCCTCGGCATCAGATCGGGTATAGCAGCCTGACTGTAACGCTAAGCCAGCAATGAATAGATCTTGGTGCAGGAGAGAATCTGGACCATAATTTTTAAATGTGTTGAACTCAATTTAATGTCTATCAGAGGTTTTATATCCTGCATCGGTTTTTAACATTTTAGAACTCCCGTTCAAATCACAGGAGTTTTTAAAAAGCCAGTGGAGGATCTGGCCTTTAAAAGACATTGCAAGAACCAGACAAGTGACAGGAAGATGTGGGAGGGCAGAGAATGGGAGTGTGAGAACAGCAGGGTGGAGCATGTTAGGAAAGGTCACTGGAAACTATGAGGCAAAGAAAGGGTAGGAAGAGAAGTGGAAGGCAGACTGATCAGTGTTGCAAGGAAACTGGCAGATGGGGAGAATGGAAGGGTAGGAAACTAAGAAAAGAAGGAAATAAATGATAGGAGCGTGATCATAGGGAGTTTGTGCAGGGACAACAGACTGAAGGAACATGTAAGTGAGACACTTCTCCTATCCAACCAGAGAGGGAGATAAAATGGAAGATCCACAGTACTCAAAGCAAGGCAGAGGGTCAGAATAGTCCCCTCTGAATACGGCGCAGAGGCCTGCATTTTTTGCACATGGCTGGATTTTGACCAAGATGCTCACACAAGTTGGGGCAGGTGGGTGACCCTTGTAGAATCACATTAAGCAAGAGGAGAGCATCATGATCATCTAGTCTGATCTCTGGCATAATACAGGCCAGACTTTCACATAGGAATCTCTGAATCAAGCCCATAACTTCTGTTTGAACTATAGCATATCTTTATAAAGGGATCTAGTATTGCTTTAAAGGTGTCAAGTGATGGAGACTCCTCCATGTCCCTTGGTAGACTTAATCTGCTCCTAATTAAGAGTCTCAGCCCACTTACGCCTTTCTCTCCTAGATTAAAGAACTGCTTTCTCTTAGCCTCTTTGCTATGTAGCAATGCAGATCCATAGCCAGAGAGCACTTCTATTCAGTTCTTACAAGGCTTAAGGAGGATTCAGTTTTGGTTTTTTGGGGGGTTTGTTTTTTGGCTCTACTGTCCCCAGAAATTCTGAAATAGGACTAAACTTTTGCCTTATATCTATACAAAAGGCTAAGGCTAAAGTGAAATCTATTTAGTCCATTGTTCTGTCTTCACTGCATTCCCCACCAGAGAGGTATTTCAAATACTTCCACATCTGGACATGTACAGTCTGATTATTACTATTTATAATATGGTAGCACTTACCAGCAAACTGAGTTAGGTTTACATTGTGCTAGACTCTACAAATACAGATTACTACAGGATCCTTGCCCCCAAAGAGTTTACAATCTAGTTAAAACAAAGGGTAGTATATTATATCTCTTTCCACAGCAGAGTGATAGCTTGTCAACACTATCTTCTGTTGTGAGTGGGATGCAAAGGGAGGAGAGGATGGAAAAAGAAAAAGGGATGGATTAAGTTTGAGATGGTTTGTTAGGAATGCTTTAGATAATAGAAAATAAACAAAGGAATGGAGATGGCCATTGAAAGCAAAGAGGTAAGGGGAATAGGGCAGAGGGAGGGAAGAAAGGAGGGCAGGTAAAATAGGGCTGAGATGCTGATTGGCTCTTTGCTTGCTTCTCATAGGAAAAAATACACAGTAAATTATGGAAAACATTCCGCCATCATCAGTGTCTGACAACAGCTGCTGCAACCGCAGCTCTGTCTGCTGCCAGTTGAAGTTTCTGGCTAGCAGCCTACAGAAGTTTTTTCCCTAAACCTAGATGAGTGGGATACTGGAGCTCCCAGACAGAGGTATCTCCCCTGCACTGTTGTGGCACATGGTAGCCCTGCCTGAATCTCTCTTCCTCCCCCCCCCCCCCCCGCCAAAATCGTAAGAACAAACAGATTGGAATAGACTTAAAATTCTGCCCCTTTTGATTTGTAACCATATTTCCTTCACATTTTCCTGTCTACCAAGGTACTCCAGCACCTGTGCATCATTAGCTAAAGCAACTGCAGGAACTTAATGCATCTGTTCTGCTTGTCCTTAGTGTTTGTAAACATCACTAATCAAGATTAATTTTAAGGCCAGATCCTGAGGCTTTTTAATGACGATTTCAGACATTTGGGTAAGTATTTTCATAGTATTTTGCATGCCTCTGTACATTTGGATTCTGGTTGGAACTGAAGCAGAAATACCACGACACTTTCCAGAAATCTCTTGAGGTTGTTCTGTGTAAGTGGAAGCAGGAAGTAAGAATGTCAGAGAATGCTTATTCTTGCTTGATTTGTAGCCCAGTTTTGAACATCCATGAGAGTTAAATAAACATCTTAAGATACCTAAAGCACCAAATCTTTTGAAGTGTACTCTACAATAGTGTACAATACTTCCTCTAGCATGTAAAGGATCAGGATCTCACATCTTAAAGACAGCTGATTTAAGAGATGCCCTGTTTTGGATTTTGTTGAAATCATAACTGAAAGTTACAAGTGTGTCAAGGACAGGTAGGTTAGTTGTGTCCTACAGGTTTTCCTGAACATTTAGAAATGAATCCATCTTCCCCCAATTTTGAAGCTGGCAGCTTTTCTGTACAAACCGTGTCTTTGTTCATATTTGCCAGTGCTGCCTCAGATTTTAACAGAGGCCAGGCAGTGTATATTTACCCAGAGTAGGAGGTCTGTCAGGTCAATAAACAAACATTCTGTTTTGAAAGAGAAAACCATAGACACAAATTCTGCACTAGCTTGTTTAGGGTAGAGTTCATTTACAAAACCTTTGTTAGTTTCCCGTTCTCAGCTTTTATAACGGTTTCCTAAACATGAACCAAAGCTTCACTTCAATTCAGATATGCTGAACTTGTAAGTGGCTCTCTGGATCTGATCTAGATCTGATCTTCCCCAAAATGTTTGATTTGTGGCTTTGAACCTAAATGCAGTGAGCTTTTTATTTTAAAAGCAGACAGCTCAAGAGTGGTCAATATGACATTTTGGAGTGCAAAACAGGCCAGTATCACCAGCAGCCCTGTAATGCCTCCCAACCTAGGATCCTCACAAACAGCATGCAGATCACACTCTGAGCGTCCTCATATAGCCATCGTTCTGGTTCAGCAACTCTGATTGCAGCAGCCTGGCAGCAAACACCAGCCAAACTCAGGCTTCCATCAGCCTTGGTTAGTACTTGTCTACTGACACAAGGTTGCAGTGTAGGCAAGGGTACAATGCAAATAATCCTGTCTTTACTTTCTAGGTGGAGTCTACTCTGGGGAAAACATGTGGGTGGCTTTTCTAACCCTTATTCTTAGCTAACCTAAATTTGCCAGAGGCAGCTAAAAGTGGGAGTGTTTTCAAATCGTGAGACTCCGTTAAGTAATTAGTTCTACTAATGCGAAGGATTCTCCACTGCCTTGCCTAGTGAGTTTTCAAGCTAGTGCAAACTGAGCACAAAATGGTTGGAAACCTGCCCGGTTTGATTTGAGAGCATTACTTCCACTGAGCTCTCACCTTCTGCAAGGGTCAATGAAGTGCCAGGCGGAAGAGAACCAGGTGGTATATTCACCACCCATAACACCCCTGGCTGCAAAGGGGGCTTGTCTCTGGCACCCCCAGTAGCCTTTTCCTAAGGGCTGTGACAGTCTCTCTGAAGGTCTGCTGTGGCCTGGCCCACCAGTCAAGTCACTTATAGCTCAAACCCCATCCAGGGGAACAAAAGGTCCAGCAAAAAGTCCAAAACAAATACCTAAACTAATAATTCTTCTGCCCCTCTTAGGCACCACTCAAGTTCTGTTTCTTGGTCCCTGCAGACTCTTAGCTTGGGTTATCTCCAGCAGGATTCTTGCCCTGTCTCCCTTCCTCAGAGACCCTTCGGAATCTGCCTGCTCCTTGGAGACCAGATTGCATGGCTTTCCCACTGGACTGCAACCTGCTTGTTGTGAGTTGTTGTGAGTTGCTTTCCCTCCCTCAGGGCCTTCCAGCTCTCTGCAGTTCCCCACCTGAATGCTAGCCCTGTACAAGTGCCCTCTCAGGGCTGTCCCCTACCTTACATGGAGTTATCTGCCTGCAGGAGGATCCTGCCTGCCCTGCAGTCCCCCCCATCCCAATTCCATTTGAGCAGCCCTTCCTGATTCCCTGCAGCTGCCAGCACTCATCTATACAGCTGAGCCCTCAGCAGCTGGGCCCAGGCAGAGAGAAGAAAGGGCAGGCCACCAGCACCTCCCTAGCTGCAGCGGGCTCTCATAGGCAGCTACCGCGCTGCCGAGGCGGTGACCCTGAGCGGCCACTCTCACACGTGTGAGAAGCGGCTCCGTCCTGCCTCCTCCTCTCCCTTCCTGGGCCCAGCTGCCAGGGAAAGGGGACAATGAGCTGGAAATGAGCCATGGGGGAAGAGCAGCAGCAGGACAGAGCCCCACCCCTCTCCCCTGCAGGTAACTCTGGTGGGGAGAGTGTGGTGGCCCCGGCCCAAGGCCAGGGGCAGGGTGGAGAGTTGCGGGGGAAGGTGCTGAGAGTAGGGTCCCTCCCCCTGCCAGAGGCCACATGTGGGGTGGTCACATGGCCCCATTGTCCCTTCCCCTACCAAGGAACATCATATGCCAACCATATGACAACTGTTCATTGGCCAATGAAGAGATTTGTGGGTCTCCGTCTCGTTCCTAATAGACGTCACCAAAACCATCATTACAACAAGCGCTTTTTGACCCCTGGTTGGAAAGACCAGCCACACAAAGGATTGTGTAAGTGTGATGATTCTCAAACCCTCTGGCCCCAGGAAGAGGACCCTCCGGCACAGCCTGTAATCTCAGTGGTGGGATGTTGCATGCCCCACTACTGCCTGTGACGTTCCTGTTCCGGTGACCGAGAACTTCAGTTCCTAGCGCTGTAAGTGCAAGACCTTTCATGGTAAATATATTAATTTACCAACAGCTTAATTTACATAAAAGATTATACTAGCTGTATGATTTAAGAGTATTATGGAACTTGATGAAGATGAGCTGAGCAATGGGAACCTCTTTTTCTTTTTCTAAGGTGGTGGATTTAGTACGTGTTTTTCCCGAGTTTGTTTCAAAGATCCACTTGTGCTGATGGCAAGAACACAGCCTTGGATAGTTCTCATCAGCCTCAGCGAAGAGATGGAAAGGACAGGGCTTCGCCAGCGTTAGTATTTAGGAATTTTGAGTATATTTTAGTTCTGTTTTCACCATCAGGCCTCGTTAAATTGAGGAAGTAGAGCAGTTACAAGACTGAGATCCTTAAACAAGTGTGTGCTTTTTTCAGAAAAGGGTGGATTTGTTGCTTTCTGCTTATGAAGTGTATTAATGAAGCAGATAATTCAGAATCAAGTTTTGAGAAATTTCCTCTTGGAAAAGCACTTTTTAAACTTACAACCTGAATGTATGGCCATGTATGTGCTTGGGAGAGAAACGTATTAAGCTAGTAACCCTTCAACATATTAAAATACCGGAGGGTGGCAAAGCTTTTCTGAGAGAAACCAGAAATCTGTGCATAGTCCTAAAGCCTTTGCAGACTACACTGAGTTTAACAGGACCCTAGCTAGTACAATTTACAGACTAGCTAAAAGTGTAGTTGTGGCCTGTAGAGGGAGCATCTGCATTATGATCCCCAGAAGAGAAATGTCAGTATGAATTACACCAGATATCCCTTGAAAACACATCTGTCGGTAACATTAGCAGAGAGAGAGGAACCTGACACCAAAACTGACTAAAATGGGAGAACAAAATGTTTTTTCTCTCAGGTATTACACTGTCTCCTTGAGGCACTCCATGGCTTTCCAAAATCTAACAACAGTTTCTCTTTGAACTGTCCCAGATACTGTCCTCAAGAGAGAGAACTGCTGCAGCATAGGTTTTCTATGGGCAGCTGCGATATCCTGTATTTCGTGTGTGTGTGTGTGTGTGTGTGTGAGACTTACAAGATAAGCACTGCGGAAGCCCATCCAAGGGCAGGGAGAGGCTGTGGACAATTGACCCAACCATCTATTGCAATGCAGCTGCATCACCTGCTTCACATCCCTTCCAAATAAAAACAACAAAAGCCTCAGAGGGGAAGCTGGTGAGCTCCAGCACCTAGCAAGAAGGAGAACATGGTGAGGGGCCTTTTGCCCACTCCCCAGCTCTGCACTGCTCCCCCATTCTTGCTCTTCTTGAAGGATCTCTCCACATTTCTTGTTCTTATTCAGACAGGGCTCCTCCTTGTTGGTTTGGTCCAGCGTACCTGCTGTTGGATCTTCTGGGCTGGAGGTTGGTTCTCACTAAGGGAAGGGGAAGGTCTTAGCCTGGCAGGTGCTACAAAAGTCATCTCCTTGCAAGTGGAGGCATGGAAACCTCTCTTGGGGATTCAGCTCCTCATCCTCTTGGGAAGCCTCAACCCCTTGGTATTTTCTGGATGGGCCTGTGACAACAGTCTTGTGTAGGGAATTATAAGGGAATTCCTCTGATGTGTTCCTTAATGAGCTCTTCCACTTCCTTTGCACTCAGATGAGAGTGAAACCAAGTGAAAGGGGACTACAAAAAGCTCCGCCTGCTGCAAATGCCAAAGAAATGGGTTATAACCCCATCAGCTTCCTTCCTTTAATACTCTCCATTCCTCTCTGTTTCAGAGCCAGGAGGTTGGGATAATCCAGGGAAGAACCCATTCACCAACAAAGTTAGACAAAGGTGTAGAAATTGTCCTTCCTTCCCTTCCCCACAACATTCATTTGCCAGTTTCCCACAAGGCATTTTCAGGGTAGAAAACAAAGTTCTTTTTCTCCCAGATGGTCTAGTTTGGATGAAGTTATCAGGGATAATCCTCTTCAATCTTAAGAGCCTGTCCAACAATAAATCAGACAAGCAAAAGATGACAGTAGTTCCCCAGCATATATACAGGCTAATGGCTCCTGGGAGTCTCTTAAGTATTGAGACAGCAGGGTTGTTTTTTTTTTAATTTTATTTTGGGGGGGAGGTGCGGGGGGAGGAGGGGGAGATTATTCTATTATAGGTGGAGTTGGTATAATATTCATAAGTCATGTTTTCTAAACCTTTAGTAATATTTGTTGCTCTTTTCTGGACTTTCTCCAATGTGTCTGTCTTTTCAGAAATGTGGTTCCCAAAACTGGACACAATACTCTTGTTAAGGCCCAATCAGCGAAGAGTAGAGCAGAAAGATTATTTCTTGGGTTTTGCTTACACCACTCCTTTTTTGCAACAGTCTGACACTATTGACTCATTGACTCCCAGATCCCTCTCTACAGTACTCCTTCCTAGCCAATCTTTCCCATTTTGCGTGGGTACAATTGATTGTTCTTTCCTAAGTGAAGTACTTTGCATTTGTCTTTATTGAATTTCATTCTCTGTACTTCAGACCATTTCTCCAGTTTGTCCAGATCATTTTGAATTTTAATCCTAGCCTCCAAAGCACTTGCAACCCTTCCCAGCCTGATATTGTCCATAAACTTTAGAAGTGTACTCTCTATGCCATTATCTAAATCACTGATGAAGATATTGAACAGAACTGGACCCAGGACCAATCCCTGCAGGACCCCACTCTAAATGCCCTTCTGGCTTGACTGTGAACCACTAGTAACTACTCTCTGAGAACAGTTTTCTAACTAGTTATACACCCAGCTTATAGTAGCTTTGTCTAGGTTGTATTTCCCTAGTTTGTTTATGAGAAGATCATACAAGACAATATCAAAAGACTTAAAGGTTTTATTGGAAGCTAATGTTTCAATGAACAGTACAGGGTTTACAACATGAGAGCAAGAGGCATCCAGGTGGGGGTACGGGCTATCGGTGGGTACAGAGTCATTGGGGGTCGGGGAGCAGAGCGAGATCATAGCCCGAGGTGTCCTGGATGGGGTGAAAAGCGGGGGTTTACAGTGCAGGATACATAATGGTGGTGGGGAAAAGGTTACGCGTCACAACGATCGCAAGGGGTGCGGAAGGGGGTGAGTTCATAAGTTCATGACGACGTGGTGTCCCCCATGGGGTCCGTGCTAACGTCAAGATATACCCTATCTACCACTTGCCCCATCCACAAGGCTGATTATTCTGTTAAAGAAAGCTATTGTGTTCGTTTGACACTATTTGTTCTTGACAAATTCAAACTGACTGTTACTTATCACCTTATTATCTTCTAGGCATTGGCAAGTAGATTGCTTAATTATTTGGTCCATTATCTTTCTGGGTACTGAATTTAAGATGACTGGTCTGTAATTTCCTGGAAATGTTAGAGTCAGATTGCCCATGCAACTTTAATTTGGTCCCCTTGGAGGCATATGCATTATGATGATGACACACTATTTTTTCCACTGGATCCCTGTCATTGTGACACCAACATTAACTCAAGCAAGTGACACCCCTCTTCTAAAACTAGAGGGAGGGGTATATGAACAACTTATGTGGAGCTTATGCAGCAAGAGGGGATGAGCTCACAACAACATATTATTTTTGTGGGACTACTGCCTACTAGTCAATGTTTATAGGATTGGACTCTTATTGAGGACAGGAGAGAATTTGGGGCACTGTTTTTAAAAGGGAAGCTGAGAAGTTAGGGTTGTTTGTTTTTGTTTTTAACTCCAAAATATAGAAAAAAATCTTGCATCATTATATTCTGTGAGAAGCATGCCTAGCTGGGCCTAATAATTTCAAAGCAGCAATACTCAGCTTAAATATTAAAATATCTATTGGTATACATAAAACCAATCCTGTTGTTTTGTACATGTTTACAAAACAGTATCTAATTATCCACAAGAAATTATGTGGAAAAGGTACACTTACAGGTACACCTAGATAGCAGTATCCTTTCAGTCCCATTGGTCCATGTGTACAGAGAACCTTGGCTGGCCTGAATACAAATAATAAATCAAGCATCATATGAGTACGGACCTGTACACACACACGTTGTCTGAAGAAACTACTCGAGATGCTTTGGGGGAAAAGAGTGCACAATATGGACAGTGGAATATGGGACAAAATAGTAAAGCTCTAGCATTTGTGTATTAAAACCCTTTTACAAGAGATAGAAATGATTGTTATGAGGCAGAGTGGTGATCACCATGGACTAAGATAAACAACACTGGAGGAAAAAATCCCAAAGGTAGTAAGCTATTTTGGACATTTCTATGACGTGGTAGAGCTGCTGATTATTAGGAAGGTTTATAGTCAAAGCTTAAGTTTTCAGCTGGTTGGTTCAACTAAAAAGACGTTGCTCAAGTAAGGCCGTAGAAATGTACATTTATAGTACCCTAATTACAAAAAAGGGAGAAGACAGCGCCCTTAATGGAGTACAGGAAGAGTTGGTGTTTGGGGATGGAAGGGAGGAGAGGATGTACCTTTGGAGGCCCATAATGAGACTTCAAGAGAGCCTGAATTGAAAGGCTCTCATAATAAATCTGTTGATTACTAATTATGGAGAAGCTGAGTGACTCCATAGTTAAGGTTGGGATCTCTTAAACTTACTGCAGGAATTCAGCCACTTTTTGTGTACACAGAACTGTATCTGCCCTTCATTTTCATTATATAATCTGAAGAATGCATGACTGTTCTGAACATATTCAAATAAATTGTTTAATTAGCTTCTGCATTCTAATTATATGAAATCTGGCTGTAAAAACATTCAGATTATCATTTAGGCCTCAGTATTTTAAAACCAATGAATTGTAGAAAGTCCAGAGTTTGTATATACATTGGAATTTCCTGAGATTGCTTTGTTAATTAACACCCTATGAGTGACATGCATTATAAAGGAATTCTTATGAGATGCAATTAGCCAATGGTGAACATAGTTTACTTTGACTACTTCTGCTGTCTGATGGGGAATGTGAAAGCATTTTTGTAGGGTTTACAGGGTTGCCAACTCTTGCATTGTTTTATTTATTTATTGTGCTGTGCGTAATGCAGTTTTGGCTCCTACTGCAGCAGTCTAAGGGCAAGCTGAAGAGCTCCAGTCATCACACAATGTGAGGGAAACATTAAAAGCATGAATGACCTCCTCTCCCACCCCCTGCTCCAGGAGACAGCATGCTACAAACCCAGAAACTATGAGTTCTAGTCCCAGATCTACCACTGCCTATAATTAAGATTTCTGGGCATTTCAGCTCTTCATTATGTACTATAATCCCATACCTGCTTTGCAACCCCAATACCACTTCCCTATTAGTTTTCCTGCCCAATTTCCCCTTTCTGTAATTAACACTGCCACAGCGGAACACTGCCAACCCACACAGTGCACATAGCCTTTTCCCAAGCAGCTGCCATCACTACTTGCCCTCATACAGCGCTGTGACCTGTTCATGCGCAGGGTAGCCACCTCATAATGCCAAGGTCAGGGCAGTCTGTCAAAGAAGAGCAGATTCTCCCAGCACTGATGAGTGACACTGCAGTCAGACTTCCCACCCAGCCACAAACAGTGCTTCTGATTCCCCTACACTGGTTATCAAGAAGCCACTATACAAATACACACAGCCCCCTTTACTGCATTTCAGTCTCTGGCTCCCAATCAGCCACTAGGTCCAGTAAAGAAACCAGTTGGTTAAATTCTGTGCTCTTTACTAAAACAGTTCCCTCTGATCCCAAAGGACCACCCACAGTACCAGATCACTATAAGTTTGGATCTTACCCAAAATACCATGCTGCCAGCCAATCCTTTAGTAACTAAAACTAAAGGTTTATTATAAAAAGAAAAACAAACAATAAGAGAAGTGTTAAAGGATTAAACCAATCAGACACATACAAATAATTTAAAAGTCCATATACATCAGGTTTCTAGAAGAATTGTGGAATTGCAGGCTTGTATAGTCCCTCTGGTATACATCCAGTACCTGGATGGGTCTAAGTCCTTCGGTTCAGTTGCAAAATGAATTGATCCAGAGGTGGGTAGGTGGACAGGAACACAGACAAAATGGTTTCAGTGGTTTGATCTTTTATACCCTCTGCCTCTGGACATGTGCCCTGTGGACATTTACAGGAACTAAAATGGAGTCCAGAGTCACATGGGCCAATCCTGGTAACTCTTCAGGGATGCCTTTAGTTCCTTCCTGGCCCTTTGCTTCTGTAAAGGTCTTGATGGGCTATTGAGTGGGCTATTGTCATGCCGCCTCTCTGTCTGGGGTGTGTCTTCTACAGCACACTTTGAGATACAGGTATATCAAAGGTACCCATAACTTCCATTACACATATAACACATGAACACAATATTATCTGCTTACTCAGCACATTATAGCCTTTCTAACAGTAGCTGACATGGCGTATCTTACATGAATCATTGTGATTTTGACACCTCCCTCCCATCTAACCAGTGTGACACCTCCAACTTGAGACTGGTGTAGAAGGGAGTAATCGGACCTCCTGAATACACCTCAAGGGCCCCCTTAATCTAGTCAGCATGACAAGCGCAGCAACAGGGAACCTAGGGAGCATGCCCCCCAAAATTAGTACCTGTCCCAATTCCAGAAATTTCTGAGTAGGGAGAGCTAATTGTGTATCTGCCTAGGAACAATGACCTAGATTCCTTTACGTACACCCCATCCATGGCCCCACAAAATTGTGGGACCTCCTTATCCACCTCCTCCTAGCCCTGGCCAAGGTGATCATCTACAACATCAGGAACACGGAGGATGGCTGAGGGGGTGCCCTGCGACTGTGGGGCCTATTTCCGTTCCTCTATCTGTTCACGCATCCGGGCAGAGGTCCTCTGGGCAGTGTCCGCTGGCTCCCTAGACACCTTCAAGGAGCAGTGGGCTTTGTCCGGGGTTCTCTGCTCAGTGTCCCCTTCCAGTTCCCTCCATCTGACCCTTTGACCCCCACACCTGTTTTTTCATTAGTTGTCCCCCACAATTAGTTGAGTCCCAGGCCCAGTGATTCCTCCCCTTAGGCTGGGGAATGGGCCTTCGGCAGTGGGCAGGCTCGCACCTGCCCACTTCCTGGAACCCAAATAGTAACAGTGACTTAGGCACAATTCATTCCTATCCCTCCCCAGACCTCTTAAAGAGATATCTCCCTGTTAGGCATGTGGATTACACAAGGATCCTGGAGTAAATATACCAGCTATCACCAATAATTTTATTTTGATGTTAATATGTTTTACTGATTGTTTGGTTAATGGAAGCTGTCTCTTTAGAAGCAGGGTGGAAGCCTTACTATAGGGCTTCTTTGAAGACGAGGGAGAGTAAAGTATGTGAGCGTTTGCCTGTGTATCCAGAGAGAGGATGACCCTCTCCTGAGTAGGCTCCAAAAAGGTCAGGGCTTGATTTAATCAATTCCTCTCTATAAAAGCCCACCTTCTTCTCCAAGAGGTAACAGTAGGACGTATTGGGGAATGGGGGCATCAGGGCACTGCTAATCAATTATACGTTACAGATCACCAGCATGAATCCAATCCAACTCAGCAGGGATTACAATTTTTCCCCATGTTATGGATGGATAGTGGCTCTCGTATGAGAAGTTTGGCCTGTGACGGTTGGTGCCCATGGGGAGCATCACCTAGTAGTCAGCAAGTTAGGCCCTTCAAAATGCAGAGGGCAGTTTAGTACGGAAGCCCAGGCCCACCCACTCCATCAGGCTCCAGCCCAGGGCCCTGTGGGTGCTATCAGAGGTCTGGTACCCAGAAGCACCTTAAGCCTTCCCTCCCTGGGCCACTTCCTACCACCGCACTGTTGTCCAGAAGCTATCATAGGAGACTGTGAAGGTGGTCAGTTCACCACATGGCACCTCTTCATAGGCAAGCCTGGCAGGGCAGTTCTCTCTCAGGGGTGGTGGCCGCCTCTTCCTGTGACTTGGCTCTTTGATCATGTCAATTCCAAATCTCTCTCCCCTTCCTGGGCAGTCCATAACCAAACCAAGAGCAATTAACTAGTGTGCAAGAGGAAGAAATGCCTCCCTCCCCGGCTATAATGGAAGAAGGGTCCTCCTTTCCCTCAGGGAGAGCCCTTCAGGCAGTTTTTCCTGGGAGAGATCCTGCCTTCCCTCAGCCCTTTCATGAGGAACTGCAAGGTAACGCTCCGCTCCTGTCTCTTCCCTGGCCTGCCCACAAGTGAGCTGTTCTGATTGCTTCCTTTTAACTTCTCCTCCAGTCTGTGCCTCTCTTGGAGGTATGGCAGGACAGGAGTGGCTGAGCCCAGATCAGCTTCTTAACTCATTGTTGGCCAGTGTGAGGTTTGTATAACCCATCACCCTGGACCACATGAATTGCAGATAACAGAGATTCAAATGGTCATAGTTTGGAAAATCAGAGTTTACCTGTATTTTTAGAATGTGTTTGGAAATATAAAATGCACTAATTCAAATTCTGCTTCATGTCATGATTTGAAATTGGTCCACTTCCTAAACCTGCATGATTTAAAGTGTCTTTCCAAGAGCAGTTTCAGAAGTCTTATGGTTAGAACTAAGTTTCATTAGTAGAAAGTGGAAAAGACCGAATGGCACCTGGCCACCTTACACTTGGAAATAGTCAGTGTTGTTTGTCCTTGACTTTTAGAAGCAAAAAATATCACACAGAAATTAGAAAATGTAATCTGTTTTAAAGTATGTGACAATAAAATCAGTTTATTTGCTGTGCATATGTATATTTTATTTGCCAATAAAACAACATAGCTGATACTTAACACTCTGGAATTTTTCTGAATGATGAGGCATAAAAGTTAGAAGATGTAACAATAGCAGTAAAATGGTATCTGATTGCCTGTACTGAAAAAACTGGTCTTCAAAAAGTAGAATATACTGTAAGATACAAACAATAAATAGCAGTGTTCTGTATTTGGCAACACGATAGAATACATATACGTTTGTTTTCTGAGGAAAATATAACGTAGTAATAGCTTTGCTTTAAAATTGTTGGCTGATTGACAGTCATTTTAAAATTAAATTGTAAGAAGTACTTGATTTTTTTCAGTATTTTTACAAAGACTTCCTTGGAAGGAGACAGGTAGTGTCTTCCTCACTAGCAGGAAATATTTATTTCTGTTGCTCCAAATATACTTTGCCAGAGATCTCTTCCAGTCTGAAACATATTCCATTATTAATTGGACTTGTATAACCTAACGAATAAAGTATTATCCTAATTATATAATGTAGACAATATGTTAGCATTTAGGTTTCAGTTTAATGGGAATCAAGAACTTTAAATGTCAAGGATACATTTTTAATCTGTCATAGTAGTAGTTGTCATTGATTTTTGTAATATGGACACCAGTCCCCTTGAAACTACCAAAATATAACTATTATTTTAAAAGACATCCATAACATCTGTGAAAGATCTCAGCTTATCTCAGACAAGATGCTGCCCATTTGGTGTTTTTCAGAATGTAAAAATCAAAGGCTGTTTGCTTAAAATAGAGCTTGTATGTGCATTGCTTTGTTTTCACCCAAATCTCTACAGAAATAGACTGAACGGGCCAGGCTCCATGTGCGTACTGTTGTGGCCGTGACTGGAGCTTCCTTAGTATCTCTTCCACCTGAACTGCCTCTGAATTGCTACTCTTTGCCTTGCTCTCTAGAATTCCCATCCAACAGAGGGAATTTCTTCTCCTCTGTCTTTATTCTGGCTATGAGGGACTTTGTAACTTGTTTATAATTGCCCCATCAGGTGGCACTTGAGGAGATTGTGTAAAATAAAGTGTTCTGCCTTGCATTATTAGAATTAATGTGTAATTGTGCCCTGCTAAGTGTGGTCACTTGTGCTTGTGCTATATTTTCAAATAACATGGTGTCACCGGTCATCCTCTCCAGCCGGGTAGCTGCGGCCTTCCCTCGGGTCCCAACTCCGGGGGATGCCGCAGCGCCTTTGCAAATGGGGAATAGTTAATAGGCCTGCATGGGTTTCCACCCGCAAGCAGTCTGGTTTCTGGCCCTCAGGCAGAGCAGCCAGGTATGCAGTCTAGAGCCCAGGCCCCCAGCAGGGCGGGCGGGTAAGCAGTCTGACGCCCAGCCCTCAGGCGGGGCGGGCGGGCAAGCAGTCTAGCTCTCCTGACCCACTGGAAGGGGTTGAGGCAGGCAGTCGTCCAGCTGAGTGGGAGGATTCTTCCTCCGGGGTGCAGCTAGGGAGAGGGGGAGGGGGACGCAGGCCCACCCATCTCCGCTGCATCCCAGCCCAGGGCCCTAGCAGTGGCACACGTGTTGCCACTGAGTCGGTGGGGCTCCTGCCGCAACACGCCATCGGGGCCGGGCCCCTAACTCAGCCACTGCGCCTGGCTGTCCCTGGGCCACTTCCTCCCCGAGTTCCCTGGTACCTGCTTCCCGCAGGCCGTAGGGGTACTCGGCCCACAGCTGGCTCACCAGTCCCTCCTCGTCAGTGGGTGGAAGGGTGGGGAGGTCCTCCGCGAGGGCCAGCTCCTCTAAATCACAGGATTTGCAGGGGCTCCCAGCGTCTGGTAGCTCATCCAGGTTGGGTCCAGCTTCCGGGGGGGTCAGCAGCAGGCAGCTCATCTAGGTCCAGCCTGGCCTCTGGGGGCTCCTCAGCCTAGTTTCAGGAATCTGGTAGCTCAGGCCAATCCCTGGGGTCCAGCCACCCGGCCCTGGAGGCCCTATCCACTCCTTATACCAGGGGAGGTCAGGAAGCCGGTGGGGCCGCTGTCCGGAGCAGCAGGTGTCCCTCACCTCTTCCGGGCTCCAGCCAGGCCTAAGCCCCTGGCAGTGGGGCAACACAACTGTCTCCTCCCTACTGAGGTCTGTGGCCTGGCCTTTATACTGCCCCTTCCTGCAGGTGCTCCACCCCTCCACTGCGGTTGGTCTGGCTGGGTGGCCCTATCACAGTCCGGCCTGGCGGTTGCTGGGCAGACTGGCTGGCTGGCCCTATCATGGCCCAACCACTCTGTTGCCCAGCAGACTTGTCTACAGGGGCATCTCTCTGGCCAGGTAGCTGTGGTCTTCCCTTGGATCCCAACTCTGGGGGATGCCGCAGCGCCTTCTTACACATGGGAAAAGGATTTTGCTTTTTTTTTTTCCTTCCCCCAGTGAAAGAAAAATAGTACTTGAGCTTTTAACAGCTTGATTTTGTTCTAAAGCTTTGAACTCTGGTATTTAAGCAAGCAACGCTATGAAGCTCAACCTTTTCTTGGTACTCTCCTCATTTTTTGACTTCTGCATTCTAACCAGACACTAAGTCCTTCATTTTTCAGGATGAAGCAGTCACTAACTAATATTAGATCTAAAAATACAGGCCAATATTTTGAGAAGTGACTAGCGGTTTAGGCTGCCTCCTTTTTGGGTATCCAAGTTGAGGCACGTTATCAGGGACTAGTTTATAGAAAGGGGGGAAGCACTCTTTCTCTGAAAATCATGCCCTATTTCAGGTGTCTCAGGTTGAGCATACAAAATCACTAGTCCTTTGAAAAATCATATACTCCAGCATTTCTTTCAGTGAAGTTTGCATAACATCTGAGGTAAATAGTAATATACCTTTTGAAGTCCTTAAGGGTTAAGTAAGAGGAACTTAAAATATCTGCTTACACAATTTTATCTTCCATCTAATCATAATGATCATCATGTAAAAGATTGACATAAGTGCCTATGCAGGCATAAGTTATTGTACTTCCAACCAAATAACAATGCAAGACGACTTTATAAGTGGTGCTTTCTAATTTAATCAGAAGCTTATCAGTTTTAGCTTATACAGTACCTTCAAGTAGGTTGGGTCTGAAAGTAAAAATTAGTATAATAGAAATAAAGATTTCTGTACATCTTTCAGTGCGCTTCCCTTTTAACTGCAACATAATTTATTTTATTTCACTGTAGTATATACTTTTTTATTTCATTCTTTTAGACAGCAGCCCTGAAAAATCAAAATGTGCTGAATAGCCTAAGAGTTGAAGGCTCATATAGATTTTACCATAACTATATAATAAATGGATTGACAGAGCTTATCTTTCTAATTGACAAAATTACTCTAGTGTTAAATCCAAACTTGCTTCAACAGAGGAAAACATTAGTTCAGTTATATTCATGGTATTTAAATCGCCAAGGGATACTAATAAATGACAAAGTTTCATTTGCTGTTCTAAATGCTGTAACAAGAGTAACAATTTCAGGCACCACTTATTTCTGTTTAAAACTGTAGCACATTTTATTTTTCAAATATATTGAGGTCTCCATTATTAAATTCCGAGCATCAAAATGTTTGACATCTTAATCCTAAAACTGGAATGATATTTGCCATATACAGTACTATATTAAAATAACAAAGTTAGAGGGGAAAAATATGTTCCTTTGTATGTGTAATAAAATTATTATTGTGATGAGCTGGATAATATATGCTATGCATGAGTGTATCTACACTCTAGTTAATGAGAATGTCATATTGTGAAAAGCACTAAGGGGTACGCTAGTAGAGTTCATATTGGCAAATCATTCTGCATTCTTCTCAAGTGTTCACTCCTGTACTTCACCAATCCTGACTGACAGTTTCTAGAAAGAAATAAAAGTTAATTTAATTATTAAATAGCTTTGAGGAATGCAATTATTGCAGTTTAAAGTCACCTTTTAGAACAAAAGATCAAATGCAATATATTTTCTGTAATTTAGATGAGTAGAAATGTTCCTAGATTCACAGGCAAAAATAAGGAAGTTTATTCTGATACCAGGGATAATTGTTCCTGTTGCTGTGTTGGACTCTACATCACCTAATTCAGGATCACAGATATCATTTTCACAACCCTGAAGGGCCATTCGTCTCTGCCAGCAGCCCCCGCCCCACTGCAACCAGACGAAAGGAGTCCTCGCTGATCTCCCATCTTTCTGGCTGCAGCAGGGAAACAACACGTGTCTGTAGCCCTGTGTGCTCCACCTGGATCCCTAGGCAGTGACTCTCTTCTGCTTCCAGAGGGACAGGAGATCAGTACTTCCCTCCCTCTGGCTCCAGCAGGGAGCCAAGCACCTAGGGACCCAGGCAGAGCCCTTTGCTGTGCTACCTGCTGCCAGGGGGAAGGGAGCGCGGATCTCCTATCCCCTTGGCTTCAGCAAGGAGCCTGCACTGGTCTTGTGGCCCTGTGGCAGTGCACTCCTCTTGGCTCCTTAGGCAATGGAGGGGAGTGGTGGGCCACTTTGAAAGCCCACATGGCCATTTTTGGCCCCCATGCCACAGGTTGGGAAATACTGACCCAATTAATATGATGTGTCCACAGCTCCAGTTGCTTAACTGTAAATATTTATATTTATTTATATTTATAAATATTTATGCGACTTAGAGCAAAACTTTAATTTTTAAAAATTTATTAGACATTAAGGAGATATCTAAAACATCAATCTATTTAGAGATTCGATATTAGAGAGAAGGCTGTAGCTATGAGATGATACAATATTGTTTTCTTTGGAAGTTTCAGACTATGAGCAATCCTATATTGCCACTTGTGCTCCCAAGGCCAGCCAGGTCTTTTTGGGCATTTGTCTATAAGCATTTGGCTCAAAAATATCTAAACTTCTTTTTGAAAAAGAGACCCCTTTTTATTTTTTAATAAAGCGTTTTGTAGATTTGCATCAAAATCTGGGCCAAATTATTTCAATGCTTTGGGGTTTATTAAGATTTCCGATCAAAACTCTGAGACTGATTTCTCTGTCCTTTTTCAATGCTTCAGTTATTACCATAGGTAATACATGCCCCACTATGGTGTGTTGGGGAGAGGTGTGAGCTGTTCTAAGTGTTCTCAAAGTAACACTTGATTCATTTTTAAAAGTTTGGTTTCTTCTCTCATCAAAATTGCTGCCCTAAAAAATACTAGGCACAGGAGTGTGGTATTTGCGCTTTCCTCACTTCAGGTCTACGGCCTTGTGTACACTATACAGTTTTGTCAACATAAGTCAGCTTTTCTCAACAAAACAGTGGAGGTGTACACACTACAATGCTCCTCCCACCGATTTAACTCTTCTGCTATGCTGACATCATAAAACCACCTTGATGAGAGGCATAGAACTTTTTGCAGCAAAGTTAGAGCGATGCAGTGTCACTGTAGACACTGAGCTGATGTTGCTATATATGGCCTTCAGGAGGTGCCCCACAATGCGCATTGTACCCACTCTGGTCAGTAGTTTGAACTCCACTGCCCAGGTTAACAGGCATGCACCCCTCCCCCTTTAAAGGTCCAGGAATTTTTAAAATTCCTTTTCCTGTTTGCTTGGCATGGAGAGCTCACATCAGACAAAGTTTGTTAATGCACACTGAGATTTCACGGGAATCCTCCAGAGAGATCTCTAGAAAACTTTCCTGGAGACACTCGCCAATCCTCTGCCAAAGTTTCCTTGGCAGAGCTGCTTTGTTTGTTCCCCTGCTGTAGGAAACTTTGCCATGCCAATCAGCAATTACTTCTGCAGGAACCAAAGTGGCACACAGGTGAGCCACATACAGATCAATTCTAAAACAGCACACAGGTAAGAGATCCACCTTACATCCTTGGTTACATGAGTGAAATATCAGCCTGTGGAAAAGGGTGCCTGAATTTATAATAGTGACCCTAAGCACGTGAAGTGATCCCCTTTGGAAAGCACCCAGACCCTTTGCCCTGTCTTGGCCCTTCCCCTCAGGTCAAACTCACTATATTTATGGCACTCACTGAGCTGTGTGTTTGCCAAAGGAGAGTGAGAAAGAGGTGTATTTAACTGTTGTGATTCAAGGTTGTGAGTGAACTCACAATACTGCCTCTGTTTGTTGTTTCTTGTGCTTCTGGTGAGTATGGAACAGTATCCCTCATTTGGCGGAGGAAACATCGGAGGTGGTATGGTCTACAGATGATAGAACATTTAGACGTACAGTTGCCTCTGACCTGGAGGCTTGGTCAAGGGCATAGTTTTTAGTAAACATATGTATGGAGGCCCATGTGGCTGCTCTGTACTGGAATTTTTTTTTCTGCTATTGGAATATTTTTAAGGAAGGCTATGGATGCTGCCATTCCTCTGGTGGAGTGTGCTCTAATCCCTTGAGGGGGTTGCACGCTTTTAGGAGTGGAACATAAATGGATGCAATCTTTTATCCACTTAGAGATTCTCTGTTTGGATATGGTCTCCCCTTTAGAGCATTCCACAATGGACACAGTCTTGTTGTGTGTCTGAAGGATTTTGTCCTGTTCAAGTAAAACGCTGTCTGCTTGTCTGACATCTAATGCGTGTAACGAAGCACTCTGTGCGTTCTTACGCAGTTTCAGATGGAATGTAGATAGGTGTATTTGTTGATTAATGTCAAGTGCTGAGTTGATCTTTGGCAGAAATTTTGGATGGGGTGTAGTGTGACTTCATCTTTGTAAAAGACTGTGTAGATGGGTGTGCCATAAGTGCCCTGATTTCACCTACACATCATGCAGATGTTATAGCCACAAGAAAAGCTACTTTCATGGACATGTATGAGGGAGCATGTCGCTAATGGTTCAAAAGGATGTACAGTTAGAGTGTGTAGTACTAAGTTCAGGTTCCAGGAGGTAGTGGGCATGAAAATTTCCAGGGATGTGTTTTGTATGCCACTAAGGAAATATTTGACTAGTGGGTGAGTAAAGATCGTCTTGTATCTTATTTTGAGATGGAAGGCAGCTATAGCAGCCAAGTGGAGCTTGAGAGATCTGAGTGACAGGTCTGAGTGTTTGAGATCAAGCATGTGCTCCAATACAAGTGGGATTGAAGCTGATACAGCTAATGTATGTCTGTTTTTACACCATTCATTGAATCTAGTCCAATTTTGGAGGTAAGTTTTGCAAGTTGTTAATTTTCTGCTGTTTAATAACACTCTTTTGACCTGTGTTGAACATTCTAACTCTTCCCCTTGAAACAATGTAGAAGTCATGTCGTGAGGTAGAGTTTGTCCAAGTGGGAATGCAGAGTCTGGCCGTTGTCCTGATGTAGCAGATCTCTGCATGTTGAAAGGGCTACAGGTGCGTGTATTGACATCTGGAGAAAGTAAGAAAGCCATACTTCTCTCAGCCATGCTGGAGCTATGAGGATTACAGTCACTCTGTCCGAGCGTATTTTGCATAGGACTTTTAGGATCATCGGTAGAGGGGGAAATGCATAAAGCAGATCTCTGTTCCAACTGGTTAGGAAGGCGTTGCCTTCCGATCCAGCATCCAAACCCCTTCTGGAACAGAATTGTGGGCATTTTTGGTTCTGTGGGGTTGCAAATAGGTCGGTGGTTAGACAGCCCCACTTTCAGAAAAGGTTGTGCAGGACTGCGTCGTTTAGTTCCCATTCATGTTTTTGTGTGAATTTTCTGCTGAGGGCATCCACTGTTATATTCTGGCACACAGGGAAGTCTGAGGCTAAGATACTGATGCCATGATGGATATACCCTGTCCATAGCTTCATTGCCTCTGTGCATAATGAGTGTGAACAGGCTCCCCCTTAGTAATTTATATAGTGCATGCATGCAATGTTGTCCATCATGATTTTATTGTTTTGTTCCTATAAAAGGGAGAAAGTGTGAGCATGTGTTGTGTACTGCCCAAAGTTCTAACAGGTTTATTTGTAGGGACATTTCCGGACAAGACCATCTGCCCTGTATAGTGTGGTGTAATAGATGTGCTCCCCATCTGATAAGAGATGCATCCGTCGTGAGTATAGTTGAGGGCAGTTCTTGGTGGAATAGGATTCCGGCCATCATGTTGGAGGGGTGAGTCCACCATATTAGTGAATCCTTGACGTGATTTGGCATTGTCAACACTCTTAGTAGGCAATGTCTGCAAGGTTTGTACACGGTAGCTAGCCATGTTCTAGACAGTACATGTGCCTTTCTACATATGTTGTGGCCACCATGTGGCCAAGAAGTTGAAGACATGCATGGGCCATGAGCGTTAGACTGTTCCTTACAAAGAAAACTAGATGGTATCAAACCTCTTCTCTGGGAGAGATGCCTTTGCTGAGACTGAATCTAGGTGTGCTCCTATGAAATCTAGCTATTGTACTAGGACCCATGTAGATTTTTGGTGGTTTATCATGAGTCCCAGTGCTTGGAATAATGACGTTGTCTGCCGCAATTATTGCCTCCCTGCGAAGGTAAGCGGTCCCTACACCTATCATCTTTAATACCCTTGGCACTGTTGAAAGGCTGAAGGGAAGTACTTTATATTGGTAGTGTCTGTCTCCCAGGACGAACCTGAGAAATAGTTTGTGAGCTGGTTGTATGGTCACGTCAAAGTAGGCGTCTTGCAGGTCGAGGGCTGAAAACCAGTCCTCTTGTTCCAGTACTGGTATGATGGTTGAAAGTGTGACCATTTTGAACCTTTGCACCCTCACGAACTTGTTGAGCCTTCTGAGGTCTAATAAGGGTCTCCATCCACCATTTTATTTCTGCATTAAAAAGTACCGGGAATTAAAGCCCCTTCCTATAAAGTATTGTGGTACCTGTTCTATTGCATCAAGGGATACTAAACAGTATTTCTTGTTGAAGAAGTTGCTCATGAGTTTGGTCCCTGAAGAGGGATGGGGAAGCAGATTGGGTTGTAGGTATGTGGGTGAAAGGGATGGAATATCCCAAGTGTATGATCTCTACTACCCATTTGTCCAATATTATGGATGCCCAGATAGTTTGGTATGGATGGAGACAGCGTTGGAATATTGTGATGGGTAATTTTTGCACTGGAACTTGAGGGAGGCTGTTCAAGCCCTTGACCAAACTTTCAAAATTGTTGTTTGGTCGGAGGAAGTTGAGATGTTGATTGCTGTTGTTGCTGGCTATTCTGCCGTCTTCTCTGAGGTCTTTGTCTTCATTCCTATTGTTTTGCCTCTGTTGGTATGGATATTGGGTTATCTTCTTTAATAAGGCTGATGCCTGTATTGTCTCCTCCTCATTATAGGTGTGTATATACTGAGGTGTGTATTACCTCATTACAGGTGTGTATATACAATGTCGCTCGAGAGTCCTTCATTGTATGGAGGACTTCATCTGTTTTCTTGTTGAACAACTTGGCTTTGTCAAATGGGAGATTTTCAATGATGGCTTGTAGATCCCTGGGTAGGGCTGCTGGATGAAGCCATGAAGTTCTTTGCATGACAATCGCCATGGCCGTGGTTCTGGCTGCTGTGTCTGCAGCATCAAGAGCAGCCTGCAGGGATGTTCTGGATGTAAGTTGACCCTCTGTAACGAGAGACTGAAATTCTTCTCTTCTCTCTTGTGGAAAGACGTCAATAAAGTCCATGAATTTTGAATATGTATTGTGGCCATAGATGGAGAGTAGTGTGGCATAGCTGGCCACGAGTAATTCTAGAGTGGCGGAGGAGTAGGCTTTTCGTCTGAAAAGATCGATCCTCTTCCAATTCTTGTCTTGGGGTGTGGATTTCTGATGGGTTTGCTTGCCCCTTTGTTGTGCTACTTCCACGATGAGGGAGTTGGGAGGGGGTGGGTGAAAAGAAATTCAGCTCCCTTTGAGTGTGCATAATATTTTTATTGGCTCATTTGCACACGGGTGCGATGGTGGCTGGAGTTTGCCACGTGGTATCTGCCGGCACCATTAAAGCATCATCCATTGGTAGAGCTATTTTCGATGGTGCAGTGATATGTAAGATCTTTAAGAACTTATGATGCTTTTCCGACATCTCTTCCAGGGGTATCTCTAAGCCTTTTTCCACTCTTTTGAATAGCTCTTGAAACTGCCTGAAATTGTCCACACTAGTAGGCGGAGGTGGCATTATGGTATCATCCAGTGAAGAGAACGAGTTATAAGGTGTTGGTGATGCTTGTGATTCCAGTGCCTCGTCAGCCTGTTCGGTGGCTTGTGATGGAGGGTTTATGGCTGAATGCATCGATTACCATGGGGATATGTCTCTGGCCCTAAGGGAAGTTGAGGGTCTGCTGTAATCCCTGGCATAGTGAAGCCCTGCTTCCCAGTTGCGCCACTGCATGGGTTATGTCATGGGTGGGGTGAACCATGGAGGCGAAAATGATGGTTGTCCCGGGTAACCTCCATATCCTCTAAGACCAGGGGGGAAAGGGATGAGTGTATGAGGTGAGGAGTGATGAGGGGAAAAGACTCTTTCCTCAATATTACCATCCTCTCCACTGCACAATAGCACTGGGGGCCGTGGTGGTGACATATCCATGCTGTATAGAGAAGAATCCTCCTGTTCCTGGTGCTTTGTTTTGGATGTGTGTTTCCTCCCTGGCACCATACTAAATGCCATGGAATCTGTCAGTGCTGACCTGTGCGGCAGTGCCAATGGACTGGTTGGTGCCATTGTGTGCTGGGTTGTCTGTCTCAGTGCCGTAGCTGTGTCCAGTGCCAGTGTTGGTGCTGCCCTCCACACAGTTGTGTGAATCGGTGGCAAAGGTATGATCGGTGTTGTTTTTGGCGCCGTGGCCGCCAGTGCTGGCAGAGGTTTTGTTAGTGCCAGATCAGAGGAGGTCTTTGGTATTTTCACTCTTGACTCCGTGCCCTTACTATGACGCTTCTTTGGTGCCATAGGGGAAGCAGACACTGAAGGGGTCTGGGCGACTCTTATTTTGGTCAGTGCTGGCCTATTTTTTTGGCAGGTTTCTCCTCTTCCTATCCTGTCTGGCAGATGGTGACGATGAAGGCTCATGTCCTGGGTCTGGGGCAGGTCTCAGGAAGCTTCCATTACTATTAACTTCAACCTGAGTTCTCTGTCTTTTCTTGCCCTTGCCTTGAGGTTCTTGCAGTTGGGACACTTCTGTGTAAGATGTCCCTTACTGAGGCATCATATACATTGGGCATGGCCATCAGACGGCACCATCCCTGCATGCAGTACATATTTTAAAACCTGGGGAACCGGGCATGGTAACTGGGTAACTAAAACCTACTCTAAAGGAGAGGGAAAAGGAATTTAAGAAAAGAAAAAATATATATATATATATTTAAGTAAGAAAAGGAAGTAGTAACTGACTAATCAACTAAACTAACTAACTTATATTAATTACTAATTCAACTTTTTTGTCAGAACAAGTTGAATGAAGGAAATTGTTGCGGTTCCATCTCAAGCCGTAGGTGGTTGAGAAGGAATTAAGAGACTTGGGCTACGCATGCGTGACTTGGGCAGGAACTGTGAATGAAAATCTCCAATTCAGACGCGAGGGCGCGCCAGACACCTTAAGTGGGGCACCCACAGGAACACCACTTGATGAAGAACAGTTTTTACAAGGTCTGCCTGAGAACATACGGGTTTGGGTCAGGAGGCAACAGCCAAGCATAGTGGATGTAGCGGTAAAGCTGACTGAAGAGTATACAGAAGCAAACTTCTCCCAGAGAGAAGGTCTGTCCTGTAAGGACCTGGATTTGGAGAAAAAAACAGGGAAGGGCCAGGAGAGGAAAGAGGAGGAACCGCCTATTCTCCTGGATCAGACCAAAGTCACCACCTGCGGGGCTTTCTGGAATGAACTTCCCATGGTCGGCACAGGTGACTGGGATCAGCTGGAATTCTCTCTCACTCTGGCCGTGTTCTCGGAAGTCCTCCACCTCATGCTCATGAACAAAACTCTGGGCATGGACAGGCTGACTGTGGAGTTCTACCACACATTCTGAGACGTCCTCAGCCCGGACCTGGCTGCCGTCTGCACCGAGTCTGAGGGCAGTGGAGTGCTCCCCCTCTCGTGCAGGCAGGCCGCACTTGCCCTGCTGCCCAAAAAGGCGGACCTCTGCAACTTTCAGAATTGGTGTCCCATCTCGCTCCTCAGCACGGATTATAAAATTGTGGCCTCATGTCACTGAGTCTGGGGTCCATGCTGCAAGACGTGGTCCATCCTGGCCAGACCTACACGGTCCTGGGCCACACCCTCTTTGATAACCTCTATTTGGTCCGGGACCTCCTGGAGCTCGGGTGTAGGGATGGTCTGTCATTTGACCTCCTGTCTCTGGACCAGGAGAAAGCATTTGATAGGATGGATCAGGAATATCTCCTGGGTACTCATTCGGGTACTCTCCTGGGTACTCATTTGGGCCTCATTTCATCGGCTTTCTACAGGTGCTGTATGCCTCTGCAGAGTGCCTAGTAAAGTTCAACTGGACCCTGACTGAACCGGTCAGCTTTGGGCGAGGCGTGCAATAAAGCTGTCTGCTGTCGGGCCAGCTGTACACTCTGGCCAAAGAGCCCTTCCTCTGTCTCCTCCGCTGGAGGTTGATGGGGTTGGTGCTCCATAAGCCTGAGCTAAGGCTGGTCCAGTCAGCATATGCCGACGATGTGCTCCTCGTGGTCCAGGACCCGGGTGACCTACTGCAGTTGTCCTACCTGGCTGTCTACTCAGCAGCCTCCTCCACCCACGTCAATGGGGTCAAGAGCTCTGGCCTGATGATAATGGCCACGTGGTGGGCGAGCTCCCTCTCATCCACATTTCAAGCCATCCGGTGGATTGTGGGTCTGCTGCTCTATCTAGGAGTTTACTTTTCCGCCACGCATCCTTCTCTGCCAGAAAACTGGCAGGATTTGGAGGGCAGGATGACTGAGCAATTACAGAGATGGACAGGACTACTCCAGTACCTCCCTCTTCAGAGGAGGTCACTGGTGCTCAACCAGCTTGTCCTGTCCATGCTCTGGCACCAGCTCAACACCCAGGTCCCACCCCCAAGACTCCTGGCCCACCTCCAGCAGACAATTCTGGAGTTCTTTTGGCCAGGACTGCACTGGGTCTCTGCAGGGATCCTGAGTCTTCCCTTGGAGGAAGGAGGGCTGGACCTGTGCTGCCTCCAGAGCCAGGTCCACATCTTCCATCTCCAGGCTCTGCAGAGACTCCTATAAAGTGCAGGTAGTCCAGCATGGATCCACTTGGTGCACACCTTCCTCCACCCCCTCCAAGGGCTCCAATACGACTGGCAGCTCTTTTATCTCCATCACTGTTTATGATCATCAGCACAACTTGAGTCTACTTAACTTTGTAGTGTAGACATGGGCTTAGTGTGTGAAGCTGCATGGGCCAGAGGGGCTTCATGCCCTAGATAGGGTGACAGGAGACTTAGATTCAATTCCTGATTGCTGTGAGTCTGAGTAAATGATGTAACATTGCTGAGCCTCCATTTCCCATCAGTCAAAGGGTGACAATAACGCTTACTCCCCTGTTGTAAAGTGCTTTGAAGATTTACGGATGAAATATGCTATCTAAGGGCTAGGAATTATATCTTTGTCTCTAGAGGCACATGTCAAACAGTATCTGGAAAATATTCCACATGGCAACAAGATGACATAATGACTGTAGTACTTCTAAAAATCAGGTTTTGCATCCCTTTAGACAGTTATACTTGGGAGACCACTTGAAGAGTTAAATACCTCTGGTCCTTACATACACTATACTACTAAATTATTTTTCTTATATTTTCAACTTAAAAAGTGAATATGGATTTGTGAGTACAGCCTCCAGCAGAGATGTCACTTACTTGTTCATCCATGAATACAGGTTTCCTGACATGCTTTTTCTGTCTCAAATCTATTTCGGGTGCCATTACAACCTCCATACCAGAATCGGGCACAAGAATTGGCATCCATGTCATAATACCACTTCACCTGATAATCTCGGCAGTCTCCTGGTTTCAGAGGCTCCAAGCACCTAGGATCTGAAAACATATCAAGTAAAGTTAGCAGCGAGTTTTCTTCCTTATTGTGAGAAGTTGAACTTTATAAAAGAAACTTCCACCGTAAGTAAAAAGCACCTCCTGTTCCACTCACCCACTTGATCTCTTGGGGCCATATACAGTCCTCAGTCAAATTCCGATTGACGTCAGTGGGAGGCATGTGACCAGATTGAATGATACATGGACTAATGGCTCAGTTTTCAAATTTGGGTGCCTAAATTCCTATTTTGGAACCTAAATCAGTAATGAGGTGCCAATATTTTGCTTTTATTCTAGACAACATCATTGCCAAGCAACAGCAACCAGAAGGATAAAAATAATTAGTGGTTTGCAAATATTTAACTCCCAATTTAGAAATACTTTTATTTTGTTCCCTGATATAATTTGGGCAATTTGGGGTCTAGCAAATATTAAGGTTTGTTAATACTGCTTAGACTAAAAAATAGTGGAGGCCAGTGAGCGAGTTACCTCCTGTAACTTTCTGAACGCCATTCCTTCTGGCATAAAAACATCTGCTATGTCTCCAGGCCCTAGGCTTGCCTGAGCAGGGTATGCCAATTGGTCTCAGTTGCATATTGAGCTATTAATTTTTGTCTCTTTCTAGGCTAAATGATTTGAACTAGAGTTTCCTAGCATGAAAGACTTGTTCACATAATCCAATTTCCCTTCTTATACTCCCTGTATTTGGCACAATAAAAAATTTAAATTAGCTTTTACTCAAAATGTTGTGAAAAGTAGTCAGCATTTAGGAGGGAAAAGTGAAGTCCTTAAAAAACCCAAACAAGCACCCATGACAACTGTAGCAACAGAAGAATGAGGTCTTTGTTTTTTCCAAATTCTAGCAGCAGCATTTGTTCCTTACCTTTTTTAGCTGCCACTATCCAAGGCTGCAAAACAGCTGAAGGCAACTCTACATCTGTGATTATATTGAATGGCAGAGATACATCTGGACTAGAAGTTCTGGCTTCCAAGTCACCATGTTTCCCATAAAAAGAAGGGGTCACTGATTCTCTGTGACTATCAGGAATGTTCCTTTGAAAAGGTATGCTAGCAGTGTAATCCAAAGTAGAAGGCAACACCTCTGTCTCTCTGACAGTCACTGGAGGGGACTGCTACAAAAGAATTCAAAGTTGTATATTAATGGTAAAGTTCTACCTAGGCTCACATATCAAGAGAAAAATTAATGAGACAACATAGGAAACAAATAGTATCTTTCTCATATGGTATGTAACTGTATTGGTCAGCCATTTCATGCTTCGCTAATGAAGTATGAACCTCCATGTCTCTCTTTTGCTTTCCTCAGACTCGGAAGATCTGCAGTAGTGCTCTGAATTAAAGCCGGGGGGATAGCAGCCAATTCCTGGGTTCTATTCTTGCCTGTGTCATTGACTCCGTTTACAACAACTTTTACTAAATACATTTTAGAATTTCTTGGTGCTGACTGACTGGGAAGGCAGAATAATGCTTTCCAATTAACTCAGTCACTGGTTATGTCCAACCTAATTCTAGTTAATCAAAGCCTCAGGAACCTTTTTTTGGTAATATAAATAAAATTAGGGATTTTAATTTCTAGTATATAGATTCCAAGGGATCATATGACCTTTTAGATCATGTGACCTTCACAGAAGCATTGAGATGGGTGGCAGTAGGAGTATTATTGGTGGGGGGACATGGATGCATTCTGCTTCTTCAGAGACCCTTTTAGGAAGTGGAAAAATAGCCCCTAAGAGCCTGATAGATCAGAAGGCCTTAAACATTGTAATTGTGCAGACCACACCTTAATTCATAGGTTGTCTTGTAGATACTTCTCCCATTCACGGTTGCTTGTCTCCCTGTTGCTGACAGTCAAGGTTTTGAACAGCTAACCACTTCATATTAACAAGTAAACACAACTTCTCAAATAACAGAATTTGAAAAGAAATTGACAATTGATAGTGAATTGCTGGTTATACTGTATGGCAATAGAAATATGTAGAATTTTTTGGACAAAATAATGCCCCCTCCTAAAATCTGTATAGCTCTTCAGATCATTAACCTAATCCCAACTTTTATAAGTGACTCCACGGTTTAGAAACAATTGAATTATAGATCACAGAATGGAGAGCTTTCCCTGAATTATCTGAACTCCAAAGCTATAAATAATGTGTCTCTTTTGATTTATGAAACTGTGTACATTCCCATTTAAAAGAAACAATATTACAGGCTACAGCATTTCAAATAGCAACTTAAAGCATGTAGAGTACAGATTAATGTGAAATAATATTGGATATTGGTGAGCTAATTTGTCACTTATAACTGGACACTATGTTCTGCATTCCCCGCTTACAAGCAACCAGAGTCCTGGGCCAGTCCAGAAAAACGCCTGCTCGCTGTGACTCAGTAGCTGTGGGTGAAGTTTAAGAATGTGGACACAGTCCAAAGAAGCCCCTTTAAGCTGCATACTTATTTGTGTTTCAGATCAAGCCCTCTAAATGGCAATATTTATTTTGATTGGAGTTACAAGTTTTGAAGATTTAGCTACTGCTGTGATCATCCAGATCCACATTAATGAGTACATGGTCATTTAGAGGTCAAAATAATTAATAAAAATCAGACGCAGTATGTGATCCCATAGAGAGCCAATTCAATAATGGGCTCAACATAGCTCTTCCAGCTATTTGCGTACAGACACATAAGGCCACATTCTATCCTCCGTTTCACCCATGCAACACTAGGTTTAACAAGGGGCATGATCTGCCCAGGGACTAAACAAAAACAACAGCTTATGCATGTTATTCCACTATTCGTCTAAATGAAACAGTGAATTTTGAAATCGGGGTGGAACTACTTAATTACTAATGCTAATAACTTAGCAACAGTCCAAAGAATTCACTCACCCTGTTTGAGTCAGTGATATTTAATTAGATTTAACACATGAGTTACAAGTTCAACCCAGTTCTGGTTTTAAAAGCTAGCTTGAATCATATTTTATAATACAGCCATCCCATTTTGCTACAGAGAATATCATTATCCAATACCTTATGTAATTTATCCAACGAGACTTATAGAGACAAGGCAACCTTTTTGGGTTTTCAACTGCAGCTGTTTTCAGGCCAGGAATGGAAAGTTAGGCTGCAAAGATGGTGCTATATTTTAATAAGACAAATACTAACCCAAAACATTCACATCCCTGAGCAACATAGTTATGCCAACCTAACCCTGCGTGTGGACAGCGCTATGTCAACGAGATAAACTCTTGGGCATGGGTGGGAGGGAAGGAGAGGGTAACTAACTGTAGTGTAGACCAGGCCATAGGGTGACGCAAGACATCTTACGTCAACCTAAATCTAGGTCTATACCGAAATGTCACTCCTGCTGATGTAACTGCCCCGCTACCCCAACTTAATAACTCCGCCTCCATGAGAGGGATAGCGTCAACGTCGATGTAGTTAGGTCAATGTAGTGTCAGTGCAGACACTGTGTTGCTTACATTGACTGTTACTGGCTTTCCGAAGCCACCCCGCGGTGACCCACACAGACAGTACCATCGGTACAAGCGCTCCTGGTGAGGATGCGCAGTGCTGACACCAGGAGCATAGCGTGGACACGCAAAAGCGATTTAATTACTGCAGCGCCTGTAGGCCAATGTAATTTAGATTGACATAATTTGTAGTGTAGATATGCCCCATGCCCACGGGAGTAGCAGTGCAGGTATCATCTCAATGAAGAGCTACAGTGGTGCAGCTGTGCTGCTGCAGCCTTTTAAGTGTAGACAAGCCCACATGTTTGCTCATGACCGAGGAGTGACCAGACCAAATCTGCCACTCTTGACAGCTGCCCAGAACTCTGCTGCCTCAGGCAACTGCCTAGATTACCTATAGATAGAGCAGCCTCTGCTCCAAAGCCATGTTGTGTGTGGTGTGTGTGACCTAGTGCACAAGGCTGGGCCTCGAGAGTGAAGAGATCAGACCATTAAAAACAGCTGTTCAGTTAAAAAAAATTAAAACATATTTTAAAAAAGCTTTTCTGCTATTGGGTAATATATTGTTAAGATATTCCTTAAACTGGAAAATATCACTAGAATCTATAATACCTTAACTGTTAAAATAGTAAAAAAAACAAAGAAACCACCAACCTACCCTCCCACCCCCCCAACACACCCACTGTTAGATGTCCACTTTATATTAATGACAGGAGGGGGTGAGGTAATCTCTTATCGGTCTAACTTCCATTGGCAAGAGAGACAAGCTTTCAAACCACATACAGCTCTTCTTGAGATCTGGGAAAGGAATTCCCAACATCATAGCAAAATGCAAGCTGGAACAAATTATATAGCACAAGTAGGTAGCACATATTGTAAGGGACCATTCCAAGTAGAGTGGCCTGTTGACAGTCTAGAGTGGCAGTTGTAGGATTAAAAGAGGGAGTTAGTGGGTTACCAATTGTTGTAATAAACCATAAATCCAGTGTCCCTGAGGCATTTAGTGCATGGATGAGGTATGCCTCATGTTGTGATAAGCATGTGTAGGATCCATGGATCTTGAAAGGTGTATTCAGGGTGGGTGGGTGTTGATCATGGTAGCAGTGGTAGTCTGTAGATTTTGCATCTGTTGTTGTGGCAGGGTGTGGTGGTGCTTGGAGGTGGTGAGTCCTGGTCTGTAGGGAACTTGCTTCTGATGATGAACTTGGAGAGTTTTGGGAGTTGTTTGAAGGCCAGAAGCGGGGTTCAGGAAAGTTTCTTTCAGGGTGTGGTCTCCATCAAGTATGGATTGTAGTTGTTTGATGATACCCTGTTGGGGTAGTAGGTGAAAACGAGGCATGTGTGCAGCCAGAGGGGGTTTATTTCTGTATTGAAGCAGGTTCTCCTGGGGTATTTGGATGGCCCATTCCGTAGTACAATCTACTTCTCTGGTGGAGTGTCCTTGTTTGGAGAAGGCAGTTTTAAGTGTATTAAGGTGCATATCCTGCACTTTCTCCTCAGAGAGGTAACAGGATCTAATTTTCAATATATGGGATTTTCTTCTAACTGCACAAAGCTGTGCCTTCTCCATACATTTGCACATGCAATTACCATGTTTTTCACACAAAAATGTCTTCAGTTGCATAATTAGGCATGTAAACTGGGTGGATACTCAACTGCAGGGTAAAAATAAGAGGCAAGGTTGAAGCCCCTTTAAAATGTTGCTTTAAGAGTGAATTTCATGTACTGTACATTCATAGCATATATGTGCACTTTCCCACATATTGTTATGTAAGAAAAGAAAATATATTTCCTCATATTACTTTTCCATGTGAGCAATTGTTCTAGTTGTCACAGAGATATTATACATTCACAAAGTGATGGTGATTTGTACAGTTGTGAATGGAAGGAGAGGTACCCACAAAGCTCACTTTAAGATAGAGAACCATAGGCATAGTATTTATTTTACAGATCTCCATTTGATTCTAAGACCCCAACATATATTTTTTTGTAAACTGCTGTTTTCTTTAACAATTAGCAATGAAGTTCAAGATCTCACTTTAAATGTCCTTTGTTCAAATCTTGCTTGTCTAGTGAAAGAATTCATGATTTGACTACAGTGCATATTACAAGGATACTAAACAATGTAAGAAATTATGTTTTAATGTAAATACAGGCATAGTTATTTTAAAAGAGGATCATTAATTATGCTTTACTTACAAAATCGATACTTTCTGGCGTAGGTGGAGGGACATAAAGTTCCGGAGTCTGAGTTTTGCCAAACTGATCATTATTATGTTTGTTGAGAGTCTCAAATCCAGGGTGAAAAGTTGAAGATGAACTGAGGATTCTGCTGATATATGAGCTGGAGTCATTTTCACAGATTTGTTTGAAGAGATTATTCTCAAGCGCTGACAAGATTAACAAAAATAGGAAGTTTATAGAGACAAACAAAAGCAAACACATCTTGTGATATAAAGCATGAATCTTTCATTCTAATGGTTCATGAAAGATTGACTGCTAAGATCATGTCAGAATTGCCATGGGAAGGAATAAAACAATGTAGTCTTCAGAATGATTTGATTTTTAAAGTCCAACATTTGAAAGAGTTAGAAACATTTAGTTAAAATAGTACAAATGCATTCAGGATCAGTAAACTTTTCTAACTACTGATCTTAGCTCAGAGTTCAGAAAGAAAAAACTGTGTGTATTAGAGAGTTGAACCACTTACACATTTTACTCTGATTCTTACAGGAAATTCAGTGCATATGTGGAACATTGCCAGGCTTGCTCTAAAGTGATCATACAGAAGTACAAAGACAAGTCTATACTCCAGTGCAATGGTTCTCAATCTTTTCCATCCCTTGACTTCCTTTCCCCAGAAAACCCTTCTATCTAGCTGGGATCTCTTTCCAGTTTAGCAATATGGAAAAAGCAAAGTGATTATAACATCTGTTCATGACCCCAGCTTGAGAACCCCTGCTCTAACATTTGGAGATCTGGTTGGCAGTCACCTATTTGTCTTGAAAGCTGCTACATACGTCCTAGATTATTTACTTCTGAAACACCATGAATTAATTGGTACAGGGAAAATATACTGAAAAATTATGTCCTCTCAAAAAGAGAATGACTTGAAAAGTAGATCAGAAAATTATATGAAAAGAGATTATATAAAAATGAGTATTCTCAAACACTGTTTTTGTTGCTTCATACATCGATATCTCACAGTTAATGATTGAATGTAATTATATATGGCTGGGAAGGGCTGCTTTATTAGTATCTAAAGAGCTTAGGTACAGATGATTAGAAAAAGTTGCTAAATCTGTGTTTAAGATCCCAATCCTGCTATGAACTCTTCACAGGCTGGCCCCTGAGCCCCCACAAGACCTCACTGATGTCAGGAGTCACCACTGGCCATAATCTGCATTAGAATATAGGAATGATTTTACCACTTACTCAGTTAGGCTCCCGTTCTGCAATGATGTCTGTGCAGGCAGATTTCATTACAGAATCAGGGGCTAACTGAGTAGGTGGTATCATCTGTCCTGTACTCTGATATACATATTGCCATTAGACTTTAAAAAAAGATTTAGGCTCAGATCCACAAAGGTATTTAGGTTCATAACTTCCACTGATACTACCTTTGTGTATCTGAGCCATAACGTTTTAATTTGCCATAGAAAAATTTCAATTGTATGAGTTTGTAATGAGGCATGCTGGCCCTTTAAGGCAGCCTACAGGCCTAGTACAGGCCTCATAGACATTTCAGTTTAGAAAAAAGACTGCGAATTATAGCTCCTATAGGACACGGTGACTGCAAATGTGAGAGCAAGGCCTGCTGGGAGGTCCTTTTCCCCAGTGTTAAAGAGACATGGGAGGCAGCAATACTGGTAATGAGTCTCTCAGGTGAGAGAACCTGGAAAGGGTGTGCCAAGAGCAAAGGAAGACAGAAGATTCTGGAAGTTAACTGCTGGCTAGGTAAGTGGTAGGGCGGGCGGTTTAGGTTCTGTGAAACACTGGTCTACTTTTTATGGGGAGGGGGCTATATAGTTTGCATGGCCTCCATCTCAGTAGGAGGAAAACCAGGCTCCTGGGGACAGGCTGGCTAGAGTAATCAGGAGGGGGTTAAATTAATAGCAAAAGGGGGGGGGGGGAGATCAGAAAAGGGAAAATATGAGAACTGCTTAGCACAAAACGGAGACGTTGAGAATAATATTTATCAAGGAACCCAAGGAGGACATGAAGGGAAGAAATTCTTTAACTGCCTATACACCAATGCTAGCCACCGAGGTAACAAACAAGAGGAATTGGAATTGCTCTTTTATGGCATAAATTTGTTCTAGTGGGTATTACTGAAACTTGGTGGGATTATATGCATAATGGGAATGTTAAAATCAATTGTTATAACCTAGTTAGGAAGGATCAAGTAGACATAGGGGGAGAGGGAGTGGCACTTTATGTAAAAAATGGCACTACCTGTTTCCAAGTCACTGATAACTCGGAAGAAAATGACCTTGAATGCTTATGGATCAATGCCTTAATAGATAAAGCACAACATGGAGTATTAGGTGGTTTCTGTTACATATCACCAAATCACACTAGGGAAGCTCTTTATGCACCTCTCTCTAGCATATAGGAAAAAACATGACTATGGGGACCTTCAGTTTGAGTAACAGAGACTGGAGGTCTCATGCTTCCAGTATTAAAACATCATTAGAATTTCTAAATATTATAGATGACAATTTCCTAACTTAAAAAGAGTTGCGTCCAACACTGTATCAGACCTATATTAGACCTCATCTTCACAGATAAAGAGGAACTGATCACAGAACTAAAAATGAATAGTAGCCTAAGTACAAGTGATCATGACTTGATGATGTCATCATTATAACGTCCAAACAGAATAAGGTCCAGACCAGTAATATATTTACTTGGGATTTTAAAAGGGCCAATTTTACAAAGCTGAGAAAAATTATGAGCCAAATAAGTTAGGAAGAAGAATTTAATCAAAACATGTAAATGATAATGGGGAATTATTTAAGAACACTTTACTAGATGCCTAAAAAGCCACAATCGAAGAAGAAGGCTATATTGTTTTTTTTTTTTTTAAAAAAGACCTGGTTGAGAGAGGTATCTTACAAATAGAAGAAATGAGATGTTAATAGTAATGAATATAAATCAGAAGCTAGGAATTGTTGAAAACTGATAAGAGAAGCAAACGGACACAAGGAGAACTCTATAGGCAGAATTAAGGACAATAAGTACAACTTTTTAAAGTATATTAGGAACAAAAAGAACCCTAACAATGGCATTGGTACATTACTAGATGGAAATAGTAGAATTATCAATAACAATACAGAAAAGGCAGAAGTATTCAATAAATATTTCTGTTCTGTATTTGTGGGGAGGGAAGACGTAATCATATCATATGATAACACTCTTTCCATTCCACTAGTATCTCTGGATGATAAACAGCAGCTACTAACATTAGAAATTTGTAAATCAGGATATCCAAATAACTTGCATCCAAGAGTTTTAAAAGAGTTTGCTGAGAAGTTTGCTGGACGTGTTAATGTTGCATTTCAATAAGTTGTAGAACACTAGCGAAGTTCCAGAAGACTGAACGAAAACTAATATTGTGCCAATATTTAGATTAAATTTTACAAGATCTCCCACATAATTATAGACCTATCAGTCTGACATTGACTGCAGGCAAGATAATGGAGCACTGATATGGGACTCAGTTAATAAAGAATTAAGGGAGGTAATAGAATTGTCAATCAACATGGATTTATGGGAAATAGATCTTGTCAACTAACTTGACATACTTTAAATGAGATTACACATTTGGTTAATTAAGATAACAGTGGTGATGTAATAGACATCTGTAAAGCATTTGATTGGGTACTACATGATATTTTGATTAAAAAACTAGAACACTATAAAACTAATTTGGCACACATTAAATGGATTAAAAGCTGGCTAACTGATAGGTCTCAAAATATCATTGTAAATGGGGAATCATTGAGGAGGTGTCTTTCTAGTGGGGACCTGAAGGGATCCGTTCTTGGCCTTATGCTATTTAACATTTTTGTCAACGACCTGGAAGAAAACATAACATTATCACTGATAACGTTTGCAGAAAACAAAAACATTGGAAGAGCGGGTGGACTTGAGGGGCTGTTGTGTGGCATGGAGGAATAGTTCTCTTGAGCTGCAGAGCCATCTGCTAATATCCATTTCCATCCAGAGTCCAGGGTTTCCTGACTGACCTCACTAATAAAGGAACAGGTACCCCCAAATCTCTGGAATGTCAGCAGGCAAATGTTTGTCTTCTGGAAGCTCTATAAGTAGCTGAAAAAGAAGGAGAATAGACATCCCCACCCCCATCATACACACATTTTGAATAAGATGGCAGCTGCTAAGATCATTGTGTCTATGATGGCCCTGCTGGAGAAAATTGTGACAGACATAATAGATATCAAAGTCATACAATACAATTCACTGTTACCTCAATTAATTCCTTTCTGGAATGCTGACAAGATGGGTGAATGAAGAAGAAGGGATATCATCATCAATGGAAGATGATAAAATATCTCTGCCCAGGTGCAGAGAAGCCTCACACACTTATTTTCTCTTAAATCTAAACTGGCTACAACATACATGAAAGACAGGGCAGTGCAGCTCCCTGTTGCTCTGTAGAAATGTGGGGGTTCCTGTACCACCTTTTAAAATTGGTGCCAAGTGAGAAACCATGCTGTGTCACTATGATTTACTGCACGTAGCCTGGCAGCTTGACTTCTGTGTGCTGGATGTGCAAGACAGCTTTCCTCCCTGTAAAACATCCTGGAAAGCTGCACAGGAGCTGAGCAATGTAATTGTACCCCTCTGTGGTCCAACAGAGCAGAGGAGAAGCCCAACATGAATTGCTGAGTGGCAAAGATAGTAACTTGTACACTCCCTATCATCTACTATTCCCTCCCTTTCATCCTGTCCCTGCTTGCCCCTCCCCCCATGTTCCCTGCCTTCTTCTCCCACTATTCCCTTCCTCCATCACCTGTTGTTCCCCAGTCTCTTCTCCTTGTTGCCCCTTGCCCTGAACCATCCGCTTCCCCCCCAACCAGTTTCTTCAGTTCCTTTCCCATCCTAACATATTTGATAAGCTCAAATCCTGAGTACATGAACACAAAGTATGAAGTTAATACAGAAGAGTCACTTTCTCAGTTGGATTGTTTGTTGTGTTCTTTGGTACAGTAATTTACAATTTGTGGGAGCAGTTAGATTTCTCCCATTAGTTATATGTCTGTGAAATATGCGGAAAGGGAAACTGACTGCTTGGTTGTAAACTAAAAGGGGGAGGGGCAGATGGCTGTGGAAAAGTTATCCCACTTGGTCTCACTCCGTGCACCAAGTTTTATTACCACTGTTCTGGTGTGTGGTTTGGCAAACTGATTACAAATTAAGGGATAATATACAGGTATAGCCTCGACATACCAAGTTAAGAAATATTACATTTGTGGAGTCCGTACTCCTTTTCTATTACCGTACAGTGTACGTACTACTTTGTGGTATGGGAAAAATAGAATGCCTGTTACAATAATAATAATAATAAATTAAAACCAACAATAATTAATTTAAATAATGGATATTGGTGGAGCTTCTGACCTGATTGGTGTGTCTCCTTAGCCTGTCCCCTTCAGAATTTGAGTAATTTACTTTATTCTATAATAAGTGTTTGATAAATGTTGCCTTTTCATTGTGCTGTCCTATGCTTGATATAAAGTTAAATTGTTGTATCTAAGTTATGTGTTTTTATGTTTTCTTTAGCTTGTCTTTTTGTGCTCTTCCCTCCCCCATTCCAGAGCCATCTCCTGGAAATCTGGCAAGTGGCAAGCATCTCGCAAAGTAATCCAAAATTAGTGGAATATATGTCTGAGACATTTCATCCATGGACTCTCTACAATGGGTTTCTGTGTGGGAAGCAGGATGAAATATAGAGAAAATGACACAAACATTCCATCACCTTTGTTTGTAAGACTATATATACAATAATAATTCTTAACACAGCCACATGGTCCTGAATCTTAATTTTATTTCCTGGAATATGACAGGTCTTAATACACCAATTAAAAGAAAAAAGTGTACTCAGTATTAAAGAAGGCAAAGGCAGATGTAGTGCTTTTGCAAGAGGCACACTTGACCACAGATAAGGCTGCTAACTTAGAAGATGATTGAGAAGAAAAAGCAATGACTTGATGCTTCTCCTCTAGATCCAGAGGGGCAGCCATCCTCTTCTATAAAGAACTGTCAGTAACAATCTGAGTCAATTTTAGACAATCAGGGCAGATTTTTAATCCTTAAAGTCACCACAAGTGGATCTGAACTAATCATTGTTAATATGCATGGGCCTAATCTTGATGATCTTGAAACCTTTTATAGGTTGGTTTTTTTTGGTTTGTTTTTACTAGATTACATGGAGAACCCCACATCCCTACTGCGATTGCTGGAGATTTAAATGAGGTCCTCGGTCCTCTTATGAACAAATCTTGACCTCAGGGTCATATACCAGCCAAAACTAGAATGGCTGTAGAGTTGCACATTGAAGATCTGGGACTATGTGATATCTAGTGACTTATACATCTAACGGATAGAAACTATTCATAATTTTCTCTAGTAAATGGGTCCTATTCCTATATAGATTACTTTTTGATCTCCAGGGTTAATTCTGTAATTGACTCCTCCATTAATACAAGTGCTGTCTCTGACCATATCCATATAACTCTTCAAACAGGAACAGAACTGCAAGAGAGACAGCCATGTAGCTAGAGATTTAATTCTTCACTCTCATTAGATCCTCATTTCAAAAATGTTTTTAGTGAAAAAGAAATTGGCCTGTTCCTGGTGACAAATGAACCCTCAGCATCTTCTAGTAGGCTATTGTCGGAGGCATTCAAGGCCAATTTGAGGGGTAGAATTGCAAGTTTTACCTCTGCCAAGAAGAGGGAATGTGGAGAAAATATGAGAGCTCTTGAGAAAAAGTTTGCCTTATGCTACAGCTCCATCTCCAGATTTGCTGGAATCCCTAATTAATTATAGATCTGAACTCAATAAGATGCACTCAGAACAGGCTGAATTTGCCCTATTTTGACTCAGGCAGGACTTCTGGGAATCAGGTGAAAGAGCTGGCAAGCTGTTGGCATACCACCTAAAATAAAAAGGCCTCTACATGTAGAAGCACAGACATCTGTGACAGACATGGTAAATTATGTACACCGCCTGAAGATTAATGAAGCATTCTGTAACTTCTATAAAGATCTGTACAAATTGGACACAAAACCCTCCACAGATGCTTTGGATCAATTTTTCAAAAAAAATTACATTACCACAAATTACTGCAGCGCAGCATAGAAACCTTGACATGCCCCTAGTGAAGGAGGAGTTAACTGAGAAGATTAAAAATATGTAAGTGGGGCAAGCCCCCAGGCCAGATAGTTTCCCTGCTGAATAGGCACTTCCTTGACCTCCTATCTGACAAAATGCTTTAAATGTTTAATAAATTATTCCTAGAAGGCACCCCTCCCCCTATGCTGAAAGAAGCCTAGAATTCCTAAACCAGGAAGAGATGCCACTTATTAATAGTGATGTCAAAATATTGGCAAAAGTTTTGGCAATGCACTTTGGGGTTTTCTCATGCACCCAAATCAAGTGGGGTTTTTCAGAGGCCATCACAGCTCTGATGATTGGATCCCTACTTAGTTCCTGGATTCAACTGTTATATTCTCACCCAACCTCTTGCATCACAACCAACAATGTCAGCCTCTTCTTGGGTACTAGGCAAGGGTACCTATTGTTTCCATTACTTTTAGATTTGGCTCTTGAGCCCCTGGCAATAGTTATATGGGCTCATCTAGATATTTGAGGCATACAGTTTAGTTCCATGGAGTATAAATTGATACAATATGTAGATGATGCCCTTTTGTATATTCCAAAATGGAAACCACTGTTCTAGCACTCCTACCACTAATTAAAAAATGTGGCGCAATATTTGATTACAAAATAAATTGTGAAAAATCAGAACTGCTGGAAATCTCTTGGTTGTCATGTAGTGGAGCTATTTCTCAATGAATATTCTGACTAGGTTCTTCTATAGTCTAAGCAGACTACCTGTATATATCGCTCCATCTTATTTTAGAAAATCCAGTAACATTATTAGAGCTTCTCTGTGGGGTCCAGGTCAATACCCACAACTCTAACTTACAAAACTATAGCTCCCTGTAGGTAAGGCGGGGATTTGGGCTTCCAGACCTACAAAATTACTATTATGTTCTCATCATGTCACAGATGAAAATTGCTTCCATCATGCTAAAACCTTTATACCCACAGAGGTGGAAATTGAACAGATATTAATGCATCTAATTCCCTCTGTGGGTCTGCTCAGTTCTTCTTTTTGACAGAGAAAAATAAGGTACTTTCAGTGCATGAAGGATCTGGGGTATCCTAACTAAGATGTACTGATTTCATCCTCGCCGTCATACCAAAGCACTTATCTGGGGCAACCCAGACTTATAAATTGGAGGAAAAAACTATAATTTGGAAGAACTGGCTGAGCCTAATTAGTGAAGTATGTGAGTTTTGTCTCTTTTCTAGCACTAAAGCAACTATATGACCTACCACCCTCAGCAGAATGGCAGTACTTACAACTAAAACACTTGCTAGTATATCAGTTTGGTCTGAATGCTTTAGGACTGCCAGAGGCTCAGAGCTACTGGGAACCTTGTGTAAGGGGACTGTTGGCCCTTACTGAAACTTAGTGGGGTTTTGGCTGGCCCTCTCCCAGTACAAAAAGAAAGGAGAAGTGTTGATGAGAAATCAAAACCCTGAAATTGACAGTCTCCAGAGCCAATGGGGAGAGGCCAACACTCCTGGTCATCCTGATTGACAGGGCAGGTGGCCAATTAGAGAGTCAGGAGCCCAGGTCCTGTCCTCTTTATGAGCTGGAGCTGCCTGGGCCAGAGTGGGGCCAAGCTAAGGAGCCCAAACTGAGCTGGGAGCAGAGCTGCACCAGCCATAGCCAGAGAGAACCAGATAAGCAGCCCAGGGAGCAGAACCAAGCTGGGAGAAGAGCCACTGCAGCCAGAGGCAGAGAAGTAGCCCAGAGAGCCCAGCTGGGCGCAGAGTTGCACCAGCTAGAGGGACCAGAGGGGCAGCCCAGAGAGCTGGGTTGGAGGCAAAGCATCAGGAGCAGTGCTGCTTACATTTGGAAATGCTTCTGAAACTGCCCAGGCCTATGTCACTACGTATCTTAAGAAAGAGATGGTTAAGTGGTGATTTGATTACAGTCTGTAAGGACCTACATGGGGAAGAAATATTTGATAAGTGGGCTCTTCAGTCTATCAGAGAAAGGTATAATGCAATTCAGTTGCAGGAAGTTGAACCTAGACAAATTGAAACTGGAAATAAGTTGTAGTTTTTTAACAATACGGGTAATTAATCATTGGAACAATTAGCTAAGGATCGTGGTGAATTCTCCATCACGGGCAATTTTTAAATCAAGATTGGATATTTTCTAAAAGATATATTCTACAAATTATTTTGGGGAAGTTCTATGGCCTGTGTTATATCGGAGGTCAGACTAGATGATCACAGTGGTCCCTTCTGGCCTTGAAACCAATGAATCTATGGGGTGGAGAAACTGGGAAGGAGTAATTTCTGGTGGTGTCTGTCTATGGGTAGAAGAGGTTGGGAAATGATTCTCTCCTGCACGAAGAACAGAACACTTCACAGGCACTGGAACTTTGATGGAGCACTGAGGCATTCTGGGGGAAGGTTGACACAAGCCTTCAATGGAGAGTTGGTAGCCTACAGAAAAAAAGAAGCTGGATAAAGAATGGCTATGGGAACCCTCACTGATTGTGCTGGAAATTTCATTTGCCCTGGAAGGCATGAAGATCTGATTTGGTGGGCTAACTTCCAGAGTGAGAGAAACTAAGGAACAAGTTGCATCTGAAGGTAAGAGGTAAGCCACTTTGCCACAGAATTATACTGACTGGCTTCAGTTGCTATGTTAAAGGCCTAATTCCATGCAATGCACTATTTTTATGGTTTGTGTTAAAGAGGCAGTTCCTCTTACCTGGCAGTGTGATGAAGTCGTCTATCTGGTAAACATGTTCATCATCAGGGTCTGTAGCAATGAGATGTAGTTCTTCCAGAAAATCATTAAAGTTGGGATCAGTCTTCTGAACCACTCCAATTACAAATATCTCAATGTTGATGGCATGTGCATTCCTCACTACGACACTCAGCCTCTGATCACGAGTATCGGCTTGTCCATCTGTTATTACAATAGCCACTTTTCTTACCCCTTGTCGTGCAATCTGAAATATCTCAATGGCTTTCTTGATAGCTGTAGCTGTGTAAGTGCCTTCCCCTAGGTACTGCATATTATCAATCGCAAGTTTCAGCTTGTCTTTGTTCACGTACTGCTGCAGAGTGGATACTAGCTCTATTTTGTGGCTGAAGTTGATAATGCCAATGCGGGCTGTAGCTTGGTTGACTGCTACCCTGTCAATGAGTTTTTTCACAAAATCTTTGACAATTTTGAAGTTTTCTGGTCCAACACTTTCTGAGCTGTCAATCACAAATACAAGTTCCAATGGAGTTTCTTTACATTTGACGCCACAGCCTAAAATAGTAACAGTTTTAGACATCTTATGAGAAGCTTCTTTTAGATTAGACAATGAATGCAACTGAAAAAAATATATATCAAGTTCTCAGTCACCCAAGCCAAGATGACTTTTCTGAAAAGAGTAAACCAAAATAATCTACTGTTACTGAGATTTTTCCTAGGAAATGGTAGGCCAGATTCAGAACAGGGATAAATAGGTAGAAGATTCTGATTTCCCAAATTTTAAAGTACTTATCTATCGCTACATTTTTGTAATGAAGGTGCTCTTATTTCTTGTTTACATTTTGAGTAGTTACCCTGTGTCTAATAAACCAATATCTACTAACTATATATTAGAACATAAGAACAGCCATACTGGATCAGACCAATAGTCCACCTATTCTAGTATTCTGCCTTTTGGCAGTGGCCAGTGCCAGTTGCTTCCGAGTGAATGAACAGAACAGAGCAATTATCAAATTGTCCATCCCCTGTCATCCATTCCCATCTTCTGGCAAACAGAAGTTTAAGAATACTCAGAGCATGGGGTTGTGTTCCTGACAACCTTGGCTAGTAGCCATTGATGAATCTATCCTCCAAGAACTTATCTCATTCTTTTTTGAACCCAGTTATCCTTTTGGCCTTCACAACATCCCCTGGCAGTGACTTCCACAGGTTGAGTGTGCATTGTGTGAAGAAGTACTTCCTTATGTTTGTTTTAAACCTGCTACCTATTAATTTCACTGGGTGGTCCCTGTTCTTGTGTTATGTAAAGGGATAAAAAACACTTTCCTATTCACTTTCTCCACGTTCTTGATTTTATAGCCTGTTATCATATCCCCCCTTAGTCATTTATTTTCTAAGATGAACAGTCCCAGTCTTTTAATCTCTCTTCATATGGAAGCTGTTCCATACCCCTAATTATTTTTGTGCCCCTGCTCTGTACCTTTTCCAATTCTAATATATATTTTTGAGATGGGGCAACCAGAACCACATGCAGTATTTAAGGTGTGGGCATACCATGGATTTATATAATGGTGCTATGATATTTTCTGTCTTATTATCTATCCCTTTCCTAATAGTTTCTAACATTCTGTTAGCTTTTTTGCTAGTTAGCCACTACATACTGAGCATATGTTTTCAGAGAATTAAGTATTATACCATGCTATTATCTAAGTAGGAAACTAAATTTCTATAACCATAGCAATTTAATAACTTTCAATGGAACTATAATTTCAAAGTAAATTAATAAATGGGAATGTTCTATATTGTATTTTGCTTTTATAATTTTAAGTTCTATCTCACTTAAAGCACACAATCTAGTAACTGAAATCCTTTCATTAATAATTTCTGAAACCTTTAAAATATGACATGTAACTGTGGTTTTTGTCCTCAGACGTCCCAGATGTGCACAGTCTGTAAAGGCAATGTGCCAAACTCTAGGCCCAGTCACCTCTTCTGCAGACAGTGTACCGTAGTACATGGTTAAGGGAAGACATCTCAGTGAGGTTATCCTTCCAGTAATTCTGTGTAGAAGGCAGGTTTTTGGCCACCTGCAGAACATTCTGCAGATCCCTGAAAATCCCAGATATAGCAGAAGGCCTGGCTCCTGGTGTTCCCTCTTTCCTCTTCTCTTTCCCCCAGTTCTCTGGCAGCATGCCCAGGCTGTCAGAACTTACTGAGCTGATGTCTGCCCCCGGAACCCTTTTTACACTGCTGAGGTAGTATCTAGGGACATGTGATACAGCCTCTGGCTGGATTATACTTCCACTGTGAGCTCTGCTGGGTTTCCTTTTGATTAGCAGAATTCCTATTGATAGCCCATATGATGTGTTCACTTTTCAGATGAAAATCATAGTCTCTACTCAACTTCATTTATTTGCTGTAACATCTTTTTTTAAAATGTTTCACGGATGACACTGTACATGCATTCCATTGTGACTGATATCCTTCCACATTAATGTGGAATAGTAGGCTTGACTTGTTTCCTTTCAACCCAGGTAGTTTCAATGTGTTTCATTAAAACTTATTTCCCTTCTATAACATAGATCTTACCACATATTTCCATGATAAGTCTGATAATTTCTTCTTTCTGAAAAAAAGGATTTATGAATTTTTTATGTTTATTCCAATCCTGGAGCATGTTTTTCTTTTTTTTGTGTGTGTGCAGTTTTGCTGTTTTACAGAGCAAATTATACTGTATTTAGAGACAATTATAAAATGGTTGGAACTCATAAATGTCACCTGCCAACAGGAGGCTATATCATGCCATCAGTTTTTAAATAGTACTCCAAGTTGAAGTCAGTTAGATGTTCTTAAAAATCTACATAATATATGGCCCAAGGTATCTAAAATGAGTTGCTGTTGATACTAACCATAGGTATCAAGAGTTGTAACCTGTTTTTCAAAGATCAGATATTAAGTCCTTTTGTGAAGATTTAAAAAAAAAGAACCTCGCAAATATGACTGAGTTTCCTTTATATCTCAGGGACAACCCAATTCATTATTTTATTATCTAAAATAACTTGTTTGGATGTTTGAAAAAAACTACATGAACTAGACTGTAGAAAGGTCATTACTACATACCCTATTCGTTTCTATATGCATTTATACCAACCAGTATTGTGCATTCTCAGCAAATAGCATGCAAGACAATGCCTGCTCCTGTCTATCATACGAAAGGGTTTTGAAACTCTCCATTTTTGACCTGTGTCAATTCTTCAGGCAGTGATGTAGTTGGCAGTCTTTCCACAACCCCAACCAGCAACAAAAATGACAGCAGCACAGCAGAACCTGTCTAGGACTCTCATCTCTGGTGGAATTTGTGTTCTTTTTCCATATGTGTTGCTAATGTACTGTCAATGTGTCTCTGAATTCTGGGACAGTCCAATTTATAACAACTTAGTCAAACTCTCCAGCAATAGGATCAGAATTTCTTCAAATTAACGAAACATGCACAGTTTTTTTTTTTGCAAAAGTTAATTCCTGACTGTCATAAATCAATTAATGTACATACTTACAGTAAGACCAGGTTCACCTTTTCTTCCCTCCAATCCCTAAGAATTTTTAGAATGAGATCAATTAATAAATGCTAGTTTGTCTCATTTCCATAATGTAAAGTTAAATAATGTAAAAAATGCATTTTACCTTTGGTCCTGCATGTCCTTGCTCTCCAATGTCTCCTTTATCACCTTTCTGTCCCAGATCACCCTTCTCCCCATAATCTCCCTAATATAATACAGCAGATTTAAAAGTAGTGAAGTGCTAGAGACGCACAATTGGAACGATGCTTCCCCAGTGTTTGTGTTCTCCAAACCATGAAAGACTTCTACCAGTCCATGTGAAATACTGGTCAATGGATTTACACTCATTTACACCACCTGTGAATATGGCCCACCATTTAATCATAGTAACGCTATAGGAGCAGTAGAGACAGAATGCACTACATTTGTTTGAAATGTTCATATTATTTAGTACCAGCTTCTGCATCCCTTATACAAGTGAGTAGTCCTCTTAGTTTCAAATATGAGTCAGGGCTGATATTGTGTCACAACTCTGATATTGTGTTTCAGGGGAAAATGAACATATAATGCAGCTTGGAAAGGTATTAGCAGAATGTTAAGGATCTAAATCAGATATTTCTGAAAGACAGGGGCAGGGATAGACCAGGTCCCTGAGTCTGTAGACAAATTCTATGCCACACTGAATTTCACCTGAAATGGTAGGCCCAAGAAATTTCCCTGGAATACTGTGAATATCAATGCCCTCTCACACAGCTACCAAACCAATGGAATCCTGCTGGTATCTGCAGGATTTGCCATAGCTTAGGATTTTGCATGCAGAATTAACTGTTTTAGTGTGTAAGATGTTTTCCCTTTTACTAAATTGATCTCAGTGATGCAACACATAGACTCTGGATCTGATTAGCTCTCACTCAAACTGGTATAAATAAGAATTAGTTCCACTGAAGTCAGTGGAATTTAAATAGCACAAAGCTGGTGTAAAGTGAGAAAAGAATCAGGCCCTATAAATTAAAAGCTAAACAATGTAGTAGAAACTTTGTGTTGTATTTTCATAAAGTCAAAATATCTAATGAGGCAAATTCTCCTCCATTATACTGGCATAAGTCTGGAGTAATCCCACAGAAGTAAATGTAACTGACAGAAGTCAGTGTAATGGAAAGCAGAATTTGGCTTTTTGTGGGTGGTGGTGCAGCTAGTTTACCTGTATGTAAGTATATTCAGAAATATTTTGTTTGGTATTTGGCATTGGCAATTCATTCTTCCTGAAAGATATTCTCCTTTCTTACTTATGATGAGCATGCTGTATTTTATATATACAATAGTAAATGTGGAGCATTTTTGGAAACTAATGATAGGACATACCTGAATTTGATCTTTAATATGAATGATCTAGATACAAGGTGAATTTGAAATGGCAGAAATAGTACCACAAAACACTTTTTATTATCATATGTATCATGCACATTCTCAAATTACTGCAAGAAAGGCAGTCTTTTCTTGGTATTGAGGGATGGTGACAATATTCACTGCCTCTTTTTGAAACGAGCTACAAGTGAAGGGCTATGTAAAGTGCAGGGAGAAGGAAAAACAAAAATTAGATTACAGACCAAAATACCAAACAAAATTGAAACAACACAGAGACAACGGGGAGAGAGACTGATACTTGTGTTTCACACAACTCCTATGTTAGGTAGACTGAGAAATATAAGCTTATTAGAGAGAAATCCTGAAATCCACACCAAAACTGAGAAAATGCTATACAATACAAATATTACAGATTGAAATATTGTATAAATCAGAGTATTTATACAGTTGTGATGGAGTAAATTAGGCCAATTAATTTTAGACTATAGCTAGGGAGTGCTAGGGCCTAATTGCTGATGAAGTCCAGCTGGGGGAGCAGCTAGACAGATCTATAAAGAGAGGAAGTTGGCAGACTGGAGGGAGGAAACCTGTAATTATACTCCTTGATACAAGGGGGAAGAGCGGAAAGCTGTAATGACAGAGTAGGAAGCAGTCCAGCAAAGGAGCATTAAGGGTGGGAAGAATAAAAACCCAGCACTGTTGGACTGAAGATCTATAGGCTGGAACCCAGTGTAGAGAGTGGGCCCAGGTTCCCCTACAAGTCACTGCTGGAGTGACACACTAGGGATAGCCCATTTGGGGATGGCTGGAAGCAGTCTGGAACTAGAGTTTGATGATGATACCCCAAAAGGGAGAAAATTTGTATGTGACTTAGCTGGAGGACTAAGCTATGAAGAGGAAAGCACTGCAGCTCCACGCACATGAGAGGCTATGGAGAGTGGGTGTGGAACAATGGACTGAGTAACCACAAGAAGAGGTGGCAGAGCGTCAGGTGGCAGAGCTAATTCCCCAGATGAGCCATAGGGAGGTTCTGCCAAGGGGTGAGTAGAGTAAGCCCTGTCACAACAGTACAGAGCAACAACAGGTCAAACTGAGACTCGGTGTAAGGAGCTTCAGTCCTTCCTAAGTCAATAGAGGTGCAATTGTTCACACTATCTGGTTTTTTTTAGGGGAGGAAGGTTGTTGGGGCTTTTTTGAGGAGGGAAGCAAGAGTGGTAAATGGATGAGATGTACTGTTAGTCAGTCTAGAATACACCGATTCCTATTGACTTCAGTGGGCTTTGAATCAGGCCCCAAATGCACAAATTAACATACAAGACAGAAAATACATAACTAAGACCCCCTTCTGTGGACTTTATTAAAAAATCTCCTCCCATGGACATAAATGGGATTGGTTTGTTTGTTGTGAGCAACGATTCCAGGTTTGGGCCCTAAGTTTATAATTAAATATCAGATAACCAGTCAACTAGCATAGATTCTTTAAAAGCATTCTCTGAAGAGCAAACACACCCCCAACTATTGTTTCTTAGAACTTGGCAAATAATGGAAGAAAACTATTTGTCAATAGCTGAATGTAAAAAAAATTATCTGCAGTTGTGATATTCAGAGCTTGTTCTCTCAGCTCTATAATCCAGACTTAATGGAGAAAAGAGTAATCTAATATATTTTTAAAATGTCACAAAAATTGTTGAGTAAACTTGATTAATGTTATTCTGCTGTCACTAGTTACCATCCCTTGCTATGTCTTAATTTAGGGCTTGAGCTTGAATAATCCATTCAAAATCAATGAGACTACTCTCAGTTGTACCCTATGCTGGTACTAAATGTTTGCAGGATCAGGCCCTTAGATTGCAAGATTTTTAGGGCAGTGTTGGTCTTTTGTTTATCTGCATAGAACCAGGCACACCTAATAATACAGAAGGATAAAAAAGAATATTTCGTAACAGAGACTACAATTTACCTTTGGGCCAGGGAGGCCATGTCCCACTGAACCCTTGAGTCCTGGTAAACCCGGATCTCCTTGTTCTCCCTGAATACAATATAGAAAGCAAGTTTAACTAAAAGTGAAATTAAGCTATGTAAAAGATATATTCACATAATATTCTTTATCATAGAGAAAGACCAAGTCTTTGCATTATGTAATGCCCTTGACAATTCAAAATCAGTGCTGCTCTTAGATAGCAGTAATAACTAAGTTTGGATTTGGAGCTAGTGTACTTTGTTTTTTTTTTTTAGATTGAGGTATGTCACACAGAATGACTTCACCTTTAACAAAACACTTGTGTCTGGTTAGTATCTCACTTACATCAAGGTAGGTCAATAGTAGCCTCAATGTAGGTAATACAGTTAGTTCCCAGCATAAAAATGGCATGAGGTTAGAATCTAATCCCTAGGTTTCCTGGAACCATACATTCAGAAAGTTGATTTAAGTCTTCATCTTGGGCAGATTAAGTGAGGTCTATGTTGTTCACAGTATAAGGTGGGGAATGTTTTTCTTATACCTTAAAAGCAAGATTCAGTTACAATAAGGAGCTCATAGTACTTTTTTGTAAAGCAGATTGGTGTATGGTGCATCATTTGCCCTAATGTATGTATATAGTTCAGTAAAATGCTATGAGGTGAAGTCACTGTACCCAATATAATTGCTACCATGGAAACTGGACATTAAAAATGAACTTATCTACTCGTTGTTTTCCTGAGCATACAGAAAATCCATTACATTGATAGAGGTTCACAAACCTTTCTGTTCCTTTTAAAATAGGAATGTTAGTATTTTTTCATTGAGACATCATGCTACATCAGACAACCACACAGCTCAGCTAAGCAGCCTTCAACAGTCAGAAATGTTACATAAAGGGAATGTTTCAGAGAGAGTGACATTCAGTCCTAGTTGGCAGTGTGACTGATCACCGTGGTTTGAAACTACAATCAGAGAAAAGAGGACACCAGGAGAGCTGTATCTTTAGAAGGGCTTAGAAGTTCTCTTGAAAAACAAAATGTGTTCTGCCATGGGGCCTAATCCTACAGCATGATCAATTTCATCATAAATGCCTTAAAATGGGATTTTCAAAAATGTATGTTACAAAAGAATTTAGGAAACAATAGCCAAAATTCCAATCATAATGCTGAAAAACAGATTACTTTGATTTAGTTATCTAACAATTAATTTAGGTACCTAAATTTAGGCACCCTAGTTTGACAATGTTAGTTTTGCTACTTTAATAAATAGATGATACCTAAGCACTAAATAGAATATTGTTGGATAAATTCAAACATCGATTTGTGAATTTTTGTAATAGTTTATTTTGTTTTCTTTCCAAAACAAATTAACAGCAGCAATACTTATAATTTCACCACGACTGACACTAATTGTTAGCAGAGGCTCATGGGAACACAAACATCATTACAAATAAAGCACCGAGTGTCCTTCATTCCAACTCCCAGCAAATTTGCTCTGCAAAACTGCTCAAACAGAGTACATTTAAAAGAATACTCACGTCTTGCACTGGAAGCCTATATCAGAACACAGTGGGTCACAAAATGACAGCTAAAACAGCCTAGATTTATAACGTTAAGCATTCCAGATATTCATACACATAGTATGAGGGATACACATGGCTAAGATAATTTCTGAAAACAGAATTTATGGTGTGGAGGTCATTGCAGCTGGGCCAGGGAAGATATCAAAAGATCAGCACTTATGCAATTCCATTGACCCCACTGAAGTATCACAGATACAGCTCCTCTACCATTCTCTCTGTTAAGCTGTAGTAGTGATTATGGAGGGGTGGCAGTTGAGCCCTGTACCCTACCTGGAGGCTGAGTGAATGAATTCAATCACTCTTTAGCACTCCATACAAAGTCCAAGGAGACTTTGTTCAAGGAAGGGTGAATTTCATCCTTCATGAATGCCTAATGTAAGGCCAAATCTGGCTTGCCCTACTCATGCAAACAGCTTCATTAACACTAATGGGACTCCTCTCATGTGTAAGATGAGCAGAATTTACCTTTCAGTGAACATTCATAAATATCACATTTTGTTAACTTAAAAATATTCAGTGATTTACATGTTTGACCCACATACTATGATTCAAATAAAAATTGTCTGTTTATCATAGAAGTGCAGGACTGGAAGCATCTCAAGAGGTCATCTAGTCCCGTTGCCTACACTCAAGGCAGGATTATGTAATAACTAGATCATTCCTAACAGGTGTTTGTCTAACCTATTCTTAAAAACCTCCAATGACAGAGTTTCTTTCCTAGAAAGATAATTATACTTGTGTAAAAATGTAGACGCCTTCAGGTCCTTGATCCTAAATTCCTGATAGAGCACCGATTGATAAACGTACCACTAAACAAAATCTACGCTCTCTCACTGGTGTGTGGATTTGGGAAAACTAGACAGTGGTTTCTGAGAAAAAACAAAATATAGTAAGAAAGCCCTCTGAACATTGCTATCAGATTTGCATAATTGATCTCTCCTATTCTCCCCGTAAACACAGAGAGTAATTATATAACATAATAATGTCTTAAACTGGAATTGGCTATTGGCCAACCAAAAAATGGGCACAGTACTTCTGAAAAAGACCAGTGACTGGGAGCACTAAGCCATCAAGACAGGTGTCAATAGAAGGAGAAAACAGGTACTGAAGTGTCAAGGCAGTTGCCCCGTGCTAAGGAATAAAGACTTTAGTAGTTTAAATGTTTATATAATTCAGCAGAAGGCCATACTGACACAACTTGCTGGACTCTCCAAAGTTCTAGAGCCAGCTGTGCATGTTCAGCCACAAAAGTAATTGTCTCAAACACAAGGACAAAAGTCTTTTATTTCAATAGCCCACATTATTAAATGTGTTTGTTTTTTTCCCCCCAGTGGATCATGTTCATAACATTAAAAATGTTTGGTAGTGAAACCATTACTGCACATCTCAGAAATACTGCATGCGTTCTGAATGTCTCACAGAAGGATAGCGGCCACGTTTATGGGTGCCGGGTGAACCACCTGTTAGGGGAGGCTAACCCATGTCTCTGCCCCTTCCGCCTAAGGCCATGCCACTCCTCCCCCGCCTGGACCCAGAACTGCCCCCCCTACTGCAGCTGGAGGAGCCCCACTCCAGAGATGGAGTCCAAACAGGGCACCCAACCTGAGTCCAAACAGGGCACCCCTGGCACCCCCAGCTGTACATGGCCCCAGCCATCTCAAGTCCTGGCTGTACAGCCCCAGTGCCGGGTGATGCCAGCCACCCCAAATCCTGGCCTGTAGCCCCATCTGGGTGGCTTGAGTTGCACATGGCCCCAGAGGCCTAGCCGGGCAGTTTGAGCTGCACACGGCCCCGGCGGCCCTGGAGCACCAGCTGGGAGGTTTGAGCTGTGCCCGCCAACAGCCCTGGCTGCCCGGAAGCACCACCCATGCCTGCCAGCAGCCCCTGAACACGGGCTGGCCCCAGCTGCCTCAGAGCGTCAGCCAGACGGCCCTGGCATGGGGTAGAGTCCCTGCCAGGCAGCCCCAGTGCCCGGTGGCTCCAGCTGCCCCAAATCCATGCTGGGCAGCCCCAGCAGCCCCAAGTCCCAGCCAGTGGCCCCAGCTGCCCTGGAGCACCAGTCGGGCAGTACAAGTGCCTGGTGGCCCAGACTCACTGCTGGCTCGCCCGCCCCCTCCACCCATTGCGTTTGGGGGAGGCTGAGGGAGGAGGGGAGGAATACTGCAGGCCCGATGACGCAGCAGGAGGGGCGGGGCCGTGCTTGGCTGTTTAGTAAAGCTAAGCCTTCCCCGACCTACAGTGCCCGGCACCCATGGCCACGTTTAGCGTTGCCGGTGCATCTCAAGAGCCCTTTTCAGAACGCCTTGCCTGCTGTAGCAGGGTGCTACCAGGCAGGCTGGGCCAGCCTCTGCTGCTGAGCTCTCATGAAGGGTGATGGGAGCCAGCTGAGCAAGCTGGTAGTGAAGGAGGGAATTAGGAACAGCTGTAGAACATGGGAGGCCTACAAAAGCTCCCAGAAAAGCAGAGGGAGGGGCCGATAGCGAGAACAGGAGGTGCTGCAGCAAGGGAAGCCTGAGCTCTCTGTGTATAGAAGGTGGGGGCAGCTCATTGGAAATAAAGCGCACTGGTGGAGCACAGCATGTGGTGCGTGGGGGCTGAGGGCCTGAACAGCAAAGGGGCTAGGTACAAACCGCTACAGCTACCTTTTAGCTATCAGAAAGCCAGCAAACTCTCTCTCTCTCTCCTCTAACTGGAGAAAAAGTGGATTTGCACAAGTACGGTATGTTCTGCAGATCACTTTCCCTGCATCTTAGATGCATTTCCCCGTGGTCTGGCTGTTCTCCTTACTATAACTAAACCCAGTGTAACCACAGGACTTAGTCAGATACCTTCCTCCATACTACATTCTGGAACCACTTACGCTGCACGGACTGACAGCTGTGTCTACAGCCAGTTGTGGTGCAGGCAGGCACATTTCTCAACACAGCTATGCTAGTGCACCTCACTTCTAGGGCTTAATCCTGCCAAATGCTGAGCATGCTATTGAAGCAGCAAAGGATTTAAACATACACTTAAGCATGTATGTAGTCCCTTTGATTCAGAACAGAAAGGTGACTCTTGAGGTCCTGGACCTTCAGAATTTGCTTCCCCACTTTTATTCACAACAGACAGTTTGACCTTCAGAGTGCGCTACAAGGTTCACTTCACTACCTCACCCATAAGTGATGGCTGGTGCTTGATACCCATGGTGTGAATCTGGTGGGGACTGTGTGAGTGGCTGGTTAATTTCTGTTCTATTTATGTTACCTCTGGGTTATTCGACTTAATCTGGGGGGAAATGACAGATCTGTTTGTTACCATATTTTAAGACTATGGTAACAAAGAGCGCTCAGAACATTGAATGGACACTCTTATTATAGAGTAGTAAAAATCCAAATAAATAAATAGCATCTTGTAGAACTGAGACTGACTTTTCCTGTTTAAGAAGTATCAATCAGAGAACAGATATAATTCAGAGTGATTTTTAGGTGACCAGTCACACACCACAAATAATAAAAGGTCAACAGGTTAAAAAAATAATTAATAAATAATCAATTTAAGGGTTAACTTCACAGCTAATATTCAGAGAGATTAATTCAACTGGCCACATATAAAACAAAATCAACTCTAAATTTACACAGAGCAAAAAAGAAACAAAGAATCTCTACAAAATACTATTTTAAATAGAGATCTCTTGGCTATACATCATGTTAAACTTGGTTACCTTGCTTCCTTGTATGCTATCCCCTTGAGGGCCAGGTGGACCTGGCAAGCCCTTCTGTCCCACAGTTCCCTATTATTGTGCAGCAAAGAGAGACGAATTAGTTTGATGACTCTCAATTACTAACATTACTCTTAATCAACACAAATTTGCCATAAGCAAAAATAAGAGTGGAAGCATTCTCAAATTGTAAGATTCTGGCCCCGATTTTCCTCTGATTGACACAGTTTACACTTAGCTCACGTTCACTAGTTACTCCTGGTATACTCTATGGTAACTTAGGAGATAGCTAGTCTCAAAGTTTTAAAGAATGAATTATACCAACAAAGCTGAGCCTGATTTTTCCACTGCTTTGTCCCTTATGTAGTCAGTTATACCCATACAAAGTGGACATAAAACATTCTGACGGGTAGCATTGTATGCTTGCACTACACACATGCAATTAAATATACCAGGGGCAAAGCAGTGGATATATCAGATCCTCTGTAAAAACAACTGCAGACTGTCGTGCACATTAACCCTGTGGTGTGCCACATCTCCAGGTATGCCAAAAGTCACTATTGCGATACATCTGGTCGAGCCTAAGCATGCTGATTCTGGGCTACAATCATTCTGGTCCTTACATCTTTATCCCCCACTGTGTAAGGGCCAGGAAGAACTACAGCCTTTGTACTCCAGGACAGTGTTTCTCAACCTTTTTGATACCAGGGACCCTCTCGTTGTCTTCCTAAATTGGGTTACAGGGATCTTGGATTAGTGTCGGTCCACAGACCAGGCACTGAGAAACTAGGAAATGCAAGGGCTATTCTCTCCCTACTTCCCTGGCGTCTTGCAATACCCTCGAGGGAGCATGGAGGATGCAAGGCTATAACTGAGGTGTGGAGGAGTAAGCTGCATCCCACATAGGAGGGTAATAGCAGACACAACCTGAGAGCCCCTGGACGTTCTGGAGGATCCTGAGATTCTGTGACTCTGAACTACCCCTTACTATGGGCTCTGCACAATCTAGACCTTGGGTATCATGTGTTGTGTTTTCAAAGGCTATGTTAGCTAACAATTTGATATCTTAAGAGTGAAAGCTTGTAGCTTTGACCTGAACATTATTAACTGAATACAAATAAGAAACAGTGACTAAGAAAGACCACAGAACTAAACTGACTTAGTCCATTTTACTGTTTTATTGATACTTCATTTTCTGAATTAGAGAATCTCCAATATTGTGAGAAGTGCCTGTGTTCCGCAGATACTATTTAGAAGTGCTGCAAAACTTAGATGTCTTAAGTATCTTCACATGCAGCTGTTTAGCTGGCAAGTCTTCCAGCTGTCAGTGACCACAGAAAAGCAGTTGCTGTGGTTTATGGCAAGAGAAGTTCAAGGTTGTATGCAGGTTTATTTTTAAGTTCAGTTTGTATAAAATATAGCATGTTGGTGAAAAGACTATTTTGAGAACTGAGTAGAACATGCTTCAATCAGGGCCACAAAATTCTTAAAATAAACTTATTTTCCTCTTTCCATTGAAAATAAATGTTTCATTCTGTTACACTAAATTTATTAATAGGAAGTATGAAGTATATTTTGTTATACTAGTTTTTGGTGGCAATTTTTGTTCACAATCCATATATTACTATTTTTAAATATAGTTTGCTGTGTTGTTGTAGCCATGTTGGTCCCAGGATATTAGAGAGACAAAATAGGTGAGGTATGTTTTATTCATTAATGTGGTAACTTGGGTTTACATTTAATTGGGTAAGAATCGCAGGAGTTTGTGTGTATACATGCATTTTAAAAAACCCCAAAAATCTCCTCAAAGAAAACTCCTATAAAGAAACAGCACAGAAACAAATAGAAGCAAACACAGTATGTTACTAAATTTAATTAGATGCTTTAGTGTCTGTCCAATTTTAGGCCCCACTCTCACAAACACTTGCATGCATGCTTAACATTAATCATGTGAGTAGTCTCACTGAACTCAGTGGGATTCATCACATGCATAACTGGGTACAGGATTGGAGCCTTTGTCTTTTGGGCATGATTCTGATCTCAGTGATGCCAGTGCAAATCCAGCAGTCAAAGGAGTTACACCATTGTAGGTGAGTTCAGTGTCAGGTTTCAAGCATCCATAAAGATCATAAATCTACGAAATAGCCTCTTACAAACCTTTGGACCAGGTGTTCCTATTCCCCTAGGCCCAGAAGGTCCTGGCGGTCCCCTTGCTCCAAGCTCTCCCTAAAAAGAGAGACATAAATCAGTTATTTAGTAGCTGATAAAGTGATATACTTGAGGTCGTGAACATTCCTTCATTTAAAACTTTAGACATAACATACATTCCTGAATAAATCCAGGATGAGACAGTCAGTCAGGCGTATACAATATCTTAAAACATACATATATCTAAGTGTATTCTTAACAATTCCATTAAAGATAAAAAACCAAAATGGGAATGACAGTATATAAAAAAAATTACTAGGGATTTGAGTCAGAAGCATTATATGCCAAAACACAGGTAATCTGACATCAGTTCAGGGTCTTCACTAAAACTTCTTGGTCTCAATCCCGTTCTTAACTGACAAAGGTCACTGAAACCACCCTTACGCTGGCACTGATTTGCCGCCTTGTTCATCACAAAGGAATAAATAGATTGAAGACTATATCACATTTTCATCTCCTATTGGGGGAACTCTGCAGGACAGATTCGAAGCACACAGGTGGGGTAATTTAGGGTTTTATACTCATATTGCCTATGATGTACCTATTCTGAAGTTAAAGAACTTCAGTGTCCAGAGGTGTCAAACCAACAGCTCTTGTGAAAAATAAATTCATTTATCAACAGTTTTCATTCAGATAGAAGATTAAACTATCATTTTATTTTAATGGTATTGCTGAACTTGTTAAAAATGAATTATGCCTGCCCCCTTTTCTTTTTGGAAGGAGTCCTTTTACTGGTGGATTTTGTACATATTCATTGGTGTGTTTCTAAATCTCAGAGATGCATTTGTCCTGAGAGCAAGGGCACTGCTTTGTAGTATTTACTAGGGAAGGAAAGGTAGGAGTTTCAAGTTTTTATTTAGCATTTAGGAATTTTGAGTCTTATTTTAGCTCTTTTCACCATGAGATGTCATTGTAAAAATGACAAAAGAGCTATAAGATTATCAGATCATCTCTGGAAAATGCATGCTGGTTTGAACAAAGAACAGATTTTGCACATATGGAGTGAATTACTGAAGCAGAAAATTAAGAATAAAAAATTCAGAAAATTATGAATCAAGTTTTTAATAAGATATTTCCTCTTAATTTATAACCTGAATACCCCTATGTATTTGTGCATGCACAAGCAAGAGAACAAAAGACAGTGTGTTGCTAAGCTACTAACCATTCAACATATTAGAGACTGGCAAACCAAAAACCTGTGATAGCCCTATGGCTTTCAGCCAAAATTCAGTTAACAGGACACCAGTTAGAACACTTCAGCCTACATGTTGTACCAGCTAAAAAAAAGTTGATGTGGCCTGTAGAGGGAGCACCTGCATTAGGATAACCAGAAGACAATGTTACACAGATTCACAGATGAGGCTTGCAAATCCATGCATCATCATTGGTAGATGGGTGGAAGGCGGTGTGACATCAGGTTGGTTAAAACAGGAGAAAAACAAATTTACAGGGTTTTCACAGCTTTACTTTTTCTCCTTGGTGAGTTCCGTAACTAAACTCCTCTCTCCAAAATTCAACAACTAGTTCTGTTTGAAATGCCCCAGAGCCAACCCTCAGTGGGAAACAACTTCATTATGGATAGTCTTTATGTACCTAAGATACTCCATGTCCTATTTCCTGCTTGTGTTTTGTGTATCCCCAACAATTGCCAAAGATACGTATGAGTGTTTGTCAATTCTAAAATGGGCCTGAACCAAAAGCCCAGATCTGCAGGACTTTGGGATGTTTGAAATCTCAGTCCAAGTGATGCGATGGTTTTATTGGCATGAGTTTGTTTCGAGATCATCACATCACCCATGAGTGGCATATCTCTAAGTGAGTTATGCCTGTCTTCCCAAATAGGTACCACACAGTATTATAGGATACATTAAAAAGGACTGGCCACTCCGTAAGCAGTTGATTCCAGGGCAGAAAAGTGTGGCATATAAACCACTTGTAGACCCAACAAAGACATTTTTGCCTCCTCTTCACATAAAACTCAGACTGATGAAAAATTTTGTGAAATCGATGAACAAAGAAAGTGGAGAATTTTGATATTTGAGACAGATGTTTCCCATAATAACTGATGCCAAGATTAAGGAAGGCATTTTTGTTGGTCCATAAATCAAACAGGTCATCAATGACAGGCAGTTCGAAGAACTTCTAGTAGGGCAGGAGAAAATCACATGGAAGGCATTCAAGGATGTTGCTGAAAATTTTCTTGGCAACTACAGAGCACCAAACTACCTGCAGCTGGTTGACAACATGCTTCAAGCATACAAAACCATGAAGTGCAACATGTCACTAAAAGATGCATTTTCTGCATTCGCATTTAGACCTCTTCCCTGCAAATCTTGGTGCAGTCAGTGACGAGCATGGTGAAAGGTTTCACCAGGACATTGCTATCATGGAAAAACGGTATCAGGGCAACTGGAATCCATCAATGCTGGCCGATTATTGTTGGACACTTAAACGAGAAGCCTCAGACACTGAGTACAAACGAAAATCATCAACAAAACATTTTTAGCTCAGTTGAACTATTGCAAAGTGTCAGCACCGTTATGCGATTAAACACGTTGCATTCAATATAAGTCAATTTCTTGTTTCTCCAAATACCTATGTGATACAAGTAGTCTGAAATTGTATTTGTGTTCATCTTCAAGCTGTCTAGCATAATCTAAAAAAATTTCTGAGGAAGCAACACTTGAAAAAAATTGTTGTCCAGTGATATTAGAGTTGGAAGGAACCTCAGGAGGTCATCTAGTCCAACCCCCTACTCAAAGCAGGACTAGCCTCAGCTAAATCATCCCAGCCAGGGCTTTGTCAAGGCACAGCTTAAAAATCTCTAAAGATGGAGATTCCACCACCTCCCTAGGTAACCCATTCCAGTGCTTCACCACCCTCCTAGTGAAAAACCTTTTCCTAATGTCCAACCTAGACCTCCCCCACTGCAACTTGAGACCATCGCTCCTTGTTCTGCCTAGCTCCATTCTCCCTGGAACCTCCTTTCAGGTAATTAAAGGCTGCTATCAAATCCCCCCTCATTCTTCTCTTTTGAAGACTAAACAAGCCTAGTTCCCTCAGCCTCTCCTCATAAGTCTTGTGCTCTAGCTCCCTAATCATTTTTGCTGCCCTTCTCTGGACTTCCTCCAACTTCTCCACACCTTTTTTTGTAATGGGGGGCCCAAAACTGGACACAATACTCCAAATGTGGCCTCACCAATGCCAAACAGAGGGGAATAATCACTTCCCTCGATCTGCTGGCAATGCTCCCACTAATGCAGCTCAATATGCTATTAGCCTTCTTGACAACCCACTTCTACTTCTCCTTCCAAATCTTCCCTGTTTGTGAGCAGCAGGTCAAGAGGAGCATGGCCCCTAGTTGGTTGCGCCAGCACTTGCACCATCCTCCTCCTTTAGGCTGAATAATGTATCCCAGAGTATGGAAATGATAGCAGTGACTATAGCTGTCAGACTCTCATGGCTGTAATACAACAATACATATTAATTTCTCCCCCACCCCATTTAAAAAATAAACATCTTAGAACCAGCTCAAATTGCAAAGCCCTTCCTTACATTTGAAAAGTGCAATGCATTTGTTTTCTATGTAACCAGCAGGTAAGATTCCCTGGGTTGTGTAAATGATTGTGTGATAGGTAATACATTGCAAAACATTGCTTGGCAACTTTACTGCTTTTTTAAAACAAAGTTCTGTTGGAGGAAGGGTGTTGTGTGGATTAAAGAATATTGTCATGAAAATGAAATATGCAGAGATTGCACAGCAGGGGAAACATTCTGTCTTCTTTTTCTGGATTAATTTCTGAGACACGGGGGCCAAGGTCTGGATGATATTCTTCCTGCAATTGGTTCTGGCTTCATCATTCATACACCAGGTACCGTACTGGTGGTTTGGCCATTTCTTCTGTCATTTAGTGAGAGTCGTGGTTTGGCTCTTTCTATTGTTGTGTTGTTTAGGATATGAATTCCTTTAACCCTTCCTTCAGTTGGCAGTAGTGCATTTATATCCACTTGTGATTAAGTATCAGCTTCCCCTATGCTCTTGCTAACTATGCTATAGAAAATTTGGTGCTATATATACACTGAATGCATTCCACATGTTTCAGCTTTGTTTTCATCTGAATCAGGCCTCTGTTATACAAAATTCCTATTCTGTAGTGTGCAAATATGTGAGCCATCTCTGAAAGCAGAGAGAACAGAGCTGCAATTCAGATGTATGTAATATGCTTATATAATGATACTCAGTGGAATTTCAAATTGGCTAGCATGTACATTTATGACTGAGTCTCTTGTTAAGCAAGTGTGCATTTTTTTAATATGTAGAGATTAGTGTATTGTTTGTATTCATTTTGTGGGGTGGGGGTGGAATGGGAGGTCCACTGTGCCAAGGTTTCATTTCAAATCTGACAGTTTATAAAAATAAAATAAAATTGTTACCAAGTATCCAGTTTATGGGCTCATTTAGGGGGGAATTCTGGCATTTCTGATGTCTTTTCCCACTCTATAACCTACCTAAAGCTAAGAATTCCCACACCTGCACATACAGAGGAGAAAAAAAAATCAAGTCCTTTGGTCTCTTCTTTTTTCTTTCTTTCTTTTTCTTGGACTATCTGCTCTCCAGTCAAGTTTATTATAGATTCACGGCACCTAACTTACAGATGTATTATCAGGATATTATTGCTTTCTAATACAAATGTCTCACATTGCAAGATCCTCTTTGCAGAGAATCAACATTTGATTAGGAAAAAACTTTAGCTTTTTTAAGTGTTGCATTTTGATAGGCTAAACTTGTATGTCCACCTAGTTGAAACATGAAACAGAAGCTATTTTTTTTAATTTAAAAATGTAAACGAGTTAAATCTTTAGTAAAATATCCTTAACTCTAAATTTTTAATCCAGGCCATGTAGATAAACGTATTTTTTAATTTCTAGTTCTGACATATAGTATCATGCTGTGATACATTAAGGACTAATACTACTCCTGTGGAACTTGCTGACTCAGTGCTACTGACTTTGATGTGACCAGGATTTGGTCCTAAATTAATTGCTTGAAATGCAAATTGAACTACTTCTTCATGCTATTCGACTTGCTCTTCCCAAGGCTCCTACATTATGTATCATTGCTACTGAATTCCCTTATCAATTTTGGTCACAATTAAATAGCATAGGTGGACCCTTGCACTGCATGAGCAGCCTCAGGCCCAGTCTACACTTATCTTTGCGATTCGACGGCAGTCGATGGGAGATACGCAAGTGACGTAAATCACTTGCGTATCTCCCGTCAACTTCGCGGCGTCTCCTCCACGTGCCGTCCACACCGCGCTGCGCCGACGGGAACAGAGTTCCCTTCAACGCAGCGCTATGCCACTTACCAGGGTGGTTTTCCTGTGTCGCTTGCTGGATCGACTGAGCGGGTCTACACAGACCACTCAGTTGCTCCAGAGCAATCGATCTGACGGCAGCGAATTTGCCGCCGTCAGCATAGACCCAGCCTCAGTGAGTTCAGTGGGAGCCTGTCTGAAGAGAGCTGATCGCAGATTCCAAGATATGGTCTGCAATCCTCTAACAGGTGGCTCTGATCTGTGTTGTATGAGATCCTGGTCTTTCAATAATCTGAAAGGACAACTGTTATTGCAGCTCACTTTTACCAGTGTAATTCTCAGAACTAAACTACACACTTCTAATGATTCATATGAGAACATGGAAGAATTCTACAAAAATGTGGAAGGGATGTTTAGTTTATATGATGATGCCAATCCCACCTGAGGTTTCTGATCGATGTTTGAGAATGCTGCTGATTTATCAGGTTGCCTTTGCCAAATTCTTTTGTCACTTCACACAGGCCCATTTGTATTTAAGAACATAAGAATGGCCAGACTGGGTCAGACCAATGGTCCATCCAGCCCAGCATCCTGTCTTCCGACAGCGGCCAATGTCAGGTCCTTCAGAGGGAATGAACAGAACAGGTGATCCTCATGTGATCCATCTCCTGTCGCCCAATCCCAGCTTCTGGCAGTCAGAGGGCAGGGACACTGCAGAGCATGGTTTTGCATCCCTGCCCATCCTGGCTAATAGCCATGTATGGACCTATCCTCCATGAATTAATATAGTTCTTTTTTGAACCCTGTTATAGTCTTGGCCTTCTCAGCATCCTCTGGCAAAGAGTTCCACAGGTTGACTGCATGTTGTGTGAAGAAATACTTCCTTTTGTTTATTTTAAACCTGCTGCCTATTAATTTCATTTGGTGACCCCTAGTTCTTGTGTTATGAGGAGTAAATAACACTTCCTTATTTACAGTCTCCACACCAGCAATGATTTTGTAGACCTCTATCATATCCCCATTTAGTCATCTCTTTTCCAAACTGAAAAGTCCCAGCCTTATTAATCTCTCCTCATATGAAAGCCGTTCCATACTCCTAATAATTTTTATTGTGCTTTTCTGTACCTTTTCAATGCCAATATATCTTTTTGGAGAGGGGCGACCAGATCTGCACACAGTATTTAAAATGTGGATGTACCATGGATTTATAAAGAAGCAATAGATATTTTCTGTCTTATTATCTATCACTTTCCTAATGATTCCCAGCATTCTGTTAGCTTTTTTGACTACCACTGCACACTGTGTGGGTGTTATTAGAGAGCTATCCACAATGACTCCAAGAGTCCTTTCTTGAGTGATAACAGCTAATTTAGACCCCATCACTTTCTATGTTTATTTGGAATTAGGTTTTCCAATGTGCATTACTTTGCATTTATCAACATTGAATTTCATCTGGCAGTTTGCTGTCCATTCACCCAGTTTTGTGAGATCTGCCTTTGTAACTCTTCACATTCTGCTTTGGACTTAACTACCTTGAGTAGTTTTGTATCATCTGCAAAATTTGCCATCTCACTGTTTACCCCTTTTTCCAGATCTTTTATGAATATATTGAATGGTACTGGTCTCAGTACAGACCCTTGAAGGACACCATTTCCCCCCCTCTATTCTGAAAAGTGACCATTTTTTCCTGTCTTTTAACTAGTTATTGATCTATGAGAGGACCTTCCCTGTTATCCCATAACTTTGCTTAAGAGTCTTTGATGAAGGACCTTGTCAAAGGCTTTCTGAAAATCTAAGTACACAATATCCACTGGATCACCCTTATCCATATGTTTCTTGACCCCTCAAAGAATTCTAGTAGATTGATGAGGCATGATTTCCCTTCACAAAAACCATGCTGACTCTTCCCCAACAAATCATGCCCATCTATGTGTCTGATAATTCCGTTCTTTACCATAGTTTTAACCAATTTGATAACGTTCTATGGAGGTTCCAATGAATTAACATTTGATTTGTTAAAATATGGATTACATCTTAATATTTCGTTTTGACAGGTTTAAGGTAACACTTAAGTTTACTGCAGACCATTTTCCATTTATCACTCATTTTGATCAAGTGACATGGCCAGGCATAAGTGACCACATGCAAAAATAAATGTGTCATTCAGTGAACATTGCAGAGTCTCTATGAATTAGGAGGAAATCTTTGAATTAGTTCTAATTTCAGAGCTGTTCTAGACCCCAGACCTGCAACCATTTACACATGTGTGATGCTGGCAGACCAGATGCCAGCTCATGCCAATGTCGCAGGCCAATTCATTTATGTACAAGTGTAGTGTCTGTTGTATAAGAATATATTTGGTGTTTAAACTTCATGAAGACTAATGGGATGTTACATACATTGTTTTCACTTATCTGTCTCTTGTTATAATGTAATGGCAAACATTTACATTGCATATACGCCTGTAACTAGCAACCTTTGGCCCGCAGGATCTTTCAAAGTGCCCCCCCCCGCTGCCCTCCCACTGGCTGCAGAAGGGAGCTGCTGCCTAAGGACCAAGGTGGAGTACATTGCCGTGAGGCCTCAAGACCAGTTTTGAAGGCAGTCTGAAGGCTTCTTCCTGCAGCCAGGGATGACATGATTTCATCATTTGTGGCATGCCTCTCAGGTTTGCTGGACTCATATTTTTTAGATGTCTTCCGTTTTAATAGCATGCATTGCTATAGCAGTGGTACCTTTTGTCCAGGATCTCCTGCACCTTTTGGGCCTCTTGGTCCTGGAGAGCCTGGCAGTCCTGGAGGTCCCTAGCACAACACCAGCGAAATAAAATAAGTGAGTAGTTTCCCAAACCATGAAAGACAAAGAATGGAGTTTTATTCCTAGCTCTGAATTTCTGCATTCTTGCTGTTGGATATCTGTCAGAATCTAAAGTTATTCTCATGTACTGAAGCATAGGTTCCCTTAAATACTGAGAGGGACAGTGAAGGAACAGCCAGATTGGTAAGAGGTGACTCAACAGTGACAAAAACCAAGGAAAGGCAAGGGTATGACTGTGTCACAAGCAGCTGAGATCAAGGATGGTGGGGTACAGGCCCTGAGATTTGGTCAAACAGAGGTTGTTAGAGATGTTGGTGACCAGCAGTTTCCATGGCATGAAGGGGATCCAGGATGGAGGTGAAGGAGAGAAACTCGAAGGAATGGTTGTAGACGGTATGGTCAATATGTTTAAAGGTGACCTGGAGAAGGTAGATGGAGTGAGGTAACTGGAGAGGTGGGGGTGGGGTGGGGTCAAGAATGGGGTTTTGGATGTGGGAATCTATAGCATTTTTAATGAAGGGAAGACACCAGATGAGTATGAGAGAGTAATGGGATTCGGGGAAGAGAAAGAGGGTGAGCAAGAGAGATCACGAGGCAGGAGAGGGTGGGATCAATGTTTTGTTTTTGTTTAATTACACTACTTCTGCTAGAAAGCAGCATGCCCAGTGGTAATTTTACACAAGATTACGCCTGTATTTAGAACAGGGAAGGGGTGGCTTCCTTTAAAAAAAAAAAAAGAGAGAAGCTGAGAAGTTAGAGGCCTCCAAAATGTGAACAAAATGCTCCCATTATTTCAAGTGATAAAGAACCCTAACTGGGCATAGACATTAAAAGCAGCAATACTCACCTGAACAATTAACTACTGTGACAGGGTCAGGCCAGACGGCTATGCAAGGGTGCTGGAAGGCATGTATATTAGCCCCAGGCTCAGCAAAGCCCTATTCCCTGGGTGATTCAGCTGGGGCTGATTAGGCAATTAGGCCATCTGGGGCTGCTTAACTAATTAGGCCACCTGGGGCTGTTTGGGCAATTAGGCCACCTGGAGCTGTTTGGGCAATTAGGCCACCTGGGGCCAATCAAGGAGCCCCGCCCCAAGCACTTAAAAGCCTCCAGTGCAAGCAGGCAGTGGGGGATAGTAGAGTGAGGAGTTTGGAGAGAGGAGGTGTGGAGGAAGGAGGTTGGAGTTACAGTGATAGTTTGGAGTTACAGTTTACAGGTGGGAGGTTGGCAGCTCGAAGCCAGCAGTTCAGAGTTGGCAGCTTGGGGCTGGCCAGCTGCAGCCAGCAGCCTGCAGTCTGCAGAGGCTTGCAGCTTCAACTGCTGTTACCACAACACCAGGGGCAGAGCGGGCTCAGGCCCCTCCCAGGGCCTTCCCCCAACCGCACCACCGGTCAGGCCGGGAGAGCGCAGGGCCCACGAGGGCGGGATATCTCTTCCCCCCCGCCCCACCTTGCCACACTACATAATTATTGATTTACATACAATTATTCATGTTACTTGGGAAACCAAGTACAGTAACTAATTACCAGTAGGAAATTACACAGAACATTACATACTGGTGCACCTGGATAGCCATCTCCTTTTGGTCCAGGTAGCCCACGTGATCCAGCTAGTCCTGGGTTACCCTGAATAAAAACAACAAATCAAACACTGCATCAGCAACTGGACTGTAAATAGCACTAACGCACATGATATACTGAACAACATGTATTATATGAAGAAATTATTTAGATGCTTTGGGGACAATAGAACACGGTGTTGCCAACTCTTTGATTTAATTGCACGTCCCACAATATTTGTATGCATTTGTTTTTTTAACAGCCTCAGCTTCTGGAATTGAGAGATTGCAGGAAAACCTTATTTTTCATTTTTTTAAAAAAGGTATGTTCCTAAATAGTGGTTGCAGAGGAGTTTGAATATGTAAAGTGAGTGCACCCTAAAGGCTCAGACAAGCCCTAGGTAGGAGCCTGTAAAGCAAAATCCTCCCCTTCTCCATCATCCCTTTTTATCCTAGGATACCAGCTCTTGTTCTGTTTTATTACTCAGACCTATTATTGTGTCAAGTACTACAAAACTACTTTCTGTATGGCCCTATTGGATCAATTCATTTTTAGCTGTAACTTTCCCAAACTTTAGCTTTCACTATAAACCTCTTTGTGATACTGCAGCTTTGGATACCAGAAGGCTCTTGTTTACCATAAATCATATCTAGTGCAGCACGATTCACTTTGAGTTTCATCTCCAACATTGCTCATCTCTGTATCTGTCAGTGGTGGTCTTCTTTCCAATTTACATCACCTTTTCTACCGCTGGTGAAAGTTTTATTCATTTCTAGAACCCTAAGACTTGAGTCCACGGTGCCCTACAGCTTTACTATTTTATGACTGTTCCAATCTTCGTGTCATCACGCCTCTCCATCTTAAAATCTGCCATTGTGTGACAGAAGAAATTGAAACATGGCAAGTAACTGTAGTGTGTTTTGTTGCTTATCATACTCTATTTGACAGTTTACAATATTTTAAAATTATATAACTTGTTTTTAGGGATCTTTTTTGTGTGTGTGATTTAAATAAGCCAGATTAGAAAAAAAAAAATTGGAAAAACCGAAATTCCCTCATGTAAGGACCCTCCTTACCACTAGACTCAGAAATAGGATTTGAACCTTGAATCTTCAGATTCCCAGCATACACTTCTCCCACTCGATTTAAAGATTAACTGTACTCTGACATATGGCCCAGCCAACAAAGGGGGGATTTAACACACTTTGCAGGTGGTTAGCACAACTGCTAGATAGCAGTGGAATGTTGGAGGATCACAATCCACTTCTGTCCATGAACAGGGCTTGTGGTCAAGCAGTTACAGACAGGATAGCCAAGTACATTGATTATGGTATTTCTTCTGAAAGGCAGTGTAACTAAGGCGCAGTCTACACTTACCTGAGAATTCAGCAGCAGTCAACGGGAATTATGCAAGCTACACAAAGTAACTTGTGTAACTCCCACCAATTTCTTAACTTCCATTGTCTTCACTATGCTGCGCCAATGGGGAATATGTTCCTGTCGTTGCAGTGCTACGTCACTTGAGGGGGTGGTTTTAGTGCATCAACTTCCTTAATCAGTTGAGCGGGTCTTTACTGACTGCTCAATCAATCCAGAAAGATCAATCTGACGGCAGTGAATTTGCCAGAGTGGAGGAAATGTGGGTTCTTTCTTCAGTTCTGCAAGAAGTGATCTAGTGCAAACTCAATAATCTTACTTGTAAAATGGCAGTGGGGAGTGAAGAAGAGAATGATATTCCTGGGCAGGGGGAAGGGGAGTGTTGCTTAGTAGTCAGGCTTTTGAAATGCACAGCAGTACAGGCAGCAGAAGAGGTGACCTAAGAACTCATGGTCTCCTGGTTCAGTGCCTTTCCTGCTTAAATCAAAAAGTGACAGAAAGATGCCTGCACATTCTCCTCCCCACAGAACATTGTCTGGCTCTGGAGTAGTGCTGAACCAGGAGGCTGATTTACCTGAAAAGCAGAAATTACCACATAATCCAGGACAAGTGAGGTTGGCATGCCATGTTCTCTAGTGCTAGAACATCATGAGTCAAGCCCCAAGTAATCATGAGGTTAATAAGACAATCATGAGGGTTTTTCTTTTCAATAATAAACTTTGGGTTCTTTGTGTTGGCCTTCTGGTTTCTACACTACCCAATTTTATTGACAAAAGGCAGCTTTTGTCAACAAAACAGTGGAGGTGTACACACGGCACTGCTCATCCCGCCCATTTAACTCTCCTGCTATGCTGACACCCACCTCCATGAGAGCCATAGAGCTCTTTGCGACATAGAGCAATGCAGTGTCAGTGTCGACACTGCATTGCTTACGTCACCCTAAGTGGTGGTGGTATTCCACAATGCCCACTGTGACAACTCTGGACCCCATTGTGGACTCTGCGGTTCTGCAGCAGGCAAGCATCCCTCCTCTTTCCAAGCCCCAGAAAGTTTTGAAATTGCAATTCCTGTTTTCTGGGCATGGAGAGCTCACATAGCAACTGCCCAGCTGACCAAGCCAGCTCCATGCAGGCAGGGCTGGCTGCGGGGTTGAGCTAGATGCAGCCGCAGTTAAGAGAGTCAAGCTAGCCTCGTGATCTGCTGTGCTGCACAATGCCGGTGGGGGGACAGAATGATGGCAGGGTGCCTCCCACCCCTTGCCAGTGTACCTGGTGTCTGCTGAACTTGGGTGAGGGGACAGGGGGCACCCGTCTGCACCAGCCTCTGGCTCAGGGGTGTTTGCTGCCAGCTGCTGTCTGAATGAGTGTTCAGGCTGGTGAGTGCTCTGCGTAAAGAGACAGCGTGCCAACACACTCAGTCAGGCACACCCCCCACCCACTTCTAAGGACTTCTGGAGTTGCTATTCAGCATGGTCAGTTGGTCAAATTACCAAGTGCTACTTTAGAAAGTGATTGAAAATGTGTTGTTATTTGGGCACATGCAGTAATCAGTGCAAGGTTCATAGCAGGATGCAAACAAACAATGCCATGCTGAACACACCATAGCAACACATGTTCCTGCGGCTCAATATTAAAATGCAGGATCCATGCTGTCCCGAAGAGCAGTGCAGGAGCAATGCTTTCTTAGAGAGATGACTGGCTCACAGGTTACCAGGACAGTTGAAAAGCAGCTGGACATCTAATAGGATGCCCATGGAACAATGGGATTGAGAAACCTGCATCATGTGACTATGACCCTGCCCCCATGAGGCAATGTAAACCCTTCCAAAAACACACTGTGGCCAGTCGCATGGTGGGATTACTACCCATGGTGCACTGCTCACTGTGTTGATGCAAGAACTGCTACTGTGGATGTGCTCTGCCAACACAAAGAGCACAGTGTGGACACGCAACGGCGGTTTAATTACGGTGGTGGCTGTACGTCGATGAAACTTAAGTCAACTTAACTTCATAGTGTAGAGATAGCCTTAGACTGACATCTTTGAGGGGCACTGTAGAGAATGGACTCTTAGTAATAATTCTATACATTACTATGTCTAAAACACTGTTCTTTCAGTATTTGGACTTACAGTGTGTAGACAGATACAAATAAAATCATCTACATTTCTTGGATAACTCTTAAAAGACCACATGTCCAGAACACCAAGGATATGTGAGTATTGTCTCTAAATCATCACTGGGTTTTTAGAGCTTGGTGCAATATGAAAATCACAATGTAATAGCCTGCACAAGACTGTGGAAGATACATTTATCATGGTTCTCAGCTACAGCAGTCTAACAGTGGTTTTGATAACAATCCTAATTCATTATTTTAGTTTAACTACTATAAATGGAATAACATGATGGAAGTCCAAACTTTCATTTTTCCACAGAGAATGTGTCTACTTAGCTCTTAATATTTTTACAAAATAAAGGCTGTATGTATTTTTTTTATTTTAAGAAAAAGGAAATCATAGAGCATGTTATTTTTTCTATTTTTTACTTCAAATTCCAGTGCTGTAAAAAGCTGCCAAACACATGTTTCCATTTAACCTTAGCAGACAAGTGTAAACATATTAGCATGTTCTCTTATGTAAGAGCTGTTGATTTTGCAAAACAACTGCTTGCTGCTGTTAAAAATGCAGTTCCATTATATTCCTCTGCTCCAGAGTATTCAACTTATTCTATCCCAAATCTTTCATAACTTCACCTAAAATATGAGAGATATGATCCAGAAGAAATAAGCCTCTATGACAGCTTTGCCATCACAATTCCATGAATCTTCCAGACTCCATAGCCATCAAAGTGAACTGCCAAGTACCAAGGTTTGTATCTGTGGAATGCTGCATTAACTATTGTGCTCTATCTCCTTTCCAATTATCATTATTTATTTATTTATTTATTTGTATTATCATAGTGCTTTGCAGACCTGGTCATGGACAGTGTGGGCATGCATTTCCATTGCCTTGCACTCTATCTAGTCATTCATACCTGTGCAAGGTAAGTTAAAACATTACATGGTATGATCTGAGATTTTTGATTTGGAAGCATTTTACACCCACTTTGTTTTCATTTTGCTCAAGTGTAAATCATTACTCAAGGTGCAAGAGAGTGGAGAATCAGGCCTTACTACTTTTGAGAGGAAAATAATCTGTCCTCAATAGGCATTTGGGACAGATATTCAGCTAATAGAGCTATGTTGACTTACACCCTGCAGAAAATCTGGCCTCTACTATATTTCAATTTCACTGCTGAGGGAGCTGATGATGTTTGGAGCCTTTATCATTGTGGATCAATTTTTCAGAGATTGATCCCAGAACTCTGTGCCCAAATTTTTGGAAATGGAATTTTGGATATGCCCAAGATTTTGCATATTCAAAATGATAAATGTGAGTGCACACTAGGTAGGCAGATTGTCAGTGGGAAAGCTGGCCCTTTACAAGTGGTTCCAAGGCCAGCTCAGGCTCTGTTTCCAATTGAGCCCAAGAACAAGGTATCCTGGAACATGTAGTAAAAGGGACCTTGGGAGAGCTGTAGATTAGACACTAATGCATGTTGGGAAAGCGGGCAGGGTTATAAAAGAGCTCCATTCCTGCTCTAAAGGAAAGATCAGAGAAGAGACTAGATTTATTGTGGGGCTCTCAATAAGAAGGGAACATGATCTGTTGTTGAATGTTTCTGGACAAAAAAGCTTAGTTGGAAGGTTGAAAGAGCCTGGGAAGAGACCGAGAGGAAAAGCCTATGGGCTTGTGAAAGTTCCCTGAGGAGGGGCTAGTATTTGGGGCTAGAAAACTAGAGGCTCAGGGAGAGCAGGAGCTACCTATCTATCTCTAAAAAGAGTTGGGAAAGTTGAGTGGTAAGGCTGCGTGTGAGCTCATGGATGTAGCAAGAGAGCCCCTGCCAAAAGGGTGAAGGTTTTGGAATTTTGTTTGTCCTAGAAGAGCAGGAGGTTTTGGGATTGGGCCAGCGAGCTAACCCACCATGCCATGAAAAGGAAAGTGGAGGCCGTCTCCACATGTATTGCCACAAAGAGAAGGTAAGCCACTACTATATCTAAGGCCTCATCTGCACTACAGTTTTGTCAACACACGTCAGCTTTTGTTGCCAAAACAGTGAAGGTGTACGCACCGCAATGCTCCTCCCACCAACGTAACTCCCCTGCTAGCTACACTGACGAAATAAAACCACCTCAACGAGTGGCACAGAGTTTTCCATGCCCTAGTTAGCGCAGCGCCGCATCAGAATAGACACTGTGCTTGGTTATGTCACCCTAATTGGTCTCTAGGTGTCATCCCATAATGCCCATCCTGCTCGCTGTGGTCAGCAGTCTGAAGGCACACCAGTATGTGCCCCTCCCCTGTTTAAAGGCCCAGGAACTTTCTGAAATTCCTCTTCCTGTTTACTCAGCATGCCCAGTTCTCACAGCATCTTCCCAGCTGTCCATCTTGGCTTTCCACAGCAAATGCTCTCCTGCGTGGAGCATACCAGAGGTGTTGGATCGGCTGAGTCTATGAGGAGAAGAGGCTGTGCAATCGCAGCTTCACTCCAGTGTAGTAACTTTGATACCTACGGGCTGATTGCTAGTGGATGCAAGAGAAGGGACATGCAGCAATGCCATGCTAAGATCAAGGAGCTGAGGCAGGCATACCAGAAGGCAAGGGAGTTCAACCGTCGCTCTGGTGCGGTGCTAAAGATATGCTGCTTCTACAAGGAGCTGCACATCATCCTTGGTGGTGACCCCACCTCCACCACCAAGAGTCCCATGGATACTTCATGGGGACTGGAGGCAGTGGCCAGCAGACTCAACCCTGAGGATGAAGAGGTGGAGAAGAAAGTGGAGCTGGAGGACGATGTGAAGTGCATGACAGGGTCATCCAGTGGCGTGACGAGTCAGGACCTCTTTCTGACTCCAGAAGGGTCTAGCCAGTCGCAGCACTCCAGCTCTGGCCTGCATGATACAGGAGAGGGGAGCTCCAGTAAATGCTCGTTGTGCTTTGATACTGCACAGTGAGAGGAGATTGAGCTCTCCTGGACTTTGTTATATGATACAAGAGGGAAAGGGACAGAAATTAACAGAGCCTGTAGATCTATGCAGTGAGGCCATGGAGGAAAAGTTTGTTAATGTAAATGGGGATATCCCAGAAATCCTCCATAAAGATCTCTAGGAAACTTTCCTGTAGGTATTCTGCAATCCTCTGCCATAGATTCCTTGGCAGAGCTGCCTTGTTTCTCCCCTCACTGTAGGAAACTTTGCCACACCACTCAGCAATTATTTCCACAGGAACCAGAGCAGCACACAAGCAAGTAGCATACGAAGCCATACGTAAGTAGGAGATGCACCCTTGCATCCTGGGTTATCCTTAGGAGTGAGATATTGGATTTGATTATCCTTGCCTGTGGAAAAGGTACCAAAATTCAGAATAGTTTCCCTATCGGCTTGTTGTAACCCCCTTTGCAAGCCACCCAATTGGTCCCTTCTTACCAATTCCCCCTTGTCACTCCGCATCCCCCCAGCGAATTCACCATATTCAATACTCGCACTGAGCTGTGCGCTAGGTAAGGGACAGTGAAAAAAGGTGTGTGTAACTTTTTGATTCATGGCTTCCGTGCACTCTCAGTACTGTTTCTTCATTGTTTCTTTGGCTTCTGCATTTGTGTCCTTGAGGACCAACTCCTCCACATCGGCAGAGCGCCTCTGTCAGATATGGTGATGAACCAGGAGGAGTAAGGAGGATATGTTTTGCAAAGTGCTGCAGTCAACAGATACAGCACATAGTGAAACAAGAGCCTGGAGGGAGACAATTAATGAAAAGCTCAGGCTGGATAGCCTGGAAAGGACACAGGGGCAGGAGTGGATGATAAAACTCCTGGACGGCCAGATAGAGATGTTGAAGTCCCTCATTATGCTGCAGGCCGAGCACATCCATGCGTGACTCCCCTTGCAGCCAGTAGAGAGCTCCATTCCATGTTCTCCCCAAACTACCCCACTGCATTTCTCACATGTTCCCTGTCCCTCACAGTACCCCGGGCACTCCATGCCTAGGGATTGGTTTCACAACAAAACCTGGAGTTACATGAAGCTGTGAGACCCCTAACTGTGAGACTGTTCCTCTTTTCCATGTCCTGTTTGACCAAAAATTTGTGATTTGTCCTGTTATTAAACTTCAGTCTTTGAAATAAAACGAGTCTTTATTTGTGTCATGCACATGTCAATCAGTGCTAACAGTCAAGCAAAGTGGCTATAGTTAGGAATATTTGCTTAGTACAATTAACTCTCAGGAAGCAAGCACTACAGGGGTAATTCAAGGCAGCAAGTAAATATTGCTGGCCGAATGCATCACATAAAGACCCATTAGTGAGAATGATTGTCAGAATGCTCCGTCAAAGCCTCTCTGATCTGAATTGCTTCCTGCTGTGTCCCTCTAATTCCCCTGGTATCTGGCTGCTCAGAATCAGCAGCAAGCCAATCAGCCTTAGCAGTCTATCCCTGGGGAAATGTTTCCCCCTTCGCTTCCCAAATATTATGCAGAGTACAGCAGGCCACAATGACTGTCGGAATATTTTCCTCATTGAGAAGCTGGTCAAAAAGACGGCACCAGTGACCTTTTAATCTATTAAAGGCACATTCAATGGACATTTCCAACTGCTGAGCCTCTTGTTGAAATGCGCCTTGCTGCTGTCAAGGTTCCCAGTATAAGGTTTCATGTGCTGTGGGAGCAAAAGATGATTACGGGCATTTCCACACCCCCACTGGAATCTTCTAATCTGGAAAGAAAGAGTCGGTCTGCAGCTTTCTATACAGTCAGTGCACCTTCTCTGACCACCCCGCGCTGATGTCAGGGAAACAGCTCCTGCAAGACCATGGAGAAGTAGCCCTTTTGGTTGATCGCAAGATGGTCTGAGACCAAAATTAGAATATATGTTCCATATATCACCCAGTCGCAATTAGGGAATCCCATTGCCTCAGACTGATCAATTTATTTCATGCACATTATAGAGAGTCACAGTCCTTTGTAGCAGAAGGCGATTAGTGGCCCTGCATACTTGCATCATTGCAATCCCATGGTGGACTTTCCAACTCCAAACTGATTCACGACTGACCGGTAGCAGTTTGGTTGCCATCTTCCACACAGCGATCACCACTCACTTTTCCACAGTGAGGGCAGTGTTCATTCCGGTGTCTGCACCGCATGTTGAAGCGAGATCTGCACATAGTTCCAGGAAGGTGGATTTGTGCATCTGAAAGGTCTGCAGCACTGCTTGTCACGGGACATTCCCCCATGACACACCACGATCCATTCCCAGAGCTCACAATGTCAGAGCATGGCGACTTGCACAGTGGGATAGCTACCCACCCATGCAACACTCTGTCAGTGCAAGAGCAATGACCATGGGCACACTCTGCCGACACAAGAGCACTGTGTGGACATGCACCACCGATGTAATTAAAGTGGCTTATGATCGTCAACATAACTTAAGTTGACTTAACTATATTTTAGACAAGGCCTAAATAGTCAGTGTGAGTGTGCCAATTATGCAAACTTGCTTCAGGGCACATAAACTTAGAGGTTTGGTTTGGGCCATTCTGAAACCGACCATATGTCTCTAATACTTCACAACTAAATTGCATGTAAGTTAGTCTGAAGAAAACTCATTATGTAACATGGCTGAAAATTCAAACTTAAAGAAATGTGAGGCCTTTCAATGTGTTGTGTTTCTCCCCCTCACAATGGCCCCTTTGGGGCCTTTTAAGTCACGATTTTGCAGAGTTCTCTTTTCATACCTATTCAATGTGTTATATGGCTACTAGGACAAATTGAGATTTCTTGGTCTATAGAGTCACTGTGTAGCAACACTGTGATCTAAATCTCATCTTGATCTAATCCAGTCACTGCTGTTTCTGGTCTCTTCCAGTGCTATGCAGAAAGTGTGAATGGATATGAACTGTGCTAGATTCAACTCACCTCAGACAAAAGTTGTGATGATACGCAACTTGATGATATGTGGTGGTGAGTGTGTCGTCTATTGGAAGTGTAAGTCAGATGTTTGTCGATACAAATTTATGGTCTTGAGATCATGTTTAACTCATTACTGCTTCTGCAGTCTCAAACATTTACAGTACCACATCCAACTTCAGTGGAATTATGCTGATTTACACCAACTGGCCCATAATGACTTTTCCCGGTGACCACCTCAACCCCCCAAATGGAGGTTTCACCACAGTGAGCTTTTACATTGAAGGAACGATATCTTTTGGTCTGTGAATGACTGTTTGTTTTTTAAATGATGTCTGAAATCCAAGAACCATAGCAGTGGGCACCAAGGGATTTCTAATTTGTAAAAGGAGTAGTTATTAACATGAAATAAGTTGATATCTCTTATTTAGGCCACAATCCAACAGATGGTTATAGATGTGCTTCAAGTTAAGTTCATACGTAGGTGTCTGCAGGATCTTGATCTTAGATTTTTCGTTTTCTAGGCTGGAGACTGTCTCTTATTTATGGTTTTGTATAGCTCCCAGCTCAATAGGGTCCCCATTTGATTGAGGCTTCTGGAAGCTACTGTAATTACAAGTGGGTTTGGGCCTGTTAAGACTGCCCAGTACTTCCCATTAGAAGACCCTGTTTTCAGTTTAGAAGTTTGCCACACTCCAACCATTTGGGCTGAATTTTTTTCATGCTGGGTGTCTGCCGCAGGCTGAATCTATTTATTTATTTATTTACTGAGGAAATTTGAGCCAAAAAAAGTTCAGCTGTGTCTGAGAAGAAGGCTAGAGAAAAAGAGCTTGTTTTGCTGGTGTTAAAAGATTCTGGTGACCTCTTTGGAAAGCTCTAGTACCCCCCATGCTTTGGAGCAGGGATTTGAATTCTGCCGGGTGGCCTTAGTGTCAGAGACATGCCTTTTCCCATTTCTAAGAAAATCAGCCAAAGTTTGGCCAAATTACAAACTTTTGCAGTTTAATTTTACAGTTAAATTCCTTGCAGATTTTGTCTGCTCTGGGCATGCTCCTACCTGGGGCTGTGCAGGTTGTTTTGGATCTTTGCAACTGATGCCGTGGGCTACTGCGGTTGTGCTGGATCCTGATGCCGGCACCTCAATTGAGCACTTGGAGTCTGTCTCTCCTGTGCTATCAGTGACCAGGCATTGTGGAGAAGGAAGCCGCCTGATTTGGATGTAGCGAGGACAAGAGCTGAAGAGAGGCAGCGGGGAGTAGATTGGGACAAGGAGCCAGGGAAGATGGAAACTGCAAATGAAGGCTGGTAGGCAGAGGGGAAAATGGCACTCAGAATTGGGAAGATGTGAGACTGGTTTTGTGCTGAGGCCCATGCTCTAAGTTGTCCAAGGTGGCAGAAGTCCAACTCAGTCTGTCACAAAACTGTTTATAAAGTGAATAAAAGACCACCTGGATTAGTCTAAACAAAAAGATCTACTCCTATCACCCACAGGCTGTGTTAAGATCATGACTGGTAAACAAAGGAGAATGACATTGGAAACTAATGGACCAAAACTGGTGTGCTAGAAATTAGGCCTAACTGATGGATAAAATGAGGGGATGGTTTGTTCCACCCATCTGATGTGAGCCTGTGATCAGAAAGGCAGCTGGAAGCAATGCCTTAAAGAGCCAGTTGCTAGTACAAGTTTGTCAGGTCTCAGAGTGGCTGACGAGACTGTGTGCTGGGCCTGTGTTTCTCCAGTAGTTAAGTTGCAAGTAAGAGTCAGCACCAGAGATAGAAGCTGCATTTTCTCTTTGCTGTTCTTTTCTATGTGGGGTTGGGGTGGTCTTAAATGAAGCTGGATCAGACTCCACAAACCTCAGCAACAACAGCTCGATCCTATCTCAGCTAACATTTTCTTGCTCCCACTGATGCCATTTTAAGAGAATGTCGGACAGTGCAGTTCCCTATAAAAACTCCATACCTAATAGACAGTCTCCCACTGACACAGCTACCACCGCTTGTTTAGGTGGTTTTATTATGTCAGTGGGAGAGCTCTCTCCCATTGACATAACGTGGCTACACAAGCGCTCTTACAGTGGAACAGTTCTACTGATACAATTGTGCCACTGTAAGTTTTAAGGGTAGACTAGCCCTTGTTCTTCGTTTTACATTTCATTAAAAAGTCGGGCAGCTCCTTAAGACAAAGGTCCTAAGTGAAATTAAAATAAGCTGTCAGCTATCCAAATTCCTCACTGAAACAAGAGGGGGAGCAAAGGGTGTGGCAGCTGAAATATCAGAAGAGGCAGTAAAGCAAGGAGTAGGTGAAGATAAGGGCTGGTCTGTGCTACAGAGTTTTGTCGACAAAATTCGGCTTTTGATGGCTGAGGGGGGATATATATGATACAGGGGAATATTGATGATAGAGGTCTATAAAATCATGACTGGTGTGGAGAAAGTGAATAGAGAAGTGTTTATTTACCCTTTCACAGAACACATGAACCAGAAATTAATAGGCAGCAGATTTAAAACAAACATAAGGAAGTATTTCTTCACAAATCACACAGTCAACTTCTGAAACTCACTGTAAGAGGATGCAGTGAAGGCCAAAAGTATAACTGGATTTAAAAAAGAATTACATTAGTTCATGGAGGATAGGTCCATCAATGGCTATTAGCCAAGATGGTTAAGGACGTAACTCCATGACCTGGGTATCCCTAAACCTCTGATTGCCAGAAACTGGGAATGGATGACAGGGTATGGATCACTCAATAATTGCCATTTTCTGTTCATTCCTTCAGAAGCATCTGGCAGTGATCACTGTTGGAAGACAGGATACTGGGCTAGATGAACCTCTGGTCTGACGCAGTATGACCGTTCTTATTATCTTAAGTCTGAATAGGGAAAGCTTTTTTTTACATATGTTGAATTGCAAATGGAATTCCATAGAGAGTGTAATTAGCCAGACCCTTTTTAACATCATGATAAATTACTTCCCTAATGGGATGAGTAGAGATCACACTATTTGCTGATTACTGTGCCATGTGGACCTAAAGCAGAAACCTTGAAAGTGCTGCCAAAAAGATCAATGATGCACTTCAGAGTAGTGCAGAATGAGGAAACAGGTGGGGTTTCAAATTTTCCATAGACAAACTATGCGAATGATCTTTGCACCAAGGAAAACCCAAAAAGACCAACAGATAAATATAGCAACAACTTCTTAGGTGTGATATTTGAGAACAAGCTCACTTGGAGGGACTATATTGAAACTATTAAAGATAAGTGCAAAGGTAGAAAAAAGTTACTTAAAATTATCTCTGGACCATCCGGGGGAGCGGATCAGAAAATGGTGGTATTGCAATGCAGAGCAATAGACCAATTACTGATGGATGCCAGGCCTTTGGATCAGCAGCAAACACAAATCTGAGAAAACTGGACTATATCCAAGCACAGGAATTTCATATCACATGTGATGCCTTCACTACTATGTCTGTGTGTACTCCAGCTAGCAGCCAGTGAAATGCCTACCATTCTAAGAAGGGAACACCTAGCTTTTGCCTCTTGGGCCAAAGTACTAGGTAATAGCAAAGATGAAAATAAGCTAATATATAATGATTGCTGGGAGTTATGTGGATGTTGGGTAGGATAAAAAATATCAAAATTTCCCATGTAAGTAGAGTACAGAAGTGGATAAAGAATCTTAATGAAAAGAAAGGATTTAAAGAGACCAAAATCTATAGCTATTGGAAAATATTCTATCCCTGGTAAACCACCCCCTGACATAGACATGGAATTATATAATGAAATAAATAAAAGAAGACTGGTAAATAGACAAGAAATAGTAAATCAAATATATTGTAGTAAGTGGGGACACTAGTGCCAGACATGTACTGACGGCTCCAAAGAGGAAGGAACAAGAAGAGTGGGAACAGCTTTCTTCATGCCCTCGCTCAGATTCAAGAAAGCAGTAAGACTAACTTTGTATCCATTGTCACAGCTGAGCTAACAGGAATTCTCTCAATATTAAATTGGGCTTTGGATGTGTGGCCAGTTGTCATGGCCATCCTGTCTGACTCCTTATGAGGGCTGCAGCCAATTTACAGTAGTAAGTCTCACAGCAGAAATGATATTCTTGATGAAATATAACTGCCAGCAACCAAACTGGCGCAACCGTACTAATAGCTTGAATCCTGGCACATACAGGAATAGCAGGCAACAAATTGGCAGATGAACAGCAAAGTGCTAATAAACACAAACCAGTTGACCTAGGAATCCCCTTAAGCAAACTGGAATTTAAACACCTAATCAAAAATGAGCTAAGTGGGGAATGGCACAAACTGGGGGGAAATGAAACGAAGGGGAACATATTCTGAGACTTATACCCAACAGTTGAAAATGTTGATGAAATCCAAGTCCTGAAAGAAAGAGCAAAGTGGCTTTATTTAGAATTTTAACAGTGAATTGTGGATTAATAGTAATTTATTTCAAATTAACATACACTAAGATGAATTATTCATAACATGTAACATTCAGGAGATGATAGATCATATCCTTTGGAACTGTAAAGATTGTACCAGTGAAGGCAAGTGTTTATATAGAAAACTAAGAGGCCTTAAAGTAACAAAGTTTTCCTTGCAGCATCTATCAAGAATACAAGGAAAATGGAGCGCAGTAAAAAATAGCTCTTCTGCAATTCTTAAGAAAACCAGGAAAGGTGTGATTGCATGGTGATCATAGAATCAGGAAGTGAGTCTGCTACACCAAAACATTTTTTAAAAGGCAGCAGGGTGGAGGTCTGCAGTCACTTCCAAAAGGGAAAAGGAATTTGCCAGGGACAAGGAGGAGATCCAGGGGAAGAGTAAGGTCTAAGGACCTGCCCTGGACTGGGGAGTCTGCAAGATGCTGAGAAGAGTGAAGTAGCCACTAGGAGCAGAGGAATCTCCAGCAATAAGCACAGAGATAGAAAAGGAGATGGAGAAGGGGGGCAGGAAGGAGCCATGGGAAACAGCAACAGTGTCTGAGGTGAAGCAGACTTATGCTGCTAGTCATAGGGTCCCTGGGCTGTAAACTGAAGTAGTGACTGGGCTTGGTTCCCCTCCTAGCCACTGGGAAAATGGCACAAGATCAAGAGATGGAACATCAGACTGTCTGAGGTAGCATCTGGACAGTTTGTCTCGTAGGACTTTGTTACCTACCAGAAGAGGGTGGGGGACTTTATAGTGACCTGGCCAGAGGATTGAGTCACGAAGAGGAAGCATCCAGAGTCATGGAGACAAAGAGGATCACAGTGCAAGCAACTGATAAAAGGAAGAACTAAATGGGATGAGAGCTAATTCTCAGACCTAACCATAAGGTGGCGTACCTGTGGGGAATGGACCTTTGCACTAGCCCTCATGATTACAGATAAAAGCTTGAAAACTTCAACCAAATGCCTCCTAAAGGCTCTGATGGAATATACCCCTCACCCTACCACACAATACTGTTGTAATCTTTGTACAAAGTATGCCTGGTAAGGTATTTGAAAATTCAGGTCAGTACTGCCTTACTTTGCATATAAGCAGCAAACAGAGTCATCAAGCAGGAAGAAAACAAAGGAAGTTCAAACAGGTGAAAAAACCCAGAGCGTAATCTCCTTTCCCATAGAGACCTTGGGCTTGTCTACATTTACAGTGCTGCAGCTGAATGGCTGTAACGCTTAGTGAAGACGCTACATATACCAATGGGAGCACTTCTCCCATTGAAGTGGGTGCTCCAGCTCCCCAAGAGGTGGTAGCTATGTCGATGAGAGTTCAGTTGGTATAACTGAGTCACCCGGGGCGTGGATTTCTGGAACAGGACATTGCTGGGGGAAGATCTGGAATTGGGGTTGTGTTGGGGTCACTCTGCAGAATAACCAAGGCTGGTGAGAGCCCAAGCGTAGCTGGAAGGCTGCAGTTACATACGGACACTCAGGGTTTGGCTTGCATGCCAGAAGTCTATTTGTGAGCAGCCCAGCTGGCAGCTACTACAGCAAGGCATTGTAAGGCACCCAAGGACGCAGGGCAGGGGTAACACAGTCCCACACTTGTCTGAATTGTACCCCTGGTGTGTCACAGACTCCAAAACCAGTAAGCAAATAAAATGCCCAAAAGTTACAATTCTTTTAAAAGCTCATTACTTTTTTGAATGCTTGGACTTAAAATACTGCAACAGGCATGACTGCCACTGTTTGTTTGACATTTGGCACAAGCTCTAAGTGCAGACAGGTTTTAGTGGAGGTTGGCGTAACCCACAGGAATGGAACAAAGACCAACTGAGAGGATGAAAAGTAGAGAAATTTGAAGGGATATCTTTGTACAGAAGAGGAATCTCTTCTAGAGGTTATACAGAGCAGGTGGGAGACAGTTATTTCATCTGATTTGCATTACTCATGTGAACTGGTCAGAAGCTTATTAAATAGCTGGATTCATTTTGGAATGATGGAGTTAAGGTATCAGCCAGTCTGGGTTTTTCAAAACCATTCAAACATACTTTTTTCTTTTAACCGGTTAATATTTCTCATTTTTTTTCTCAGCCAAGCATGAAATAGAGAGACATGCTACATACCATTGGTCCCATTATTGAATGCCCAGGATTTCCATCACCTCCGGGTAATCCAATTGCTCCTGGCTCCCCCTACACACAAACACCAAAAAACAAACAAACACCTGATTATTTATCGTCTTCACTCTAGGTTTTGCAGGAAAAAAACAGCGTCAGGCATTCACTTATCTTTTATAACAAAATGACAGTGACTGAAGGTCTCTACACAATAACCCACCAATATTTTAGGAAAAACTCTCTTTCTACCTCAGTTCTGATCTCCCTTGACGTTATTTTTTTCAACAAATTTAACATGTCAAAAGTGCTAGTTCTCCCTTTGAGGACTAAATTCCAAATGCTTGTTTTCATTGAAGAACAAGGGTTAAAATACAGTGCTAATCAAATAATGGGCCTCATTCACTGCTTCTGTCAGTGTAAGCGAAGGCCAGGGCCTCTGCCAAAAAGCTGTTGTGTTGGTACGACGTAGGAAAACCTGTCTCCTGCTAGATGCCCTAAAGGAGAGTCAGTATTGCTCAGTGCTGGCCGTGGAGGGCAGTGTGGCAGAAAAAGCCAGAAACTGCAAAGATTCAGCTCACGTCTGTTGCAGACTTCTGACATGGGGCTTCAGTGGAGCCGCAGAAAGAAACTTGAGTCTTGGAAGAATATTGCTTGCTACGGTTGATGGATTTCTCAGCTGTATTTACTGGTGACTTGCTAGACAGTTGGTCTGGACAGCAACATGGACAAATATTTAGATACAAAATGGGATGACCTCTTAGAGATGCTCCCAGATCTGAATGGCATGCACTATTAGAAACTACTTCACTACTGCAGAATGATGGGAGGCTCCCGGGACAGAATTACTAATCGCTGTGCTTGCCAAAGAGTTCAGAGCAACTGGACTTCTATTCATCCCAATATATCAGGGAGAAAGAGTGAGTAGCCTAGAAAGTAATTTTTCTAAGTGATAGAGGGACAAGGAGAAAAAGCTTTGTCCATTTCCTAGAAAGTTTTTCCTGAAAGAATAACAGGTTTACAATTACCAAAAGCAAATTACCAAAACCACTACAAATTTCAGTCGACAGATGTCACCTTCTGACAACCTAATAATATAGGTGTCTACACTACCAGGTCCCTTCCGCCGACCTAATTCGCCTGTTACGTTGACTTAATTATTCCATCCCTGTGAGAGGCGTAACACCACAGACATGCTGCTTCTACGCTAAGCCGCATGCAATTCTTGGCAGCGACCCCACCATTACCCCCAAATGTCGCATGGATACCCCCCAAGAGTCTGAGTCCTGCGCCACCTCAGGAAATGCCTCAGGAGGACATTCTGAATGAAGAAGAGGAGAATGGGAGACAGGCGAGAGGGGATCCATTCTCCCTGAGATCCAGTCCAGCTGGTCACAGGACAGCATGATGGCCAAGCATGATGCTGGGAAAGGCACCTCTGGTGAGTATGCAATTCCAATAAAACTGTAAGGGTTACACGCTGTTAGATTTTATGTGTAATAGGAAGAAAAGGTGAGGGTACAGTCTGTATTTGCTTCCCAGTGGCCACTCCAGTTATGCAGAGGGTGCCCCCTGGAAAAGACTGTTTATGTGCACAGGGATGGTATGGGAATCTTCCATGGAGATTTCCTGGAAACTTTCACAGAGGTACTCTGCAGTCCTTTGCAGAAGGTTTCTGGGGAGAGCTGCCTTATTTATTTCACCACAGTAGGACAATATTCCACACCACTCCAGTGTTAACTCTGCTCTCATCATTGAGGTACATAGCACAGCAGCGTAGAGAACAGGTCTGTACCCAGATGCTTGTAGCATCTGCTCCCTTGCCACCTCTGTTACCCTCAGGAGACTGATATCACATAGGGTCACCTAGGGGAGACAGTGGAGATTTTCAGTACAATTGCTGGTACCACAAATAATAAAGTATGCGATCCCTCACACATGGTGATTTCTTGGTTCCTCAGCTGCAGTTTCTTTAACATGCTGGAGGTTTGGGTGGCAGGGATCGGCGCTGACCACAGATTCTGCAAGCCTAGGCGACTACTACCAGCAGCATTAAGGGAAGAGGGGGGTTGTTTCCTGATCTCTTGTGGCCGCAACCCCTCTCCCCCCCACACACACACAGTACCCAGAGCCGCCTCGGACAAAGATTGCACTTTAGAAGGCTTAAAAAACTGGTCCCCAGCCTCCGAGCACCATCCATATTGCTAAAGGGAGGGGGGCACTGTCTACCTGCCCCCTGTGCTCCCGATGCGGGTTGCCCAGAAGTTGCAGCACAAGTCCCCATCGCCCATGCCACTGGGCCATACTCACCATGGCTGGAACAGTGGATTTTTAAATGGCAATTTTGTACTAGATCCAGAATATGCACTGACAATGATTGCCTTGTGCTTTGCATGCCTTGCAGCAGAAAGCTTGGACTTCAGCACATCCTCCACACTGGCAGAGAGGCTTTTGCAGATTAGAAGGCAGAAAAAGAGAAACATGATGACATGTTCAATGAGATCATGAATGCCTTTGGGACAGCTGACAGAGCTTAGAGCCTGGAGGATTTCGTTGTCCAAAAAACTGGACATGGCGAGTGGGAGAGCATCCCAGTAGCATGAGTGAGCCCTGCAGGATGAGATGCTGTGGATTAGGAAGGACCAATCAGACATGTTCAGGCATCGGATTGAGCTTCAAGAAAAGCAGCTTGAGGCTAGACTCCCTCTGCAGAATGGCCTGCAAACATTGCCCTGTTCCCAGCCGCCCACCCCAAAGTTACAGAAGGCAGGGGCAGGGGAAGGGAAAAGGGGGGTGGAAGGTGCAATTTCCCTTCCACTCAACACCAGGAGGGGGTGGGGTGGGGGGAGGGTTCTGAGAACAAAAGATGGCCAACCGAAGACCTTTGATGAACAAGACTTCTGTGCTTTCACAGACAAGCTGACTTGGTTTCTCCCCTCCCAGTTTTATCACACAATTTGTGCCCAAGATTCAATTACTTTCCTGCTCTCAGCTTCTTTAGGTTTATGTAATAAAAGTCATCATTTCAAGAAAAAAAATGCTCTTTATTTATTCCAAGCATGAGGATTTGGGGGAAGAAGAGAGGGTGCAAGGAAACTGATGAAAGGAGAGGATGGGATGGGAAGTCACAGTGCAGATAAACAGCACACATTACTGTGGCTCATTACTGAAATGGGTATTCAAAGCCTCCTGAAGAAATGGAGCTCCTCGCTGAGCTCTTCTTATTGCCCTGGTATCAGGTAGGCCACTCATTTTGAGCAAACAATCTGCCTTCATCCCTTACCCCTCCAAAAACTTCTCTTTGCCTCCCGGGTCTTACGGCGCATATAGCAGGCAGTGATAGCAATGAGAATATTGCTTTCACTGAGATCTAGCCTAGTAAGCAAACTGCGCGAGCAACCCTTTAAATGTCCAAAGGCAATTCTACCACCATTCTGCACATGCTTAACCTATTGATAAACCGCTCCTTACTGCTGTCCAGGTGGCTGGTGTATGGCTTCATGACCCATGGGAGCACGGGGTAGGGTTGGTCTCCCAGGATCACTGTTGGCATTTCAACATCATCGGCAGTTATTTTGTGATCTGGAAAGAAAGTCCCTATTGCAGCTTTCTGAACAGACCTGTGTTCCTGAAGATGTGTGTGTCATGCACCATTCCTGGCCATCCCACATTGATAGCAGTGAAACGGCCCCGGTGATCCACCAATGCTTGAAACATCATTAAAAAAGTATCTTTTCTGGATTATGTTCTCTTTGGCAAGGTGGTCTGGTGCCAAGACAGGGATATGCATGCCATCTATCACGCCACTGCACTTAGTGGATAATTTTGCCACGACGGGGTTCCCTATGTCCTGCACATTGCCCAGAGCTACTGTCCTTCTTAGCAGCAGTCAATTAATGATCCTGCACACTCAGATTACAACAGCTCCTACAGTGGATTTACCGGCTCGAAATTGATTCCCCACTGACTGGTAGCAGTCTGGCATTGCAGGGTTCCACACAGCAATCACCACTCGCGTCTCCACTATCGGAGCAGGATTCTTCTTAGTGTTTAGTGTGCTTCAGGGCTAGAAAAAAGCGCTGCACAGAGTTCCCGCAAAGTGGACTTCCACATTTGAAAGTTCTGCAGCCACTGCTCATCATCCCATAGATGCAGAATGATATGATCCCACCAGTCAGTGCTTGTCAGCAGCAACCGGAAATTGTTTCATTCTATGGCTTGCAGCAGGGCTGCTTGAAGGACATAGCAATGTTCAGCATGGTGGCTCCTGTCTCTGCTCTGAAAATATTGCAGGATAAGGCATGACGTGTTGTTGTGAGCATCAAAGAGTGCAGAGCTGATCAGGTCCATCCTTCTCGGGTTGTGGTGTACATGCGACTAAGCCAGGCTTTTGAAAAATGGTATGCAAAGGTATGTGTTCTTTGATATCACCGTGGGATATCACGGTGGGGAGGGAGGAAACTGGATCATGTGAAGTCAAAGCCATGTTCCCAGTTCACATTGTTACAATGTTTTGGTCCCATAAGGCATTGCAAGCCCTTTCCAAAAACCCTGTGGTTTGTTGCATTGTGTGATAGCACTGCTCTCTGCATCGATGCAAGCTCTGCCAGTGAGGAAGCATTCCACCAAAACAATGAGCATGGTGTGGACACGCCCCACTGATTTAATTACTGTGGTGGCTGGATGTCGATTTAAATTAAGTTGACTGAACTTTGTAGCATAGACATGCCCGCAGTGGAAAAATTCTGTAAAAAACTGAGGATTTGACTCTGCATGTCATTAAACTTTCCTGTTGCATAGCCTATCATCTGCAGCAAGGCCAGAATCCAGTGATTTATACTACATGTCACTGGCCCAGTCAAAGAATGACAAATAAACAAGAGACAAGGCACCACAACCACCGTGGAGGCTGTATATGTTTGTTTAGGGATGGAAGAAACTTGGATATAAATGGCCCCAAGTTATACCACCAGACATTTTTTAAATCCTGTGTAGTATTAAATGGCCTCAATACAAAATAATTATTCAGAGTTGGCCCCCTTCAGACCAGCTCCTAGGATTCACCCCACCTCTAAATCCTCTCACCCTCCCGCTCACGAGGAGAATGACGATACATGAAGGGTCCCTTGGTTTGCTGAAGAACCCTTCATGTGTCCGAAGAAGAGAGTCTGAAAGAGCTCCTTTTCTTTTTCCACCCTTTTTCCAGGGTCCATCTCCTGGGTGTCTCATGTTTACCTCTAGGAGCTGGCCTCTTTGAGCTTCTCACCTGATCTGGCCACTGACTACAAATTGCAATGAAATTACATGTACTAAACTTTTAATTTCTGCCCTTTCTCCTTAGTAACCTACAACTAGCCTCCAGGATGCTGCAAGGAAGGCAAAAACCCCACCACTTGACACTTTGGTCACCTGGCCCCAAAGGAAAAATTCCTTCCTGGTCTCAAACTGGCAATTGGTCACCCCACAGCATTTTGGAAATACAGTTCAAACTATACCTCCATTATAGGGCAGGGAAGCAATGAGAACAAAATGGGTGCTGCATGACTTGAGGCTTCATGTATAGGAAGGGAGGAGTAAAGACAAACAACTCTCCTCTTTCCCTTGTCCCGCAGCCTACCCAAAGGTAGCAAGGAGAGGTGGAGAATCTCTTGCCTATCTCTCTACCCAGGTGCATCTCAGAGTGAGTTCTGGGGTAGAAAGGGGAAAGGATATAAAGTCCCAAAGCAACCAAGCCCAACTCTGCCTTCCATCCCTCCTCTCAGAACCCCAGAGGTTGTTTTGCCTGCAGGTCTAATCAACACCCTCCTCCCCTCCTGATATGGTGGGTGGCACTGTATTACAAAATACAGTCTTTTAGCTTTTTCAGTATACAGATAAAGTCTCAATTTTTACAGGGCCATTCTGGGTCACTCTGAGAAAATCTACCTTCAATGAAATGACAATGCAGTTATTCTCCTCTTTGAAATAAACCTCAGGACAACAGAAGACAGGTATTAAATTAGTTGGGCAAGATTGGCCTTTATTTCTACCATTGTGACTTTAGCTCCATTAACTTGAATAGAGAGGCATAAGTGTTAGTGCAAAATGTTCAATATCCTGGCTCCAGCAGGCGATTTACCTTTGGCCCAGGGAGTCCACGAATGGATGGTCCAGGGCTACCGATTGAGCCTTTATTTCCCGGCTCACCCTACAATAAAACAATTTAATTTAAGTATAAAATAAATAGTTCTTGTGTATGTACTAATTTATCTATTGTTCAACACTTAGTATAAAATTGTCAAAATATTTCAGATCAAATGGGTAATATTTGGTAAGAAAACACAAATCAATCCATTTTTCCTCAAATTTGCAAACCCTAACAAATCTGTTGAGGAACATGGACTGAGCTTCAAATCTGAAATGAGCACTGATTGAATAACAGTGTACAGAGCACATATAAATTATACCTAAAAACTACATTAAAAGAATATTTAGATTGCAGAGTTAAGCACCCTAAACTTGGGAAATGCCTGAATTAACAGTGCCTTTGCAACATTAATTTGGCTCCTTTATGATAGTGTTTAATTACATAATCATATACTATTTTTCCACAGAACACAGAACCCATGCCTCATTCAGAGCACAGGATGAAAATATATTTTTCTGTTTTGACAGCTTAACACAAAAATCTTAAAGCATCAGAATCTTCAATAAATTCACACCAGGAAAATTCCAGAGGTGTTTTTATAGTGCACAAAAAGAAGACATATAAGAAAGAACAAACCTACTTTTGGTCCTGGAGACCCTTGTAGTCCTTTAGCACCAACAAATCCTTGGGATCCTTTTTCTCCTTGATCACCCTGACCAAAATATAACGTTTTAGTTTATAAATCACTACACAGATTTTACACTTGATAGTTTAAAAAAAAATTCTGGGTACCTAAAGTTAGGGGGAAGATTCAAAGGTATTTAGATACCTTCCTCCCATTTCTGCCTTTTGAATATATCCTTCTAGGTTTTTAAAGCCGTATTTAGGTACCTAAAAAGTAGCCTGATATCCACCACTCTCTACCCTAAGGTGCTGAGCACATTTACTTCCCACCGACTTCAGTGATAATTCTGAACTTTATTTATAGTACTTGTATTTCATCCTGCCACACACCCATGCTGAGCACTCTCTCTCATGTTGTATTGAGATCAAATATTTAAACTGGTGAAGCTATCACTTAAGGAAGACCATAACAAATTAAAATTATACCACTCATTGAACTGTGTTTAAACAAGAACATTTAACCTTGTTATGTTTCTTAAAGCTGGATATTATCAATTCATACCTTTTGGCCAACATCTCCTTTCCCAGGAGGTCCCTCTGGGCCTCTTAAGCCAGGCACTCCTTGTTCCCCCTAATGAAAATTATATCACTTCATTAATTCTCATATGGATGTATATTCTACAGAGTCAAAACCCTAATTATTAATGTTCTGAGAACTGCTTTGGATCAACACAGTTTTCCTGGTTTTGACAAGATCAAGCTCCCAACTTACCAAAAAAGGGTTTTCTCTCAGTTATGTCCAGTGTAGCTGAAACGGTCACCCTTGAAAGTTTCAGAAAAAAACCTGGCCTTGAGATTTTTCAGCTTAGTTTAAAGACCAAAGAGTATAGGTAATTTCGAGTTAGTATCCAGACTTGTAGGTCCCAAAGCTGCAAGAGTCTCTCTGCAGGCAGCTCCTTGTTCCCATGCAAAACATCACTGAAATCAGTGGGGCTTTATGCAAGCATAGATGCCTACCCACACAGAATCAGTTGCTGGATATGTTGATAGCGCCTGATATGCTTTTGAGATTCATCTGTTCTCATTCACAATTGGACAAATATTGCAAAAGAGAACCTGCTAACATTCTAATAAAAACGGCAAATTCATTTCTATGCTACATGTGACCAGTTCGGGTCAGAATTTTACCAAAAAGGAAATTTCAAACAAACAAGATAACCCAGCTGGTTAGAAAAAAGAAACAAATATTAGCAACCATTTTTATTTATTTCCATAAATATTCATAACATTGAGTTTTTGCTTGCAAGAATCATTGTAGAAAGATGCTCTATGCACATATAATCATAAATGAAATACCAGAAGTGTTTACACAGCTGTCTCAGAAACTCTTTGTGGGATAGATACTGAGTTATGCCATTTGGAAGCAGAAACAATGCCATATCTGTGGGTGACCATTTAGCAAATACTTGAAACAATACGTGTGGCAAATAGGTAATAAACAATCTATAGACTGAAAAGCATTCAGGAAAATCCTTCATCCACTAGTTTTGAATAAGAACAGCTTTGTAAATAAACATGGCTGCAAGTAATTCACAAACAGAAAAGAAGGGTTGAATGGATTAAGTTGGTGTGTATAGTCTGCCAGCTCTTGAAAAATCCACTTCTGATAAGAAGTATTGATTCAAAGTCCAATTATAGGGCATGACTTTAAATTGGGCCTCAATCTAGACTCCATTTTTGAGCCAGTTTTGTGTCTGAAAATAATTGTGACTACTTCTGTGTGTCTACAATACACTGCAGGTGCAAATGCTAGTTAGACTATTTACCTACTTGCACCTAGATATGTGATAGATGCCCAACTGCTAATATTTGTGCTTGCAAAGAATTGTAGGAACTATGATGTAACTGTGGATGCAGTTTTTTCTGAAGACACAAATGCCATCTCTAAAATAAGCCCCCTAACAACTTTGGCTTTCTATCATTTTAAATAATTCAGTGCCCTTCATTTTGGGGGGTGAGTGGATTTTCACTAACTTCAATGTTAAATTCCTTCACATTCATACAAAAATTAAGTGACAAACTCCCACCCATGCTTTCCATCTACCAAGAAAATTTCCATACCTGTCTTTACTTTGGCATAAGTTGTGTCCTTTATAACAGCAGTAAATGGAAGTTGTATGAAGTGAGAAGTGGATGTGTACTCTTGCTTTTGTGGATGTTTACTGACCCAGATTGACAGGGTGAATTAGATCTTGCAAAGCAAGCTGGATACTGTAGGCCACACTAATCCAACGGTAGCAGAAAATCTGAGTGGAAGAGGGGCTCAGTGATGTCTGCCACCACACTCTGCTAGAGTGTGTGTAGTGGGTGGGGGTGAGAGGGCAGAAATCCAGAGCTGGTTAACACAATCCATAAAATGGACAGTGCCAGATCTAGGATTGGCACCTCTGAGGTACAGAAAAAAGGGAAATCGAGAGAATTCTGAACCCATAAGACTGGACAGCTGGAAGTGTGCACTAAACACATTCAGAGAGCTCTGGGACAACTACCTCAAAAAAGGGGTGATCCAGGGAAAACCTGGACAGGTGGCAATCCTCCTGAGGTCAGCTAGAACAGTTGCAGATTCAATGCAATTCCCAGTACCCCTTTACCTCTCTGGAAGGGCAGGTACTGGTGCCTACCTTCCCTCAGGCGGAACTCTTCTCCATTGGGCAGCTGCTCCCCTGGGAGCAGAAGGATTCAATTTGCAATGAGATCTGAATTTGAGCGTCCTATCAAGCCTAAAGTTTTCACATATAGCAAACAAAAATACTGACTTACCTTTTTCCCATTGTTTCCAGTTTCTCCTTTCTTTCCTGTTTCTCCTGGCAAGCCTGGTGTTCCTGGATCTCCCTTAGAAGTTGATAAATACTTATTTTCCCACAGCTTAGTAAATTCATGCACTTTGTACACTGAGGGAGTTACGTTTTGGTACAATACTGGTTAGTGGGCAATATTTCCTAATAAATATTCTACTCAATAGTATTTGCTGCTTATCCCAATCAAGAATCCCAACTAACGCATTCTATCTTGAATATATGTTTAAATTTCTTTTTTTTAAAACTCACCTCTCTATCAAATTAAGGCATCTCTAGGTTTAACAAACTAATGTTCACATGGCATTGCTCGCATATGGCATAAGGGCATGTTCCTGTGGTTATTGATAGTAATATTGCATAGAAAAACTACACAAAAAGAATGTCACTTTGCCTGCAAAGTAAAGCATTTGAAAGTCAGGAAATGGCAACTCTGAGGTTAGCCGTACAATCTAAATTCTGCTCCATTGTGCTGCAGCTGCAACTGAAGTGAGTGCGAGCTGTAGCTAGTCATTACCTCTGACAGGGAGGTAGACTAATCTTTAAACGGTGGCTCTGCAAGTCTCTTTGCATTTCTAGCTTTTCCCCATTTGTAGACGGGGGATAATTATTTACTTGCACTAAATCCCACATCCTTTTTTTAAAGCTGACGGATAGAGTTGTATGCAAACTGGAGCTGTCCAAAGCATGACAAAAATGGTTATGGACTCCCTGGTTCAGTTTACATGCTAAAGGTCTGTATCAGGACAAAGCAATCTTGCTTATAGATTCCTTTCAAAAGGTGAACAAGCCTTCCTTACCATAGTATAGCAGGCTAAAAATAAAGGGCTGCACCCACAAGTCTTTATAAAACAAACTAATTTGCCCTACCAACACTTCTCCTTCCTCAGTGTTTTCTGAAGTGTCCAGGCCCTACCCCACGGGTAGTCTGCTTTTCAGTGATTCTCTAACTTCAGATCGCAGTATCAACATGAGCAAAACAATTGTTTTGAAGCTACTTTCTCCTTTCATCAGGGAGTGAGCATGAGCCCTTCTGCCTTCCTCCTTTCTGTTTTGAGGGAAGGGAGCATCTTACATACATGGCCCATTAATTAGGGAGCTTTGCTGGAATCCCAGACTACAATCCCAGCTGCTTTGGGAACCACAACACCCAGCCTTCACCTTGGGAGAGAAGCTGCTTGGAATCAAACTGGCTCAGCTTGATCCCTTAGCAGTGACAGGAAGAAGAGTTCCTGCCCACACTGCACCTTGGCCCTGAACGGACTGACCAAGTCTACTGGTATGTCAGGGGCAATCCTGTTTGTAACCAAAAAGACTCCTGATGTAGTAATGCTATCTCCCTGTCGCGGGGCTGGTACGGATGTCAGGTCACGTGCTGGGAAGGCACCCCATTAAGTCTCCTGTTAGCGAACCGGATTACCAAACGTGGTCCTACAGCCCAATGGCCCGAATCAATATAGCAGACTTTCCAGTCAGGGCAACCTGGCCTAGTAGTCAGAGTCGAGTGGCTCCTTCAGGGTCTGAAAGGAGCAGAGAGTGAAGGCATGGCAAGTCAGCCTAGGGATAGGTGTGCAACAAGAGTGATCTAAAAGCTGTGGAGGTAGCCACTTCTATGAGAGCTCTGCTTGCGCCTCCCAACTCATCACTCTAATATATTATTCAGTCTCCATTAGCATGATCATTGCTTTCCCATTTGCTAGCATCATGCCATCACTTAAACATGACTTATTTAGAAGAGTGAATGATGGTTGAAACTATGAGTTTTAAATAGTTGAAACTCAATTCTCTATGGAGACTTTGTCACTGAAGTCCATGGACATGACCAACTTCTTGCTACCAATTATCAGATGTGTTTTGCAGAAAACTGGGCAAGAATTAAAAAAAAATAGGCTCACTTTTGGTCCGGGTACTCCAATTCCTGGTGGTCCTGGATCCCCCTTTTGTCCCAATTCACCTTCTTTTCCCTAGCAATTAAATATTATTTGTGTTTAGTATGAGTACAGATCTTAACTTTATTAATTTGTGTAACATCACAGATTATTGAAGGTTTAGAGCAGAGGTTCTCAGGCACAGCTGGTTGAAAATTTATGACAAAACAGTCTTCCCTCAGAAAATACAATTGTGCCAGCTAAACTGTTTTATAGGAACATGTCTATTTCGATGAAATTTTCAACAGAAAAAAGTCAGTGAATGAATCATTTTGACTCTCTAGCTTTATTTTGATGGTGAAATGTTCTGTTTTGACTTTATTCTATTGATTCCTTTGTTCTGACATTTATATTAACATATCAATATTTACATTATTGAAATGAAATATTTTCACATAGTGAAACAAAAATGTCTTGATAGTTCCGGATCAAAATTTTTTTTGAATTTTTGTTCAATGGGAAATTTTGATATGTTCGTTTTTCATTCTCTGATGGAACAAAATTTTTTTTGAAATGGCAGAATTAGTTCCCAGATCAGAAATTCCATTTTCTGACCCGTACTATCACTGAGCTTTTAAAGGTCTTAATAGAAACTATAACTCATGATCACCTGTTCTGTCATGCCCAACTGCACAGCATTCCTGTGGCAACTACAGCATTTGCTTACATGCAAAAATAATGCCCAGAAAGTATTTAATGGGCTGCTTTCTATCCTTTTGTGGAAGACGTTAATTACAATGTCTGCTTTAGCTTTTCATTTCATCTGCTCCTACCATTTCACTTGTTCTCCTGCCCACCCTACCTTATTCCCTTTGCCCCTGAACACTCCTTTCCTGAAGTACCAGTCCTGCCAGTGGCTCTGGTTATAAGAGCGGTTCCTGTTTCACCTATTTTTCTTCCACTTTCATAGCAGTGCCATTATAGCTAGGCTGACTTTCTTCCTTCATGTTTTCATCTAATGCTACAGACCTCCAAACTCTTTTCCCATGAAGAGGATGGAGGGCTGGAGAATCAGGTGAAAAGAGAAGTGAAAGCCAGCAACATGTGACCAGCAAATTCTCTGCAAATCACCAGAGGTGACAGCGGGATACCCATTGGTTTAGAGCTTCTCAGTAGAGTATTACATTTATATACAGTGTCTATATGCCACCACACCAAGACACAATATATCAAAATGAAAGAAATATGGCTTGAACCCATGGGTGATTAAGAAAATCTGTATTTGTTTAAACAGTAAAGAACTGCAGCGTGGCTTTCCTCTTCAGAATCTTTCAAATATATCAGTCAGAAATCTGTACATTTTTATTTCACATACTATTAAACACTGGCAGCCAGTGTTGCCTTTTATGCAGTACAATATCAGGTGTGTGCTTCCACAGTAGAAAACTGTTAGAGTACTTGAGAGCAAACTCCAAACATACCATTCTAAGGCTGAATCAGTGCTTATTCCACCCACACAGAACTGTCATGGGAGTTTTCCTACAAAGACCAAATATGGATTGTGGTCCAAAATGTACAGCTGTTTTCTTTACACTGTTCCCACAATGGAATACTTTTTTAAAATCACTGTCTGACTTTGGTCAGATATATTCCTTGTCCCTTGAGGTGACCATTCTTTTTTTTTTTTTTCCAATTGCCTATTCTCTTGAAAGTTACCTTTGGACCTTGCACACTCATGCCTCGAGACCCTTTTGGCCCAGGTATACCTTTAGGACCTTGGATACCCTTAAAGAAAAGAAGGAGGAAGTTAATGGAAACTACATTTACACATGCTCATTTTCCAGGTTAATAAAGTGAATTTATTATCCTCCATGTTGTAACAGGGTAAAAACATGTTTTTAGAAAAACAGTGTCCTGAGTCCATTTTGAGAAAAGCTATAAATCCATGTGTGGGGGACTCAGAAACAGCAAAAAGGAAAAAACAACCTTGAAGTGAACCCATAATAACGGGGGCCAGACCCAAACATGGGAATTTTGCAGTCGCTGCAAAATTAGCTTTGCAAGTCAGCAGTAAAGTTTCAAGGAGGGGGCTGCTGATAAGATGGTAAAAAAAGAATCTACCATTGCCTTAGTGAATAAATTGGCTGAAAAGATATAAAAGCGTTGTCAGATCAAAACCTTTTCAAAAAGCCATGAAACAAAAAGGGGGTGCACCAAAATAGCACCGCGCAATAAGTCTAATCAACCATTTCGCCTCTCTCCAGCTCATCGCTCAAAATAATAGGGTAGGGTGTTAGAGCTAATAACCCGTGGGGCTTTGTCCTGTGGATAATAACCTGGGTGTGAATACAATAAAGGTTCCACCTGAATGCTAATAACCCATGGGGCTTTGTCCTGCGGATAATAACCTGGGTGTAAATACAATAGAGGTTCCACCTGGATAAAAATATAGTAACCTGGCCATGGTATATTTGTTTTTTTTTTGCTGCAGCTGAGTTCATCCATATATGTGGTAAGTAGTAATGTAAAACCAGTAATAATTCTACTTGTATTCCAGGGGTAATTGTTGCTGTAACTCTTGGGGTAAATGTTTTGTGTACTTGTGTTATTGTAATCTGTTGTTTTTTAAGTTTTATTTGTGTGTTAAGAATCTGTAAAAAAATAAGAGAAAATAATTTGTGGTAAGGTAAAAACTCCCAATAAATAGTAGTTATAAATTAAATATAAAAGATGTGTAATTGTATAACTAAATAATAAATAATAAATTTATAAGCCGTTAACCAAGTCTTGGACTAAAACAAATCCCAGCCGCCTTCATCCGTTCACAAGTTGGTCGGGTGAATAGCAAGGGGGGGGCCTGTCTGAACCTAGTAACTCAAAGGACAGGCGGAGTAACTGTAGCCACAAGGCTACCCTTTCCCCTTCCTAACTCATGAGCCTTTGTAGCTCCGTTGATCAGTAAAGCTTCTGTAACTTCAAAGGACTCCTTCTGTATCTGTTTGTTTGCCTCTCCTTCCCCCCTCCCGCTAAATAAGCGTTCCGTTATCGAATTCTTTCACCTCGTCAGTATTACGAGCTGAAATTAAAATGGTGCGAATTCCTCAATAAGTCAAACGTAAGTTGTATAAATGTGTGCTTGTAAGTGGGTGTTTTAAAAATCAATCTCTGTAAAAAATCCACTGTTTTAAGCAAGAAATAAAAAGTCCCATTTCAAGTTGTAAAACTAACACAAAGTCATAAATTAGTAAAATAAGAAAAATACTTTTTCCCTCTCTCCTCCAAGCCCCACGCCCGTTTAAGGCGTGGAACATAGACAAACTAAAAAGTTTTTAACCCTTTGTCACCATACTCCAAAGGAGAGAAACCTAACTGGCTGCAAGTTCTAGAGCCAAATTAGTTTTTCCTCAGTCACACACATGGAATTCACTGAATTAGCCCAAGTTCAGGAGTTGCCATTGGTACTGATGCGGAAAGCAAGGGAGAAGATTTTTGTCTCCTCATCTTAATCCTGTATAGTGTGAAATCATGCTCTAGCCTGTGAGAGCGTAGAGCTACACTTTCAAAAGCGACCCAGTGCTTTAGATGAATGAATTTCTGAGTGTCCATTGTGAGGCCTCTGTAAATTATCTGAATTTCAGAGGCACCGAGCACCCACCCTATAAAAATGTTCCCTACTGCATCACCCTACGTGGAGATCTCAGGAAGTCTGCTGTGCAAATTATTGCATGGACTGGTCCAGATAATTCACTGTTCTATTGGCTTGATCCCAAGACAATTGAAATCAGTCTTTCCATTGATGTTAATGAGCTTTCAATTGGGCCCTGTGTTTTATGAATCTCTAGGCATTAAACATTAGAGATTCAGCCAAATATGAAATCTAGTCTGGATCTAAATTTTGCTACATCTTCAAAATTTAGGGCCTGACCCTTTTCCTATTGAAATCAGCGACACAACCATTTACTTCCATGAAGGCTTTAGTTTGGGCTCCTGTCATCTAATAATAATGCAGTATATTATGCCAAAATAAGCCTCCAACTGAATGTACTTTCTTAACTAAACTTAATGTCAGATTTACCTGGATTCCTTGACTGCCAATTCCAGGTTGTCCTATAGGTCCTGGTGGTCCTTCAGGCCCCCGTTCACCCTGCATGGAGAAACCTTGTGCCTTATAAATCAGTGTTTTATAAAATCATTTTTTAGATCTGAAATGTTTTCCCCACATTCTACCATACGAGTTAACTTGTCACAGAAAACTAAAGTCTCTGATGGTGGTTTGAGCAGACAAACTAGTAATTGCCTTTCAACTATATTTTAGATTACCTGAAACTAATTTTGGCACTTCCTATTATATGCATTTGTTATTACTGAACCAAGTTTCCAACATAACACTCTGCCGTTAATGCCAGTTATTTGCATCAAGAGAAACCTAACTGCAATACTTGCAGTGCCATGCATGGGAAATACCAGACATAAAAACAGATTATCCTTGGCTTTTGAGAGACATGAGGTGGAAGGAAAGGTGCAGGAAACTTTCCCCTGTTCCCTTCACAAAGGCCAGGGACAATTGTAGTATTTATGCTTGGGAGACACACCTTGAAGGGGCAGGAAGGAGGTGGGATGTCCTAAAAGGTAGTGTGGACTGCTGCACACGCCCCCTGAGCTGTGGTGGATTTGGGGAGAAATTATGGCTCCCAGAAGCACAATCCTTCCCTCAGCTCCCATGGAGGTGGGGTGGTTCCACGCTATCTTCTAACCAGGGCTTTGGATAAATTCTACAATCTAGCATGTAAAAACAGTTCATTCTGAGTGTTGGGATAGTATGTTATGTAGAGCACTATCACAACCTATGGCATGTGGTGGTAATGTAGCTAAAATGTGATTTCAATGCATCTCAGTGAGATCTCATAGGAATTAAGAGAATTTATTGTCTGGCTTCTTGGGTGAATTTATTTTGCTAGCAGAAGGAGATGAATTCAGTATTTGCATGGTAATTAATACTATGGGCCAGATTCTAAGGCCAAGTTTTCCAGAAAGAGAGCTTAAAGATAGGCTCCTCAATATGCATTTGGATACCTAAAAAGTGGCCTTATTTTCCAAAGGGCTGCGAACCCATTGAGGGCTGTTAGATGACTATAGGTCATACAGAGGTGATTTAAAACAAACAAACGTATTTACCACACCTTATCACCTTTGACTGATTCTCCTGCTATTCCAATTGGACCTGCTGGGCCTTCTGGGCCTTTTTCACCCTGGAAAAATATAATAACTTAACTGGCTTTAGGACTTCAGACATTAACATTTCTATTAATTCTAATAAATTAATAGAAAATCGTAACAGAAAATGTCTGCACAGAAACAGTTTCTTCAAACAAGACAAACTATCAAAGGAGTCATTTGTCGCAATAGGAAGCAGCTTAGTTACAGTTCATAAACCACCATGTTTGCATTTACTCTGTTGTTAGAACTACTGTAACTTGGAAGGGTTTATAAGAACTCTCAGGGTTATACAGAGTAAGAAGGGGGAGAATAAATAACAGAAAGGAGGCTAGAATACTTTGGGTATTTCATCTTTTAAACATTGCAAAATGTGTCTGATAGAGCAGTTTGGTGTGTGCTGTTGTAATGATGTGATTGTCTGACATCCTTTCCTTTATAGCAGGGGTCTCAAACTCAATTGCTATGGCGGGCCACATTTCCGTTAAGTTGAGTTCAGGGGGGCCACGCATAACACACGCTGCTCTGCTCATGCTTTCGTGCTCACTCTCCGCCGAAAAATCTCACCGCAGGGTAAAATTCGGCGGCACAGTAGGAGAGAGAGAGAGACTTGCAGACTCCACTGTCCGCCGTTAAATCTGCCTGTGGGGCCACATTCGGCGGCCATTTCCCTTTTAACTCTGACGTTGCCTTTTTAACAGCTCAGGCAAGCTGTCCCACAGCTTGCCTGAGCTCCGTTCAGAAAACGCTCACAGAACAAGCCTCCGGCCGGATTCAAACTGCGGGCCACATACACAAGCCCGCGGGCCGCAGTTGGCCCGCGGGCCGCGAGTTTGAGACCCCTGCTTTATAGGGAGGAAAGTCCTTCTTGTTCAGCAGTTAAGGCTCCAGGGAATTGTAGAACCAATCAAATATCTCTATTAGCATGATATTTTGTGCTCTTCTAGTACAAAAAAGCAGAAAGAGGATTACGTCAGATTGGAATAAGAGATTTCAGTTCAAGTTCTTTGTGCGTTTTTGTTTCAAGAAACTATTTATTAATCAGCACATTCATAGATTTTATTTTTAGATGTTGATGATTCACTATAATGAGATACATATCCATACAGACTTATTGTCAAATTCTGGGGTGCAATTCACATCAGCGGGAGGTAGTGTCACTGTTTATCCTGTAAACCTGAATGCCTTAAAATGCTCTGCTGCATTGAGGCAAGGTGCCATAGAGTCTAATGGAAAATGTACTATGCTGGCTTCTTCTCCACTGGTGCTTTCTACAATGCAAATTGATATGTTCCTGCACCCTCCAATATGCCAATGACTGGCCCCTTGACTGTCATTGCCAATTGTCTGTGATTGAGCCTGGATGATGACATCAGCCTTTCCTTTGTCTGGAAAAAAAACCTATTTACCCACAGCCAGACATGTCTGGTTCAAACACATTTTAATAACACCATACAGAAGGAATGAATAACTTCAGATATAATGCAAACACATACATTTTACCATAACATTAATAATCAGCATGTTGTTAGCTTTTATATGATATCCTGCAAGGCATGTTTTGTACAAATATTATTGCAGTGGTGTGTAGGTGGTGCCTAAAGTCATAATCATATAATCACTGTTGTCTGAATTTCCCAAAATGACAAGAAGACTCAAACTGCTTTCTGAATGGTTCTCTACAGTACTGAGCAGCTGTACTGGCTATATTTTTAAGAGCTTTTCAAAAGATACTTTTTTACTTACCAATGCTACCAAGTTAAGAGCTCTTATTAACACAATCTTCAGCACTGAGTGGGTCATTAATGTATTACTGTATTCTGGAGAGGATGCAATATCTGTTGGTAGTGTCTTAGACACACAAGCCCCATTGACTGACTTTCAGCATCAATGAAATGGGCATTGTGTTCCTAAGTCACAGAGTTTAAGAATTCCAGTGTACCATTTACCTTCTGGCCTTGAATGCCTTCTCCAGGGGGCCCTCTTTCACCTTGTACACCGTCAGGACCACGAGGCCCCTGATGTTAAAAAAGAAAGAACAACTTCAGATGGCATATGCAATTAAGTGTTTCCTTACTGATACTGTTTTAAGATTAATATTACCATCCCATCCCATCTGTCATACAGCTGAGAACTGCAAGGGCTACAAGAGATTCTGTAACAGCACGCAGTTGAAACATACAGAAGCAGCCACTTTTTGATGATTTATGTAACAAAGGACTAATGCTAAATTATGTGAATGACATTAAAAAGAATCTTTTATTGGACCAACTTTTGTTGGTGAGAAATGTAAGCTTTTCAAGCTTTCTTCATCAGTAAAAGTTATTACCTCACTTATCTTGCTTCTCTAATATCCTGGGACTGATACATCTACAATGCTATTGCATGCATAAAAAAAGATCCTGAGCCATCTGTAGATCACACTATTTCCCCTTTCTGTAAGGGCAGAAACCAGCAGTGGGATCACATCATTTGTTTGGATGGCACTGTAAAAATCAGTGTATTGTACTGGGTGCTAGTATAAACTATTGTGATTACTTCCATTGTTTGTATAGTGGTAGTCCCTAGAGGCTTTGGCTAGGTTAGGGCCCCACTCAGCTTGGTATTATACCAGCATAGTAAATGACAGTCCTTAACCCCAAAGAGTTTACAATCGTAAAGTTACTATTGAATGCTTAATACCATCAACGAAAAAGGAACAATAATTCATGCAAGAATTAATTGTGGAAAACTGTAGCCAAGTCATACATAGAACACATTCGTTTCTATGTAACACATAAAACCACACTGTACATCTATAATCAAATTAATGTTTTAATTCCCTTAGCACAATTTGATCCACTATCTGTTTTGATAAAGAGATTATAATGCAGAAGATAATAATGCAAAATGAGTTACAACTAACAAGGGACACAAAAGGCAATAAGGAGAAGTTCTTTAAATACATTAGGAGCAAGAGAAAGGTGAAAAAGTGTAGGTCCGCTACTTAGAGAGGAAGGAGAGCTAATAACTTATGACATCAAGAAGGCTGAAGTTTTTAATGCCCATTTTGCTTCAGTCTTCACTAAAAAGACTAATGATGACCAGATACCCAACATAGTTTGATGTTAACAACAAAGGAGAAGGAAGGCAACCCAAAATAGGGAAAAAAAGAACAAGTTAAAGAATATTTAGATGTATTCAAGTCTGCAAGACCCAATGAAATTCATCCTAAGATACTTAAGGACATGGTCGTAGTTTGAGGGAGCAGTGCCCCCCCAAAACTTCAAGCCTGGGGCAGGCATGGAATTTTCCCACCTCCCCATGACCCTATTGGCCTGTCTGGAGCTGCCCCTCCACCCAACTATAGAAGTCAAACTACGCCTATACTTAAGGAACTAGCTGAAGCAATCCCAGAACCACTAGCAATTATATTTGAGAACTCATGGATGACAAGGGAGGGCCCAGAGTACTGAAGAAGGGCAAACATAGTGCCTCTCTTTAAAAAGGGAACAAACAGGACCCAGGGAATTTTAGTCTGGTCAGCCTCACTTTGATACCTGAAAAGATACTGAAATAAATTACATTAACATTATAACAAAATAAATTAAATAAACAATCTATTTGTAAGCACCTAGGGAATAAAAGGGTTATAAGTAATAGCAAGCATGGATTGATCAAGAACAAATCTTGCCAGATCAACCTAATTTCCTTACTTGACAGGGTTACTGGCCCAGTGGATGGGAGCAAAATAGAACACATGATAGATCTTGATTTTAGTAAGACTTCTGACACAGTCCCACATGACATTCTTATAAGCAAACGAGGAAAATGTGGCGTAGATTAAATTACTAAAAGGTGGATATAAAACTGATAGCGAGACTGTACTCAAAGAGTAGTTCTCAATGGTTCTCTGTCAAATTGGGAGGGCAAGTCTAGTGGGGTACCACAGAGACCAGTCTTGGGTCAGGTTCTAGTTAATATTTCATTAATGACTTGGATGGAGGAGTGGGGAGTTGGCTTCTAAAATGTGCTGATGACATCAAACTGGGAGGACAGTATTAGAATTCAAAACGACCTTGACAAATTAGAAAGTTGGTCTGAAATCAATAAGATGAAATTCAATACAGACAAATGCAAAGTACTTCATTTGGGAAGGGAAAAATCAAATATACCACTACAGAATGAGGAATAACTGGCTAGGCAGTAGTACTGCTGGAGAGGATTGGAGGATTATAGTAGATCATAAATTGAATGAGTCAACAATGATGCAGATTCAAAAAGGATAATATCGTTCTGGGGTGTATCATGAGTGTTGTATATAATACACAGAAGGTAACTGTCCCACTCTATTTGGCACTGGTGAGGTCTCAGCTAGAGTACTGTGCCCAATTCTGCATGCCACACTTTAGGAAAGATGTGGAGAAACTGGAGAATGTCCAGAGGAGAGCAACAAAAGTGATTAAAGAAAACATGACCTATGAGGAAAGATTGAAAAAACTGGGTTTTTTTGAAGAAGAGAAGCCTGAGGGAGGACATGATAAGTCTTCAAGTATGTAAAACATTGTTATAAAGAGGAAGGCAATTAAACTGTTCTCCATGTCTACTGAAAGTAGTGTAGAATGCAACAGGTAAGACAAGAAGTAATATGCTTAATCTGGAGAAAAAGGGATTTAGATTATAGTTGAAAAATTTTCCTAATATTTGGGTACTTGAGTTCTGGAATAGGCTTCTGGGAAAGTTGTGTTTTTAAGAACAGGGTGAACAAACGCCTGTGCAGGATGGTCTAGGTTGAGTTGGTCCTGCCTCAGTGCAGGGAGCTGGACTTTTGATGACTTCTCAAGATCTCCTCCATCCCTACATTTCTATGATTCTATCAGGAGAATTTACAAAGACTTTTCCACAATATTTAGTTTGTATTCTTGGCCCTATATTTCATAATGGCCATTGAAGCATTTTTCATTCTAAGTTACTGACAGAAATGTTTTTATGTCTTCCCCAGAAGAACTACTCTTTGGGGTGGGCGGGGAGGAGAAGAGAAAGTGTCCATGGCATCATTAATCAAGTGATGTTATAGCATCAATTTTGAGATCAAACACAGGTATTATCATCTCTGAGTAAGGTACAATGCTCACAATTATAAAGTCGGCATGTCTCAACAGTTACCACACAGTGGTACCTAAGAGAGAGCAAAGATTTTTCCCATAATCAAAATGTGTATGGTAACATCTACTGGTCCATAATACCAAGCTATGTTACTCTTCTGTTTGGAGGTACCAAACTTCCCTGAATTGCTTTAACCAATGTTTAGCACCAGAGACAACTGAAGTGTGTCTTATATAGTCTATTTGTACATTAGTGTATGTGCATTATCATTAGGATTCTAAAAATGTAGCAAGATGCCAATTACTTATTCTGCTATGTGTGGAAAAAATTCTCCACAAAACCCAAATGTGATAGTGTGATAATTTAAATTAAGTATACATTTTATTGTATGTGTAAAGTAAACTCAATGCCCATGCTCTTATATGAGTAAAACATATGACAAAGCTAAGCTGAAGTGCATGGTTTCCAACTAAGAGCTAATAACTTACTACTGGAGAAATGGTAGAATGATAAAAAAAATGGCAAAGCATTGAAATACAGAGGCTGTGCTTTAAAAAAATTGCCAATTTTGCCTTAGATAAACACTGAGATAGCTCTAGTTGCAGAATTCTTTATTCTTCCCTCAAATTCAGCCTTCTTTTGTTATTTAAGGTTATTGGTGAGTTTGTAAGGATGTAGAAGTCCTGTGAGTTCTGTGAGGAAAGATAATACTTAACTTGTTCCAGTTACAAGCTGCTTTTAAAAATGGAAATGGTATTACTGTAGAATGAAATTTTAATGATTCACCTTTTTTTCAGCACCAGGTCATTTTTGTGGGTGTTAAATGAATATTCTCTTTCTGTGATTTTTTAACAATGGAAATGTAAGCTATTTGATAATTCTTCCCATATATTTGGAGGGCAGATATAGAAGCCAACAGCCATTAATACAATGACTGTGAAGAGAACCACCTAAATCTGCATGAATTAGTTAAAGGCACTGACTACTGGGAAGATATTGGAAGCATGGAAGAATAGTTGCTTAACACATGCTTTGTTTTGGAAAGGCTTTGCAAATCTATAAAAAAGGTCAGCAGAGAATCTTGAAGAGGATTTATTTTGGATAAGGGGAGACTGTGGGAAATATTTAGCAAGAAAATTAATGAACTATACATTTCTTTTTTTTTATAAAGAAATGTAAGAACCTGTTTGAAACCAGGAATTAAGATCCTGCATCTGATAATGGCACAGAAACAGTTAAAATAACCTAAATAACCTTTCCAGACTAGCTCTGTTATTGACGTATTTAAATTGCACACAGGTACATAGGAATGGTCCAACTTTGTGTTCTTCAAAGATTTATTTTTTTTAAGTTCAGACAGTTCTAAAAAGTGTTTTTCTCCTGGACATCATCTAGCAGAGAAGCACAGATCCAAATGTATATCTAATCTTATTGAAAATCAAGCCCGGAGAGGCTGGTTATCTGGGATCAGGCAGTCAGATTGTTCTTCAAGTTTCATATTCTTTGGAGATGACACTGGCTCAGCTCTGCCACATGTGGTTGTTGCTGCAACAGTTACAAGCATATTCACTCATTTTCATTTTCCCAGCAGCAGTTCCAGAGTGGGCCAGTCCACACGACCATCGTCTATCAAACAAGGTCACTTAGACTTCTTGTATTCTTTTAATTTCTAATATGTTATACGGAACTTTTCTATCCACTTACAGTTAATCCTGGCTCACCGATTCCAATAGGGCCTGGAGGCCCAGCTCTTCCTTCCTGGCCTCTATCACCCTATTGAGAAGGAATTCCAGAGATTTTAGTTATTGTTTTCTTAGAGTGTAACTTTCAAAAGCACCCAAGTGAGTGAGACTTCTTGAAAATGGCACTTAGCACTTTGGAGTCTCTTTCACTGAAAGTCAATCAGACTTAGGCTTCCAACTCATTTGGGCACTTCTGAAAATTTTACCTTTCACTCATAGTTGAGGTATAGTCACCATAGGTTGTCCCCTGGTAGCACTGAAATTTATACCACTAGCATCTTTTAATGAACAATTCATATGAAACATAATTTAGGAGCATAAAAAGTAATCTTCATTTATCTTTAGGACTAGCAACAGAGTAAGGGGGTATCAGGCATGCCCTTATACTCCTGTACCAGTACATGGTACTGTCTTAGCCAGCACATGAGGCGTATCAGGCTACACAGAACTCCAACCCATATAAGGCAGTAAGGAGTTGGCATACCTACATTTGGTAGCATATGTTACACTAGATGTAAACCTGGTATAGTGTAGTTCCTCTACAGAGCATCATGGAGCCTGGGATGGAGACTGTGACTCCCTAAGCCACAATTTCCCTGCCGAGCTGCTCCAAAAGGCAACACAAAAATGCTCTGCTCTTTCATGTGGGCAGATTGAATGCATTCCAACATCTCATATTGTTCTGCAGCATGGAAAACTCCCATGAGTTCCATGGATGCAGGGGAAATACCAGTAAGACCTTATAAGCATGCTGTTCTAGGCATTGGCCCTTTGCCCATAAGGTACAGAAGATACATGGCCTAAAACCATTTTTTGATGAATTAACACCAGAAGTAATTTTTGGCTCAAAGAAGATGCAAGAATGAATAGGTGCATGAGAGAGAAAACAGCATGGAATCTCCCTCTCCCAATTATGAAACACAGAAGAAATCAGTCATCTATTCTCTAACAAGTTTTTAATTCCTTTGTCTCTGGCAATATACGTTGTGTGTAAAAGTGGACAAGATGTGTTTATATACTTTAAATAAATACGCACAAAAGTGCAAGATTGGAGGCAGACCATGTGTACCTGAGGCATGAAACTGATTTCAGTGGAGTTATTTCTGATTTTCAGTGCAGTGGGTGTGATTATAATCAGATCCTGATATGGCTAAAAGGCAGCTCAGCTATCTCCATCCTATGCAAGTGTGCAAACTTTTAAAAGTTATATACTCTTCATCTTCAGATGATAATAGCTTGAGTTTAATACCATAACAAGTGAGTTACCTTTTATTAAAATATACTAAAAAGAATTCATGTAGAGACTGCATCATGATAGGAAATGTATCATTGATGATTACCTTAGGTCCTCGAAGTCCAATACCAGGGGGCCCTGTGGGACCATAAGGACCTCCAGGACCTGGATCTCCCTAAAGAAACAAAAGTAGTTAAGAGACAACAAAGTGCCTATGATAATATTCCCCACAGTACATGTCCCTGGTCTTATTACAGATGGGAAAACACATATTTACTTAAAAAGAACATTTCTGATTTAAGGAAATGAGTTCCAAAACTAATAGATGCTATGGGTGAAATCCCAGTCCTGTTAAAGTCACTGGGAGTTTTGCCTTTGACATCACGAGGGTCAGGGATGTCACTGCATAAATCTAAACATTGTGAGAATAATGAGACCACAAGATTTCCTTTGCTCCAAGCTCCAAATCGTTGTTGTTGTTTATGCTGGTTCCTTGGTTGTTGTCCTTATTTAGTAACCTGATATGTGTTGCTTAGTCCTTTGCTCTCTGTCTTTTGGGGATTAGAAAGGATTTATGCTTACTACCTCCCCACACTGCTGACTGTATATTACAGCTCCTACATGCATCTCAGTCAGTATCTGATTCTCAAGAGTTCTTAGTGTGATTCTAATCCAGTTATGGCAGGTTTCACTAACAAAAATGAAATCTGTAGACAGTTAGGTCTGACATGTTATCTAACAAATACTAAAATCACTGCCTTAAAACATCATTAGGATTTAATTTAAACCAAATAAACTCAACATTAAGACAAATATATTTTCAGCTGCCCTGGTGAAAAGCCCAATATAAACACTAATAGAATCTTCATCTACTCTATTATTATCTTGATATTGCAAGGGTCTCTGAATATAAAATGTACCTGATGTTTGATACCATACATATTGTGGTAACTAGGTGCATTGACCTCAGTGGCAGCAGGTGCCTATCCTAGCAATGAATTTGGGCAAGAGTGTGGAGATAAGGACAGTGTTTGGACTTCCCTTCTCTTTTGGTTTCTCAGACCCTTAATATTGTTCAGCACTACGTACTTAATTATATCTAGTGATTTTTTTTAAGAATAGTAAAATTTAAAAAGGAACAATCCCCTTTATTGTATTTAATTTAGAGGGTTTTTTTTTTAATGGTTAACTCTTTTCTGTTGTTTCTTCAAGGTAACTGGGTTTTACAGACAATAAAAATGTCAGCCATTTCTGCAAAGCTTTCTGATTTCCTGACGATACTTTTCAATTGCTAATGTCAACATATATTAGGAATATTATGAAAGAATATATTATTAAAATTTGCTTACAGAGACACGTCATTCAAGAAGGCAGTTCTCATTGAATCGAGAAGGCATTTTAAAGCTCATTTGTTAATGAGTACATTGGAAAACACAATACCAACTATACATATAAAATGATGGGGTCTAAATTATCTATTACCACTCAAGAAAGAGATCTTAGAGTCATTGTGGACTATTAAAACATCCATTCAATGCACAGCAGTAGTCAAAAAAACTAACAGAATGTTGGGAATCATTAGGAAATGGATAGATTATAAAACAGAAAATATCACATTGCCTCTTTATAAATCAATGGTATGCCCACATCTTGAATAGTGCATGCAGATCTGGTTGCCCCATCTCAAAAAAGATATACTGGCATTGGAAAAAGTACAGAAAAGGACAACAAAAATAATTAAGGGTATGGAACAGCTTCCATATGATGAGAGATTATAAGACTGGGACCTTTCAGCTTGGAAAAGAGACAGCTAAGGGAAGATATAATAGAGGTCTATAAAGTCATTACTGGTGTAGAGAAAGTAAATAAGGAAGTGTTATTTACTCCTCATAACTAGGGGTCATCAAAGAAATTAATAGGCAGTAATTTTTAAATGAACAAAAGGAAGTATTTTTTCACATAACACACAGTCAATCTGTGAAACTCCATGCCAGAGGATGTTGTGAAGACCAAGACTATAACAGTGTTCAAAAGAGAACTAGATAAGTTCATGGAGGATAGGTCCACCAATGGCTATTAGCCAGATTGGCAGGGATTGCTGGTTGCCAGAAACTGGACATGGGGGATAGGATGGATCACTTGACGATTATCTGTTCTATTCATTCCCTCTGAAGCATCTGGCATTGGCCACTATTGAAGACAGGGTAGTGGGCTAGATGACCCATTGGTCTAACCCAGTATGGCTGTTCTTACATATTCCTCCCAGCAATTTTATCACCAATGATTTTGTAAAGTCCTTCAGCTACCTTATCCTTTTAACCTTTTTCATGCATTTACATTATGCAGGGCAAGAGTCCATTCAGTCTTTCTGAAGGCAGTTGTAAATATTGGGACCAAATTAATAATTTGTGTAGCTCTATTGATTTCAATGATGAATGCATGACTGACCCATTATCCCGATATTCCAGAGAAGAATGTTTGATTTCGCCAGTATGGTGATATTTTAATTTTGGATTTAGCTTTCCGTGGGTACAGAAGCTCATGATCACAGAAAACTTCTTTACAGATGTTGTTTTAGCTGGAAATCATGTGCTTTAAAGTTCTAATAAATGAAACAAATATACTTCCTGTGGTTTGGATATAGTTCAACAGCATTGCAAGGATGAATAAACTAAAACAATTAAATTTTTCCATCTTAACCAGAATATGGTCCAGTTCCATCTGCATTTTCACATTACAGTATTACGAGAAAACATGTACAGTACAACCAAGTTCTTCCCAATATTAGGAAACTTTGCTTTTCCTACAAAAACCACAGTTCTCAAAATTCACTTTTAAAACTAAGAGGAAATAGGAATTAGTGGGAAAGGATCTCAATCAGGAACTTTCTGCAAGAGGAAAAGTCACAATAGACTAATCTAACACAAATGTCACAAATGACATGTCACAAAATATTTAGCCTGATGGTTAAGGCACTCGCTTGGGAAGTAGGAGATGTAGATTCAAATTCCATCTTTGACTCAGGCAGAGAGAAGATTTGAGTCCACACCTCATCTAAACAGAACCATGTCATGGTGTCCTGAATTTCCCATTTCTGCTTAGCCTGCGTGACTGCTGAAAATTATAATTAGGCTTCTATGGGCTTGTCTAACTGGGGAATTTTACTGGAAGAAGTACACTAGTATAATTAGAGCAATATAGCTCAACCAATTTAACTCTCTTTGTGTGTGAACAAAATTAAAGATATAGCAATGTTTTGCTGCCTACTGCCTGGTATGGATAGACTCCATTTTGTTAAGTAGACTCCATTTTGGTTGTTTTCCTGAACCTTGCATTATTGAGCCTAAAAATGTTTTGAGTAATTGCTTTTTCTGTGGATGAGGAATGTATGTGTAAGGAGAAAGTTAGATAAGGAAAGAGACACTAGCATTGATTTGTTTTGAGAACAAAAAGAGGAGTGAAAGCACTCACAGTTGCATTCTGACCCTGAAGGCCAAAGAATACAGACAGATGACCCAAAAGTACTAAAGCATCCACCGTGGGAAGGAAGAACAGAGATAAGAAAACAGACAGGCCTGCAATTAGCCAGAGAGTAATTAACAACCATGTTGGATGGATCCAGAGGTAGCCTGATAGTAAGACTCATAGGAGAGCCAGTGGCTATAAAAGGTGGGGTGAGAACATGGACACTTTGAGTTTCATTCTGTAATTATCATCATCATCAGGAGCATCGGATCATGACCGACAGAAGCCCAGCTCTGTCCGCATGCCCAGCCCAGCTGGTCCATAGGTTGGCTCGAGCCACGCATAAAAAGGACTGGTAACTATATTATACTAGCTTGTATGGCTTTCTGGGTGAAAATGGATGTATGAGTGTGTACGCAATAGCTCTTTCAGATGTTATGTATTTATGTACAGCATTTTAGGCCATCCTTTCTGTCCATCTGGGAGGGAGGCCACATCCCTTCACTACTGCGTTCCTGTTGGTACAGACTCAGAAAGGGAAATTAGCCTTTGGACCAGGGTTCCTGGTCCTTTCTGCAGGCCACAGGTGTCTATGTAGTCTATAGCCCCAGCCCTCAAGAAGGACAGGTCGAGTAAGCAGTCTGTAGCCCAAGCCCTCAGGCAAGGCAGAGAGAACAAGCAGTCTCTAGCCCTATGCCAGGCAAGACAATAGTCTATAGCCCAAGCCCTCGGTCCAGGTGGGACAGGCAAGGCCAGCAATCTTTAGGCCAGACCCTCAGTCAGGGTGCGGCAGGCAAAGCCAGTAGTCTATATCCCTGGGCAGGGCAAATAAACAGTCTCTGGCCCTAGACCAGGTAAGTAAGCAGTTTCCAACTCTGGTCAGGGCAAACACGCAATCTACAGTCTTGGCCCTTCAGGCAGGGTGGGGCTGGCAAATAACCTGTGGGTCTCCAAGCCTTCACAGCCCAGGATGAGGCAGCCACCCCAGAGGTGGTGTGGAAAAGAGGGGAGGGGGACGCAGGCCTGCCCAACTTCATGGCATCCCAGCCCAGTCCCTATCAGTGGCAGAGTGTTCTGCCATTGGGTCACCAGGGCTCCAGCTGCAACTTGCTGGTGCGGCCGTAGGCCACCACACAACCAGACAGTCGTCCAGCTCCCCTGGGCTACTTCCTTCCCCCTTTCCCTGGAGTACCTATGCCTCAGCTGTGACTTCAGTCTCCTCAGGGTAAATAGCCAGGGGCAGTGTCTACATGCCCTCCATGTCAGAGGCAGTCAGCAGCTCCTCCAGGTCATTTCCAGAAGGCAGCTCCTCCCAGTCACAGGCAGATGGCAGCTCCTGGTCATTGGCAGGTGGCTCTTGTAGCTCTTCCGGGTCACATGCCGGCGGTAGTTCCTCCAAGTCATTGGTAGGCAGGCAGGCAGCTCCAGTAGCTCCTCTGGGACCCAGACAGTGGGCAGCTCCCCAGCGGGGCAGTAATCTAGCTGGGGCAGCAGTGGAGGTCATTCTTCCCCCTCCAGCAGCTCCCTCTTAACTGAGCTAGTTGGCTCAGCTTTTATACTTCCTGTCCCACCCAACTTCTGGTGGGGCAGGCAAGGTTGTTTTGGCTCCTCCCACCATGGATAAGGCCATCCCTCACTGTTCGTCTCTGAGGGAGGCCTTGCCCCCTCGCTACAATTTACAATAAACGTGGCATATTGCCTGGTCCCCTGAATAAGATCTTGCTGATAATTTATTTTACAAGTAACACGTGGACACCCTTATTCTGGTCTGGAGACAATGGCTCAAGGTATCATCCTTTCTTTTGTGTAGCTGCTTGCAAAATAAAAGAAAGCTCATAAAAAGTTTGCTTGCATATTAACCTCACTCAGTCTCCTTAATGAGCCATTGGCTGTGGTATACGCATCACTGTAACACCATTCCCTGTAACAGCAATCAGATACTTAAGATACTGTACAGAAATGATTTGTTCTGTTTGCCCAGGAGGCAACATTAAAAAAATACATCATATTGATCAAATTTCAGTCATTTAGTAACTTTAATCATAGAAAAGGTTTCAAGGTGTTGGTGTGAAAATATGTTCACTAGTAAATGGATGGTTCACTAATTAATTGCACCTCTGACCCCTTCTTAGCCTTTCTGAGGGCTCCTCACATAGGTCTCAAGCCTCTAGCTGTCATCATTCTTGGGCAGAATCCCATAATTCTCTCTATCTAGACCAGGGCCTTAAGCTATAGATCTCTGCAATTAACTATGTTCACCTCAGCAGGTCTGACTTCATTTCAGAAGCTGCAGTTCTGTTTTCTCAGGGGTGATGACAAGGTTATCTAGTGACTCTGTTACTGGATAAGTCTGTCATAAAAATAGTCAAAGTTGTCCTTGTGATTTTACTTTCATAAAGTGAGGTACTATTTATTCAGAGCAAAAGCATAACTTAAAAACAATAAGCAGCTTATACCTGGCTTACCAGGTAGTCACCCATCTTCCACATGGAAACCGTGGCAAGTCTAAAATACTTCAGGGCTTGCACCTGTTAATCAGTCTCGTGAACCTCATTTTTTTGATAGCATCTCTCCCCAGGTCAGGGCTATTATTTTATATAGTTTCAAGTCCTTTATCTTCAAAGGCCTCTGAACTTCAATAGGTATTAGGTTAAGACTATTCAATTTTATCATCCCATTCCTGAGCTGTGACCAAGTATACTCAATGCAGACCATGAAACAGGGTGCAAAGATGACTTTTATACTTTTTTTGTGCTATCCTCTAATACATATGGACAATCCTACAGGCTACTCTTCTATAAGCTGGTTATTGGTGGCCTCAAGATGCTGTTCCATCAGCCAGAGCACAGAAATACCCGAACCATGTTGGTGTGGCACAACAGCCACCAACATGGCTTCAGTACCATGGAGATTTCCCTATAAGGAGGAAAACCTCCTGTTGCTTTGTCTGACAGTTTAGGATTACTGTTGGTATAAAGCTGAGAGGAAGGATGGTCCAAGGGTTAGCCTGGGACTTGAGAGATCCACATTTAATTCCCTGTTCCTACACAGTTGTCCTATGTGATCGTGAGCAAGGCATTTAGTTCTCTGGGCCTCAGTTCCCCATCTGAACAATCAGCAATAATGCTACCTCACAGGGATGAAAAGCTACATTAAAATAGATTGTGAGGTGCCCAGATACTACAGGAATGGGAGCCATGTGAAGCAGCTAAAGTATCAGGCCCTTACAGGAAGTGTGTGTGTGTGTGTGTGTGTGTATATTGGAGGGGGGAAATCTTTTTATTGAGACCTCTTTGTAAATTTTTCTTCTAAAGTAGACTTGGTGGCTCTGAGCCAAGCTATATGCATCTATTTAATTTGTAATTAATATAATTTATTACAGAACTATTTCCTCTTTTCTGTTCATGAATTGCCACAATCAGCTGCCCGTTTTCTTGACTATTCATTACTCAAAAGTATTCACCAAATAATTTCTCTATATAGCTCATGTCCTTGTCTGCAAATAGCTTCTTGTGAGTACTCAATACTCAGAATTGTAGTCATTCCAATTGCACATGTAGCACAACACACACAGGTCTCAGAGTATGTTTCTAGTCACTGAATGGAGGACCATAATCCTCAGAACAGAGTTCCAGCATGAATATTTGCAGTTATAAATTCTGGGCCAGTTCTTCAGGCCAAACTGAGTACCATTTGTGTTGCCTGAGAAAGACAAAGAGGACTTAAAATTGTCATAAACCGAAAGCTAATGGAGGAAGCCTTGGTGATGTGAAGCCAATAGAGCCAGCATAACACCATTCACTCCTCCCCACCATGTAGGGAGCATCTGGGCCAGGAGGGAATGTGTCCAGAGTGCACCATGTTCTAGCAATCCTTGGCTGGTAAGGGGAACTGAGCCAACCACCATAAATTAGACCAGCCCTGTAGCTACTCTGTGGGACTGATCCAAAGCACACTGAAGTCAGTGGCAATGTTTCACTTCAGTGGGCTTTGGATCAGGACCTGATTTGCACCATGGATTGGTTTAGCTCCTAGCTAGCTGCAGGAGTGGGGGGTGACAAAAATGTGGCATAGAGCCATCCCTGCTTTACTCACACCAAGTGTGCCATGTCTCTCTGTGCAGCTGAATGGAAGGCTCCACAGGACAAGAACCCACATCTGCAGCACCTGGGACAGCTGCTGTTCCGACCTTGCCACCAGGAGGTCATGCAGAGCAATCGCCAAGGAGCACTGCGGAGATTAGGTGCTGCAGGAAGTACCACCCAAATGGATCAGAACAGCAGCACCCTGCAGCCTTCTGATTGGCACCTGCTAACTATTTAACCCTGGAGGGCGGCCCAGGAAGTTGTCTGGATAACCACGGAGAGTGCTGGTTTGCTGTGGCTTTAGACCTCAGCCTGCTTTCGGGTCTCCAGTCTCTGACCCCATCCTGTCTCTGACCATGCCTCTTGGCTCCTGATTCTACAGTAAGTACCCCCGGTCCCCTGTCCCCAACCCAGGTCAGAGCCTGCCCCTGACTCTTGCCTATTGATCCTGGCTCTAGCAATTATCCTGATCCCAGTTTGCTGACTGCTGCCTCGTGGCCATCCTTGACTTGTGGACACCAGCCCAGCTGTGACTGCTAGACCAGACTGCCTACACTCTGGTCCCTTACAATGCGGACTTGAACCTCTACACTTGCTTTCCTTGAATATTCTGCAATATTTGCTTTAAAATATATTCTTTCAGCCACTCTTTCTGCCAGCAAACTCATCTGCTAGAATATTCACAGGGAGTGATCACAAAGAACCATGTGGATATAAAGCAAATTTAAGAAACATAATTTGTTTCTAGTTTTGCAGCATTCCCCTGGCACTAGTATCTATAAAATGACAATAAGCTCGTACTAGAATCCAGTAAACAACACAGAACTCCCTGGCTGAATTTTTTTATGCTGACAGCTCCTGTACCCAGGCAACTGTCATCTCACTTCAGTCTGAAAAACACTATGTGATAAACACAGACTCTCCTTTCAGCTGAGACTAAAATATGTTGTGTTTAGAGCAGTGGTTCTCAACCTGAGGCCCGCAGGCTGCTTGCAAACCAATCATCACACAGCTGTGGACCATGTGACATCCTCAGGGCCATACAGGTAGTATTGGATGTGGCCCACATAACACATTGTGGGCCATGTGTGTGGCCCCAAAGGTAAATAGGTTGAGAACCACTGGTTTAGAGAGTGTCCTATAAACTTAGTTTTCTGCCTTCCAAAGAGACACCTTCTTTGCATCCACTTCCAGCAATTTGCAATAGACCTTTCCAAATATGATAACCCTGTGGAATATTTCCTAAACCAATGCACTTTTCTTTCTCAGGTATCCATATGGTCTAGGGGTGGATGTGCATGTGTGTGCTTACATAGATGTGGGTGTATGATGGCTGTGCTGAATGCAAATGGAAGTCCCACTAAGGCTTAAATAGTGCCCAACGCTGTTTCTTAGCCATGTGAAAACCATTGCATTTTTCTTCAATCAACTATTGGATTTTAACTAGCTTTTCAGCAGTGGTTAGCACAGTTAGTATGTATTGACATAGGTATTTCTTTTCCACAGAACAAGAAATCTAATGGTATTTGGAGTACCATGGAAACTCCAATCTGCCAAATGTTTGCTTGCTGATATTGGCCATAGTTTCACAACTTATAGAAAAAAACCCGAAACCCTACCAGACCACAGGCAACAAGTTGGAAGCTTAAACCACTTGACCGCAAGAAAATGCTGTTTTAGAAACTGTTGTTTCATGTATATCACAGCCAGTGCATGTTACTTATGTGTTACCTATGATGGCTTCATCGTATTAGAATTTTAGGTAGTGTGCAATTTGTCAAAATTATCAAAGCATGGACATTACATAATTTCACCTCCCACATAAATCTTTTTATAATTTTCTCTCTCTCTCTCATACACCCGTTTGAATTCCCTTTCTTTTCTCCTGTAGAGATCTTCTTTCAATTGAGTTTAAAATTAAATAGGATAATGGTAATGAAAATACCATTTGATCTGGGATTAATGTTATTGGGTGTTAAAATTCTACTATTTTAGGTCGGACACATTCTTCACAACAATTGCAGTTTCTCCTCTTGGCTGTTTTGAAAAAATCATTGCTTGATTTGCAAACTATGCTCACTAAATTCAATGTGGTGCCAGTATAAACAATGTTTCTTTATTTTTAAGAATACTAAAGTTTGTGCACTGTACTTACAAGAGATTTAACTTCCTGATGTCAACTGAAGCTATATTTATTGTAAATTTTCCAGATACTTTTTAAAATCACTGTAAGTAACATGCATCACTGTAGAATATACGAGACAAAATTAAGATTGACTGACTGGGGAGATACAGTTTCCACAAAAGTAAATGAAGAAGGAATTTACAATGTATATGCATGAAGTAACAGCATCCCTAACAATTCATTCCCAGACTTTCACACTTTGGAGGAATTTGTCTGAGATGTAGTTTTCGTAACTTAATTATTCTAATACAATTTCTGGTGCTAGGTAGTAATCACTGACATACACTTTCAACCTTAACTGTTTCTTAATGAAGTTTTGTGTTTACTATTATAAATAGGGATCGAGAATTAATTCAAAATGTTGCTACATCTGTGGAATTTACCAGAGAGGCACAGAATTAAAGTTAGAAAAACTATTCATGGTGAACAATTTATTCAAGAAATTTATCTTTTAAAGATTGCTTGCAATCTATCCATGACCGTGTCATGGTTTTACACATGTGTTTATTTGCAAGACTTCATCTAATAGTTTAAACAAATTTTAGCTTATGGATCATTTCTGAAATGGTCACAATAAGTACTCCCTCTTCATTATCTGTTATTCATGTTCTGATTAGTTACCTAAATCACATGTGGTTTTCTTTCAAGGCTGCAGCAAGTAAATTGTATTTTTAAAAAAAAGGATCATCTAAAAAAATGTATAACTATTCATTTCTAATATTTAAATAATAGCCATACAAGACTTTCAAAATGGCCTTGAGCAGATCTGATGTGAATGTTTATTTGTGCCATTACAATGACAAATTTGTTTTTCTGCCCAAACTTTTCAAACAGAACCTTACTCAACCAAATATTTGCAAATAAGTAAACAAATGAGTCCAATGACAGCAGCAAAGTGAACAGGCATGCTTTAAATGAAAATATTTGGCAATACTTTTCTGCTGTATTAGTCTAGCTTTACCCACCATGGAAAAACAAGCTCCTCAAGTCCGGACTTAACTGCCTTTGCTCTGGTGTGCACAGCAGATTACACATTACCTGCTTACACTCTGCTTGGCTTGATTTACAACTCTACAGGCATGTCTACACTGCGGTGTAGGATACACCTACAGTCTAAGCCTGGGCTCTCAGACACAGGCTCAAGTCTAACCCTCCTTACGTCTACACACAAATTGCGTAAATCAAGCGCTTGGACCCAAGACCCTGAAGGGCCAAGGGCTGAGCCAAGTTAAGCCATGACCCAGAATTCAGGTCCTATGGCCTTGCAATGCAGATGCAGAACCCCTGGCTTGGGTCCTGGAAGTTTGCCAAAAGTACTCCACAATCCCATGGGCCACCTTCTTTTGTCCTCTCTGTTCCAACAAACTCCCATCGACTCCAGTGAAAACAGAGGTTAACTGCCCTCCCTCCCCATACAGCAGCAGCTCAGCGAGTCAGCATTAACCTTTCCATTGTCTTCTGACTACTGAGCTGCAAACACACCAGCAGAGAGCCTTCTGTGTTTGCAATGGAGACCAAAGTGCAACTTTTGCAAAGTGTGCCACTTCATGGCTGTGGGAACACAGCTAGATTTTGGTGAATCTCTGGTGCAATGCCAGCAAAACCGTGGACTTTAGTAAGAGAACCAAGAACGACCACACAAACCAGCAAATAGCAAGGAGGGTGGCAGTGCTGCAAATTTACTGGACTGGTGACCAGTGCAAGAAGAGGATTAAATGGTTCAAGAGCAAGTACCAGAAAGGGAGGGACTAGAATCACACCTTGGGCAACTCACTAACATCGTGCCTGTTTCTTGAGGAGTTTGACTGGGTGCTGGGCACTGTACCTAGCACTGATCCAATGGTGGTGCATGATGACCTGATAGCCTGCTGGCCCAAGAATCCTGTATGGGGACTGATGGGAGTCAGCGGCTGCCACCATGCAAGGACCATGACGTCACGCTGTTGCTAAAATCAGTCCCAGAGCAGGTTGTGGAACAAATAGGAGGAGCAGCAGCAGCAAATTCTGCATCCATACTCAGAGGAGCTGTTTGATGCACCAGCGAGGAACAGTCCACTGTGGAGCCAGCAGCTGAGACAGAAGCTACTTTTGAGCCCAGTACGTTTCTGGATCCGTTATAAAGTTTGTTAATACAAGAAACGGGAAGGATTGCTGCTCTGTGAACCAATGCAAAAGCCATGAGCAACCCAGGCTAGCAGCATTTTGCTGCTAATGGCGGATTGTATCCTGACACCTTTCCTGCTTCTCACCAGCAGATGGAGTTAAAAATGGGACCAGGTAATGAAAATAGTAGAGATTGTCTTGAAAGTGAACATTGACTGGAAAGACTTTCGCTAGGGCCATTCCTAATTATTTCTTTAAAATAATCACCTTCCATTGCCATGCCTGTAAATATGCTGCTCTGTGACCACTCAATGGTCTACTGTGCCACCTGGAAACAGGGAACTGTGTGGGGGTCGGGGAAGTAGAAATGTATTCCATTTACAAATCTAGTCCACTTCAGTTAGAGATAGCCCATGCAGTCCATAGGTGACAAAATGATTTGTGCCAAGTATGGCTGGAATTTGAATTTTTGTCTCGAAATGTGCCAGAGTCAGGGAGGAGGAAGATTGTGGAGTTCAGTGTGTTTGCACACAGCCGTAACAGGCTAAGCCATGTGGAAGCTAACACAGCATCCTGTTTATTCCCTCATGAATTCGGACCCAATCTCAGGTGCTAATAGCTGCAGACTTTTCCTGAAGCAGGAACTCAAGATAGGCAGTCACATTTCAGGGAAGGCCATATTTCCCAGGGCCACCGTGGTAGCTGACCAACCCACTCCACTCATACAGATACAGTTCGATCACTATACGTTTGAACACTTCGGCTGCATGCACCGCATGCTCCCCACCAACAGCTTAGAATAACATCTCCCTTTGCCACTCTTGAATTACACTGCAAAGCAACACCAGCAAATTCCCAGTCCCAGATTTCACCCCAGAAATTTACGTCTTGTACTGCCCAGCTTTCTTCTCCTATAAAGTCTGCCATTTTATTAATAGAAAATGGTGTGCACAAATCCTGTTATCCCAAATGGAGCTTCCCAAACACTTCAATCCAAACACACTGGTTTAGATAAGACAATAAAACAAGTTTAATTACAGAAAGGGAGATTTTAAATGTCTACAAGTAATGAGGCATAAAAGTAAAACACAAATAATGTCTTGCTTAACAAGCTAAATGAATTCAAAGTGGAAATCTCTCACCACATATTCCAGCTGTTTTACTGTCTGAATTCCTGTCAGCCAGGACCTTCCCCCAGTCCAATGCTACTTCCTTTGCTCTTCAGGTATTGCCAATGCCATGGGTGGAGAGAGAGGGGAAAATCATTTGGGGTTTACTCTAACTTCTTATAGATTTTTCTCTTCTTTGAGAATTATCCTTAACTGAGGGTTAGGAGACAGTCTGTAAGGACGGGAACCTCTTTCTTTGTCATTTTTCATTTTTCAACCACACCCTCTTTCCTGCCAACAAAGAGCCCCTGATGGTCCATTTGATTTTCATTGAAACCTGGCTGCCTCAGTTTGCCTTTTGTCTCTGAAGAACTGGTTTGTGACTGCTCTCCAGGTTTGGAATATATCTTAATAATATCATATAGTAGAATCTTATAACTGTACATACAATGTTGCCAGACATATTTTACCAGGACAGTAATGATCAGCAAATTCTGAGTTTCCAAATGATACAATGCACTCCTTTTATAAGAATCACATCATCCCAGATGATTTGATTCATATAAGCAGTTGATTCTTACAAGCGGAGTATAGGTTGGTATAGAAATGATTTTGTCCCAGTGGTTCTGACCACTATATGCAGTTGATTCTCATAGCAGTGATTCTTAAAAATGGAGTTCACTGTACCACACAAGGCATACTTTGTATGAAATTTATCATAGTCCTGTAAAAGGGGTGAGCATAGGGGTACAGACTGTCACAGATGTATCAGTCCACAGAAGCTCCCTGGATGCAGCCTAGTTAATCTCAGTGAAAGAAATGCAGAGATAATGGTTAGTTAAAAATTTAAAAGTTTTTTCTTTTCTAAAAATTGCAGACTTATTTGGGTTTGGGGTGAGGTAGGAGAGTGGCCAGTGGCCTTGGCACAAAAGCTTTCTCTATCATTTTAGGCTTTCCACATTTTGGAGGACACAACAGTTGTGGTGCCCAGTTGGCAAAGGGAGATGTTATTCCAAGCTGCTGAAGGGAAACCTGAAGCATATGCAACCAAAATATTCAGATATCTAGTGACTGCTCAGCACATCTTTGAAGGAAGTGGGCTGGTCAGCTACCGAATTGGCTCTGGAAAATACTCCCTTCTCTGAAATGTGACTACCTATCTGGAGTTCCTACTTCAGGAAAATTTGCAGCCATCAGCAAAAGGAATTTTGACTGTTTGCATTTCCTGGTCGTGGGTGGAACATGAAGGGAGCCATGGCGATGGTGGCATATAATCCACTAAGAGCAGATATGGGCTGCTAGTCAGGGCTTCTCATAACTTTTGCATTGGTTCATAGAGTGGAAATCCATCCCATTACTGTATTAATAAACATTAAATTGGAGCCAGACACTTACCAGGCTCAGGGGTGGCTTCTGTCTCTTCAGGCTTTGTGGTGGGCTGTTCCTCAAGGGGGGCATCAAACAGCTCCTCAGAATACGACCCTAGGATGTGCTGTTCCTGCTGCAAAGCTCCTCTGGGACCAGTTTCAGCAACAAAGTCACTTCACTGTCCTGACTCGGCGCCTGCTGCTGCCTCCCATTAGTCCCCATGCTTGATTCTGGCACCAGCAGGGCGCCATCCTGGTTGAACAGGTCATCATGCACCACCATAGGCTCTGTGCTTGGCACAGTGCCCAGCACCCAGTCAAACTCATCATAAAACAGGCATGATGTTGAATTGCCCAAGATGAGGTCCTGATCCCCCGTTTCCTGGTTCTCACTCTTGAGCCAATTCACCCTCTGCACTGCTTATTGGTCCAGGAAATTTGAAAAGCTGCCAGCTTCTTTGCTATCTCCTCATATGCATGGTCTTTCCTGGTACTCTTACTAAAGTCCACAGTTGTGCTGGCCTCGCACCAGACTTTTACCAAAATCTGGCTGTGCTCCCGTGACCATGAAGCAGCATGTGTTGCAGCGGGCTTATCCTGTTCAATCTCTAGCGCAAACACAGAAGGCTCTCTGAAGTTGTGTTTGCAGCTTGGTGTTCAAAAGACAATGGAAGGGTTAAACACTGGCTCAACAAGCTGCTGCACTACACCAAGGGAGGATGCTTCTGTGTCCTTGGAGTCAACTGGATATTTTTGGGAGAGAGAGGACAAAGAAAATTAGCCCATATGATTATAGGATACTTTTGGTGTATTCCCAGGACCTGAGTCAGGAGGCGCTGGGACTTTGCTGCAAAGCAGTAGGGCTTGACCCCTGGGTCCCAGCTTGACTTGGCCTTGAACTCTCCACCCTCAAGGGTCCTCAACCCCTAGGTCCAAGCCTGAGTTTGAGAGATTTGTATATAGACAGAAGGAGGGGGTTGTGCTCAAGCCTATGTCTGGGGAAGAATGACTCTGTTGTTTTCTCACCACAAGTAGACAGACATGCACTAGTTTTTATCAAACTAGCGCACTAAAAATATCAATGTAGCCATGGGTTGCATGGCTGGCAGCTTGGGCTAGCCACCTGAATATAAATCCACTCAGACCCCTGGGTACTTAGTAGGATGGCCCGAGCTGCCATTCATGCTATCCCTGGCTACACTGCTATTTTAGCTTGCAAATTTGAGTATGGTTTGTCCGTCTACTTGTGCTGGGAAGCATGCTCCCAGCTGTAATATAGACATACCCCAAATCTGTCATGCTCACTAGAACGGATTATTTCTCTTCTAGATCATTTCCGAGCAAACTTGAACTCGTAAGGAAGAGAAATGTTCAATCATAGTGTTCTGAGGTACGCCATACTTGTACCACTGCTGGACAGCCAGCCTTAGTTTTCCCAAATCAAAATATAGTCAGTCATCAGTTCAACTAAATAACAATAAATGCTCCTATATGGCAAGCGAATGGCTGTACTGGTATTCCATTGAGACTAGACTGTTTGGGTATATAATTGGAGAGTGGCTATACATAGCTGTTACTTTTCAAATTCAGCATACTAAATGTCTGGAAAACTGATTTTGAAAGAGTTGTTGAATAATTCTTCTGTAAGGATAACAGAAGTTGAAAAGATTGTTACATGTCTCTCTACCATAAAGTTCAAGTGGAAAAGGCCCTGACCTTTACTAGCTGAATGGGTAGTTATTAAGCTGTGAACAACCATTGATTGTCTTGTGCAAAAGCAAAAACTAAGTTCTTTTCTTTTCTTCTTCTTTTCATAGACTCATAGACTCATAGGTCAGAA
>ML675603.1:44027058-44042426 GCA_007922155.1 Mesoclemmys tuberculata
GAGCATCTTCCCCAGTCTGACATAGTCCTCCTTGATACAGTCCAGGGAGCGAGTAGCCGTATCATTCGTTCCCACATGAAGGACAATCAATGGATTCTTTCCCACTCCCGCTAGGATCCTTTTCAGCCTCAGGTCCACATCCTGTACCTTAGCCCCCGGCAGACAGCACACCCTTCTGTTCTCCCGATCAGCTCTATTTACGGGCCTGTCTATTCTTCTCAGTAAAGAGTCTCCTATCACGTAGACTTGCCTTTTCCTGGCGACAGTATGACTCTCCAATCCATCCCCGGCATCAGCCGGCCGCAAGTCCTCTCGGTTCATCTTTGCCCTCACAATCCTCCTAGGGCTCATACCGGTTGTCGCCTCCATTGACTCCTCCCCTCCTCCTGCAGGACTAGCCGCTCGCCTCTTTTTCCTTGCCTCTCTCTCCTTTAAGTCACTTTTCCTGGTGAGTTTCATTGCAGCAGCATGGAGGATCAGACCTCCCTTTCTTCCACAATAGGTTCCAGCTTATCTTGGGGGATTTCCAGACATTCCCAGGCCAGTTGGGAGATATAATCCCTCCAGAGTGTCCAGGGCTGGCCTGGCGGCCTCCTCCCCATGGGATGTGCCTGGCAGAGTTCCAAAGGAAGCTCACTGGGGACATCCCTATCAGGTGCCCAAACCACCACAGCTGACTCCTCTCAATCTGGAGAGGCAGCAGCTCTATGACGAGGTTCTCCCAAATACCGAAGTCATTCATCCTATCTCACAGAGCCAGTCCAGCCATCCTGCAGAGAAACCTCATTTCTCCTGGCTGTACCCATGATCTTGTCCTTTCAGTCATTACCCGAAGTTTATGACCATGGGTGAGGATGGGGACATAGACTGACCTGTAAACTGAGAGCTTCATCCTAAAACTCAGCTCCTGCTTCACCACCACGGATCAACACAGTGCCATATCACTACCACTGCACTAATCCACCAGTCAATCTCCCGCTCCCGCCTACCATCACTCTTGAACATGACCCCCAGATACTTAAACTCTTCCACCAAGAACAGCTGCTCCCCCTTCACCTGGAGAGAACTCTGAGGAGAAGTTTCTTCTGGAAAAGAACCATGACCTTCTCATCTGGGAAAATTAAGTTACTCATCTCAAATAAATTAAGTAGAGTAGAGATGCAAAGCTTAACTGTGGCACAAGGTAATTAAAGTAGATGGTATCTATATTTTTTGTCTTTCTGTACCTGGATTTAAATCTAGACAGTAAACAGTTGGGTTGTACAAAGTATAAATGAAGGCAGAATTTGTTCTGCAGAATCTTTATGGCAAGTGATGCAGCATAAGACAGGAAGAACCCATTTTGTCTCTCAGAACCAAGAGTGACTTTGCAGAGCTGACAGTTGGGAAAAATATTTTTTTTATCTCAACAAATGTAATCTAGAATTGGTGAGACGATTAATACTGAACACTCAACGCTACTTTTTTACTGAGTGTCTTTTCAAAATAGAACAATGCTGGTCCAATGCTGAATTTGCACAAATTGCACCTCAAAGCAAATGCAATTTTATACATATGCACAAATAAGTTATATTATGCACACACATGCAAATTGAGAGGAAACCACCAATACAGTTCTGAAGAAGTCACTGCAATATACAATAAGATTAACTGGTAATATTGTCCATGCACTGTCAATGTGAAATTGCAGATAGAAGCCAATATTTCTAATTTTTGTAAAGCTTAAACCAGGCTTAGTAGAGACATGGCTATTTCACCACATGCATGAATAGTTTCTTTCAGAACCATCACCCCCTTTTTCTTCCCTCCTGCTGAAATAATCCACTATGGACTTCCTTAATTAAATGTTTTGCACGAAAGATGGACAAAACAGAACAAAAAAAGCATTTGTCAGGAAAGAAAGAAATAATTGGAGCCAAGATTTTCTATCATAAATATTTTCCACATGTAAAGCTGCCCCTCTGCAATTTCAAATGGACTTGTCTCTGGAACAAAACATGAATATTTCCCATATTGCACACTCAATTCTAATGGAACCTAAAAATGACATTTTATTCATTAGGCTACCTGTAGTTCTTCAGTAAAATGGGTAGCATGCAAGTGTTAACATCAACCCCTATATTTTGAATGAGATGTATGGGGATTTAATTGTGCAACACTCATTGATGCTAATGGAATTTTGAGTAAAATTATTTGTGACCCAGAAGAATGCCTACATTCCTTACATACTTGGGTCAATGAACTCTATTTGACTAGTTCTAGTTACAAAAACTCATTATTTCTAAACAATCTATCCTAAATATGTCAAATCCATTGATCTTCATTCAGGACCAAATCTGTCTAATTTTTTAAATGCCACTTTCAATCCTCTGAGCACAAAAAAGCATCACATAACTACCTAACTCTTTTAAAGAGATCTTTTACATCTGAATATCTCATAACAGCAAACCAGAAACATATCAAACTACTTCAATATTCAAGCACAGAACACTTCAGCCTAAAAAGTAATTTTGTAGCAAACTGCCCGAATGGATTTAGAACCAGAAAGCCTTGTCAATAACATTCAGATTTACTACCCTGATGACACTATCCTACTGTGCATTATTCTCATTCTGAGGACACCACTGTTAAGAAACTCATGACATCATATTGATGTAAACTGTAATCTAGCATTCTGCTATAGTTTATCCTGCACACACTCCATATTCCACACAGACACGTCTTTATCTTACCTTATTTCCTTGAATGCCTTTTGGACCTGGCTCACCTGGAGGTCCATGAATTCCCTATATCAAAATAAATACCACAGAATTAGTTTTCTTCAAAGATACCCAAGCTTCTTTTGAATGTTGTCTTGAACACAATACAGTAAAATACCTTTGGGGCTAGAACTATCTTTGTTATACATTTGTGCAGTGCCTGGCACAACAGAGCCTTGGCCTTGAGGTGCTACCATAATACACATTAATAATAAAAACTAGCTCTTTCAGAGACTATTTTACTGCTACATATAAATTGCATGTGTTTAATTTGGAGCATCCTGTTCCTTTCTTTCCGTGCTGCCCCCTATGTCTGGAATTCCCATCCCAAGCAAGTTCACTAATCCACCAACCTCTGTCCATTCAAGTCTGTAAAGAAACCACTTATGTGAGGCCAGAATCTACTGCTGAGCTGTGCTTTATTTTAATTTTCTGAAAAACATTGCAGTCTACAACATGCTTTTAGAACTAACTGTTTCTGTGACCACCCTTTTGATCCCAGAGACAAGGAAAACAATCCTCTGACTTCTATGAGGAGTACGTACTGCAGCACTTCTCAAAGGGGTGTGGCATGAGTGTGTCCATACCCCAAATGGGTGGTCAGGACACCGGATGCAGAGTGACGAGTGACTGTGAGACGCAGCAGGAATGTGGGGCTCATCATTACATATGCTATGCATGCAGCCCTTAAAACTCTTATTGAGACCCAAAGTAGAGCTCTATTTCCACAGTGAGCAACTGGGAGTCCCATGACCATCTGTCCATAATAGGGTTGTGCAGTGCAATTCAGTGCAGCTCCCAGCAGCAGAGCTGATAACCGGAGGAGTTATTGGACAGAGGTCTGGCAAATCTTTGCACGTCTGCCTACAGATATGTCTACATAGCAAAGGAAAACCCATAGGTGGTCCATGCCATTTGACTCAGTTTTCCAGAGTTTGGGCTCCACAGCTGTTTCATTGCTGTGTAGACTTCCAGGCTCGAAGCCCAGGTCTTAGGCTGCTGCAGGGTGAGTGGGAGGGTCAAGTCAAGTCTACACAGCAGTGAAACAGCCCTGCAGCCCAAGCCCAAGTCAGCTGGCACAGGCCAGCTGTGGGTTTTTCTTTGCTGTGTAGACATAAATCCATGAGGCCTCCTGGATTTCCTGTTGATGGGCAGAGAGATTCATGAGCAATGTAGCAATGAATGAGCTATGAAAACTGCTTTTTATGACAGTAGAAAGTTGGGGGAAATACTAGAACATTTTATGCTGGTAAAAAGAAAAAGAACTGGCAAGAATCCAAAATGCTCAGTTTCCCTGAGGGTGCAAAAATGTTCTCACAGCTATAGGTCACACCAGTGCCAAAGCTGCAGTACAGTAGCAGGAAATCTATATTAATTGACCACACAAGGAACTGACAAAATTGGTCTTTTAAAGGAGGCTAGGTCTTTTAATAATGATAACTGACAATTTTATTTGAACAGTAAAGGAAATCCCACCAAAGATTAAATCAGACTTATTTGTACCAAATTAATTTGTTTACAAAACTTGTAAAAGCGAAAATTTGGTACCCTCTGTGGCCGGCTTAGCAAAAAAAAAAAAATTATTGTACCTCTCCCATGCCTAATAAATAATACCAATTGCTCCATAAACTATGCAATAACACTCTAGTACACCTAAATAATCACAACATAATATAGTTTACAAATCATTAAAAACCCTAAAAACCATTACAACAACCAATCAAACGTAAAACAGTTAAAGTTCTAAAAGACACAACCTAACAAAGAATCCTCCCATAGGAACACGGGGTATAGCTAATGTTAACTGGGTGTCTCCTTTCTGACTGAGGTTGGGTGGTTCATTTGCTCGGGTAGGGATGGCAACAGTGGGTGTGTTTGTATGTGTGAGAAGGTGATGTATGTAATTGTATGCCTTTATTTTATATTACCTTGGTTTTGTGTTTTAAATTGGCTAGTATTTGCCACTAACAACTTTAACTTATTTTAATCAAAATTTTTGCATGTTCAAATAAAAACAAATTCTACTCTATTCTGTTAATACATGAGGGCCTTACAAACAAAAAACAAAATAATTATTTTAAACCTATTGGCACACAGATATTGAAAATAATTCCTAACGGAGGTTTTGAAAATCATACCGCTTTTTTGATGTATTTATCCTGGTGAAAAATAGATTACCAAGAAGTGAAATGGAGAAATTGCTGTGCAGTAGAAAATGTGCATGAGGCAGGATGGCAGGGAATTTGACAATGTAATTTTCTGTAAACAAGATAAATCACTATCCAGTTTGTTTGGCATGTTCCTTTGGGTCACTGAGGGGACTAGTGGTTTATTATATAATTAGATTAATCAGCCAGTAACAAAATAGCTTCTGCATTACCACACTGGTTAACCAGAAGCCAAATACAATTCCCCTTAGGCATTCCAGTCCTTGGCTCCCATCCAGATAAACAGGTCTAACAGGGTGAGGGGTTGTTTAAAACCACATTCACCATATGTGAAGTTCTTACTAATCCCACAGGATCACACACATACCGTTAGGTCAATATATATTTTGGATCTTATCCAAATATCATACTGTCAGCCAATCTTTAGTAAACTAACTAAAGATTTATTAATAAAGGAAAAGAAGAGGTTAATAGATCATACACATACAAATGATTGCAAAGTCCTAATATCCAGTTTGTAGCAGTGTTGGAATAGACTACTGCCTTGTAAAGTCGCTCTGGTAACTTCCAAAAGATTGAAAGGTCCCCAGTCCATAGTTCAAGGTGCTACTTTTTGTTGTAAGTCCACAGACCAGAGAATAAGAGCATGAAGAGGCAAAATGGAGATGTCTTGTGCCGTGTGTATGGAAAATTACTGTCCCAAATAAAGCCCACAGCCTCTGCTTGTGAAAAGTTACTGGCTCAAGATGGAGTCCAAGGTCACATGAGCCTATTACATGTCCCTACATGGCTTGCTGAATCATAGAAAGTGGCCATTGGCCCCTCACTGTCTGAGTCATCCTCAGGAAGAGCTCTCTGGCCAGAATGAGTTTCTTCTATGGCCCATTGCGAGATTGGAGAGTACTTAATGGGCCATCAACACACAGCTGTCTAGACTTAATGCAAATTCTATCTGGAAAGTGTCACCCTAAGAATAAACACCTATGAGATACAAATATATAGCCAATATTCATAACTTCAAATATAATAATGATACATGGATTTAATCGGAATAATCATATTTGACAGACTAACTTTTCCATTGACCCCTTACACGCTTTGTATAAGATTTATGGGAATTATGTAATAGTGGTAATAGCAGTGATATAAATGGTCACACCTTTCTTATACATAGCATCACAAGTAGTACTTTTTATTATTTAATAATTTTCAGCTCACTCACCTGAGGTCCCCGAGGTCCCTTTGGTCCAAGAGGGCCTTCTAATCCCTGTGGGGGGAAAAAAAGTAGCAATATACTAACTGCATTTAGAACCACATGCTGCTAAAGCACAGTATTGAAAATGTAGCCCAATTTGGTTTTTTTCATTATAACATGCAAAAAAACCAGATTTGTTTATTGCACATCTCCACTCATGAAATTGCTGTGGATTTCATTTCCTACTTCATTGTGGCTATGTCTACACTTAAAACACTACAGCAGCACAGCTGCAACTCTGTGGTTAATCCACCTTCCCAAGAGGCAGCAGAATTCTTCTGTTGACCAAGCGCTGCCCACACCTGGAGTTAGGTCATTATAGCGATGTCTCCTCGGAGGTATGAATTTTTCACACCCCTGACAGACGTAGCCATGCCAATGTAAGTTATCACTGTAGACCAGTCGCTGTTTTTGTTGTTTTGTTTTTAGTAACTCTCTGTTTCTCCTTTGACTTGTCTCTTGATGTTTGATCAAACAGTTTTAATATAAAAGAGATACACGGTGGCTCCGGGTATGTCTACACTGCAATGTAAAGCCCAAGCTTAGCTCAGGCTCAAGCTTAACACCCCTTCCATCTACTCACACAAATCACGCTAACCCAGTGTAAAGACCCAGGGTCCCAAAGTGGAGGGTCTAAGCCTGAGTCAAGCCAGGACCCAGTATTCAAACTCTATTGCTTTGCAGTGTAGACACAGATCCACAGGACAAGTGCTCTCAAAGTCTGCCAAAGGAATCCCAAAGGCCAACTTCCTTTGTCCTCTCGACAGTCAAGTTTGGTGGACAGTCAAGTCTTCCTACACTGCACCATGAACAAAGGGCTAGAGTGGCCACATTTTGGAAGGCCACTAGGAAGTCTGGGATATGAGTGGTTGGACTCAGGCCCACATAATGCAGTGCAGATGCTAGAGTCCCAGGGTTCAACAATTTCTAACCTTGGGTTACAAATGCATGTAGATACTCAAGCCCAAGGTTAACAAGCCCAGGGTCTGTTAAATTGAGTTCTACTAATTCTGGGTTTACATTTCAGTGTAGACATACCCTCAGAAATCAGTCCCTGTGGATAGATAGGGGTTGGTTAGTTGCTTAGATGGTTGTTATCTGGTACGTCCTGAATCTCAATTTCTATTGATCTATCTGATGGAAAATCTTTAACAAACCCAGCAGTAGTCATGTTATCTCTGCGATAACAGGATTCAGTCTGATCTCACTTGAATAAGTATTACACTGCAGTAATTTCAATTGACTTTAATCTTGTTCAAATTATGCAGCAGAAGCAGAAGCAGATTTATAATTTGCAATAATCATAAAAATCTCTATCTTCAAAAGTCAAAGTACAATCATCTATTATTTCATTAGCACACATATTTATACTCCATAAAAATGTATTTACTAGTTACAGCTATTATCCATTTCCAGTGAGGATCATAAATCAGTCTTTCTGCTGTACTAGTTTTTCACTAGTTACCCAAATGCACATTTTACAGTATTTAACTCCCATTTCACTCAATTATAATTAACTTCCTAAATAAGAAGAATTTTAGACTAGTCCAGATGTTCCCATTATTTTCCTTCTCATCCTTGCTTCATTTTTTTATATTTCTACATATGCAGAAGTCAGTGGTTCTGGCTGTCCTTTCCACAGCCTGTGTCATGTTTTGATCCTGTAACTGTCCTGATGAATAAAGCAGTGACATCTAAAGCATTCCATTCCATCAGCTATTTCCTCGTCCTGAAAGAAATTAAAAAGTTTGAGCCATTGTATATATCCAGGCATGTAAGGGCCTGATCCTGCCGGGACTAACTACTGAGTACGGTGCTTGCTACCATGAGTAGCCGCATTGATTTGATGCACATTGGTACAATTAGCTGAAGATACGGCAAAGCAGCCATTAGAATGAAACAAATCATGGTGGTGAGTGTGTGTAGAATCAAGCCTACACTGAGAATATAGATAAATGGTTAGAAACAGTTCTGATTTCAAACCAAGACGAGTTTACTGCATTTTGAGCCATTTGTCTGTATTCTAGTCTGATTTGCATTTAGGCGGTGGGAAACATCAGATGCTCTGCTGAAGTCAGTGTAATTAATGAAATTAGAAGGAAGAAAAATAAACCCTTCTCCAGAACAGCCAACAATGCTGCCTATTATATTGCAATGCCAATCATTGCAGCTTCTAAATTTGTTTCTGAATATTAGAGTTGTGTTCCTCCTACATGTGGTCAGTGTCTGATTTTCCAGTGGCACAGATTTATTTTTTTTAATTTTTGAGAGGCGTTTGGCAGATCTTCATCTAATTTTGCAAATGCATTTTGAGCTGGTAATTCTGTGCACGACTATAACTCTGGTCTGTTCGGGAACTTCTTAAAGTGCCTAATCCATTATAATTTCTGATCCTTTATAAATGTCAAATGTTTTCTTCATCACTGTCCTTAACAGAAATTAAATAACAGAGGCATGCTCTGCTTAGCTTTCTGCAGTCTCGGCATATAGTTTTCATGTCCAATTTTCTTGGCTGCTTTGTCCATGTTATTTGCCAGCTTCTGAACAACTTCCTTTCCTCTTAATACACATTTCACATAGTCTCTTACTACTTTTCACATGTTGTCCGTGTAAAGAACTCATATTCTTTTCTTCACGTGAGATATGCAGCTCATCTCTTTCTTCAGGGTCATTATCTCTTCTGATTCACTTGTCCTTTGAACCCCAGCTGTTTCACATGATCTGGTAGGTTTTCAGTCTTTTACCATACCACACATTCCTTCTTCCTCTGTGACAAATATTATTGCTGAAAAGTATGTCCTAGCTGTCAACAGACACGTTTCACGAACATCTGCTTTGTTGCTTTACATCAAATGACTGCTCTATAGACACTAAGAACTTTCCAGTTTTGCCTTTGATAAGGTGTACATATTACAGAGAATAATACCCAAGAAAAATTGTAAGTATTTTGGTAATATAATGTAGTGACAAAGCCAACTGATACCTCTTGAGCGTGTTCACTATACTTCTTACGTCAATGGATATTGAATTACTTACATAAAAGTCTAATCCATTTCAACCTTACCATAACACATGTTTATGTAAGCAGGGTCTGAATGAGCTCTCCCCTGACAGTTAGCTGTGGAGGGGGGAAGGCTGAAAAAACAGACTGTATTTACATGAACACACCCACTCTGACTAGGTATCCAGCAGACAGAGCTGTGTTGCCAAAGTGAGCAACTTTGGCTGGTGCTGGGTTACAAATCACTTTCGAATCACTTTTGAATGCAGAGGTAATGAAATATTGTTATCCTTACTGTCTGAGTAAAGAGCAGCAGAATTGTGTTTAGCCTGTCCTGATTGAGGGGGGTCATCCTCAACTGAACTGAACTCGCTAACCAGGGGGCTCGGATCCCAGATCCCTGTAAAAGAGGAGAGCAGATGGGGACAGCTATCCTTACCGGGAGGTGTGGGTTCTGTCTAAGTGTTCTAGGTGTGGTTTAAGCTCCTTCTCCCCACTGTTTAAAGATAGAGCTAATTAAGGCTCCATTAGAAGTCTTTTGTTAAGTGATTGCTGGAGCTGAAATCACTTGTGGTGGGACAGTGTTTCTGCTCAGCCTGCTTCAGCAATAAAATTCTCCCACTCAGAGCTGAAAATTACTGAGAGCTGAGTGGAACCTCATGAGACCGACCTGCAGAGATCATAGTAGAGAAGCAGGTGGCAGAAGGTAATGGTGTGCATTGGTGACAGTGGGCATGGTGGCCAATGGAATGGCTGGCAGTGGAGTGAAGTGGCCAGTGGAGCAGAGAGCGGCCAGCAGGGTGGCCTGCAGAGCAGAGATGTGGCTGGCCGGCAGGTGGCAATGCTAGAGCAAGCACTCGGATGGTGGAGCAAGCAAGGTGTCTCTTTCCCTTCCCCACGGGTGAGAAGTGAACTCACACAGATGCACCTCTGAACTCTGGGTCGTCACTGACCAAGGACAACCACTGTAAGTGGGGTATGGTGGAGGGAGAAGAGAGGGGCACGTTAAAGGAACTTTTGATTGTAGCACTCAAGAACCTGAGGCAAAAGACTCAGATCTGAGGCAGCATACTCTGGGGTGAGTGTTTTGCTCACGGTTTTATGTTTATGAACCCTGCTTGCGGCATTTTCCCAAATCAATGCCAAGTGTCCTCTCTCCTTTCTTTAAAAGTTCCTTTCCTATACTCAGACTCTGTTCTTGTGAGAGGGGAAGTATTGCCTCTTAGAGGCATCCAGGGGGTGTTGTGTCATTTTTCCAGTTTACTGAGTGGGGGCTTGAGTTCTGTATTGTATTGTTGAAAAGGAACCCCTAGATATTGAACCTGATTTCTGCCAACTCTTCCTGGCAGAAGGGCTACATTTTCATAGGAGGGCTAGGCTATAGAGTGTTCCCTGTGAGCCTGATTCAAAATCAATACAGTTAACAAAAAGACTGCTATTGACTTCAGTGTGGTATGCTCAGGCCCCATATGCATCTATAATTCCCTTTACAGGATATATTCAAAAATAGGGACAGAATATATATGTGTATAATTAGGGACTGTGCATAAATTAGGTAAAATATGGTGGGTAAAGTAATTTTGCGTGTTTATTTCAGTGTTACAAGGGGTGGGTGAGTCTTGAACATCACCCAAAAATGTGTTATGGAATTTATGGACAGCCCCTGATAGATAGGGCTGGTAGCAGTTTCTATTATCACTGCCTGTAGTGAGGCGGACGGCCTCCCTCCGAGGCTACTGGAAGGGATGGGGGGATGACTACCCCACTCTCCCAGTGGGTGGAGCCAAATTAGCCCCACCCTGCTCCCCTGCTGGAAGCAAAGGGGCAGGATAGGAATCTTAAAAGGCGAGCCCTACAATTCAGTTGTGTGAGAGCTGGGGAAGGATGCAGATCCCTGTGCCGCTGCTAGGGCCCTGGTCTGGGACCTGGTGGAGTATAGTGGGCCTGGGTTGCCTTACCCTGTGGCCAGCCCTCCCCCTGGTGTGGCTGCCTACCAACCTAGACCAAGAGGCCACTTTTTGCATGCTGTCTGCCTGAGCCAGTGGGCCAGATGAAAAGACTATTGATTGCTCTGCCCCACCTAGAGGGTCAGAGCCCGTAGATGGTCAACTGCTGTTTGCCAAAGCTAGGAAACTTTGGGCGAAAGACTGCTCATTGCTTTACCACTCCCCCTCCGCAAAGGATAGGGTTATGAATTTCTGCCTGCCTCAGCTAGGAGTCCAGACAATAGACTGTGTGCTGCTCTGCCCTGACCGATAATTCCCCTGCTAAGCAGTTTGTTTATAGGCACAATGTAATGAAATTTTTCATGCTGGGCTCCTGCCTCAAGCAGTTCAGGTCTTTCTGAGGATGAGGCTAGGGGGAAATATATTACTTTGCCCATGTTAAAAAACTCTGGTGACCTTTCTTTGAAAAGTTCTAGCACTCCCATGTTTTGGAGCAAGGACTTGACATTTTGAAAGGGGGTGGCCTTTGTGTCAGAGATATGTCTTTTCTCATCCCCCTGAACATTCACCCGTAATTTGTCCAAATTATAAACCTTTGAAAAATTGTGGTTCTCATATGCTTAGTAAAGACTTAGATTTTTGCAGGTAAAATCTCTGAAGATTTTGTCCACACAGGTTACAGTGTAGCCCAGGGCTGAGCAGGACTTTCCCAGCAATTGCAATGTAGAACTGCTACAGCCTGTGCCAGGGTCAGGGCCTAGGCCAGGGCCGGGAGCTGGAATTGAAAGCAGAGATAACCTCTCTCTGTGCTGCCTTGTAGGCCCAGGCAGCATGGAGGAAGAATCTGCCTAATTTGAATTCAGAGGGGACAAGAGACAGACTTATGGGAATGTGGTAGGAGTAGATTGGGACAAGGAATGTGGGGTGGGACTGGGACTGGAGGCTGGGAGCAGGTTGGAGGTTGTGGGGGGATAAATTGGATGGGAAGGGAAGTGGTAGGAGTGATGGACTCGGAGCCTGTTCGGGTGGTGGGGAGACTGAAATTGAATGATGAGATGGGGGTAGGAAACTGGGACTGGGAACCAGTGGGGAAGTGGGAATGGAGCTGGGGGGAGAAGAGACAGATCTGACAAGAAGCCAGAAGGTGGTGGGAAGAACTGGGTCTGTGAAGGCAAGGAGCTGGAACCTGATGGACAGTGAGCCTGAACAAGGGGAGGAAGGCTGGGAGTGGGAGTCAATGTGATTGGGGAATGTGCATGAAGGGAAGAGAGAGAGAGGTCAGACAGGGAGCCAGGAATGGGGAACAGAACTGGATGGATAAGAAGACTGGGACTGGGATGAAAAATTGGAGGAGTGGAGACTGGGACAGGCTGGGTGAGGAGACTGGGAGTAAGATGAGGAGCTGGGGTGGGGAAGAGATAGGACAATGACAGGGACAAGCTGGAAGGATAGGGCAGAAAGGAGCAAGCTTGTGGGGTACAGACAACAGAGTCCAGCATACTGTCTCCAAGGCCTGGAATGGAACCCAAGATCCCTGGGTCTCACCATTCCTCTGCTGTCAGCAAATATCTGCAAACCCCCAAGTAAAGTGTCACATTCCTCTCTAGTGGTGGTCCACATAGCAGATGACAACCTACTACTGCCCTCAGTTACTCCATTAGGTCAAGTGGCAGAGGTCTGTGAGGTGGATCTAGGGGTTTGAGCCCTGCTGGTGACCCATGTGGGTTCCAAAATGATGTCACATGATGGAATTTCTAGGTTTTTTAGTTTGCTTTTTTGAAAAACTAGGAAATTAGACACAAAAATACACTATATTTAAATAACATTATTAAGGTTTCAAAATTAAGCTGTCAAACATTAGAAAATTCCAGATTAAAGGGCACCTGTGCAACCCCAGTTCAGCACCCGTGTGTATATACATTATGATACATTCTTTAATCACATGATCCCCAGGACCTGTGCCTCATTCAGTGCACTGGATGGTGGTACTTGTATATATGCTCCACAATTCCCAGCATGGACAACATATTAATTAAGAAGTTGTACTTACTCTGTCCCCTTTTAACCCTGGTGTCCCACATTCTCCTCTTTCACCCTATAAAAAATTTTAAAAGCTTTATAATTGAACAAGAGTTTTTGATTAAATAAAATACATTATATGTTCTTGTAGTATAAGAGTTTTGATATTTTCTGAAAACTTGTAAGCAATGTAATTAGATCAAGTTCTGCATAAGTGAAGCTCCACTCAGCATATGTAAATTTCCCTTCCTAAAAATGTGTATAAATTGACATCTTTACGATTAGGGAATAATATATTTAATACCATGCAACCCAGTCTTGCAGTCTTTATTCAGGCAAAACCCTAACTGGATGATCCTATTAATTTAGGTTTTTATGGTATCTTTAGGTTTTGCCTGAGTATCATCTGCACAATTGGGTCCACAGATTGAAGAAAAATAGGCAAACAAATAACTCCTTCAAGTGCATACTTCACAAAAGCTTCTGGCTTTCATGTTTTAGAGCAATCAAATTTTATAAAATTAGCAGAAATTTAGGGAGTGAAGAAAAGCAGCTGTGTCATGAGCATATATCTGTGAAAGAAAATACTGTATTAATATGAAGACTCAGAGAGGCACTTTCACTGCTATAACCTTAATAATCCTTGAGGAATGATCAGTTTGCAAACCAGTCAGATTTGAGACAGGGTAGATCTGTTTCTATTTTTGGCTGCCTATGATGACTAATGTTAGTCTGGACCCTCATATTTTCCAGTCACTTTTGATCTGCATTATATTGAAATCTTAATGACAACTAATTGTTATTTTAAAGCAAACTTTCTTAATATATGGTCAGTTTTTATCAACACCTAAGATTATGTTCTGTGTCTATAGAAATATATTTTCTTTTCTTTCTCCTTATACTTTTATTTATCTTTCTCTCTCCTTATCCCAATCCTCTTCTCCCCTGTCCCCCTCTTATAATTTATTTTGTATGAAATATTGTCTCCCACCCAATTTTTAAAAAAAATTCTATATGACCCTGTAATGGGGTCTACAAACCCCATACTGAGCAGAGACTTAAGGGGGAGAGGAACCTCTCCTGCCTACAGGCAAGCAGCCTGACTGCACTCCCAAAGCAGCTGCCACAACTGCCAGTCATGGAGGCCAGCACACACAGTGGCAACCAATGGAGAAACATAGCCTGCTATAAAAGGATAGAACTTGAGAAGGAAGGGAGGCAGAAAGGCTTGGGACAGTGAAGGGGTAACACCTCTGCACCAACCTATCTCAGGAAACACATTCCAAAGAGACTGAAGCACACCACTATGCCTTATCAGTGGCCAGGGCCAAGAACTGTCCTGACCAGGGGGATAACCACAGAAAGCCAGTCAGGGGGCACTAGAGACCACCTGAAAGATCACTTCCAGGACCAGTGATAGGCCCCAATCCTCCAAACATGCACATGATTAACTTTACTGCCATGAATAGTTCTATTGATTTCAATGGGACCGTTCATGGTAGTAACATTAATATGTACGTATGTATGTGTTTGTAGGATCAGGGCTTAAGACAGAATCTTCTAAGTCTCCCAGGTGGATTTTCAAGTGGAAATCTGGCTTTAAGTTCTCTACATTTTCTTAAAAGACCTTACCTTTTCTCCTTGGTTGCCAGGAGTCCCCTATTTTCAAAAAAATAGATGAAAAATAAAGTGAAGATACAGCACATACTAAAATTACTAACAAGAAAAATGTAGTTAGGTGTTGTATTCAATGATCTTATAAAGTATAATGAAGTTAAAATATATTGTTAAGAAAGTCCATTTAAGTTGTCATCTTATGTAGACTTGAAGATATGGTGTTGTCCCCACCCTCACATATATCCCACGCCATAATAGTACAAAGACAAATATGTCCTTTACAAGAAAAAGTTTCTACTGCATTCCTAGCAAATATAATCTCTACCCTAGATTAATGTTTTTAAAATTAGATTGAACTATTACTCTATTGTCAAGCTTCTTGACTCTGAACCTTCAAGAATTCAAACTTAGGAAATACCAGAGGAGGGATCTACTTCTGACAACTATCCAGATGAGATCTTTATGATGGGACCTTTAATTCTCCCTTGTGGATGAGTATAATGCAGGTCAACACAACTGTAACTTCAAAAGTCCCTTTTATCACGAGGGTCCCAGGTCAGGAAAGCACTTTAAGCACATGCTAAGATTTAAACACAAGTTTTA
>ML675603.1:44042436-44350749 GCA_007922155.1 Mesoclemmys tuberculata
AGCTAGTCCAGCTACCTATTATAAATTATAATATGAAACATCTGCATACAATTTGAAATCTAGAGCCAGATTCTCAGCTACTGTAAATCAATATAGCTCCCTTCAAGTCACTGGAGCCATACCAGTGTACGTCAGGTAATGATCTGGCCCTCGCCTTCTAAATTGTGATATTCTGAAGAATAGATCTTAATAAGGAAATACTAAGTCATCTACATACCTCTTGACCTTTTTCTCCACTTTCTCCTTTTTGAGAATCACCCTGTCAAGAACAATGGAACCCAATCAAAGTATGCATCACTGTTTTACCAAACATTACCAAATTAGAACCAAGATACACTGGCTGAAAATAAATATCAATTTTAACTTAAAGAGCTCCAATTCTTCTTCTACAATGAAGCATATACAGTGCAAAACTTTGACAACACAGAAAACTAAAATAAAAATATGAGATGCCTGGGATCTTAGGTCCCAATCCTGCAAACTGTTCCTCATAAACAGACCTCTGCTGCTACACAGAGCCCCATTGAGTTGAATGAGGCTCCACACAGGTGCAGGAGTCTACCTACAGAGAAAAGCTTGAGGAAATGGGGTCTTAATTTGTTCTCTCTGATAAGGATTTAGATTCAAATGCTATCCTTGTATGGCTATATGCAGTGCTGATAGATTTCAGTAGGATCCTTTGAGGGCAGAATTCCATGCCTGGAGACTCATTTATGGCATGTTGTACTGTACCTTTTCTTTGCTTTCCTCATTTGCATAGTTTAAATAAAACTAAAAGATATTGGCATGAATTTTAAACAGAAAACTGTCAATTTACCTTGTCTCCTTTTGGTCCTTGCTCACCTTTATCCCCTCTACTACCAGCTTCTCCCTTAAACAAAACAGGAAAATATTATGAACATACTGATGATATGTTTCTGGTTTCTTTAAAACTGTACCAGGAAGGCAGGCAACAATGGTGATGGGAAAGGCTTAGACAGAAGTTCTAGAGTGAAGCAGAGAGAGAAAGAGGAGAAGGAGCTTGTACAGGCATAAGACTGTTTTCATTAGTCTGATAAAGTTCCTTGCTCGGTATTAGAAGACATGATTCTATCTGTGATTCTTTACCCAGGCCCAATGTAAAAATGTTTTCCATCTTCAACCTTAGCAAAATAGAATCTTAGTAAACTTAATGAACTAAGGTTCAAATGAAAACAACACACCCCCTCGCTGCTACCTTTCAGAGATATCCCAGTAATTTTTTACTAGCATTGTCATGTAAAGAATATGAATTTTTTGTCCATATGATTGCCTCTGCTCATAATACATTGAGCAGAACAGATTAATGCCAAAATTCTGCGCTCTAAAGCCAAGAATTCTTCCCACCACCTTCCTGGGCTGTGAGACCAAGAGTGGTGTGATTTGGGCAAGGGGGTGGGCTGGAAAAGGAAGCAGAGGTTCTGGGATTCTTGTTATATACTGTACTGTGATCCAATAATTTTGGTTAAAATAACTCAGATGTCTTGGACATTAAATTCTGACTAGAGATTACAAAAAGGTGCAGGAGGCTCACTTCTGAACTTGTGTCACCCAGCAGTAAGGGAGATGGTAGGCCTGCCGCCATATTCTGGTTCCATCCAGGGCTGGCCAGTTAGTCCAGTAGATAAAATGTGGTTGTGATACATTGCACTCCATGTACACTTTAGGGTGTGATTGTGTATCATTTGTGTTCACCCTTATAGTGTAACTGAGTATTGCTTAATGCAAAGTGTGTCACGTAAGGTGCTTTCGGAATGCTCATGACATGCTGAAAATTGTTGCTATAAGTAGTGTGTTTCTTGCAATGTCATATGTGTGGTTATGAGGCTCTGCTATGTAATATTCCCAAATATGTGTCTCACATGTTTTGAAGCGCATCTAGGTGAACACTAAAAGCAGCAGAGTGAGAGTTCATGCCTCACAAAGGCATGCATAAAACAATCTAGCTCTTCCAGGAACAATGGACTGGCCTGAGCATATGATAAGGTGATGCTCAGGACATTTTGGTCTCTTGAGCTCTCTCTTGCATTTCATCTACAAGACAATACGAAGCAATTGAAAGACTGTTCACAAGGGAAGGGCTTGGCTGAGGAGAAGTCATCAGCCAGCCTGTGGGGAGCTTTATTTAGCTTTGGGAGGCTACTGGAAGTATTAAGCTTAGTTTAGAATGCGATTTGCCTTTTATTTACTTTTGATCAAATCTGATTTGTAATCCTCTGGTTTATAATCATTTAAAATCTTTCTATACTTAGTAAACATGTTTGTTTTACGTAAAGCAGTGCATGTGGTTTGGGTGTGTGTAGGGATTTTGTTTAGAGTGACATATCAATTTCTTTGATAAATTGACTAACCAAAAAGCTTGCAGACTCCAGTGGGCAGCATTGAACTCTGTAAAATGGCAGTTCCTAGGGTTACATCTGGGACTGGGAATGTTGTCTTGGGGTCACACCATTGCATAATCCCATGAGTGACTAGCCAGAAGCACTCATTCACTAAATCAAGGACCATTTGCTTGCAGGTGGCTGTGCATGGGCTGACCCAGGAGTGGGGGATTCATACAACTACAAGTGCAAGACAAGCCCCAGTCATGGGGGGATTGGAGTGACACTGTGATATACCAGTCCAGATTGCAGAGTGGAACATCACAGTGGTGTAACCTAAGAGATAGTTTAGGTTAAGAAATAAGTAGAAACAGTGCTAACTGGCACTTTTCACTAGTTGGACATAAAAACCCTAATGCCCTAGACAACATTCTTTCTCATTCATTATAACATACAGGTTCAAATGTTCTAGGCTGGGAAACAGTTATTGCTAGACATATGCTGCCTGTCTTGTTAGCCTGAGCAGTCACTGCACAACTAGAATCCAACTAATCAGTTTAGAAAGTACTTTCTGATCCGCTGAAAGAAATTAATACCAAATTTTATTTTGATTCTATTAACTAGAATTGCTCCCACTCCAGACTTATTTCTGTTCCATAAAATGCATGAATAAAAAGCTATACATATATTGTATTTGGTAACCTATCCTAGTTCCTAGTTTTACAGAATACCCTGACAATCCCAAGCATCATCTTTATTTTCGGCTGAATATATCTTTTAAGTGTCCTATCATGTGACTGACATGGCATCTGGCTGAGATTAACCAAAAGAGCTATCATGTGATGCTGTGACTTTTCAGTCAATTACTCATCATATGACATTAAGTTTTTCCAGGCCACTCAGACACCAGCTGCATCTGTTAGCCATGAAGAAGCCACCTACCACAGAAAGATGGAAGAAGAGATAGAGATATTTGCCTGAGCTTAGCCATGACTTTGGATTCAAATTACCCCAAAATTTAGGGGGCTCATATTCAGACTTTTGGCATGGACCCATTTCTATATCAAATTTTTGCGATGTCCTTCTAGGTTGGAGGAGACAGATTGTGGGGATATAGGTCCTAACAGCTTTCCATCACAACTAGGGTTTCTTGATTTGTGCTTCAAAATCAGGTACCAATTAGCCAGGCTAATTTATTACATCGTAATTAGGATTTCTTCTAATTTCAGCATATTATATGGGTTTTTTTTTTAAATGTCACAAAGAAGATTCTCTGCTGGGAGGTTTCAGGACTTCATTACAGTATGTGAAATCCATTAATCCATGGAAACAAAAGTAAACATTGACATTACAGCATACGGAAGGCTGATGTCTTGCTTTTATACATATTGTAACTATTTTAAAAGTCTGTTCTGCCCAGCATCCCTAATGTTCACCTTGATTTCTGCAAGTAGAATTCATATTTCTGAGGCTTCCTAATGAAAAAATATATACTTACAGAACGGCCAGGTGGTCCCTGGTCTCCCTTTTCACACACACAGGACTTCCGCTCACACTAAAGGGGTAATAAAAATATTTTTGAAAAATATTCAAATTTAGCATTTACATTTTTGAAGCATTTTTAAATCAGTATTTTTGTCTAGGACATGAGCTAGCTATAGCACAATACTCAAACAGTCAGAAAATAAATGATCTTATAAAATGTGCATTCCTGTAACAAAGCAAACACTTCTTCTACACTGCGCAATTTCCATTAAAAGAACCCTTTAAATCTATTCCATCTCAGTCTTTGTTTGCACATAATGCATTACAAACATTCTGAAAAATGTTTTTCTCAATAGCTAAATCTGTTATGCAATATAAACATTTCAGGTAAGGGACACATTCTGTGCAGTACCATGAAATGTTACCCACCAGTTTTGGACATGAATCTCAATTTTGGTGCCAAGTAGATTGCCACATTTTAATGGGACAGCAAATTAACTTATACCTGAAGCAGCCCTACCTAATACCCTTTCAAAGGAAAACTTTCCTGAGTTATACAACTGAATATCACTAGCTAATGATCAGTGTTTGCAGACTTACCGTGAGAAGGAATAGATGAGAGTTAATATAAAAGCTGCTATATTCCTATACAAATAATAGAGCCAGATTTTGTCACCCTTACTTACACTGGATAGTACCTTATTCCTCAAGTGGTCCCATTGATCCCAATGATTCTATTCAAGGAGTATACTCAGTATGAGTAAAGGTGGAAGAAATCTGACCCAAAAATTAGTATCAATAGCCATCTGATTTCAGACACACTAATTTTAGAGAAAATTCTTCTATTCTGTGAGGAAATAAAAACATAACACTACTACATTTGTATTCAGACACCAGTAGTGAAGGAAATGGCACAGCCTTGATGTGGAGATTAAAACATGTTCCACTGATATAGTAATAATAGTCAAAGCTTGTAAAACTTACCTGCTTGTTAAATAAGGCAACCTGGAAAGGAAAAAGAAGAAGAAAAAATATATTGGTTTGGTATATATTTCATTTACTGGTTAATTTAATCAAGTAGCTTCCTATAAAATATACTGTCTTCAAGTACCATTCCAAGAACGGTAAATTAAGTGAATAGTTTTGACCTTTAAATGTGTAATTCTTACACTGGTGAATGCTTTTCATGAACCTATTTGTGTCATATTCTCTGAGAAACACACATAGCATCATAGAAACATATAATGCCACTTTCACAAGTTCTAAAAGCAGCTTAATTACCAGTGTTCTGCTGTGTAGTTTCTCTTAGGATATATCTTACACTGCAGCTGGGAGCATGCTTCATGGCACAGATACTGACATATGCTAGCTCTGCTCAAGCTTATGCACTATGCCATCCCCAAAACCCTGTTTTCTAGTGGGCTATCAAAGATACCATATTTCTTTGCTTAAATTTCCTTAAATCACAATGACTCTGATCCTGTCCACGCTCTAAAGTGAGTTATTCATATCCAGCAGATGGAAAAGAGGACCCACAGACTGGATGGAGTAGCTGTGGAACTTTCAGTTGCATATACTGATGTCTAGGAACATGTACTGAAGAAATGTGTATAATGTAGCACCAGCCAAGAAGATGCCACCAATGGGCCACCAATGCCAGTAATTTAACTTGTCATAATCTTTAATCTGGAAAATTAGCAAAGATAAGAAAGACAAAAAGTCAAAATACAAATACTGTAGCTAAACCCAAGATCTTGGTTCATCGCATAATGTATGAATAGATCATGAAAATGCATTAGTTAATAAAGAGAGCTACTCCATATTTCCACCAGTATAACTCAAAGAGGAATTTGACTCTACATATTGATTAAAATATACAATATAATGCATTTGATTTTAAAATGTTTGTTCTATAAATATGGATTCCTTTTTAAATGCAAAGGACATTTATCTAACACATGGCAAGACATAAATTAGTAAAACTCTTTCTGTTGCCTTTGACCAGTTGCCATCAATTTCTGAGAAGTCTCCAAATGTTTCCTTAACTGCATAGGCAGGCCATGTGCTTTTACATATATGAGATAACTGGTCACTATCAAAACTATTAAAACTTTCCAAACTATTTTTAACATGCTTTTAGAGTGACTTAAAGTAAATATTAAGAAAATCTTACAATATTTCTTCTCATGTAATCACTGAAAAGATAATTAATATGAAAACATGTTTACAGTTAAATTATCTTAGCTTATTATTTACAAACTCTTATCCTACATGAAAATACTTTCAGTAGTCTTGAAAAGAAGTGCCACAGTAGGCTATCCAAACTTTTTGACTACACAGCTCACAAATCAGTGGCAATAATTCCAGCCCACACCTTCTTCATAGCTGCATTGGTACTATCAGCTATGAAAATAATTTTAGACATGCTGCCTACAATATGGATGTACTCTACATTGGATTTTTTTGGTGTGGTTTCTAAATGAGAACAGTAGAAGACTTACACTGCTTTTAAGTTGTGATCCAATGCCCACTGAAGTCAGTAAAAAACTTCCATGGAGTTTAATGGACAATGGATCAGACCATTAGTCCTTCATCTTGCAATGACATAAGCACGTGCTTGTAAATAATCTTGTTCACGTCAATGAAATTACACACAATACATAAAGTTAAGTATGTGCATAAGTCTTTGCAGAATCAGGGTCTTAGTCTCCATACTTTTGTGTGTGTGAGTTCTTATAATTAGATCACAATTAAAATGCTGATTGACCTTTTGTTAAAATTATTAGTAATGTAACATGTTACAGGATTGGGGCCTTTGTGTGCAAGCATTGTGGAATACAAGGCTATTTTGGCAGTACACATAGACCTGCAAGAGTGATGTTAGATTTTGGTGATCTAAGTACAGTACAATTCCCTGAAAATTAGGAGGCACACAGGAATTATGAGTAACTATCCCTCAAATTATACTAAGGGATAGCACAAAATTCTGCTTTGCCCAAGATGATGTTTGATCAAAGGCTGGGCCTGTGAATTGAACTGGATTCATGCTGCCTCACACCCTTTTTTGCAGCTGAACCATTCCATCTATTCCTGCAACACTATTTAATAGTAAGCATTCAAAAATCACCATGAGACAGGTCCTAAAAGATCATCAGATTGTCTTAAAAATTATTAAATTAAAAAAAAGTTGGCTTTTTATTTGCTGTTTGTTTTTTTAAGCTTCTAGCCCTCCTGGTTGCAGAGAAAAGTTTGAAAGCTTTATCTGAGTGCACCTGAAAAGTTGAAAAAAAGAAAGACTGTACCTAATTTGCATCTTAGGCTATGTCTGCACTGCTGGTGGCAGCACTGCTGGCAGTGCAGGTTCGATTTTGCGGGTTTGATTGACTGGCAGTGAAGACTCTCTCAATTGAACCTGGAAGTCAACTCTAGAAATCCACCCTGGCAAGAAGTGTAGTGCTGCGCCGACAGGAGGGCATTTCCCGTCAGCACAGCGCAGTGGAGACGCTGCAATAAGTAGACCTTAGGAAATTGATTGGAGCTAGGCAAGCTACTGTACGTAGCTTGTGTATCTTCCATTGACTGACACCGAAATCTGTGGGCAGTGTAGATCAGGCCTCAATAAGTGACTATCTCATCAACAACATCTGCCACTGATAAAAGGGAAGAGAACCATTCACAGTTACTTACCAATTGCTCTTTTATTTTATCTGAGAGATTAGGATCATTCAGGATAAGAACAGGTTTACCAGGAGAATCCCCAGATATCAAATGCAGGTTTGATGCACTAGCCTTTTCACCAGACAGCCCAACTGTAATGAATGATATTCCAAAACTTCTTGCAGCTGCAGATATTCCCTGAACATCAGGGCTCTTTGGATGATCAATACCATCAGTCATCAACAAAGCCACTTTTATACTTCCCTTACGACCTTGAGTTTTAAACAGTTCAGTGGCATTGGAAATTGCATAATAGGAATAGGTACCTTGCCCAATATAGTTCATATTCTTGACCTCCTGCTTAAAGTTATTCAGGTCTTTCCAGGCTACAAAGGGATGATCAAGTTTGACTGTACTGCTGTACTGCATGGCTGCCAGTTTGACATCATAGTTTCGGAATTTACCAGGTTTCATTAGAAAAATTTGTTCACTTAAATTGTTAACAAAATCTTTCTGCTTATTGAACAATGTATTTTTTGCACTTTCAGAACTGTCCAAGATAAAGACCATGTCAACGAAGCATACAAGATCTGTAATGGAACAAGAAAGTTATGACAATAATCTATTTTAAGGGCATATACCTGCATTCAAGATTTTAAATTTAGGAAGCCATTGCAACATTCACAAACCCCCTTCATCCTTTTTCTTTTTAAAGAGGTATGGACAAACTCTGCTCTGTAGTACTTTGTTAGCCCAATATTACAGATTTAAGGTCATGCCTGCATCACAGATTATTTTTATTATTTTTTTATTATTATTTTTATCATATTAATATTACATCAAAATATAAATGTTCAGACAGCAAATTCAATATGTTGAATTTCTCATAATGTATATTATTCAGAAGTGATATACATTTAAATGAAAACAATAGACCACATTACAGTACAATGTATATGTGAAATGTGCTGCCATATATTCCAGGACTGACTATCAAACACAAACTAAACCAAAAAACAAACACAAAATAATCCCACATATGTATAATTTCTCATTTCCTTGGAAATTATCCTGGAAAACTAGGAAACATTGTATACAGCCTATTACAATTTCTTAGAAAAAGGTTGTACCATGAAAATCATCTTTTCTTGCAAGAGGGTTTGGCTTTTGTCCCTTCTTTCTGTTTTGTCCATAGACTTCATGATCTGTTGCGAGAGCCAAAAGTAAAAGGCGAAAGGCAAGATGTTTTTTCCACATAGTGATGGTGATCCAAAATCAGATGACTTATTACTTCTATTTATAGAAAATAAAATATCTATTAATGCTTCAATAACAAAATAAATAAACACATATACTGTAAATGTAGAACAAAATTGCATATTGAGCACCTTTCAGCTTGTAGGTACTGTATCTCAAAAAGATTTTGCAAGGCAGAAGTTAAAATACTGGCAATTCTGTGTCCAAGTAGGAAAACACAGCAGCCAGTGCAGTTTAAGCTATATTTCACACATCCTGGGACACTGTAATCTGTTTTATTGACAGAAAAAATGTGGGATGGGAGACACAAAATGTTCCCTACTCTTTGTAAAATTATTCACTGCTATCTTTAACTATCACTTGGACATCCAACTGAGATAGACACTAGGGACCTCAGTTAATGTATAATTATCATCACATTTAAATTATAATGACAGAAACATTACAGAAAACATTGATTATATGGCAAAAATGACAAGAGTCCTGTAGCACCTTAAAGACTAACACATTTCTGTGGGCATAAACTTTCGTGGGCTGCAACCCACTTCGTCAGATCGATTATATGTTTGCTTCTGCAGAAGCACAACTCTACTTTCTTAACAATACATAGGAACTTGTTTTTCATGTCTGTAAACTGCACTTTTACACAAATATTTTAAAAAGGTTTTAGAAGTCCACTATATAATTCTCTTTTTTACAAAGGCAAATTATTTACCAGTGAAATTCTACAATTTAATATTTTATCACTTCTTTCTAAAAGAATGGATACAATGCTGTTTATAAGATAAAAAACACTATGGAATCATATCTATGATATATGTAGGTAAACTAAATATATTATTAAAAAAATTTCCTTGTCAGTGTGTTAACTAATTTCTACAGTGTACTGATAGGTAGTAATCTTTAGTGTTAATGATGTTTAAAATGAATTGCACTAAATTGTAGGCATTTTTTGTAATTCAGGTTTGATAGCTAACATATATTGCATAATACAATTCCTTGTTAAATATTATTTTTGAACTCCATTCAGTACCTACACAATTAAAATAATTAATGCACTCGTCTGAGAAGATAAAAGGGGAAAATGCACAAAACAATAACAGAGTGACTAAGATTATAATAAGCAATAAACTTCACGATCAATTTTACACAGTTTCTGTTCAGGTCTCAGCTCTTTTTATTTCATTGTGATAAAAGTGTTCTAAACTATTTATGACTTACCTTATAAATCATTCAAACAGCAAATTGAGGATTAAATAATCTGTAAATAAATGTGACTGGAAAATACATTTCTGTTCAAGAAAATATGGCGATTTGTAAATAAATAGTCTTCCAGTTGTAAATAAAGGTACCTTGCATCTGGATCTTTTGTGGTCCTTTATACATGTTTTATTTGTAAAAATTGAATCCAGACTGGCAGGCATTTAGCCAGGATTCAGAACTGTGTGGGAGTAGTTTAAAGGGACAGTGTCCTATAAACATGTTAATGTCTTTCAAGTTTTTGAAGAATAAAAGTGCTTTTTGTTTTTCATAATTGAAGTTTTAAATAGAACTATTAATGATCAATTATCTGTATCTGCATCTATGCCTTTTTCTGCTATGCCTCTCTCCTTCTCCATGCTGATGTAGGGAAAAGCACCTGTTGTAGGTGACAGGTAGAATAGAGCCCCAAAACAATAGTTTTAAATTCCATAATATCTTGCATGCTAATTGTATCCAATATCATGTTACAGAGAGAAATTACACAATTCAGGTGTTAAATAAAAAACAGCAGAGGTAGTGGGAAATTATAGATAGCTTTTGAGGCCAGAAGATATCATTCTGATGGAAAGACATTCAATTTTGATTTAAAGACTCCAAGCAGTGGAAAATTTACCATACCCCTTTAATCTGTTCCAATGGATAATTACCCTCACTTAAAAATGTGCAAATTGTTTCCATCTACAAATTTTCAAGTTTCAACTAGCAGTTGTGTTTTCTTATGTATTTGTCTGCTAGATTAAAGAGACTTCTATTTTTAGTATTTCTCCCTGTGCAGAGCTGTTATTAACAACAGAGTTGTGCAGAACTCTATTAGTAATACAATTGTTCAGAAAATCTCTTTTTTTTTTTCCACGGAAAATTCCAACTTTTCAGTGAAATATTTCAGCTAAAAACTGAAATGCTCTGATTCAAAGCCTAATGGGATTTTTAGTTTAGGTGCCTTGTGCTTTCATTCTTCTCTTTGCGCTTGGCTTTCTGGGTGGACTACATCTCCTATGATGCAACACTTTCTCTCTTCTTAGTGAGGGGAGAGAGTGCATGATAGGAGTCACTTTTCTCTCATAAACTATATAGATTGAGCTACTAAAGTCTCTCATTGCAGGGTATGTTTTCTAAACCTCAGATTACTCCAGTAGCTCCTTCCCGAGCCCTCTTGAGTATTTCAGCATCCTTTTTAAACGGTGGACATCAGAACTGGGAGCAGTTTTCCGAAACTTTCTATGTAGAGGGCCAATGCACATCTGCTCTTCCCTGTTGGTATGTGGTTTCAGATAGAAGACCAGCAAGAAGATATCTTGGTTACTATGGAACTGTAAAACCACCTTTGGAAGGAAAGCTGCATGAGGATGCAACTGGATTTTGTTCTTGAAGAACAACATGTATGGTGGTTCTGAAGTGAGGGCCTAGATCTCTGAGACCCTTCTGACCAAAGTAATGGCCACTAGGAAGATTGCCCTCCAGGACAAGTAGAGCAGACAGCATGTTGCCAGTGGCTCAGGGGGTCCTGTCAGTTTTGATAATACCAGGTTGAGGTCCTAGGGAGGGATTGGTTGACACACTTCGGGGTACGATCTCTCAAGATCCTTAAGAAACTGATTACAATTGCTGTTTGAAAACACGGAATGGCCATTCACCTATGGGTGAAAGGATGATATTGAGTCCAGATGGACCCTGATAGATGACATGGTCAGATGGTCACCCTAATAGATGATGGGATGACGCCTTGTTGCTTCAGGTACAGTCCAAAATGAATGGTACTGATGATTGCATAAATGGAACACCCTTCTGCATAGACCAAAGCAAGAGCCTCTTCCATTTTGCTAGGCTTCCTGCTTCCTAGTAGGACCTTGTGAATCTGTCCTGAATATGCTAACTCTGCGGGGTTCAGCCACGAAGCTTCCAGGCTGTCAGATGAAGGGACTTCAAGGTGTGGGTGATGTAGACAGCCATGGTGATGTAGACAGCCATGGTCCTGAAAGATCAGGTCTGGATACAGCGGCAGAAGGATTGGCATCTCCATGAGAAGTCTAGAAGCATGGAGATCCAATGCTGGCAGGACCAGACAGGGGCTATGAGGATGACTTGTGCTCTGTCCCTTCTGATTCTCAGCAAGATCTTGTGTATGAGAGGAATGGGAGGAAACGTGAAGAAGAGATGAGCTGTCCAAGGGAGGAGGAAGACATCTGTGAGAGATCTGGGGCTGTGACCCAAGAGGGAACAGAACTGGAGATACTTCCTGTTGTGCTTTGTGGTGAACAGATCCATCTGGGAATTCCCCATCTCTGAGAAGATGATGTTCACAACATCTAATGAATTGACCACTCCTGGTGGTTGGAGAAGGAACTGATGAGGAGATCCGCTAGCTTGTTCTGCAATCCTGGCAGATAGGAGTGTGACCTGTCTGTACCTAGGGTAGCTCACCTGAAAATGCCAAGGTCAGGGCAGGCTGCAAAAGGAGAACCAATTCTCCCAAAATTGATGGCTAACACTGAAGTTAAATATGCCTACCAGTCGCAAGCTGTGCTTCTGATTCCCCACCCTGATTATCAAGAAGCTAAAAGAGGTTACATAGGCCCCTTTGTTGCATTTCAGTCTCTGGCTCCCAATCAGCAAGTATGTCCAATAAAGAGATAAATTATTTAAAACTCTATTCCTTTTACCAAAATGTTCTCCTGATCTCCAATGGGTTAGCCACATTACCAGATCAATATTGGTTGAACCTTACCCAAAATGCCATGCTACCAGCCAATCCTTTAGTAACCAAAACTAATTGTTTATTATAAAAGAAAAGAAACAAACAAGATGAGAGATGTTAAATGGTCAAAGTAATCAGACACATACAAATGACTTCAAAGTCCATATATATATATATCTCAGATTCTTAGGCATCCTGGAGTTTGCAGGCTTGTACAGTTCCTCTGGAGTACATCCAGTACTGCATGGGTCTCAGTCCTTTCTTTCACAGCTTCAGATGTAGAATAGTCAATCCAGAGGTAGGAAGCAGGAATGAAGACAAAATGGAGATGGTGCAGAATCTTTTTATAGATTCTGCCAAGAGATTGTACTTCCTCTGTCCCAAAAATAGCCACACACCACATGGCATCAAAAAGCCTCAGAGTCCCCTGTCCATAAGCATGTTCCTACATTTTCTGATGTAGTCCCTAGATTTTTTTCACTGGATTCATTGTAGATTTGGGTTTCCTTGATGGGCCATCAAGCAGTCTTAGTGCTGCTGCCATCCTGTCTGGGGTGTCACCCAGAGACACAGCACAAGTTTGAAATACATATATACCATACATATTTAGAACTCATAATACAAAGCTGATACATACATATAAATGTGCTTATCAAGCTTTGATTTTTCCATCAATACCTTGCATGGCATATCGTATACAATATTGACTGCAATTCTGTAATATTGGTATCTGTAATATTATAAATGGTCATTCATATTCCACACAAAGAGGCTTTGAGGTGGATCGAGTGGGCTATGCAAAACTCCCACAAAGTGAAGTGCTTCATGGCACAGGTGAAAGGACAGTGCTCCTGCCTGCTTGTTGATATAAAACATTGCCATTGTGTTGTCTGTGAGAAATCACACTTTCTTGCCACCCCATGGGCATAGAATGCTTGGCAAGCCAAGCAAACTGCCCTGAGCTCCCTGACATTGATGTGCAGTGAGAGCTCTTCCAGAGACCAGAGACTCTGAGTTCTGAGGAAACCCAAGAGAGCACCCCATCCCATTGCTGAAGCATCCATAATGAGAGACATTGATAGTTGGGGTGTTGAGAATGGGACTTCTCAGTACACCACTCCCAGTTGAGGGAGGTGATCACCAACGGGGGAACTCTGATAACTATGTCCAAATGGTGTCACTTTGGTGAATATATGGACACCAGCTGAGCCTGGAGAGGTCTAAGTCAAAGTCTCACATGCTGCACCACATAGGTGCATGACAACATATGGCCCAGGAGCTTGCTGTCATGATGAGGTGATCTCTGAGGCTCTCTATAAACAACACTATTGCTTGGAACTGCAGTTTTGGGAGGAGGGTTCTGGCTTGGACAGAGTTGAGGATTGCTCCAATAAACTTTATCCTGTGAACCAGGGAGAGAGTTGACTTCTGCATGTTAATCAGTAGACTTACGGCCTGGAATGTTGACTGGATTAACCTTATATCGGATTGCACCTGGGCCTTGGTCCAACCTCTGACCAGCCAGCCATTGAGGTAAGGGTAGACCTGAACCCTTTGCCTCCTTAGGAAGGCAGTGATGACCGCCATTCATTTTGTGAACACTCGAGGGGCTACTGACAGACTGAACAGGAGAACTGCAAATTGATAGTGCATGTGGTTCACTATGAACCTGAGGAATCTTCTGTGTCCCAGAAAAATTGAGATATGGAAGTAGGCGTCCTTCCAGTTGAGGGTGGTGTACCAGTCCCCTGGATCCAAGAAAGGAATGATGGAGGCCAAGGAGACCATGTGGAACTTTAGCTTCTTCATATATCTGTTAAGCTTTTGCAGGTCCAAAATTGGTCGGAGACTGCTTTTGGCTTTCGGGATTGGGAAATATCAGTAGTACAACACTCTGCCACTTAACTCCAGTGGAAGCTTTTCCCACTCTTAGGAGCAACTGCACCTCTTGTACTAGAAGTTGCTTGTGAGAAAGATACCTGAAGAAAGATGGGAACAGAGATGGGGCAAAACTGAATTGAAGGGTATATCCCACTGCTATCATGCTTAGCACCCAGCAGTCTGTTGTAATAGGGGCCCATGCTTGATAGAAATGGGATAAATGGTCCTCAAATAGTGAGGAGGTTGAATCAAAGTTCTGTCCTGGAATGTTGTCCCTGAGCATCCCATCAAAAGGCCTGCTTCAACCCACCAGAGTTTCTGGGTGGGAGCAGTCATGGACACAGATGAGGAGTGGGGAGGAGGTCATCTCCTAAAGCTCCTGCTTCTCTTCCTATGAAAGTCCTTCTGGGTAGGTGGTAGGAGGAACCTAGAGACAGGTTGAGGCTTTTAAATGCTTCCTTGTGGGTATACAAAGACCTAAGGACTTCAGAGTAGCCCTGGAGTCCTTTAGGTCATAGTTTCTCAACCTGTGGTATGCGTGCCCCTGGGAGTATGTGAGAAACAGGCTGTGGGTACCTGGAGAAAAACAGAGTGAAGGGGAGGCAGGCGGCAGCTGCCAACTTCTGGGGAAGCTGGGTGGCAGCAGCCCGCTTCCCACCCGGATCCCAGCTCCCAGCTTGAAGGCATGTGGCAACCCCTTGCCTCTGGGGAAGGCAGGTGGCAGCCCCCCCACTTCCCACCCAACTGGGAGGCGGTCGGCAGCTGCCACAGTCCCGGGAAGCTAGGCTCTAGCTGAGCAGTGAAATTGAGAACTATGACAGCCCCAGATTTTACCAGTTGCCCTCTTTTCCTGTCTCTCTCTCGCCCTCCTTCCCAGTCTCTCTCTCATCCCTTCCTCCTCTCAAATCTATGGCAAAAAAATTTGGTGCAGTGCTTTATGTTCTCCAGCATTGGCATGCCACTCAAAGCCTCCTAGTTTTGGCCAACATCATCTCTAACCCAGGTACATATTTGAGTTGTGCACCCCTGGTGTAAAGGTGGTAACCCTACCCACACTAGGCCTGACACACATATATGCCTTATATACTCAGCCCTTCTTCCAACATATGGCCCACATTAGTCTATAAATATAAAATCCCATGGAATATTGAGTATTGGGGTACTTGTTAAAATTTTCAGAAGTTAGGGGGTACTTGCTACTTAAAAGGTTGAGAAACACTGCTTTAGGCTGTGTAGCTGAGAGTTCGTCTGCTAGGAAAGGAGCAACATGCCTTCAAACAGAAGGTCCTGTAAAGTCTGCTGGACCTCCTGCAGCAGCCCTGAGAACCGAAGCCATAAGCTCCTGCACATTGCCACCGCTGAGGCTATAGAACGGGCTGCAGTGTCAACTGCATGCAAGGCTGCCTGAAGAGATGCCTTCACCACAGAATTGCCTTCTTCCCTGAGAGAGAGACACACTCTTGTCTGGACTCCCGGGATAACAACTCCTTAAATTTCAGCACAGGGTCGCCAGGAATTAAAATCATATCTGCTCAGGAGTGCTTGCTGGCTTGTGATCCTGAGCTGAAAGCCAGCTGCTGAAAAGATCTTTCTACTGAAGAGGTCTAATTTTGGAGGGTCCTGTGTCTTGGGTGTTGGCCCTGGAAGCCCCTGTCATTCCTGCTCATTGGCTGCTGACACAACCAAAGAGCCCGCTGGTGGGTACATATATAAGAATTTGTAACATTTAGCTGGGACAAAGTATTTCTTTTCATTCTTCTTTGCCATCAGCTGAAGGGACACTGGGGTCTACACAACTCCTTAAAGGGGTCCGTAAAGGCCTCATTAAGGGACAATGACATTCTTGATGGGCCCGATGATGTTAGAATGTCCACCAAGGCATGAGAGGACTCCCTGACCTTTTCCACTTGGATCCCCAGGTTGTGGGCCACTCTCTTAAGAAACTCCTGATGACCCCTATAGATATTCTGAGAGGTCGCTGTATTTGCTTCTGCCACTTCCTCATCAGAAGAGAAGGCGACGTCATGGGCAGAGTTTGGGGGGGCATGCTGGGTGAGGAACTGGACCGGCTCTATCCCAGGCTCCACTAGCTGCTGCCACCCCTGCTCCCCGCTCTCCTGCCACTATCAGCAGTGCCGGGCTCACCGCCTGCAGCAGCCTCCCCCCCCCGGCTCTGTTCCCCACCTAAGTGTCTCCCACCCCCAACACCTGCCCGGGCAGAGCAGGGGACAGAGCCAGTCCAGCTCCGCACTTTGCGCAGCCGCTGCCCGCCTCCTGCAGCAGCAGCCTCCGGCCACTGCCGGGCATGCTTCCTGCTCAGCACACTGCTGCTGCTCCCAGCACTGCTCCCAGCAGCTGCCGCCTGCCTCCCACAGCAGCAGCAGCCCCCCACTGCTACAGGGAATGCTCCCCACTCTGCTGCCCCTGCTCCCCACTCCCCAGCCTACTGCCCTGTAGGTGATATAGTAGCAAAAAAAGGCCAAATCTATCAGGTTGTGGAATAGTCTCCCAAAGAAAACAGCAGAAGCCCCCTCACTTGAACCATTTAAAACTATTCAAGAGGGAGAACATTACAAATGTAGTGTAGGTAACAATCCAGCATTGGCAGGAAGAAGGCCAGGATGAACTTTTATCATATATATATGGTCTAAATGATTTGCCTGGTGACAATAATGAATGTGTACCATGGACTTTTCCATTTTATATGTAGTACAACCACCTAATCTTGCAATATTTTCTACTCTGCTTTATACTTTGTTTCTTCCTCTTTCCTTCTATTTCTCTTCTAAAATGTGTTTGGCTCATCTGTAAATGTATGGCTACCCATAGAGATTAATTTGCCTCAAAAAGTAAATGTTAGTTCTGAACCAAGCCTGAGTTGTTTCAGTAGAATGTAATTTTTATGCTGTGTAGATCCAATAATACCAATTACAATAATGCCATTAGAGGAGAGCATCCAAAATCTGTTTGGATAGTGACTACACTAATGATTAAAGTACAATGCATATAACTAAGTATACATATCACCTGTGCTATTAACATATTTTTTCTTCTCCTTATGTGTGTGTTCCTACATGTGCCTCGATCTACACACATGTAAATAGCTTATCCATTCAATCCACCCTCAGACAGAAAATCACTCTATTCTTTTGATTGTATTCAAGAGTTATCTGCACTGTATATAGAGTCAAAGGAGAGTTAGATTTAACAGATTTTCAGCCATCTCTAATAGTTTTTAGCTCATTTGGGGAACACAAATCTATGTCAACCACAACAAGGTCAGGAAATATTAAAATTTACAATTCTTGAACATAATGTCCTCCAATTAGAGTCTGAGTGCTTATAAAATCTGGCACCTGTCACGAATGTCTGATAGTCTGGCAACAGTGATGGAATTCTGTAGATCTGTTCCACATTTATGGGTCATCTTTGTATTTTGTGGAATTATTCTATATGGATAATCCCAGCTCTGCCCTTCCTCTCAATTTGCTACTCAAAGGAGCTGTATATTACAGACCTTAATTTTTAAGGATGAGAGCTTTACAATGCAGTACTTTATTTTCTTCAACCACTCAACCTGATTAGGTAGTTATCTTTTGTCTTTGAATTAAAAAAAAACCCAACAAATCTGATGTGAAGAGTTTGCATCTCCAGGTTTATGATCTGGCTTCATTATTAATTCTTTTTACTAAGATATTTTAGCACCCATGTTTGCAATAGCTTTCTGCACCACATCAACTGTTCAGTTTAGTTTAGCTAGGGTTCCCTGAATGCTCAGGTTGTATGATCCCACTAAGTATCTGTCATCCACACTGACCAGGGAGTTATACTTGTACAAGATTCCGCTTCACTTACATTAAAAAAAAAAGCATAATGTAACTTCTTGGTATGAAAAGTTAGTCTCTCTAAGTTTATTTCCCTTTACTTCTGATGTTATTTGTTTCTTTGTTTTTCATAATTTATGTTTGGGTAAATGTACACTTGAAACGCTGAATTACATTTTTGCAGAAATAGGTTGTGATAACATATCATGTACTTTCTGTAGCTATCTCCAAGCCTCTCCTCTTTCATACCCTTCTTTCCATCCCTGCTAGCCCACATCTAGATTAGATAACTGTAATCTGTAATATCTGCAATTTTATTGGCCTCCTTTCTCCACCATTCCATTTCTAACCTCTAGGAAGCTGCTATTATTCTGTTCTTCTGGTTTAATATTTCAAAATCTTCACTGATAATTTTTTTAGTGATAAGATCCATTAAACTGCCTATTAGGAAAGCCCTAAGGATTTAAGCTCATTAGATATCTAGACACTATTTATCTGGTAACCATTGGCTTTAATTTTTATATTTTGGCACAAATGACTCACTTTAGGATTGCTTTTTCTTTGATTACACAGACCAGATAAGATTGTATAGATTTGTCAGATACACTGTTATCTGCACTATTTAGGGCCCCTCCTTCTTCACGGATCCAGTGGCACTGGATCCAGGGGTTAGTGGTACCTTTTCCCAGTGAAAAAGCCTTCACATTAATACCCTTAATGTGTATTTATTAGCAATTAATCAACAAAATACACACACCAAGCATCCAGTGTTCACCAGTCCCAATAAAACAAATTGGCCATCGAGAGATGTCAGTCAGGCTCAGATCATCTGGGACTCTGGCTTCTCCATGGTATGGCCATGCAGGGTATCAGAGTTCTAGCAGCTTGATCTTGGGCTGGGTCCTGGCATTAGGTTCCAACAAGCTTGTCTTCTGACTTTCATTATATAGTTAGAGTTCCTCTTATATATACCTTAACCAATTATTTTACTCAAAGTGTAGTTATGCAAAAATACCAACCATCATTCTACATAATATATCACTACACAGAGGATCACATGCCTACTCAGACTTTTTTATTTTGTTTTTCAAAGTTTTCCTTAAGATAACCCAAGGTCTGCTGATCTTTATTGGTTGGTGGGATAGAAATGTTTAACAACAGTAGAACATCCTGTTGTTTTGTGCATTTTTAATGGAATGTGACTCTCTGCCTCTTAGCTAATGGCTGCCTGTCACTAGGGCTATGTCTACATTGCCGAGGGAAGTCAACTTTCAGGAGCCGATTTTTAGAAATCGCAGCAGCGTGTATACACTATGCTGCTTGCACAGGTCTCCTGCATTTACACTGAGCAGTGTTAATTCGAATCGCAAAGCAGTGCAGTGTGGGTAGCTATCCCACAGTGCAACTAGTCTCGGTGGCTGTTGGGATGAGTGTTATCGTCCCATTATGCAACGCTGCTTCCCCCTCCCTACTTCCCCCATCAGACAAATAGGAAAAGTTTTTTGTGTTGTTTTTTTACTCCCCACGATCGCCATTGCTGCAGAGACATGGAGCCAGTTCAACTCTACACTATTATTGTGAGCGTGACCAATAGATCACAGATTATCATCGATTATTTTCAAAATAGAGCAAGAAGCCAAAGCACATGCAACACTGATACCACTGAGGCTGCCCTGCTACAAGCCATCAAGCAGAACAATTCCCAATTGCTGCAGCCTGTAAGTGATCATCTGCAGTCTGTGGACCAGAGGAAATGAAAATTCAGATCTTCCTGGGGCTTGAGGGGAGGCAACATTTCCTGGTAGTGTGACCAGAGAGCAGCACACTCTGACTGTCCAGAGCAATCAAAATGGGGCATTGTGGGATACATGGCCAATAAAATCGAATTAAGAGAATTTGCATCTACCCTGACACCAAATCGAATTAACACATTTGATTTAGGTGCTACGCCACTTGCAGAGGTGGTCTTAAGTCGATTTTCAAGGCACCTTAATTTGAATTAACTGTAGTGCCAGTGTAGACACAGGTGTATTTAGGTCGACTTATGTGACTTTAAGTCAACCTAAGTCGCCAATGTAGACCAGGCCTCAGACTTTCTTTACGCTGCGGAAAGGCCTTAGGCTACAACATGACAAATGAAACTGAAACTGCTGCTCACTTATTCAGAGCCCAATTTTGCTCCCGCTTAAATTTATGGTTAAACTCCCACTGACCTCAGCAGAATTAGGATAAGACTCTTCCTTAAAAATGTATCCTTATGACTTCTCCTAGTTCCTCGCTAAATGGCATCTGAATCCTGGCTTATTTAGAAATCATATATGCTTTTTTAAGCCTGGATTTGATAATTTTCAATGCACTCTACTTGGAATCAAGTGTGCAATTTAAGCTATTGTCAATGTATGTTCAACATCTAGTTCTTACACTGGAAAGATATTATGATTTCCTGGAAACAACTGAGATGACTTCTCAGGTCACATTACTGAAAGCATATATAAAAATTAGTCTGCTTTTCTATTTTTTTTTTTTTTTGCTTCCTGAAGCAAGCTTGCTTTAGAATGTAATTTTAAATATAAAATGATATAAATCAAGAGAGATTTTTCTAAGCAAGTTCATCCACATTATTTGTTTATAATATTGCTCTGCTCCTCCTTATATGACTGTATGAGGCCTAGGGAAAACTTCTAGACAACTTTAAAATTACAGTCTCTAAAAGCTCTCCTCATTCACTGCAAAATTCCCTTTTACATTAAAAAATGGGAAATCTGATATTTTAACAACATCACTTTTAAGACCTTCTGAATATTATATCAAATTATATTCTTCTGATACTTTCTTCAGTATCCAGGACTTCTTGATCAACTTCATTAGTAGAAAAATGCTTTCCTATTCAGTCTTGGAAAAAGAGGAGATTGGGGCTCCATCTTGTGGGCTTAGCTTGTATATCATTTGATTGTAAGATCAACTGCTTAAATGCCTTTCAAAGACTGTGGTTCTCACATTTCTTTTTTTATTAGTCTAATGAAAGACGTAACTCACCACCACACACAGAAAACTTTTAAAAATTTTATTCAGATGCACAAAAATAGTCTGAAAATTAATTTAAGACGTCAGTCCATTACAGCAGACAGATTTAAGTTTCATCTCACTTCAGTCAACATGCATTTATACTGAAACTCTCTTAATATCTAATTATTTTGACAAATTTATCTCTGTCTAAATCAAAATTTTTGTCTCAGCCCACTAGCACCTGTTCAGAAACATCAATCAATTTGGTTCCTTGATATATAAATTGGGGATCAAAGTTTGGGTTACATATTACCAGCAACCCACAAATAGTCTCTCCCCATAAATAATAAAATCCTGCTAAATTCTTGACTCCTTTGCCAATGAGTTCACAATCTAATTCCACATAATGTTGAAAAAGTATGTCCTTTTATCAGTATTGAATTTGCCACCTTCAAATTCATTGAACATCCCCTTGTTTTGTGTTATTAGCCTGGGAGCTTTTGTTCTTCCTATCTATCTTCGCCAGACTATTTATTATTTAATATATTTTGTCCTCTGTTATTTGTTTTCTTTGTAAAGTAAACAAACCCAATCTCTCTACAGATGAGTCACTATGACCCTAATCATTCTTGTCATCCTTCTCTGAACCTCCTTTAATTCTGCCACTGTAGCTGATCAGAGAGGGATGGTGTTGGGGTATTGGGTGACATAGTCCACAATCATCAATATGTATGGGACTGTGGACTTTTCTACCAGGCCCACAAAGTTCATGCCTTGTCTGTCAAAGGGCACTCCTACAGTGGGCAGTGGTACCATTGGTGTCTTTGGGATCTTTTTCTGACCTGTCCTCAATGATAACCTAATATTAAAATTCTGCTTAAAAATGACCAATTTCCCAAAGCTGGAAACATCATGAACAAAACTTAGTGGAAGAAAAAATGTAAGTATAAAAATGTGAATAATTAGAAAAAATCTTGTTTAAGAGGATAAATGAAAACAGAACTAAAAATATAAAAAACAGTATATAACAAATGGAAAAATGGGGTAGTTATTAGCAATGAGTACACATCAGCTATTAGAAAATGGAGACAAATAATAAGAGAAGCTAGAGATATTAATGAAAGTTCTATTGGCAGCAGGGTTAATAACAGGAAGAAATATTGTAAATATATAGGAATAAAATAAATCCTAGCAATCGTTTAAGTGTGATAATAGATAAGGAGAGTAAAACAGTCAATTATGATGCAGAAAAAGATGTAATCAATAAATACTTATGTTCTATATCTGGAAAAAAGTAAGATGATATATTTCTATTTTGCAGTGATAAAATATTTTATATTCCATAAGTAGCTAGGGAGAATGTTAAATAGAACTATTATAGTTAAACATTTATAAACCTGCAGAACTTGTACTCAAGAATATTAGAAGAATTGACTCAGGAGCTCCCTAAACTATTAATATTGATATTTAACAAGTTTTGGAACACTGGAGAGTTTCCAGAGGACTGGGAAAAAAGATATTGTTATGCCAGTATCTTAATAGGATGACCAGGAAAACCATAGACAGATTAGCATAACATTGCATTCCATATCAGCGTATGATTTTGTCTAAGATCATTCAGTAAAAAATGAAAGGATGGTAACTTAATTAATGCCAAACACAATGGCTTTATAGTTTGTTAAACAAACTTGGTGTCCCTTTTTTATGAGATTACAGGTTTGGTTGATAAAGGTAACTGTGTCAATATAATAAGATTTCTGTAAATCATTTGACTTAGTCCTGCATAACATTTAAAAAGGACTATACAAAAGTCAATGTAGCCCATATTAAATAGTTAACTGAAAGTTCACAGTAAATAACAGTAAATGAGGAATAATCATTGAGAAATGAGGTGTTTCTAGTGGGATCCAATAAGGCTATGGCTTTGGCTCAATGCTATTCAATATATTTACCGACAATCTGGAAGAAAATATAGAATCGCTGTTGATAAAATTGCAGATTGCACAAAATTGGTGGAATGCTAAATGATAGAGACAGGCCAGTTATATGGTCTGATTTGGACCACTTACGTAAAGAATGCTCATTTGAACAGCAGCAGCAGATTCACCTGACTATGATGTAGCCATGTGGCACATAGAAAGGACTTCCATCTTGCATGGTCTCATGCAAGTCTTCTTCCTTTGGAAAGAATCAATATGGAAGCATTTAGGCTTCTTAAATCCCTCAAAATTGCATCTTCCAACCTCATTCATGGTTAGCCTCATGCTCTGCTTCCTTTCACCTCAACTTTATAAACTCTCTGTAAAAGCAGACCTGGATATCGTGGATATGGCCCCACGATTGTAGTCTTGTTCTCAACTGGTGCAAGACTACAACCTGCTGGGATCATCTAAGCATCTCCTTGTTTGTGGGGTAGGAAAAAATAATCTAATTAGAATAATGTATTTTAATACAGCCAAATGCAAGATCATATCTAGGAACAAAGAATATAGATCACACTTACAATACTGAGGACTGTATCTTGGAATGCAGTGGCACTAAAAAGGACTTAAGGGTCATCACTCATAACTCTTCTGGATAACTGAAAATGAGCTCCCAGTGTGTTGATGTAGCTTAGAGGGCTGGATGTACAAGCAGAAGAATATTAAGTAGGGATAGAGAGGTATGCAACACGGTAAACTACATTAGTAAGACCATTTTTAGAATACTGTGTCCCAGTTCTGGTGTCCACACTTCAAAAATGATGTTGAAAAATTGGAAGGGGTTCATATACAAGAATGACTCAATGTCTGAAAACATGCCTCATAAAGAAAATTAAGTTTAATCTATTTAGTTGTTTGCAAGAGAAGGTTAAGAGGTGATTTGATCATGGTCTATAAGTACTTTTGTGGGAAAAAGATTCCTAATAGTACACAGGTCTTTAAACTATCAGAGAAAGGTATAATGAAATCCAGCGTTTGGAAGCTGAAAGCAGACAAATTCAAGGTAGCAATATTTTGAATAGTGAGGGTAATTAAACATTGGAATAGCTTACCTGGAGAATTTATCATGTCCTTTTCACTTGAAGTCTCTCTAAAAGATATGCTGTAACTCAAACACAAGTTATGGGCTTGATGCAGGCATTACTGGGTAAGGTTCTATGGCTTGTTATACAGAAGGTCAAACTAGATCATCAAAATTGTCTCTTGTGTTCTTAGAATCTAATAATCTTTACTGATTTATCCTCATGGAGGAAGCTGATCCTGCTGAGTGTGAGATGCTGCATGGGAGACTGTAGTTCTGAATGCAAAGGGTCCATTTTATGACACCTATTCTCCCCATGTCACAAATATATATCACTGCTCAGATCAAAATGGTCATCACCAACTTTTTCTGATGGTTCTGGGCTCAGATATTTTGTGCTACCTAACGTAAGTGTTGCCAAAATCTTGTACTGATATAGAACTCTGCTATTATCAAGTACCACTGTTCTTGAACAAGGCTCATGGTGCTCTTCAGAGCAAGTAACCTCCAACCTGCTAACTGTTGTCAGAACACAAGCTGAACTCTGACAGAGGACTCCAGTCCTGGAATCTGACTGGCAGAATGCCAGGAGTTCTGATTGTTCAGTTTCTGTATAAACCCAGCCCAGGAACAGGAAATTGTCCATGCAGCTCGGTTTTCCCTGCTTTGGACTGCTTCCTCTGCAAAACCTGCTCCTGATCTCCTAATAACCTGACCTTGCTTGTCTTCTGAGACTTGACTTTCAGTTTGTCCTCTGACCTATCTCAGAATCTGACCCCTTGATATCAGAACTAGCCTGAATCCAGACTCCTGATCCGACCAGTAAGACCAACCATGATCAGGTTGTGACAGTTTGCATGGACCACTTAGGTCAGAGAAATGGTCCTGATACCAGCGGAATGGATGTTTGAGAGCATCAAACACAATCAAGTGGGCCACTTATCTTCAGGTAGACAACCAAACCCTACAGACCCATATTGTCTTGCAGACCTTGGAGAACCAGCTACTGCAGGAGCAAGTCATGCAGTTGCATGCTGAAAATGTGGCACTTCAAGCACAGCTCACACAATCCTGTTCTCCGATACCACTACCAGAATGGGTTGTTTGTAAGCAGGAGTGAGTGATTGCAGGGTTTTATAAACCAGTACCACCTCTTGTTCATGATGTACCCTCAGTTCTGTTCTACTGTTCGTGCATAGGTGAGCCTGATTATCAGCTTGCAGTACAGGGAAGCATTAGACTGGGTCTCCCCCTTCTTGGGAGTGCAACAGCTCAATACTGTTGAACTGAGAAGTCTTCCTACAAGCATGTTGGTACAGTAAAACCTCAAAGAAACAAACATCAGAGTTACGAACTGGCCAATCAATCAAACACCATGTGGAACTGTAAGTAAGCAATCAGACAGCAGCGAGCAGAGGGAGTGAAGGGAGGAAGCAAATACTATATGGTGCCTGTATTGCAGCAAAAAGTAGATACATCTACATATCTGGGTTTTCTGTTCCCAACTCTACTCGCCATGCGAGGGGCAGCCACTTACAGGTAGGAAGTAAAAACTCTGAGGTTCATGGACAAGGCAGCCCGAGGGTGCAGAGCAGAAGTAGCCTGGGGTCTGCGCTGCTTTCCTGTAAGTTGCGGGTGCTGTTTCACCCCACCCCAACCTCGCCAGGAGGGTGACACTGTTTTCACCACCACCTTTCCCTCATCAGGAAGCTCAGTACCAGCTGGGGAAAGAAGCTGCCACAGTCCAAGCTGCTGATGCTGCAAGGAAGCTGCTGGCACTAGGATGACAGCTGCTGCTGTTGCAGCCAAAGCGTGGCCTGGAGCAGGAAACAGAATCCACACTGCTGCCAGAACGCTGCGCTCTGGAGGAGTTTTAAAGGGCCATGACCTGTGCACTGATGCAGCCCAAGCTTTGCCTGAGGCTGCACTCCTGGTTGCAGCCAGCACCTCTGGGACTGCAAAGGGAAGGGGGGAAGAGGAGAGGGAGGGGCACTTGCAGTGGACTGGTGGCCACTCCCTGCCACGTGCTGCCTCTGGAGTGCAGCGGGCAGTGCACAGAGCAGGGCAAGCCCCAGGGATAGGTGGCTGAGGGCAAGGCTTGTAGTGCCAAGGCTGTGGGGCAGGCCCTCCCAGCTCAGCCCAAAGGCAAGAAACAGGAATGGGGCGGGGAGCTGTTTGCAAACCAAAGTGCTGCCAGGTGCCACCTTCACAAAGATCTCTCCCAGCCTCAGCTGCAAGACACTGACTGCAGGGTATATAAGAGTAAAGGGGTAATATTAGGAGAACATTTTCCCAAGTGACTCAGACTCTCTGGCTCCTTGGAAATTTTTACCCTTAATTCTTATCCTGTACAGTACTCTATTTAAATGGAAGGAAGGAAGGAAGCTTTTTGGGAAGTTTAATGTGACATTTTATTGGCCTTGCAGTAAAAGCATATTTCAGGGCAATCTCACTGGCCTCTGAAATGATTTCAAGTACAGTACTGTAGTGTTTTCCTAAGCAAAACGGCAAGCAGTGAAAACCACAAACATGTCACACTTTCAATTGACACAAAGCTAGAAATACTAAAAAACTCGACGATGGTATTAGCCTCAGCAACACAGCAGTAGAATATGGTATTGGGAAATCAATTGCCAGCGATATTTAGAAAAGCCAGGAAAAAATAAAGCAATTTGCAAAAGAAGCCAAAGACAACAGATCAATAAAAAGCAGGTGTATTGTACACAAAGATGCTGATCATTTTGATAAGGCAATGTATCTGTGGCTTGCACAAGAGATATCAAAAAGCACTCCTGTAAGTGGTGTGATGTTTACAGAAAAGGAAGTTACTCTACCAAGAAATGTATCCAGACAAAAGTGAGGACCATTTTAAAGGAAGCACAGATTGGCCCTGTCCGTTCAAAAATTAGCATGGAATACGCAGTTGGTGATGCAAGGGGAGTCTGATAGCTGATTTGAATGCCACTGATGAATTTAAAAACACTTTCAAATCGTTTATTGAACAGCACAAACTTACCCAGGACTAAATGTTTAACTGCGATGAGATGGGCCTGTACTGGTGCTTGCTTCCAACAAGACATTGGCAGACAGCTCACAAAAACAGGCAAAGAATTTCAAATCCAGTAAAGATCATGTCATGCTGATGGCTACTGCTAATGCAAGCAGGGATTTCTGTCTCCCATTGCTGTTCATTCACAAAAGTGTGAAACCTTGCTCCTTTACAAACATCATGTCAGTTCTACCTGTCCATTACTACAGCGAACATAGTGCTTGGATGGATAAAGGCATTTTTTCCAACTGTTTTTTTTTAAACACTTCGTTCCACTTGTGAAAGACTACCTTACATCAAAATCTTTACCTATTTGAGCTGTGCTACTGATGGATGATGCTCCATGTCACTTGCCATTGAAAATCTATTGAGAGAAGATGGAAGCATTTGGTGTTTGTTTTTGCCACCAAATGTCACAAGCCTCATTCAGCCAATGGACGAAGGCGTTCTGGAAAACATGAAACATCGATACAAGAGAAACCTCTTAAGGCGATTCTTATGGGATCAATGCAATTTTAATCTTACCTAGATTTTTGTAAATAGCTGACCATCAAAGATGCTTTCTACATGTGTCCCAAGTCTTGGAGTGAGATTGACCCTCAGTCTTTGAGACGCTCGTGAAATAAGCTTTGGCCGTGTATTGATGACACGGAACCAGATAACTGAGAAAACAATGATCAGATGGAAAAATCGACTACTCAAAAATTGACTACTCAAGCCTTCTCTGAAGCACTACACCTACATCCTTCTTGGTTTTTTGTAATTTTGCACAACTCTTTTAATGAGTTTCTCAAATGCAGTGCATTCATCTTTGGTGGCTTCTCGTGTGTCTGGTTCTTCCAGTCCTTCAGCTGATATACTTATTAGTTCATTTACATGATCAGGCAGAAGGCAGCTTCTTTCAGAGCACAAAATTCTATTTAATGATGAAAAAGAACACTCAATTGTAGCTGTTATGACTGGGAGTAGCAAGAGGTTAATTCCAATTTTTTTTCACCCCAGGAAACATACCACATAAATTGTGTCAAGCCACTAGTGATAACAAAAAAGAACTTGAAGTCATATCTTCATTCACATACGACATTCCGTGTTCAAATTCTCTATTCTGTCCTGATCACATGGCAGCCCCATTGCTGTTAGTGCCTCGCTCCACTCAACTGTTGGTGTTTTATAAGACAGGTACCTGTAGAAGCTACACAGAGGTTGAGTAGAATCCAGAAGTTGCTGCTGTAGATTTGTAAGAATCAAGTCTGTGTACTTTTTCAGCTGACTTAACAAACATTTCTTGTCATCTTCAATTAAAGATTTAATATAAATGCCTTCATTATTCAACTTCTGGACTGAAGTCTTTGCTTCTTCCAGTATGTTTTTAATTGATATCTCTTGGATTGATCCAAGTGTGGCTTCTATTGCTGGACAAAGAGCTACTACTGTTGTAGTGGATGCCCGAATGGCATTGTTTAATGACCCAAATGATTTCAACAGTAGACTTGCAAGAAAGAATGGCAATTGTCTTCTCTAAATGTAGAAGCAAAAGTAGTCCACCAGCCTTACTACTTAGATCCGTCTCATCTTGGTAGAGACTTTCCAAAGCCAGTAATAATGGTTGCAGTAATCTTAAAACAAAAGTCAAAGATCACTCATGAGAAACCCAGCAGGTTTTCCCAGATTGGCCTAATTTTAACTTCAATCCCAGAGCATTTTCTAATTTTTTCAAGCTATTCAGTCTTTTTGAACTCTTATTGAAAAAGAGTATAACAAAGACATTACATTTATGGCTTTTTTAAATGTCTTTTGAAGATTCTACTTCTCGTACTAGTGCTAGTTGAAATAGATGGCCTCTGCAGTGTGAACAGACTGGAGTAGGGTTACATTTTTCTCATACTAAGGTTGTACTCCATGTCTTCCTGAGAAATATGCAGCTCCATCAAATGCACAAGCACCCATCTGTTTGAGGTCCAATTTACAAGCATTTAACTCTTCTAAGACGTGGGTTGTCACCAATGCAGCCTATATGTCTTCTACAACCTGAATATCTAGAATTGCATCTACTGGCCTACCAATGACATCAAGATGACATACACAATGACTTAATACTTAAAGCCCATTTGTAGCAGTCCATTCGTCAGCCATGCATGCAAATTTTTTGAAGCTGTTGTAAGTTCTTTACTTTTTCAACAATTGAGTCATTCACTGTTGCACTGCATGCTTCTAACCAGTCAACGGAATTTCTTGCAGAAAGCTAGTGAGTATTTTCCAGTCTTGTTCAGAACCAGTGTCCAATTTCAGGGTTACCAAGTGACAATGCACTAACATTGGCCTCCAGCTTGTAGTGTGAGGTATCTCCTGCTTAAATAGAAAGTATGATGCGACAGCAATGTTTGTTATAAGGTTTTCTGCATGTCAGTGCACTCCAGATGGTTAGTGTTTTGCAGCCTTTTCATCTAGTTTGTCAGCATTGGCTTTGCTGATCAGTCTGGCAAACCAAGCTCCTCCAGTTTTATCAATTATAGCAGTAGGAAGCTTTCTTTCTCTGTAAGCTTTTTTGCAAGAGATGCACCAGTAGCCATCTTTTGTAACTTCAACAAATGGAAAAAGTTTGACTGACAAACATCAGGAATTGACTTTAGGTAGTGGAGACACTGTTTCTTCAGTAGGTAGCTGTATTTGTGCTTTGGGCTGTTGAAATGTAGATATCTTGAATCTTCAGATGACATGTTGGTATATTATTGGTTCTTCGTATTGTTCATCTTGGTTGGTTTTGAGGCTTTTGAGTGGAAAAACTGTTGAATTGTTTTTGTCTTTTCATTTTCACTTTGACCTGCAACGTATAAAACAGATATGAATAAATTAAATGTTTTTGTTAGGCTAATGCAAATTTTAAAATACAGATAAAGCAAATTATGCCAAAACATGTAGGTTTTAGATTTCTAAAACAAAAAATGTCAAAAATTTAAAAAATGTATCTAAATTGGCTTTTGAAAATTAAAACTATAATAAAAATGTTTAGTACAGAAACTCCCCAACATAACAACTTCTTGAGATAGTGATAATGCCAGATAACGAGCTTGCCAAATAATACATTTAAAAAATCTTGGCCTACTAGGAAACATATATATATTTCCCAGTCATAAATCTAGCATGCTGGAGCAAGGTCACTAAAGATATTAATATAGTTACCCAAAAATGAGAAATTACATTAATTCCTTCTACATACGCATCAACTTCCACAAAACTTCAATAAAAAAGTTGAACTTACAGTAGCTGCCAACTTGCTGTAAGCCAGTTTCATGTTTTTGTTTGAAAGATGATTGGCGCTCTCAGCCCCTCATTTTAAACATCATAAAAGACCAATAAACATCAGCATTTGAATATACAATGATTTATTTTTGTTCATAAATCATTTGAAATTTTTACATCAGCCAACATCACCAAATCAAATGCACTGACATCATCATAAACACAGCGGCGTGAGGAAGCTAGCTTCTGTTCATACTTTTCAACCTATTGTGCTTTTTCAGAGCTAAGTATTTTATTATCTCTATGCTTTTAAAGTGCGCATTGCAGTTTCAATTTCAATTCAAATTTCCAGCCAACAAGGAAATGGACATTTTTTCGACTGGAAAATGTTTAAAACCACCAAAATCTATTTGGAAAATGACTGACTTGACCACAAGGGTGTAACTAGTTGGGGGGGGTGATGGGGAGTTGAGGGGGGCTGGACCCTCTATAGAGAAACCCCCGAGCTGTAGGACGAGACTCATCCTCGCAGGGTGGGGAGAACAGAGACACGCAGGACCATTGCTCTACGTGGACACAGTTGCCGGGTGGAACAGGGATGAGGCCGCGTAACTGCTGTCCCCCCAGGCAGCTAGAACTCGCACTTGGCAACTCATTGCGGACTAGCGGAAGGAGGTGGCGGCCGTCCCGCCCCCGCATTTATGGCACCGCAGGAGCTCGGCGGCTGAGGCGAGTCGACGCGCCAACGGAAGGCCAGTCGCCAGGCCCCGCCCACCCTGAGGAATAGCGGAGGTGACGTCAAGCAAATAGCGAACAGCCCCCGCCCGATTTTTTTCCACACAAAGATGGCGGAGTTCACATTTCCGGGTCCGGCGGCTGAGGCCTTTCGAGCGCAGCCGCACTGCTGCAGCTCCCCTCCGCCGCCCGCCCCCTAGCGGCGGGAAACCAGCCAAGCACCGGCACATCCGCTCTACTCTGGGTCTCGGCGTCCCAACGCCTAGCTCGGCCCTGCCCCTGGCAGGCCCCTGGGGCGGGGCTTCCTCTCACCGCGCCGCGCCAATCGACCCGGGACAGCAGAACGCGTCACGCACGCGGGTGACGTAGGCAAACGGCGTTTCTGCGTCTGGGCTGTGGAGGTTGGGCGCGGGTCGCTCCGTTGCGGTTCGGGAGCGTATCTAAGGCGGCTACGTGGTGGGAGAACGGCGGGGCTGGGCCTGCCCCCGCCGCGCGCCCCGGGGCGGGTTTCCCGCCAGGCGCGCTTGGCTCCCGGGGTCGGGATTGTCTGAGGCGGGGAAGCTACCGAAGGTTCTTTGTGGCAGCGTCGGGCGGAGGGGGAGGGGGTTAATATCCGATAAAAGGCCCCGTCCGGTTCCGCGTACAAAACCGCCCCGAAGCGCTTCGTCCCGCCAAGCAGCGACCCGCGGCGCTGGGAGAAACGAGCCGCCCGAGCCCTTGCCGTGCCCTAATAGCGCTGTGGGTGCGCGAGACACTGAGCCTCTTGGCGGCTCGTGAACGAGGCGTTCCGTTCTGGCGAAATGGCCTGCCTGGCATGGTGCCCTCCCGAGCGCTCCCTGGGTCCGGCTTGCAGAGGGACACGGAGAAGACGTCACTGGGGTGACAGCTTTTATGTTGCCACCTGAGATGAGCTTTTAGTCTGAGATCAGGTGGTGCCGAGTGAGATCCCTCAGTACTTAGTGTAGACCGGTAAAGGAGTGATACTCATAGAGGGCTCGTGCACATGGAAAATCCTGTTGTCACTTCAAAGAAGGCTAGCTGGATTTTTCTGTCAGTAAATATATTACCTCAGTAACAGACAGAAAAGGTTGAGATGGGAATCGAGGAGAGCTAGACTCTCAGCCGAAGTACCCACAATGCTTGAATGTTTGCCTTAGAAATAACTCAAGCTTTTGTCCTTTTTAAGATGATTTAAGCAACTAAAGAATGAATATAAAAATCTGTTTGCTAAAACCATTAAAATTCCTTTCTTAACAGTTTGCATATGAATGGACATCACCTGAGTCTTCCTACAACGTTTTAAATAACTTATATTGATCTGTCGTTGCAATCATGAGTGGCTCCAAACCTGATATTCTGTGGGCTCCACACCATGTTGATAGATTTGTTGTATGTGACTCAGAACTGAGCCTCTATCACATTGAGTCGGCTGTGAGTTCAGAACTCAAAGCAGGATCTTTGCGATTGTCAGAAGAAACTACAGCTACGTTATTGTCAATAAATTCAGACACACCGTACATGAAATGTGTGGCTTGGTATCCTAAATATGATCCTGAATGTCTTCTGGCCGTTGGACAAGCCAACGGTCGAGTTGTCCTTACCAGTCTCGGACAGGATCACAACTCAAAGTCCAAAGAGTTGATAGGAAAAGAATTTGTTCCAAAACACGCACGGCAATGTAATACCTTAGCATGGAATCCGTTGGACAGTAATTGGCTTGCTGCTGGCCTAGATAAACATCGGGCTGACTTCTCAGTATTGATTTGGGATATCAGTAGCAAATACACCCCAGAGAGTGCAATTGCTACAGAGAAGGTGAGACTTTCAACTGGAGATACTGAAGCTGGGCTGGTAGTGACAAAGCCGCTTTATGAATTAGGACAGAATGATGCTTGTCTTTCTCTTTGCTGGCTTCCACGGGACCAGAAACTTCTTTTAGCTGGAATGCACCGAAACCTGGCTATCTTTGACCTTAGGAATACAAGCCAAAAAATGTTTGTAAATACCAAGGCTGTTCAGGGAGTGACTGTAGATCCCTACTTCCATGATCGTGTGGCTTCCTTCTATGAAGGTCAGGTTGCCATATGGGATCTCAGAAAGTTTGAAAAGCCTGTTTTGACCCTGACAGAGCAACCAAAGCCCCTAACAAAAGTAGCCTGGTGTCCAACAAGAACTGGACTGCTAGCTACTTTAACTAGGGATAGTAATATCATTAGATTGTATGATATGCAGCATACTCCCACACCTATTGGAGATGAAACTGAACCTACAATAATTGAACGAAGTGTGCAGCCATGTGAAAATTACATTGCTTCCTTTGCATGGCATCCCACAAGCCAAAATCGAATGGTAGTTGTGACTCCCAACAGAACTATGTCTGACTTCACAGTTTTTGAAAGGATTTCTCTGGCATGGAGTCCAGTTACATCTCTTATGTGGGCTTGTGGTCGTCACTTGTATGAATGCACAGAGGAAGGAAAGGCTAGTTCCTTGGAAAAAGACATAGCCACCAAAATGCGTCTCAGGGCTTTATCCAGGTATGGCCTTGATACCGAGCAGGTCTGGAGAAATCATCTTCTAGCTGGAAATGAAGATCCTCAACTGAAGTCACTTTGGTACACTCTGCATTATATCCTTTAAAACCACTGTAAAAGAAGAATTGTGAAGGAGCCTTGTATACAGGTCAGTCATGATGTAAACAGTTTTTTATTTCATACTGAATCTGTAAAGAGCTTATAATGTAAATAGTGCAAATACTTTCTGAATATTAAACATAGGAATTGAAATTCTATTTTTCCGAATCCCAGGGGAGAAATATTGAAGGAAAATAATATTGTCGTCATGTTTTTCTGTCCAGATGTCTGTCTGTGTCCTTCACCTCATTGGGGCATTTCAAAATATACTTACAGAGGAAATTCGGTACCCATTTGCATGATCAGGGTAGTGCTTATTTTTAATTTAAATGACATGTCCTTTTTTTGTAACTGCATTTTAGGAAATATTTCATTGTTAAAAGTGAAATATCTATTCTTCAGGTTGTGTTGTAAGGACTAGCTAATGTTTGTAAAGCACTTTAAAGATAAGTGCTAAATACTGGTTTCCGTACATGACTTCCGTAGGACTTTAAAAATCTACCTGAATAGTTCCAAACCTTTTAGACAGTCATATACTTTTCCTGATTTAGGGTCCAGGCAGTGTCACATTGCCTCTAGGTTTGTAAGAGTTAAATACTTCAGAATGTAAAAGTACCCTGCCTGGTGGAAACTGGGGTCCATTCTATGCTATATCCCTTGTTACCACTTGGGTGAAAAGTAGACACACATCTGTGGACAAACTGTAAAAAGCAGTCACCTTTTGGTTCCCTGCACGCTTTCATTAAAGGCTTGTCTACATGGGAAAATTTATCAGCATAGTTTATACCATTATAATTATACCTGTAAATTTCCCCGGGTAGATAAGCCCTAAGACTTACAGGCTATAGGCTTGACTACACATAGTTATTCAGGGACAACTCTTCCAGAATATGTTTTGTTCCTGTTTAGCTAAATGCACTTTCAAAATGGGTTCAGATAAACAGGAACAAGACTCTTTTGAAATAGGAGTGTCTACACATGGACTTATTCAGGAATAATTCCATGTATAGAAAAGCCCTAAATCTTGAGGTCTCTGTCACTTTTGCATGCTGGGTAGGTGCTTGAGGGGTGAATACATTAATCAAGTTTCTTGATGAAGAGACTTAAATTTTCTCCACTCACCCCTTCCTTTAGACTGTTGCTTATGTGGAACTGTACCTGCCCTTCATTTTAATGCTATTCAGAACTCTAGCATGTTGAGCTGGTGCTAGCCAACCTATGAACAAATTAGCAGGTAAAGAAATTTTCTTTAATGTTTTCTTGTATCATGTTACTTACTATATTAAAATTTAGTAGTTCATTTCACTTACAATGTTCCATTAGTGTTGTGATCTACAAGTGACCATACTATTGTGGAGAGGCTGGTACATAAAACTACTTGAATAGAAGCACCCTTGAAAGAATAGGGGTCTTTCACCTGTAATTGAACATTTAAGAAATTTTTCATGTTTCCTATACCATTTAATACTTATGAAGCAGTATACTGAAGATATGGATCAGAAGCTCACAGGAAACAAAGGGTCCTTAGTTTATGCAGGCATTAAATCAATTGTGAAGTCATCCGTAGGTAAGAACATTTTACTTTTTAATAATAATAATAATAATAATTAATAAATTAATTACACTGTAGCGTGTTTACAAAAACTTATTGGAGACCACTGTTTTTTATCACATGTACAAAATTGTTAACTTGTTGGAACACACTTTAGATTATATGGAAAAACGAGTATCTGTGCCAAAAGATGATGTATAAGCAGAGGTAAACATTAGTTTCTGGTTGGCTCTTGGATAAATAATGTGAAATTAAACATAATTTTTCTTGCAATAGTGCCCAGAATTTCTGGTTTGCTTTTAAAGTCAGGTAATGTAGGGCAAGATGGGTTTCAACTTATTTGAAAAGTCATGAAGATTTATTGCAAATGTTGCTTATCCTGATGTTATGTAAAAGTTCGAAAATGTCAAATGGTTATAGAAAAAGAACGAATGAATATTTTCTTTTTTCTGTGTAAGCATGCAGCAACAGCCAAATAGACTTTGTGCTAGTTGCTTCTCTGTTTGTCAGAATATGTAATTAATGATGTAAACAAAAATACTAAATAAGGTGTGGGGGAAAATATATAATTAATTATGTAAACAAAAATACTAAATAAGGGGTGTGGGTGTGAGAGAGAGATATTGTGTATATGTAAAATTACCCTTTTCTCTACATTCCATGCACTTGCTTAACTGAAGAAATGCAAAATCTTTCTCAGCCTTGCTTCAAGGAGCTTACAGAAGGTGTGCCTAAACCCCTTGAAGCAAGAATCATGTCTCTTTGTTCTAGGAGGCACCTAGTATGTGTTTGGCTGCTGAGAGAAATAATGAACACTAGAATACTAAATAATGAATGCTAGTAATAGAAATATGATATTCTGTCACCTCTTTTTAAGCTTAATTTTTGCTTTTTCAAATATAAAAATCTTGTTTCAAAGTTCATAGGAATAATGAAGAGTTTTCAGAATCTTGTGTTGATAAGACTTAATTGGCAACAAGTATCAGTTAGATGTACATGCTAAGAAGCCATGTATTTATAACATTCTATTCTATACAGGTTCTTTCTTGTCATAGTTATTTTAGTCACGTTCTTGAGTATTTTATATTTTAAATGCTAAAACACAAGTTTTTAGTAAATATTTTTCTTTTGTAAAACTGTTTTCAATGAAGCTTGGAATTAAAATGTTGCAAATTCTGCGTCAAATAATTTAAATTGTGTTCCTTTTTTAGGAACTACGGAGAATCACAGGCATAACAGGAGTGGGTTTGATAGGCAGGCAGATATTCCGTGTCTGAGTGAAGAGAGGTCATTGGCCTTGCAGCTCTGTGGGTGGATAAAGAAGGGAACAGATTTAGATGTGGAACCTTTTCTAAATTCTTTGGAACAAGAAGGAGACTGGGAGAGAGCTGCTGCTGTAGCACTTTTCAACTCGGATATACGGCGAGCAATACAGATCCTAAATAAAGGAGCTTCTTCTGGAAAAGGTATATTTTGTATTGACTAATTTTGGGGGGGAAAAGAGGGGATGAGGGTATCTTGCCACGGTATTACTAGATCAGTTTTCCCTGGAATAAAAATCCCATCTGGGCGTTAATGGCAGCAAGTGAAGACACCCACCCTTGCTACAACGCCCCCTTAATTCAGTGAGGGTTGGATTGGGCCCTGTGTTAGTATTTAATTAATTCTAATCTGTCGCTCTCTTCTTTAATGCATCATTGGTCTCCATCCCTTGCTCATTCTAGAAACTCACTCATTCCCTGTACAAATATTACCCATTAGAACTGCAGAAATGATCATGTCTAGTCAAATACCCAAGATCAGTCTTGTTCTTTTGTGGAGCTGTATTTCAGTTTGATATTATGTAAATAGGTTGCTTTTCATTAGTTTTTAATTTTTATTGTAGCTTTCTCTCTCCCTGCGTCACTAATCTGAAGTAGCTCAAATATGCAGATATTAAGTATGTTTTAAATTTCTTACTGGACAGCACTTCTAAATTTTGATCTCTATGCTGAATTGATTGTTTTTATAATCAGGTGATCTGAACCTCAATGTAGTAGCTATGGCCTTATCAGGATATACAGATGAGAAGAACTCCCTTTGGAGAGAAATGTGCAGCACTCTACGATTACAGCTAAACAACCCCTACTTGTGTGCTATGTTTGCTTTTCTGACAAGTGAATCTGGTTCGTATGATGGAGTTCTGGTAAGCAAACATTTGCTACACCAAACCTTCTTTAAATGAATACGTACAGAGGGCTATACGTTAACTCATTGGGTGTGTCTTCACTGACAGCGGCAAATGTGCTGCCATCAGATTGATTTCTCAGGATTGGTGGCGGCGGCGGCAAGAAAGTGCCTTGCATCACTCAGTAGAAACTGTTCTTGCCAGTGTAAGGATCAGTGTTTACTGGCTTCAAAGGGATAGTCGTCCAGACATTGTGAAGCAAAGTAGTCATGACATGAGGCTTTGAGTGTGTGGAGCATAAAGTAAGGCTTAGATAAATGTTCTGAGAGAGATGTATGGTACTTATTCTTTTATTATTCCTTCCACCAAATGGGCACTCTTTCCAGGATGTGGGGGAATGAGCAAATGGAAATCTAAAAAGGAGGGTCAGCAGCACATAAGTAACAATTATTAACCCACCAAAGCACTAAAAACCAATCACGGGGGTCTAATAACAGATTGGCAAAAGGTAACTAAAACAGGGCCAACAACATAAGGAGAAGAATAATAAATATATGGTAACTTTTATTAAAAAAAGGTAAACTTGAAAAGTAAAAAGTCTTGAGGCTTTTTCCCATACCCTAAAAAAGAGACACGTTGGGATTTCCAGTGAAAGATACATGGTTAAATACTTAATCACAAGAACTTATTGACATAAGAGTGACAGGATTTTTAAAAGAAGAAAGTGTATGAGTGTAGATACCCCTTTAGAATGTGTCTCAAAGAGAATGATTTGATTGCAGCCAGGGCCCTAGTAACAGGAGAAAAAAGCAGAAAGCAAATACGCTTGCCTTGACAGAGGTTAGATTGCCAAATGTGTTAGAGAGCAGCATTCTGTATTTCTGTGTTACCTTTTAATGTGTGACTGTAGAAAGTGATGTTATCAGTATGTGGTAACTTCACAATTGTTTCTTTGAACCTATCTAGGAGATAAACTGGGTTTGAGTGTTTGGTTTTCCACAGAATGCTCCTGTGTAACTTTTAAGAGTTCTAGCTTTGGGCTTTCGGTCTGCCTGGGTGAAAGATTAGAGAAGCTGTAAGATAATTGAATATTTGTATCCATGAGCTAGCAGCTAGAGAGAGATCTATCTTATGTATTTAGACACTAAGTTCTTTGGGGCAGGGAGTCTCCCTTACTCTTGTTGTACAGTGCCCAGTACAATGGGCACTTGTTTCATTAAAGCCTCTAGTGCTACTTACTGTAATACCAGTAATAAATAACATAGAAGTATTGCAGTTATTTTAATCTTTCTTGAAAAAAATCATATTAAAGGCAAAGCACTGTCAACTTTTGCTTTTCATTTCATCATCCCATTCAATCTTTCTCCTTTCACTTGCCTATGTTTTCCAGCCACATGGACTTCTCCATTTTTTCATCCTGAATGTCTCCCTGTTGCTTGGACGTATTCTCCCCGTCCACGCTGGAAGCACTATGAACCAGCACTGTGACCTGCCAGCTTTCCATAGACTGAAGTGCGATTTATAGGGTCAGGCTCTCCTGCCATTGTGGGATATTGTTTTGGTAGTGACCTTGTTGGTTTTGTGACTAAGCCTAAGAATAAAAAAGTCACCTGCCACTTGAAAGAGTTAGTATCAGAATGTGAGGACACTTCTTTTTCATAATACAAATGAGAGTTCTGTAGCACTTTAAAGACTAACAAATTTAATTTTTGCAGGAATCCCTCTGGAACTTGTTCATAATGAAATTCATGGTATTAGTTGTACAGTAAGCCCTAGTATTCTAGTTTAGAAGCAATGTGTGCCTTGGAAACTTGAGCCTGATATTAGCATATATACCTGTCTTTTCCCCACAGTATGAGAATAATGTAGCAGTACGAGACAGAGTGGCATTTGCTTGTAAATTTCTCAGTGATGCTCAGGTGAGTTTGCGTTTGAATATTAGCATAAGCTGATATACCATCCTGTATTTTCAGTCTGAATCTTTTATAGAAAATTCTGAAAGTGAATAATGGAAACAATGATACAATGTATAACTTTCCTGAAAATAAAAATGAATATATTAACTGTTGTATAATCTGATTTTCAGTTTATACCTTCAGACTGATTTCCAATTGTTATAATTAGGGTCAATATTAATACTTTCACTATCTTTAGAGCATGCTACTAGGTTAGTAGGTGTATGGCATTAACAGTACATGTATCCTATTAGAAGTATTTGGAGATGAGAAAATGTTGCAGAGCATAATTCTGAAATACTATGAAATCTGTAGATATTTATTATAATCTCTGTTGCAAAATATTAGTGTATCTTTACTAGAAATCTTACCAATATAGGCTTTGATTCCACAACTGATTTTGCATAGATGGTTGCCCATTTATTTCAGGGAGGCTTCATGCTGGCGGAGTCCTGTTTTCATGGTGTCAGTTGCTGAATCAGAGCCACAGTGTGCAGAGGAGATTTTTGCAATTTGTCTGGGTTGTCCTGTCTTCTTTGCTTGGCTCACATACACATGATCAGATTAGCAAACAAAAATTAAACATCCCTCAATTAGTGATCTTATCTAGGTATGTGAATTTGTTCCCTCTGTTTTCAATGGAAATGCTGGTTAAACACTTTTACATGCCTGTAACAAACTAACCTGTTTAAACTACACACAATCTTTCTTTGCAGTTTAAATGTTTCTTAAACTTTTGTTTAATTGTGAAGAAAATTGTGAAAGGGAATGTGTGTTAAATTGCTAAAGACTTGATTTCAGAGCATGCTTTATACTGGTAGAATAGCAAATTTATTCTGGAATATTAATAAGGGAAATCAAATAGGTTGTTGGACAGTAGGAAAGGGTATTTTTAAATTAAGACAGTTGGCTCATTTTTTGAGGAAACATAATAGGGTATGTTAGCCAGGATTTTAACTTTGATGCAATGAAATGGATGTTTCTGTGTTTTACACATACTTTTCTGTATAAGTTCTAGCAGTTGAAGTAATTGGTTGAAATAATCTTTTCGGGAAAAATTATTCAAAATGTTAAAGTGCTTTTCACGTGCTAAACTGATCACGTTAAAAAGGCATGAGCAGAAAAAAGTGGAAATCCTTTATTTTTGTAGCTGAATAGATTCATTGAAAAGCTGACAAATGAATTGAAAGATGCTGGGAACTTGGAGGGAATTCTGCTGACAGGACTGACAAAAGATGGAGTGGACTTAATGGAAAGTTACGTTGATAGAACTGGGGATGTCCAGACAGCAAGCTATTGTATGCTACAGGTTAGTATTTTCTCTGAAGTAATTTCAGGTTATTTCATTATTCTTCAGAACTATAGTAATAAACCTTATTGCCTATGTAGTTTACTTTCAGTGTTTCATTTGGCACCTTAGAAGCAGAGGTCCTTGCAACTATTTCTGGAGAGAAAGATGGAATATTCCTTTCCCCTTCCACTACTTGGGCTGGGCACACCTAGCCATAGCCTGATTGAGTTCCCAAGCAGGATCCAGGAATGGTGCTCTGGTAAATGTCCTAGTACCTTTCTTACTCCCCAGAAACTAGTGGCAGAGGAACTTGGATTCTTACCTTGTCATTGTGTGTGGATCATGCTGGCAGAATTACTGTCACCACCACTATTGTCTTTCATACCTACCTTTGGGTAGTAAGTTGGGTCGTCTTGATGTCTGGTATATTTTTAAGGCCCTATAGGTGTGGGTTGGTAAGGGATATCAGAGCACAAGAGCTTTTAACCTGACAAGAAGACTTAAGCTTAAGAGGTAAGTATCAGATATACTTCTCAAGCTCTGTACCAATGGATATGACTGAATGTACTGTGTTCTGCCTCATCCTTACAACCCTTCTGCTGTGCTGTGTTCTACGTTTTGATGATCTACCCTGAGCCTGCCCTGTACACATGCTGGCTCCCTCTCACCTCAGTTTTGCCTTTCCCCATATTCTGTTGTACAACCCACATAATGAAAATATTATTTAAAAAACCCCACCTAACATTGTATACCATGTTGCTATAGCAACTGTGAAAAAGCTGTGCTTTCACACCTTGTTTTACATACTCCTCCTGTGGTCTGATGTTATACCTCAGTGTCCTGTCTGTCTTCTTCCCTTAAGTTGTAAACTCTCCTGAGTGAGGATCATATTTGTGTAAAGTGCTATGCGCCTGCAAAGCACTGTGTAGAACTGTGTTTAAAAAAAAAAAAAAACCCACACTTTGTGGTTATTCATAAACAAACTGTGAATTAAAATGTTCTAGTGAATACTTGGACAATATACATATGATGTCCCAAACAAGGCTTGGTACAGTTATAAAATATATGAGGTTCCTGAACAGTACTGCAAGTATAGTATTGCATTATATATAGCTCATGTTGACTGAAAGTTTTTTTTATTTAACAGATAATCTTGAATCTTTCCTTTAGTCATACTCCACTGTATTGCTTCAGATGTCATTTACTACACCATTTGAAACTTTCTGAAGAAATAATTTCCTTTTATTGTGTACGGTGGTGATAAATTTCATCCTTTAGGGTTCTCCATCAGATGTACTTAAGGATGAGAGGGTTCAATATTGGATTGAGAACTACAGGAATTTGTTGGATGCTTGGAGGTTCTGGCATAAACGAGCAGAATTTGACATCCACAGGAGTAAGCTGGATCCTAGTTCAAAACCTTTAGCCCAGGTAAATATAAATTACATTTTTGTGTGCATTTAATAAGGTAAAAACATAGTCCTTCAGCACCTCATCCATGGGGTTTCCTTTCACAAGTTCATCAGTCTCTGCTCAGAACTAGCACAGCCTAATGGGGCTCAGTAGGTCCAATCCTTCCAACTCTTTCTAAAGGATTGGGATCCTTCTTTGACCCAGGGATCCTATCCATTTGCTGGGGAAGAAGGCCCTTAAGCAGTTTAAAACCAGGCTGTTTATCCAAAATTCCTTTCTTTCTGCTGGTTCCTGGAGAATCCAGTGTGAACTAGCATGTGTGCCTCTTCTAGGGGATGGCTTCACAGGGCTGACAATGGAGGAAATGCATTAACATCCTCCTCTGTTCGAGAGACTGTACCTAAAATGCCACAATAAATGCATATACAATTGTTGTTTTAATTCATTCAATAAGCTTTATCTTAATTCCATAAGATTAGTTTAGGATATTGACAGAGAAAAAAGGCACATACTCCTAAGGTAAAATCATAAGGTAGTCATTGTTAGCTAGAACTTGGTCTCCACCTGCAAAAAGGAAGACCTGGTTTAAGGCTATGCTGAAAATGTTGCTGTAAGACCCTGTTAAATATACCTGGGGCCTGCAGGTGGGGGGGATAGTAATGGTGGTGATAGCTGCCTTTTTGTCTTGTTACTTCCTCTATCTTGATAGTTAGATGATGGAAAATACCTCTGAAAATATCCAGTTTTCCCTTATGAAACAGTGGAAATCAGTTTCCCAGTATTTTTTAAAGTAAAAACTCATTTTTGTTCATTGTTTTCAGCTGGTATTAATATTACCATTTTTTAAGTGGAATAGGAACATGCCTTCAACAGCTTGGATTTCCAGCACTTTCTAAGGGGAAAGCAGGTTCTTTCAGCCCCTGCTAAAAAGAATAATTAAAACTGCAGCAGCCCATTGAACTCCACACTTGTCCCATTCACTGTAAGAAAATACTGAAACAGTGACAAATATTGATTTTAAAGTACCCTGAGTTTCTTTTTGTTATGTAAGCTGTAAAATACTCAAATGGCTAACCAAATAGGAATCAATTGTTTTCTTTAAAATAGTGTCCTGTAAAGTTCTATAGCTTTGTCTCCCTTAAGATTGTCAAACTTTGTATCTGTTTACCTTCCAGTTTTGCTTAGAACCTCAGATGGGCATCCCTCTTATGTATATTTTACAAACAAAAACAAATGGCTATTATTGACTTAGAAATCTGACATATTAAATTTTTTTTATTCTGTAGCTGGTTGCCAACTGTCCATTCGGGATGAGATTTTAGCTTTTTTATCTTAAACAAATCAGCAAAGCAAAAACTTTTTGGTTCACAAACATAATAACTGGAATTTATTTATTAGTTGTACCTTATTGCAAGTATTTCATTCTTATTAATTTTGGCTCTTGCTTTGTACTTTGTAGGTATTTGTGAGTTGCAATTTCTGTGGAAAATCAATTTCTTACAGCTGTTCAGCCATACCTCATCAGGGCCGAGGTTTCAGTCAATATGGAGTAAGTGGCTCACCGACCAAGTCAAAGGTTACAAGCTGTCCTGGTTGTCGCAAACCGCTCCCTCGCTGTGCACTTTGCCTAATAAATATGGGGACCCCAGTTTCCAGCTGCCCTGGTACGGCACAATTTTAAGAAACTTTTTTTAAGATTAAAATGCAGTACTATATGAAGGTGCCTGATTAGCAGCCCATATTTAATGACATTTCATTGCATTTGTATCTCTTTCTAGGTTTAACAAATATTTTTAAATAAGTAGTTGAGTGAAAGATTCATTGGTTCAAATCCCACCCAATTCAGTGATGAGATCACTGATTACAATTGTTTGATGTCTTACAGTATGTGAAATTAGTTGTTTGTGGCCTTTTGCCAGTAAGGTACCAATTCCCAGAATGAACATGGAGGTTACCTCTCTCTCTGCTAGAGAACTAGGTTTTCCAAGTAGGAGATGGAAGTATATTCTTGCATTGCAGCACAGTGTTCTATTCTTGCTGCAACTGCCCATCATCATGTATGTACTCTGTGGCTCAAGACTTCAGTCTCCTGGGATCTAGTAACACCTGGGAGAAGTGTGACTCTAGTAATCCAAATTCAGGACAAGGAAGAACTAAGAATTTCTGATTCCTAATCCTGGCTCAAACACAGTTTTCTTTTATGATTCTGACCTCTCTGCTTCAGTAAAATGAGGATTAAAACTTACTTCACAGGGTTGTTAGGATTAGTGTGATGTTTGTAGTGATCACAAGATGGAAATGTACTGTAGAATTGCTAAGAATTTTATGCTGTAAACAAGAAGTAAAATAATAATACAACTTTAGTAAGTATTATTGTATCTTACATTAATGTTGACAAATTCCTAAGTGTAGGGTGAAAAACAAAGATAAGTGTAGCAACTAAAGCTACTAAATGTATCCAAAAGAGTGTGCATTTATATTTGTGCACTTCCTATTTGAAGTGTGGAGACTTATTATCTGTACCCTAGAAAGTTAGCCAACTATTGCAACATGAGACATAAGGATTAATCAATGCCTAGAAACTTGGGGAGGGGGGAAAAAGAGAAGAAAAAGCACTTGATATTTCTAAAATGAAATTACAGAAAAGTTTATTCGCTTCTTCTTTTCCCTATGACAGAGCTGTGTCCTTGAGCATGCCCCCCTTTTAGTCCTGCAGGTACACAGCCCTCAGCTTCCTCTTGGTGCTTGTAATCACTGACTCAGACCTGGTACTGAGAACAGGATACACCATCTCACCTGTGCTTGTGGGGGGCCCATTACCTTTTTGTAGAGAATACAAAAACCTTCTTGTTAGTTCTCAAGTGCAACCCTACTTCTGGCTCTGGGGTTAATGTTGTCAAGTGTCTTCTCTCAAGTTGAGGAGTCCACAGCCGCCCATCCTAGAGCCAGGTTATGGTTCAAATGGCTCGCTCTCTTTAAATCAAGAGTCCATAGCTCTTCTGCTGTTGCTAGGTTATATTTCCAAACAAGTTCACTCTTCTTGGATCAAGTTTCCCTGCTTTCCTCCTGGAGCTGGATTAGCATTCAGGCCAGCTTTTCTCCAGCTGGAACCTTTTTACCCAGTCCTTTCATTTGTCACCTTAGGTTATCAGGCAAGCAGTTCTCCTGCTAGAGTCCCTAGGAGCTCCTCTCTCCAGGAGCACCTTTCTCCAGCTGAGCTCTGGTAGCCTCCTGTTAGGTCCAGGTGCTCATTAGTTAGCCACCAACCTAGGCAGTTAATTGCTTACAGGTGGGCTTGTTCTCCTTAAAGATGCCTGTCATGAGTAGCCTGGATCCTATGTTTTAATGTTGCAAAAATTTTACTGCTAACTAGCAAAGTAGTAATATTTCCTCGGCTGTGGTGTCATGAGGTTTATTTCATGGTTGTAATATCCTAATCAGGCTTCTTGGTTAAATGCTATACAAGTTGTCGAGACTTTCTCTCACTAACCATGCTTATAGTTCAGTATTGTGATACTACAGCCTTGGAATATAGTATTGTGTTGCTGTACATACACACATCTTTCCCAATTGTTTCATCAGTTCATCTTACAATTGTCTCCGTTTACCACTTATTGATAAGTTGCTTATTTACTATGACGTTCTGGAGTAACACTCTTACAAAGCAGAACAGAAATCCTCACAATGAAATAGTGAAATAGTTAACATTAGAAAACGTAGCCGTGTTGAAAAAGAAAACTCTGAAATGAAGCTATTATTAGGCAAATTGAAATTATTGTGACTATAAGAACTAAAACAGTAGCTTAGTAATATAATTCTGTTGCTTGTTTTATCTTTCATGGTATATTAATATTTTCACCTGTTTATTAATTTTGCTAATTCATGTCTTTGTTATGGATGGAAGTGATCTGTAAAATCGCAAAATATGAGAGTTTTTGCAATACATTTCTATCTTCTGGCTTCTCGATAGGTTTCATAAAATCCACTAGTATTGGGAGTACCAAAAAGTCATATGTAAAATACATATATGGTAACACTGTGGAAACAACTGTAATATTTCAGAATACTCATGCTCAAATTAGAAATACCATATGGAAGAAAAATGTTAAAGCTTTCAAGATAGAATCATTGATTAAATAACTAATTTTAATTTAATTTATTATGGGGTGATGCTAACTTTTTTCTTAACTAGTTTGTTTTTCTGCTTCCAAATCAAGTTCCTAACTTAAAATAAAATTGAAATTATCTAATACTCTGATAAAACACAGATATTGACTGCAAGTTTCTTACCTATCCATAGGAGTGTCAAAGTCTGATGAAAAGGTGGATCTTAGCAAGGACAAGAAATTAGCCCAGTTCAACAACTGGTTTACTTGGTGCCACAATTGCAGGCATGGTGGTCACGCTGGACACATGCTCAGCTGGTTCAGGTAAACTGACAAAATTAAACATGTAGCTTTCACATGTTTTATGTGCCCATGTGTGACATGCCTCCTTGTCTGTAATATTTAAAGGCATATGCACAAGTGATTCAAGCTTAAAGTTGAGATTTCAACTTTAACTTTGCAGCTCCTGATTTGAATCCTTGATTTCCAAGTTCTAATATTGCATTAATGTTAACTTTCACATGGACTGTATTATATGTCACCAGACCCAAATTTCTTCTGACACCCCACAATGGAGAGTCTGAGCAATTGCTTGGGATTCAAGACAGCAATGTCTGATTACAAGACACTATCCAGTAATGCCAATTCACCCTTTGTCACTGTGTGAAAGCCATCCTCTATCTAGAAACAGCTATAAGGATGAACAAACCTTCTCTTTTCCATGCTTGTCTTTGCATAGTGGAACTGCTTGAGAGTTCCAGTTGGAAAGATGTGGGGGAGATCCATCCTGACATAGGGATCAAAGAAATTGAGAATTCCTGTAGGGAACAGAGCTGCTGTTAGGGGTGTTCAAATTGAGCGGGAATCTGGCAGCCTAAGGAAGCAGTCTGACAAAATGGAGAACTTGCTGGTTGGACAGAAGGCTGCTGTTTTGTCATGATATTGGGGTCAGCTATTGCTCAGGATCTAGGAGAGTGTGTTTAATTTCACAAATTCTTTTGTAAATAGTGATTTACTTTGACAGTTCTGAGGGTTTTTGTCTTTAAATTTTGATATACTTTGTTAGAAAGGACTATGGTTTTTATGTTCTCGTCTTATGTTGTGATCACAGGTGTCCAATGTCAGGTTCATTGGAGTTATATTCTGACACAGTATAATGGCGTAGTTAGGATTAGTTTCTGGGTTGCCTCATGATTTATTGCAAGATGTGGCATGTTGCCCATTAACTATTCTGTATCATGCACAGTAAATAGATTTTTATCCTGTTACATCCTACAGTGTATTAAATTTGTCTCTTCTCTCAGGATGTCATCCTACACTTCCTGCAACTAGTGCTTATTTCTGGGGATGTTTGAGCCACTTTGTCACACTATCTGAAACTCCCTGTCTTGAATTTAAATTTTGAATGTCACCATTTTACGTCAGAAAACTTAAAAAAATGATGCAGGCAGGACAAGGGAGAAAATGTCATTTGAATTTTTATCTACTTCAAGTTGACAGTGTGAAACTTACTTTCTGAGCATCTGTCTTTTCTGCCTATATGTCCATATAGTTAGAAAGCTATTGATTTCTCTTTGATACAACATATTGCTGCACAGATTTACATTTTGGAAAACATAGGACTGAGATTACAAAATTGTTCCATTATAATTTATAATCCCATTTTCTTTCTCATCCAGGGATCATACTGAGTGTCCAGTTTCTGCGTGTTCATGTAAATGTATGCAGCTGGATACAACAAGGAATCTCATCCCAGCAGAGACTGTTCAGCCATAAAATAGAGCTTCAAAATGTGGGGCTGATAGATGTCCTTCACTGCCTAAATATATATTTCTGAACAAGTAATTCATGACTTGCCCATCGTGGGAAAAATAAATCATTGTGTTTGATCAGCAATTTGATATGTGAATAGTTTTGGTGTGCTTTACGGAGCCAGGTGTGACTAAAATGAGCCTTTAAGTGTGCCATGTGGACTTCAGTCAGTGGGTTGAAGCAGCTCATTTCAGAAGTACTTCCCACAGGCTTCGCTGAAATTCAAAGCACCCTTCAAGAAGATTTTCAGACTTATACTTAACAGTCCCTGAATCCGCCATCCAAAATGAGCCAGTGTTATCTACTGTGTTTCGTATGAGTTCTGGGCTTTCAAAATAGGTAATTGAAGATTTCTTGTTGAGGAAAATCCCTGAGTCATGCTGTAGCTTTCTTTTTTCGTTTCACTGCTCATTATATACAAAGAATACTTTTCTTTGAAATTCTTTCAAGAGTCCAGCTATTAAAACTTATTTTTCCCTACAGATTTTTCTTAAAAAAAAAAAGTTGCATCCATGTAACTTTTTTCTGTATTCATATTTTGGTAGTATTAAGACAATCTCAATGTAAGTACATACATACCTTGCTATTTGAATGTAAAATCTTTAATTCAGTTTTTTCCTAACATTAAATAATTTGAAGAATTATTCCATTAAAAAATGGAATGTCAGCTTCAAAACAGAATACAAATAAATCCTGATTTTTATGAAGAACTGTGTATATTCAAATATCAATACAGGGGTTTTGTAAAAATTAATGTCAGAGTCTAGTCAAATTATGATTTTTGGATCACATATACATTTCAGAGAACATGGAGATTTGAATATTTAGCATTTAGAAAATAATTATTTTACCTGTACTTGTAAAATGTGTTGAAATGTGAAATTCACTAATTCAAATTATGCTACAAGTCACCAGTGGACACTGACCCTCCTCATAAAATTGCACAATTTAAAGTTTCTGGCCTACGGTAGTTTCATAACCTGTTGCCAGTCAGGAATAAAATTCATTAGTAGAACACTGAATGTCATCTGGCCACGCTATACTTGGCTCTAGTGAGTTATTTGTCTTTGATTTTTATAAGCAACGAAATTTACACAATTAGAAGAAGCTGTTCTATGGTATGTGACAATAACATCAGTTTGTTTGGTGTTTGGTTTTTTTTTTTCTTACAGGTAAATAAAATATACAAAACGAATACTTAAAACTCATTATCACTCAAAACCCCAAATGTTATAAAGTGGTACACTAGCAATAAAATGGTATCTTGTTGCCAGTACTGTGAAAAATTGTTCTTTAAAAATTAGAACATATTATAAGGTATAGCAGTTACCAGCATTCCACTGTACTGGCAAGCCAAAAACCTTGTAAGTTATGTATATGATGCATCACAAGAGACTGTGGTTTTCATTTGTTTTCTGATTAAACATACTAATGTTTTAATACTTCTGTTACACTTACCCTAAAATTGTTGCCTAAATGTTAGTCTTATTTTTAAACTAAATAAAAAGAGGTATTTGATATTTGATTTGTACACAGGTTTACTTGGAAGGGGAAAAGTTAATGTCTTTCTTATTAGCAGGAAATATTTATTTTTACCTACCCAATTATATTTTGCATACTTTTTTTGATGTTGTCAGAGGTTTCTGCCAATGTGAAATATATGCCATTAATATTAATGTAAATTTGAACTTAATACATAATAATAATGCATAATTGTATATTGCAGGCCATGTAATATTTAGGTTTCAGTTTCACAGGAATCAGGATTTCACAATGACAAGCATTTTTTTTTTATTTTGAATCCACCATAGTAATAGTAAGTCATTGATTTTTTTTTTCTGGAATATTCAGTATATACAAGAGCATGATCATTTATTGTCGTCTTTCCCTCGTATAAAAGTGTTCTCATTTGGAATGATCAAACCCTAGCATTTGCATGAAATTAGACACATAGTTTATGGTTCTCTAGACGTCTTAAAACATCTTCTGAGATAAGAATGTTTGTATATTCAGATGCAGTATAAACACAAGCTGTGGCTCATGTAGTGTGTGCTCAAGCTTTCAGGCAGATACATTATATTTTTACACACTCTCATTTCAGTCCAGCTTGAGAAGTGTAATGTCTTCAGCAGTTTAATTTTGTTAAATCATGATCACTGTTTCTCTTGTGCTGGTTTTAAAATAATGAAGTTGTGCTTTCTGTCTGACAGTTTTGCTGCTTTAACCTGCATTGCTTCTTTGTGGTCTTTATCCTTGTTCTGTAGCATTTTTAATGTTTTCTCTGTCCTGCTTTTTACCTTAAGAATAAAGTAGGCTTGCATAGGAAGTGCTGTGTAGTAGTTTATAATTAACAATCATTCTATCTATCTATGATGAGGAATCAGATGGGTCTTTGACCAACCTGTCTGTGCTGGGAAATACACAGAGAAGTTAGGGATCTGTTCGGCCTAGTCCAGGGTTGTCCAACACATTTGCTATGGTGGGCCACGTGAATTAAATGTAGTTCAAGTGGGCCATACATAGTATGCATCAGAACACTAGGCACTTTTGGAACGCTGTCTTGCGCACACAGCGCTCCAGAGTCAGTACGCAGATCTAGGGGCAGTGTGCACTGCCATGAGATCTCGCAGCTTTCTACTCTCCGCCAAGAGATCTCGCGACAACATGGTAGTTGGTGGCAGCATGTGCTGCCACGACATCTCTTCACCACGACATCTCGTGCTGTCCTACTCTCCGGCAGCAGCATGCATTGCTGCGAGATCTTGCAGCAGTGTGCACTGCTGCCACGGGCCAAACCAAAAAGCTTGGTGGGCTGGACATTTGACACCCCTGCACTAGACAGAAGGGGGTGAGACACAGCTCTCTGCTTAGAAAGGGGAGAGCTGGTAGCTAAGGGTGGGTGCCCTTGCTGAACCAGGGAAGGGAAATACAGGTGCAGTTGCCCTGACGTGACAGCAGGATGGTAGGATTCCAACCTTGTATTCAAATAAAGCACTGGACAGGCAGACCTATCCTTTGTCCACTGGCACACAATAGCCTCAGTGTATGGTTAGATCCTCAGTTGGCTAGCGCATATATACTTTGAGGGATTGGCATGACCATGAGACAGTTCAGTTTGCAAATAAAGCATTTGTGACTGTGGAAACAAAGAATGGATCTCCAACCACCCTAGGATACTAGGAAGTATGCTGAGTAAAAGCCTTTTCCCTGGTGCTCGAGAGAGAGAGAGATGCTGTATTGCTCTTCACTGAAGGAGGGGCTCCACCTCCTGCCTAATCTAGCTTGCTGGAAGAAAAACTGTATGACATCAGTATCATTACTGATTCTGCCATGGGGACTCTGAGCTAAAAGCATTTATTTTAATAAAGGCATTAAGACAGGCCCTTTAAAAAAAAAAAAACCCTAATAAGTCCCTGTATGTAATACTTGTCTAGGATCATGAAATTAAATACAAATCATTCAAAATAAAAAAATTTGTGAAAGTGGGTTGTGGGGAATGGGGCAAGGAAATAATGGGTTAAAGAAAGGGTAAGGAAACTGAAAGCAAAACTTCCTGTACCAAGTATTAGAAAGACAAAGATAATGTTATTGGATTAACTTCATTTTGGGAGAGACAAGATTTTGAGCTTACACAGAGCTTTTTTTCAGGTCTGGGAAACTTACTCTGAGTGTCACAGCTAAATACAATATGGGACAGATTGTTTAGCATAAGTGGTTGACACATTATTTCAAGAGACCATTCAAAGTGAAATAGCCCATTGGCACCCCTCCACTCATAGGGAGGAAAGGAGTGGGAGGGAGAAGAGAATGATTGATTGTAATAAGATGTAAATCCAGTATCTTTGTTCCATGATTTTTAGTATCTAGCAAAATTATGAATTTAAGCTCCCATCATGTACTTAGCTGTGACTTTTTTGAGTATGTTTCCCAGATCTTTTTCTCACCAACACAGCTACCCCACCACTGCATATACCAAATACTGACATTTTCCACTTTAGGCCCCAAGATCTGCCTGCTTTTGTTCCATGAGAATACTGTACAATGCTACCCTAAATGTAAGGCTGATCTTTTTGAGAGAGTTCTAGGGAGGAAGATACAGCTCAACGATGGCATTTAGGGTGGGTGTTTTATGTTCTGTGCGGCTTATTTTATTTGTTATTCCATGGGATTGCTGCTAGTTTCTCCATTTATTGTGATTTTAAATTGTTGAAGTATCAAGAACATGAAAATGAGAATGAGAAAAGGCATCTTACATATCTAATTGAATAAATCCTAAGCAGTGGAATGCATTTTGTTTTCATTGCTCAGTGAGGGAAGGGGTCATACCTCAGAAGAGGTGTAGCGAAGGGAAACTGAAAATATGGTGAGATAACAGGGGAGAAGGGTTACTTAACCTGGAAAGAAGTAAACCAAAGGAGCTCGGTTGAAGTAGTTAAAATCATGAAGGGTATTAAAAAAAAAAAGTCACAAGTCCTTTTTAAACCCCTCCACATAATACAAGAGGGGGCAGTTGCAATTAACTTTGTATGCCAACAATTTTTCTTCCAGAAAGTAGATTAAGACCAAATATTTCATCTATGACAAATAGACAAGATTGTTTGGCATCATGCCTAAGTCAGACAATCTAGCACTGAAAGGCTCTGTGCCCTTTATCTAATGTCCAAAGTCTCCAGTCCTCTCCCAGAGAAGGTGAGCTCTTTACTAGATTAGTGGTCTTCATAATCCCTAAAATAGATGTTTTTAGTAAACTATCCAAATCTGTATAATATTTTGAGCCACTAAAGTATTATTTAATCATAATGTGCAAGTGATCATTATGTACATACCTCAACTGAAGTGTTTACTTTTCAGACTGTTGGCTAAATTCATGACAAACCTATCCAAGTAATAGACAAGTTGGTTTGGTATCATCAGGAGGATTTATATGGTTGAGACATGCAGCCACACAACATTCAGGAAGGTATAAGTATTTCTGTACAAGCTACATTAACCACAGCAAGAGTGGATCCCTCTACTGTATATGAAGTACTGTCATAGCAGTGGTGGGTGCCATTTACTTTATTCATTATTTTAGTTCTGCATACCTGTTCTCATGTAAGTTGTACTGAAAGATGAGACTTTTGCATTATCTGTTCAGATGACTTTATCTATTGCTGTAACCCAGTATACACATATGCACCCAAGATCAATTTCCAAGCTTTGGCAGAAACAAATACAGTAAGTGAAGACAAGAATACGAGACCTTTCTTTTGCACTCTTGAAAAGTGGCTGACTAAAAGCTGCTGTATACTGAAGAGCTACAGAAATGAGATGGCAGAGCAAGTCTTCCTTCATTACCTATGTGGCCCATCCCTGATCTAGAACTATTTCAGGGAGTGAGAATAATTCATTGTCCCTTCAATCCTTGATCTTTCTGCTGAGAGTCTGTCAAATTGTACTAATTGGAGTAGCTTATTATGTAGATCCCTTTCCACTAGAGACTGGACCAAGATGAATTCATTTCTGACAAGTGACTAAAGAACCCTCAGCTGGCAGTAACGTTGTCATTCTTGATCTGGGCTGGATTTGAATTAGCAGTCTACATGTGAAAAAAGGTTCCATCTTAACCCAGTGAACTATTCCCTCCAGAGCCATAATTTTAATGAAAATTAACAGCACAGCTTCAGATAATTACTATATGGTTTGATTGGTGACATAAAACTGCAAAGCCACTGAAGAGAAAGCTGTCTTCGAAAACATTGATTTTCCCACTACCTAAAATGAAAATACTGCAAATGTTTAAATATTGTAGGTGGCAAGTAGCCATAAAAATTGGCTAATATTTTAGTTTGTATAGAGCACTAAAAAAATGTGGGAAAGGTTGCATATGAGTTTATTCACCATGGACACATTTTAACAAGGTTTGTTAACCAAAAAGGCAGAAGTCTCTGAAGCTATGACTTAGGCAGCATACTATAGGAGTCAGATTTTTTTCCCTTTGAGTTTGTTCCTGAAAACATGCCAGCTTAAAAGTTTTGAAGATGCTTAATTCAGAAAATGTATAACAGGTAGTGGCAGTGCAAATTTTCCTACCAGTGTTAGTATTGAGGCCATCGTTAGCAATAAAACACAGTCATGGCTTCAGTCCTTGATGCCTGTGCTTAGATTGCCAACAAGAATGCAGGATAGGTTTTGTGATGTGGTTAATTCCACTTGAAATTAGCAAAAGATAACTATGAACAACATTTTCAAAACTTTTTTACTTATTAGGTATCTTAGGTGCTCTGAGTGTTTTGTGTTGGAGAATGAAATTAATTACATAAGGCAGCAATTGAACATGATGAATTTAGCTGTTTTCACTAAAAATGGTTGTTAAAAATCAACAAGTCAGCATTTAATTCAAGTCAGGTTTGAGACTTTATCGCAAAACTAAGGGAAATGGCTATTTCTAAGACATGATAACCTTCAATTCCAAAATAGGTCAAAAACTCATATCCAAGCATGAATAATCAAGTTTAAAGATACTGTTTAAAGCTAGATCCCATGGAATGCCTTAACTTTAAATATACATTTCTTGCTAACTAAATATACAGAACACTTGATACATTGGGGTGGGGGAATATACAGAAACGTAAACATTGATTTGTTTTAAAACCAGAAATCAATTTGCTTGTTAAAAACTTCTCGGGATACACAGACAAATATATATATATATATAAAATGCTTAAACAGTCAAATAATATTCTGCCTCTTACTGAAAAGATCTTAATTCCAACATATCTACTTTTCATTGGCTGCATTTGGGATTGTTAGTAAAGATGCAAGTGTGAAATCAAATGTCAGTAGTACCTTGCCATCATGCCCAGTTCAAATAACATTTAACCAACAGACATCTCTTGAGCACCTCAGCTGGAAATAATTTCAGCCTCCTTGCTCAACGAGATTACACTATGGAGTTACTGTCCACTCTGAAGTTGGAAGGTATGTGCCAAGAAGTGTCAATCATTCTTTGTAACACCAAATGGGAAGTACTCAGGAAATTCATGGATAATTTTCAGTGCTTCATTGTAAAGCGGAAGATCTGAAAGAGGGAAGGAAAATGCTAATACGTTCTGTGACAAATGGATTAAAATGCTAACTAGCCCAGTATAACAACTTTGATACATTTCTGATTTTACATTACAGAGTTTGAGAAAGTGCCTCCTCATTGTTCAGCTGAGTCTCACCATTTTTAGGCCCGTTTAGCTAGAATTTCCTTTTACAGCTGAAAACAAGCATTATGAAAAGGTTGTAGACCCGAGTGCATGTTAGTAGTTAGTCATGGGCAATAAAAAGGTAATTCTGTAGCAGCTATGCAGGTACTCAATGGTTAGGAAGAGTATTGCATTCGTCTTGCTAAACTTCAGAACCTTGTACTATGAAATTGGGTGCTACTGTTTCTTCTACTTTCTCTACAATATCTGTTTATTTTACTTCCCTCATGTTGCCGTTTAGCTTCCTCTCCAAACCAGGGTTTTTGTTTTTAAAATATCTTTCTTCTTGAGAAATCCTTTTCATGATTAATCATTTGGTTGCCATTTCTCTCTACCTGATCTATTTCTTTATAGAGATGGGGGATGGCCAAATTAAATTATTTTGATATTATTCACAATCCTCTACTCTTGACATACATGTCTTCCATAAATTTTGCTACCTCAATATTTGTCCTCCTACCAAGTCATTTATTTACTTCCACCAAACCTAATAAAGGGTAAAGGCACACCCTATTGGCCTCATTCCAAGTCCAATAGAACAGACCTACAAATGAACCATATATTCCTGCCATCTCTCAAATTTCAAATCCATGAGAAAGATTTACCTCATTGTCTGACTACAGTTTATGACTAGCCTCTTACTGAAGGCTTTAAAAATAAACAAATGCAAGCCTATAGATTTTCCTTTGTCAACTATTTTGTGGACACCATAAAGTAATTCTAACAAACTGGAGAGACTCTCTTTACGCCAGCCATGCTGGTTTGTACTTATGTCATACTTATCTAGGTGTTTTATAATTAAGACGTAATCTTTGTAAATTCCTCTACTGTCTTGCAGCCTCCCCCAATACCACCAAAATACTATCCAATGAATGGAGGATTGAGAGATAGTACTATGTGTACACATAGTAATTGTGTGCTGTGTGCAGAAACCAATGACAGGACTGGTACAAATGACTTACATAAGAATACTCTTTTTGACTTGAATCAACTCTTGCCCAGGGACATTAATAATACTGTATTTATTTTTATCTTTCTACCTTTTTTTTCCCCTTCCTGTTCAAGGTTCTGTAATTAAGACAGGTTGCTTGTGTAGCCTCCATGCTAATTCTAAGGACTTCAGGGCTTTTTAGCAACTTTCTTATTTAGGTGCTTTCTAACTAGCTTTCCCTAAGTCACTCTCCACCCCCAAAGTTCAATACCATACTACTACATTTTGGTATGATCTTTCCTATGACGATGTTGCATGTAATTACATTATGGTCACTAACTCTGAAACAAAGCTCCTGCACTGCATGGAAGCCTGTGTATCAGAGGCAGAGATTTCTGGATGCTGCTAGTGAATAGAGCTCTTTCTACTTGTTCATCACACTGGCAGTTCCCAGACAGACCTGACCCCTGAGAAAGGATCAGCAGACACGCCTCCTCCTTCACTAAGGAAATTTTTATAATCTAAAAAGTTAGGTAAATTATTTATAAGGCATTTCGTTTACTTACCAAAAGCGCTTTTATCTTCTCTGAACTGGACATATGACATACATGTGATGGTTGCCTGATTTGTAACTCTTCCCACTACTTCAATGACACCAGAGATCTCTTCATCTAACTAGTGAACATACAGAAATTAAATTGTCATCAGAGTGTATTCTCTGCACGTCACTAGTTACACAGCCAGCTACAGTTTAGGAAACCGTGTTTGTTATACAATAATTTGTCTGTTCTACTTTCCATGATACAATACTACTGAAAAACAGTCTACAACCTAATTTGTTATTTCAGAGATCTAAAACTTTATAACCAAGAATGGATTTAGTACTGCCTGGGGAAAAAAAAAAAAAGAAGATGAAGAATGAAAACTGAAGACACCACTTTAACAGCATGTCAAATTGTGGCATTTAGTCACTGGCCCAGACAGAGGGCATACAGAGCAACATATGGGAAATGTGGGCTATCCTTTTCACTACAGCTGGCTAAAACTGCAGGCTGGTGCAAGGGTCAGGCAGGTGCTATGCATTCCAGAGGTGCACCAAGAGAGGAGTTCTTGTACTCTGAGTGAGCGGCTACAATTGTGACAGCTTTTGCACAGACTACAAAAGGAGTACTCTTCACTTTTCAGCCATAGTTGCCTATGCAGCAGAATACTGATCATCATTATGTAGCCCCTATGTTTTAGGCACCTAAAAATTAGTAGCTTGAGCCCTGATAATGAAGATTAAAAAAAAAAAAAAAAAGAAAAAAAAGAAAATCATCATAAAGGTTGGGAATCCGAAGGTAAGTTCTTTCTGAAGCCATTTTATTATTTCTAAATATCTAGAATTTATTTCTAATCTACCAGTCAATCTCTTGGACTCTAGAAAACAGGACTTGCTTTCCAGAAGGATAGATGATCTTAGGGGCTTCTCTTTATATATGTTAGAGCAAGGGAGTTATAGTACACTAGGGAATAAAGGAATGTGTCAAAGATAATACATGTGTTTATTTAAAACACATACAAATCCAGAAGTCCCTGTACTTGGCTAAAATTAGAGAATCAAGCATGATTTTTTTTAAGCTTGTCTGAATGACAGTGAAATGAAGGGCATGAAAGCTACAGGCTTTGAGTGGACAGCTTATACCACATTCGTGATCTGGGCCCACTACTATTACAGAAAGTCATGGAATCATCACTAAATAGCAGAAACAGAGACACTGCCATCTTCAGTCTTTGTGGTAATACAAGACAGGAAGTCTCTTTAGGGGCCCTGCATAAGAATCATGGAAGAGCACAGCATTTTTGCAGGAAATTATCATCCCTGCAGGCTAAAGGCAGGATGGAAACCAATGAAAATTTCACATTTAGTTCTGTTAATCAACAATTTATTTTTGCAGAATCCAATTATGCCACAGAAATAGAATTTGCTCATTTCATTTCATTGTAGAAGTATGGAACATCCTTTTGGAACCAAGACACCATGTATTCACTAAGAAAAATATACCTAACACCTAATTTTATTAAACCAGGTTCAAAAAAACCAAACAAAAACTAAGTTCCATAGGCTGAGACTTACTGTAATACCTAAAAAATGAGAAGTGGCTAAGAGGTAGTTGATGAAAGATAAATCTCAAAGACACTGAGTACAGACTCTGCAGAAATATTCTAGTAAAGGTTAAACATATTAACGCCCAAAGTAGAAAAGCAAAGGCAGGAGAGAAAGGAAAAAAGAACACGGAAGTAAGGGAAAAGGAAAAGTAGTAATTAAATTGGGATAGATTATACAGGAAAATTAGTGAAATTGGCTAATTTCACTAATGGCTGAATTGGGACAACTCAGAGCAGCCAGTCAGTACTGCAGCTGAGAAACCAGACTCCTGAACAGACTGCAAACAGATGAACAAAAGAACAGCACAGCAGTGTATTAGTTTCAATCTGTTTATTGTACGGTGAAGAGTTTCACTGAGGAAGAAGAGAAAGGGAGAAGGGGAAATATAGATTAGAATGGAAGAGAGGCAGAGGAAGAAAATAAAATCAGCAAGAGCAACTGACAGAAGCAAAACATATCCAAAAACACAGAAAAGCAAAGATTTCCAAAAAAGGAGCAGGCCTCAGATCCCTCTAGGCATTTACTGAACTTTCAGTACATGACCAGGAAAGAAAAGAAAAGAAAAGAAAAGAAAGAAAAAGGAAAAAAAAAAAGTTAGGTCAGGTAATGAATGGCAACTTCCAAAATGACACAAACTTACAGGCTCGCTCAGTTCAATAGTTGTAGTTTTTCCTTCTCCATCCGAAAGGATGAACATTTTCCCAGATGGATGAATCTACAAAGATATTATTAACTCTTTAGGTACATACCTTCAAACTAACAAAGCAATTTTCTTCTGAATTGTAACTCGCTTCTGTACCATACAAATGACACTTTCCAGAACAGTAAAAGTGTGCAAATTTAATTATTCCCTGTGTCAGTTTAAAAATATTTTAAAGATTAAAATTCTACTTTTTAGCATTAGTTTAATATTTTTTGCATTTCTGTCAGAACGGCTAATTACAAAAGTATCACTTGCTTCTAGCTACTTTCAGGCTTTGTCTATCCTATGAGTTGGGGTACGAGTCCCCTACTTGTGAACACATATTCATACTAATTATAGAGCTAGCGCAAGTACGAACAGCAGTGTAGCCGCAGTATCATGGTAACAAGAGCGGAGGTATGGCTGAGTTGTGCTGAGTACATACCCAACAGTTTCAGGGGGGTTTGTACTCGGTCCAGTTCATCCATGTTTCTGCTACCACATTCATGGCTACTGCAGCTACACTGCTCTTTATACACACATGAGCACAATGAGACCTAGTGCAAGTACTTGTACCTGAGCAGTGGAATCACACTCCTCGCTTGTAGCATAGACATAGCCTCACTTCATAGTTCTTAAAAACTACAGTGCTTGCTGTACAAACACAACTGAGCATTATTCCTTTTAAAAGTATGTTTTTCCCTAAAAGTATTTTTTAAAAACTCAAATATATATCGATGTTAGGCTCTGTAAAGCCCTGTTATACAAAATCAAAATTATGACATTGATATAACAGCATGGCTTTCATCAGATGCATTGACAACGAACTGTTTACTACATACGGAAAAAATGCAAGAGTGGTTTTTGTTTTATTCACAATATTATCATGGTAATGCCATCTAACAGGACTGAATAATTTTTATGGTCTTTACTAAAAAAACAGTAACTAAAAAGTTACTACTTTTAGATGCTAATTAAGATTTGGAAAAAAATATTTTTATCTTATGTATTAATCTAAAACCTCTAGTAGTGAGCACATTTTCTAACTTTAAGAAAAATCCATGGCATTTTAAAACATATGCTATCCATTCTTATGTCTTTGTTTCTGTATGAAGCATGTATTGTGTTTTTAAAACATAACGGATGGCTCATGCTCTTAAGGTCAGCAGGCCTGGGTTCTATCAAACCAACAAGGTAATAAATAGAGTAGAGTGTGATGCTGAGAACTCCAGACACAGCCTGATGTTCAATTTTATCAGCAGCTGAGTGCCTCCGATAGCCATAAAAAGTCACAGATCAATTTGATTTTTTTAAAAAAGAACTAATACTGTTGATAGCCCTGAACATTACTATAACTGAAAATATTAGAGGATTCCTCCCCCCCATTCTTTCCCCTCACCAAGTGCACTGAAGTTATTTGCTTCTCAATAAACAGGTTTCACACAGCACTGGGAAGAGAATCATTTTAATAAGCAAATACATCTTCCTGTAAGACCACAAAAGTTATCACAGGGTTATGGTGTAGTCATGGAAGTTTTCATTGCAACCAGGTTATTCATCTGTGACTGACTCCTATCCTTTCTGGATGGTAAGAGAGTAAAGGATACCTGAGATTACAATTAGATGCTTCCTTTTTTGATGAAGCAAATCAGTCCCCTAAGTGCCCGCAGTATGCAGACAAAATTCAAGTTGACATCTCATTTATATCCAACTTAAAAACAGCCCCTTTTTCCAGCTCTCTCAATGCTTAGACAAAGTCAGTCTCTGGATGAGGAGTAGCCGGCTAAAGATAAACCCAAGCTAAGTTTGATGCTGGAAGTTAGGAGGAAATACTTCAGAACCAATCTCCTCAACCCAATCTCCCCCATTACCAAAGACCTTTGATTAATATGGTCGGCCAAAGCATGGCATCCTTTGAATTCCTCCATGCACTTGGATACACAAATAGCCATAGTAGCAAAAGACACCAACTTTCATCTGTGACTGTCTGGAAGATTGTGTATCATCTTATGAGACCAGCATTCTTGACTTCCAGGCTTGATTATTGTAAGTTGTATCTGATAATGAAGCCAAACGCTAAATCTGACTGTTACAAAAATGCAGTAACCTGTCCGCCTAGGGGCACAGGTCCCAAAGGCTGGGAATACATTACCTTGTTCCAGTCTCAGGACTAGCTCTCTCATTAAAAGTCTGGTCTGGACATTATTCAAAGCCCTCCAGGAGCCTGATCATCTCTACCTAAGGTATTGCTTCTCCCTCCACAACCACAGCCTCCCTCAATAAGGCCTTGTCTACATTTAAAAGCCTTCCCACTTTAATTATTATGGCACAGCTAAGGTGGCAACTCCCACCCCCAGCGTAGATGCAGTTACACCAGTCTGATAGTACTTACACCTTACTGCAGTTTGGTGAAACAAACCAAGCTCTCCTGGTATAAAGTACTTTACGCTGGTTTAAGTGGGCATATGCTAGGGTGCTTACTGGCAAAACTACGTTGTAAAAACAGCCCCCTTTTACCACCATAGTTCTCCAGGTAAAAAATTATGTCAAGATCAGGCGTAACATGTTGGACCATCACAACAACAACCAACAAGCCCCCGGGAGAGACTCACTGCTGCAAAGTGAGGGGGAGCACGGACCAACGCTTGGCCTAGTCTGGGTAAACTTTCCGCACGCAACGAGGATGGGGCCGTACAACTCTCGTGCCACGAGGCAGACAAAACGACCTGCAACTCATTGCGAGGCCTGGGGCCGCGGGCAGCGGACGGGTGGGTACCGGTGCAGGGCTGTGCGGGGACACCCGGAGTGGAGGGTGCGGCGCAGAGCTACACGGGGCGCCGGCGCCCCAGCGAGGGAAGCGACAGCCGCCTCCTCCCGCCCGGCGTCGCGGAACCTGCGATCCAGGGGAGCCGCGCAGCCTCACGCCGCCCTGGAGCCCCCGTTCCCCGCAGCGGCCGCTAGCGCCGGGTCCCCATCACCTCCCCGCGCCCCGCGGGGGGGACACGCAGGGAACTGGCAGCGGGCGCCTCGCCGGGGAGGGAGCGACTCGCGGCGGGGGTCCCCGCTACCTTCTCCATGCGGCCCACGAAGCAGACGGGCTGCCCGACGTGCTGCGCCAACTGGCTGGTGGCGATGCGGGGCCGCGGCCCCTCGTGCACGTCCCCCATGCGGAGCGGTCCCGAGGCCCGCGCGCGCCGCGGCCGCTGTTGTCGTTGGGCCCGTTGCTACCCCGGCCGCTAACGGCAGGTCGCGTAGCTCTTCCTCTAGAGAGCGCGGGAAAACAGCACTTCCGCTCTGCTCCGACTTGAACCCGGCAGTCCCCCTGGCAACGGCCCGTGGGGCGGAGCTTCCTCCCACCCTGCCAATGAACGGGACGTAACGCCGCCGCTCCGGTGACGTAAGCAAACGGGACTTTTCTAATCCTACTGCGGATAAAACCGCGCGGGGGGCGCGTACGGCGCTTGCCGTCAGGCGGGCTCGTGCGGGGCCTGAACCCGGAAGTGGAGGTGCCGCAGCGGTGCGTCAGACTCCGGCCTTCGGGGTTCGAATCGTTTGGAGAGAGCGGGAGCGGCTGCGCGGTGAGTGCGGGGCGGGGCTGAGCCTGCCTCGGCGCGCACCGCTGCCCTTGCTGAGGGGAGCCGCTGGACGTTGCCCCCAGCCCTTCCCGCCTTGCTTCACACGGCCTGTCCCCCGCTCGCTGCCCGCCCCTGGGGGTGGGGCTCGGGAGGGCTTTGCCAAGGGCTGCGAGAGGCCGCTCAGAGCTTGTCCGCGCCGGGGGGACCGTCTCCCGCAGGGTTAGAGCCTCTGTCCTAGTGTTAATGTAGCCAGAAGGAAGCGCTCGGGCCTAGGATTCAGTCAGACACCAGTGGGTCGTTGCCTGAGCCCTAGTGGGCCGGGCTTTCCTGTTTTCATGCCGTCGGGGTGCGGAGAGTTTGACTCAGGGTGTCATGTTCCGTGTTCGGGTACCGAAATAAGCATGGCCTCAGGGCCCGACACACCGGAGCGCCCGTTGATGTGAGCGCTGGAGTGCAGTACCTCGCCCGGGTCGGGAAATGTCTCGCTAAAGGCCGTTGGTGGAGGAGGCTGCCGATGGGGTTAGATCTTGAAGCTGGGAGACCAACCCTACTCCTTAGGGCTGGTTATGAGATGGCTCAGTCTTTGAAGGCGCTGCCTTCAAGGATAAGGGCTAAGCACTTCAAAATGTAAACTGCTGGGCGTTTTCCTTGGCACTTTGAGGTTCCCTAATTTCGGAGGGAAAGCCCATGGTCACTCTGGGCTTACAAAAGTCAGCTGTGAGAACCGGTCTTCCTCTTCACCCCCCCCCCAGTGGCTTTTGGCAGTGCTTGGCTCTCCTGTACACAGGGAGTACTGCTGTTTTTTCCAGTCTGTGGGTGCAGCTGGCTTTTGCTGCTGCCTCACCCTTGTCAGGGATGCCCAGTACCATGTCTCGTTTCCCCTTCATCTTCCAGTGTGCAAAATTAGGTCTGCCCCTCCAGACAGCACCTTGACTGATATTTCCCCCCACTCCAGTCCATCTTCCACTATCACTCATAGATGCTAAGGATCCTTATTCAATATTAATTCTAGTCAGCATTTCCTTCTGCCATTGACCATCCAGTTCTCCTTGAGTTTTTCTCCTACTTGAGTCTTTCTGAGTGTTCTTTCCTTGCTCATCTCTGAGCTTGCTGACTGCTACTTTCTGTTGGTGCTCCTAGGGGCTTTGATCCCCTATCCGTTTGGTGTTGCTGCACTCCTGGGTGTCCTTATCCACTCCTTTGGTCTCTTCCCCCCTCCCCTGGTGGACAATCCACAATTGTACGTTTCTACCCTTGAGATTTTCTCCTCTGTCCATGACTGCTTCTGCTCCTATCACGTTGGTTGTCTTTCCTAAACTCTTCCTTGGCCATCCTTTCCAGCACTCAGACTTGCAATCTTATTTGAACTCTTCATTTCCTCAAATCTAGGCTCTAATCAGGTCTTATCTTTATCTGTTTTTCTGTCTTCTATGACATTTCTATACTCTGCTGCAATTGTACTGGTCCCCAGGTGCCAAACTTCTGATTCATGCAGTGATTCTTACTTGAGCTATTGCGATTTCCTCAGCCCCAGCCTCTAGCCACCTACACTTCAATCTCTCAGATATATTAGACAAAATTGTTTTCTTTGCCCATGTTCTCCATCCTGTGATGGGACCCCTGAGGTACAACCTGGAACTGTGGGACCATTGCCTCCTTAACTTTCCAACTTGGGTTGTCTCTCACAATGCTTTGCTAGCCAGTAGCCAAAATCAGCAGACCCCTTCAGGTGCTGTGATCACTCAGCTAACAACATGCAGGGGCACACCCAGCTAAATAGCATGAATGTTCTTTAAGCCAGTCCTCAATCATACACAGGGCAACATCAGCAAATCCCCTCCCAGCCTTGTATCCTAGATTCCTTGAGCACTCTAGATAAACTCACTGGTAAGGATAAAACATTTTAAAATAAGTTTATTAACTATAGGATGATAGATTTTAAGTGGTGATAAATGGTAGGCAAAAAGGTCAGAGATAGTTACCTAAAAAAATATAAAATAAACATGCATTTTAAATCCTAAACTGTCAAATTAAGCAAGATTTGAATCAAACAGCTTCTCTCACCCCACTGGACATTGTAGGCAGGTTATAGTTTTTAATACGCAGGCTGAATTTCATTGTAGGCTGAGAAAGAAACTCCTCAAGTTCAAAGTCTGGTGCCACTATCCTTATTTTATACTCTGTCCATTCATGTCCCAGGGAGAATACTGGCCCAGGCATGTCATGGTAGGCCTTGCTGAGTCATAGAGCTAAGCAGTTCACATACTGTGGTGCCTGTGCAACTGTCTCTTACGGAATTGTAAGTTTCTTATTTACAATTCCCCTGCTGGTCAGTGGCTCCTGATGGTCACCTAAGGCCTGTTTGGTTGTTGTCACTAGAGAGTTAACAGTAGGTGTCTCCCAAACTCACAGCATATTTCAATGACAACCATGTAAGAAAATCACATAGCTTCATACACACTAGTGATATACATATTTTTGACAGAACTATGAGTTTCAGTAGATCATGACCTTTCATATGATATCTTATGTGGCATGCCTTGTGTGAAATATCACAAGCATATTCAAATGATGAATATATGGGTTACAGGGTGCTACTTTGAGGTCTAATGCGTCACACATCCTTACACTGATTTCCTTGTCTTTTCCAAAATAAATTAAACTTGTTCTTTTAAGGTATTTTTGTTCTTTTTCAGTGTATTTGGACTTTCAGAAAGCCTTTGACAAGGTCTCTCCCCAAAGTGTCTTATCCCATGACTGTGTACTTTGTTTAAGAGGAAAGATTCTATCGTGAATCAGTAACTGGTTATAAGACAGTAAACAAAGGGTAGGAATAAGTGGTCAGTTTTCTGAATGGAGAGAGGTAAATAGCAGGGATCTCCCAAAGATCTGTACTGGGGTCAGTGCCATTCAACATGTTCATAAATGATCTGGAAAAGCGTAAACAGTGAGGTGACACAGTCTGCAGACAATACAAAAGTATTCAAGATAGTAAAATCCAAAACAGAGTGCAAAGAGTTAGTCACAAAACTGGGTGACTTGGCAACAAAATAGCACATGAAATTCAGCATTTATAAATGCAATGTAATGCACGTTGGCAAACATAATCCCAACTATACATGCAAAATATGGAATTTAAATTAGCTGTTACCACTCAAGAAAGAGATCTTGGAGTCATTGTGGATAGTTCTCTGAAAACATCTGTTCACTATGGACCAGCAATCAAAAAACCTAAGTGTTAAAAGCCATTAGGAAAAAGGGATAGATAATAAGACTATATGTCATAATGCCACAGTATAAATCCAAGGTATGCCCACACCTTGAATACTGCATGCAATTCTGATCATCCCATTTCAAAAAAAGATTAAATTGGAAAAGGTATGGAGAAGGATGTCAAAAATGATTAGGGGTATGGAACATCCACAGAAGAGAGTTTTAAAAGACTGGGACTGTTCAGCTTGGCAAAGAGATAGCTAAGGGAGAGGGGGGATGTCTGTAAAATCACAAACGATGTGGAAAAAGTGAATAAGGAAGTATTATTTACCCTTTTCACATAATACAAGAATCAGGGGTCTCCCAGTGAGATTAATAGAAATTGAAAAAGTTTTTTAAATTGCTATTTTAATTCAGGGTAAACTGAACTAATTTTGAATGCTAGTTTAATTGACCTTGAATTGAAATTTTCATGTTTTTAAAAAAAAAAAAAGTTGTATATGTTACAAAGCCAAATACTTGAAAGTTAGGAAATGCCATATTTATGGTTCTCCATGCAACCTTAATTCAGTTGCTTTGTGCAACCAACCTGTGCATCAAATAAGGCAGGACCTTATAGGAGAAAAAATAGTGTTTAATTACAGGATCAAATACTAAACCATAATGTGTACGTATGAAGGCAGACAATTACAGTTGCATGGGCAACTTCCTAACTTTCAAGTGCTTGACTGTGACATCTAAAACACTTTCTTTTTAACATGGTTCTTTTTATATGTGAAAACAGGAACTTTTAAAAAAACAAAAAGGTAAAAATCCCTCCTTCATCACCAGCAGGATTTTAAATCTTAGTGCAGAAGGTTAAGAGTCTAACTATAGAACTAACAATGTTAATTAGTAGCAAAAGGAGACTGTTATCCCCCAGGATGAGGAAAACAAGCTGCTGGCTCCATGTATTGGGTTTGAGTGTGGGAGCTGTTGGGAGGGAATACATGTGGTAATTATGACTTTTTTACTATGAATTTAAATATATTAAAAAATTATTTTCCAGTGTGTGTGGTGTTTCTCTTCCTAGTTCATCTCATTGAATATATAGCACAAAAGAATAAAGTGATCACTAATAAAATGTTCTTTGCTCTTTTCTTTAACCCTGTAGAATCATTGGCTCTAGCTCTGTTCTCTCATACACTGGTGCAACTCTATTGACTTTAATGGAATTACATCTGTGTAAATGAAAGCAGGATCCAAGTTAGGATGGGTACTTGTGTGATTGAAGTAATACGTGTGTTTCAGTGGGATCAGGCTATTGGTTAACTTGCAGCAAAATTTCTTCCAACTTGATGACAAGTATACTTAGTGAAGACTGAATACTTGTTATATTTCAACTTTCAAAGTTCAGCTAGTTTTAGATTAACTCTGTGAGTCTGGTGAGGAAGGGAGCATAGCAATATCATTCAGTGGCAAAATGGGCGTGTGAGAGAATGTGAAAACATGCATCAAAAACAGCTAAAAGGTTTTCCTTCAACTTATGAAGAAAAGTAGAGACCAAGCATGGAAACTTGCAGAAAAATTGTCTATATGGGATGCAAGTTGTGAGCAAGTGAAGGTGAACAATTGTTTTTTTTTTGGTTTGTTTTTTTAACCACCACCCCCCAACTCCCACTGTTGTGCTGACTGCCAAATGAGTGTTCGTTCTCCAACAAAGTATTTCAATCCATCTGACTCTAGAAAATCTGGGGTTTTTTTCAAATCTAGTGATATTTTCAGAATTAATATGTATAATGTACTAGCTTTTTTGTAATTTCTCTAAGATGAATTATGTTGCTTCATACTTATTTAATCGTGTTTCTCTTCTAGAAAGAGACTGGGGGAAAAGACAATATGTTCAACTTTTTCCGAAAAAGCCAGGACTCTAAGAAGGTGTCATTGCCAGAAAGAGAAGCAGATGGATTTGTTCTTGTGGGTAAGTGATTCTAATGTAACATTGTTTTATAAAGTGTTTTATTTCAACAATGTTATTACTATCAGTTCAGTTTGGTAACTATTTATTTAAAATTTTTATGTGAAAATAGAATGTGGAACAGAAGTTGGTCCATGATGATATGCAATAAGTTAAGAGTGAATACATGCACACATTTCTCTTCCTTGAAAGCAACAACTATAATCTTGTTTAATTTCATATATTGTGGTGAGGAGTAAGCTAAATATGAAGACTTTTAGCTGGATGCCCAATGAAAAGAGAAAAATAAGAAAATCTTGTTGCCGAAAAACTTGAATAACTTCAACACTTTCTTCCCCCATCAAAAAGGAGAACTATTCTTCTTAAGCACTTATTTGTTATAAACTAGGTTGCTACCAAGTCTTCCGGATCTTAACCCAGAAGTGCCTCCATGTTACTATTTACAGTCACATATCAGATCTTCTGTATCAGAATCTGGCACTTGAGTAATTTGGAGAAAACTAAGCAGTTAGTAGTGCTTTATTTCCCTAAAATGTCAGTTACTGTAAATGAGATTTTCCAGAAATAAAATAGAATTCTGCTCATTTTAATTGCTGAATTTGTTAAACCTTTTTTAATCAAGTCTTTCATGACTGTGTAAGAGGGATCAAATGTGGGAAAATAAAGGTTCTATTACCCTTGTATTGCAACTGATCCTTTATTTCTTACTTCAGTTAATGCCATCCTCATGTAAATCCATCATTATAAATATTCTAATGCCATCATTATCCTGATTTACTGATTTGTTCTTGCCAGAGATCTTCCACCTCCCTATATGAGGCTGCTTCTTTTCTACTAATTCTCAGTATTTCAGTTACTGTGGATATATTTAAGAGTTTCTTCTGTATGTGCAAATTCTAACCTTTCAGAGAGGCTCCCTATGGATATAATGGGTATTATCACTGGAACAGCTAGGAATTCGCATAACAGAAGAAATGTTTTAACAAAAATGTTGAGCAGTAGCTTCCAGAAGAGCTGTTTGTCCAGCATACTGTACCAATAGTGCCCCAACTACTTACCAGTTATTAGAGCAGTTCTGGTTTCAAGTATCTAACAGTTGCCTCTCAGTAAACTTACTTCATCTGCTATTGAACCGTATCCCCAAACTTCATTTTTGGTAGCTAAGTCTATTCACTCGGGCATCTGCATTTTTTTTTTAAATGTCTCTTCAAAAGCTTGAGAAGTAATGACTATAGTTTGAGGCACTCCCAGAGCCAATAGTGGAGTGCCAGGCTCCAAGAGCTGTGGGCAGAAGTGTCTTACATTCTGGTAGTGACTGTAATTTTGGATTCAGTCTGTTTTTGTTTTAAACTAACACAGCAGTTGACCTTGCAAATGACTTCAGAACAGACTGACGTTTGATTGTTCCTTTTCCTTGTAATGGAATGTCCAGCAGTCCTGACAACAGAAGATATAATTCCCTTATAGATGGAAGCAGTTACAAAACTGTAAGCTTCAGGGGGAGGTGCCACAGGAAGTTTTTAAGAATTCTGCCTCCATTTATCCCAGAGAAGAAGCAGTTTAGAAACTTTAGCTACCCCTGTGGTTCTGGTTGGGGGTTTTTTATTAAAATTATTTTTCAGATTTGGTGGTAAAGTACTTCAGAATTTACAGAGCCGTAAAACCTTATTGGTTTAAGGAAGCTAAGTTTAGCACTTCTCTTATTTCACTGATACTTCTGGAGGTGATCTTGTTTTAAGAGGTTTAAACCTAAACATAAGGTTTTAAACTCCAGAGGACTTCAGTGGAGCCATGATTTTAACCAAGGCATATAAGAATAAATAACCTAAGAAACAGAGTTGCTTTCTTTAGCCAAGGGGAGTTCTTTCTGTACTGGGAAAGAGGAGGAAGATCCTCAGGGCAAACATGATTTAAATTTTAAGATATTGTGGTCAGAAGAGTTTCTGTCACTCTGTCTTAGCTCGATTCTTTGGAATGAGAGAATTCGGCCATCCATGTAAAGGACTTCCGAATGGTATTTTTATAAAGAAAGCATGATCCCAATGCACAAATTTATAGAGGGAATTATTCATTCTTCTTTGTGCTAAGGTCCACAGATCTGTTGCACCAGGTACTTGGTTTGCTTGCGGGTTGGAGACAAACAGACTTGTCAGTCACTGGCTGCAGGGAAATGCCCCACCTCCTGAAGTTCCCTCTAGACTTCTATTACCATCGTGGTCAGTGGCTCACCCAGCCTTCTCTGTTGCATAATTTTTCTGAGGAGACATTCCAAACCTGATTTCAAATTTTTAGACTAACATTTTGGCTTTGTGTCTGTCTCTAATTCTGATCTGTGTCTCAGGGCTGAGTTTGGCTCTCTTCTGCAAGGCTTTAGCTAAGATTCAATTACCCTGATAAGGGATTTTTACAAAAGATGAAGAGTACCCCAGAAGAGATAGGTGGGTGTAGGATTATTGTGTCAGTGCTACAAAAGAATGTGCCAACATAGCATAAGCTGTCATCATGTTGATTATGTTCAGGGAATTGCTAATCACCAAAGAAAACAGTACTACAATTACTCCCCTGCCCCCCCTTGGTTTTCCTCCTCTTCTACCCATGTTTTCTGGAGGCCAAACAAATCTGGAAAATAAATTGTGGGTGAAAATAAACACATGGGCATCATTAGACTTCTTGTTGGGTAATGAGAGTTTCCATCTCTGTTTTGCCATTACGTTGCTTCTCTAGAGGTAAGTATGTTCCATAGGTAGTCATGGATGTGAGATTTGTTAACCAGCAGGTTAAAGTGCTCAAAACTCCTTCCCCTGTGGCCTGTTGGTATGCATGTATGCTGCATCATGGTCACAAGCCAATTGTGGTTTTGTCTCTAGAGAGAGAATGTGTGAAGTCTATTCCGACCATGTGTCTGTAGAATTAAAAAACAATATATTTTTTTGCTGCATGTGGTCTTGTGCTAAGAACACCACCCTTAAGTGCAGACACTTCTATATTGTGGTGGCTTCTCACAATAAAATTGTTAAATGAATACTGAAGGCTCAAAGTAAAGCGAGAATGCTAACAAGTAGTATGCCATCTAAATGTTTGCAGCCTGTTTTATACCAATATTTCCGTTCTCCCTGTTTCATAACACAAGAGCAAGGGAATATTCAATTAAACAGAATGGTGGCAAATTCAAAACTAATAAAGGACATTTCTCCCCCCATATAATACATAATTAGACCATGGAACTCATTTCTGCAGCCTGTTGATAAGGCCAAGGACTTAGCGAAGTGGAGAGAGGGATTGGACACTTATGGAGAAGAAAAATATCCAGAATTATAATAGTGAATGTCTTCAAATCCTGGAAGAGAAGGAGAATTTCCTGTTTCAGGCTTTAAGCCAATCTCTCCTAGGGATGAGATGTTTGGGGGCGAAGAGGGCAACACATATTCCACATCTGCCACCTGTGGTTGTATCTGGTGAAGAATATTGGACTACATGGACCATGAGTCTGAATCACTATAGTAATTCCTATGTTAAAGGTCATATGTAGTTCACTTCAGTGATTTACTATCCAGGCACATAGGAATTGGTTTGTCTACACTGGTATACAACAGATTGAACATTTCGTTTTCTGAGGATTGCAATTTTGTAGCAGAAAACCTTTTATAATAATGTCTTGAATCTCCTGAATTTCTTCCATATGAGGAAAAAACAGTGCAACATGAGTCAGTGTTCTGTCTTGAAAATGTTGACTTTGTCCTTCAAAAAAGTATTTTTTCTCACCTTTATTTACCTACAGTATGTTCTAGATATACAGGTGCTTGTGGTATTGATTGCAATGCAAGGAAGAATTGGATATACTACCAGCTGGAATTAATGGGGCTATGTAGTGCTTCCATACATATGGAGTATAACTAGGCCCCTATGCAAATCATGATTGGCTTTTTAAATATTTTTTTATGAAATTCATGGCAGTGTATATGGCAAAGTTTTGAATTTCACAGTTTGCACAGAATGAATTTTACAGGTAACCATACTCAACTTCAAGGACAGAATTAATTTAGTAGATTAAATCGAGTTGTAAAATTCATTCTGTCCTTGAAGTTGAGTTTATATTTCATGCACACAGCTGTTTACTACTGTAAGCTAAGGTAATTTTTTGAGTTAAAGACTTTATTGTAGATGCTTTTTTCCTTTTTTAGAAAAATATTTAAAAGATCACAGTTTGGGGGCATTTTCATGATTTCCGTGCCCTATGTGAAATCAAGATTTACATTAGGCTGTAAGTGTAATATATGCCTTGCAACATTAAAGACCCAAAATAATGAAGGCAATTGAAAAGTGATGGAAACAGATTTTGTTTTAAAAGTTTTGTAAACTATTCTGTAGTGTTTGGCAAATTCTGATCAAAATAAACATAACCTCCTGAAAATAGGGTCCCATTGTATACAGGTGATTTCAATCAATCAGAAGAAAATACATGTATTTTAAATACCTTTCATTCAAACAAGTGTATTATGAAAAGTACAAGTCCATAAATAAAATTACTTCTAGTAATTCCACAATAGCTGTGTCACTGAAATGGAGAGAGAAATGTTAGTTGTTGATGCTGTTGCTTTGTTTTTGAGACTTGTTAATATATGTGCAGGAGAACCATGTCAATATTGACAATGTTTTCTTCCTTAATACTTCATTGAAGGGGCTCTGAATGGTGCTAATAAGCAAGGCTTAGGGGCACTGCTTTATTGTATTTTAAGCAAAAGTATATTAACACATTAGCAGGATGCCAGTTGGGCATTCTGCTTCTCTCCTCTGAAGTCCCTCCCATCAGTAAAGCTGTAACAGTCATAATATTCATGCTTCAGCTTCTACCACTTCGAAAAAGCAAACTGCTACTTCAGCTCCATAAAGTTCTTTTACAATAAAATGAGTGCTGTGGGGCTTTTTATTTTGTAGAATATCTGAAATGTACACAATTAAGAGAGAGCCTGGGCCCTTGAAGTCTGGAAAAAATTTTTGACTATTACATTTTTAATCTTGATGTGTAATTAACCTAAATCTGAAAAAAGTGTATTGCTTTCTGCTGCTTACGCATAAGAGAAACTAAACTAGTAATCCTGTTAGGTGTGTAATACTAGAGTCTAAGTTTACTGAGCAAGGTGGAGGGAACGGGGGTGAAGGGGGAGAGAGCCCTCACCTCTGTCTTTCTAGTCACATAAGGAAGTAATGGCTACCCCTTCTTCAGTAATGAAGTCAAAGTAATCCTCTTGGGTACTTTTTTCACACAAAAACAAATTGCAGTTTGCACTTGTATCACTAGGTGGTGATTTTCCTTGCATTCTGCTGCTGTAAAAATCAGTTAAGTACAGTACAGTAATTATACTACATCATTTTTGTTAGACTGTAGGTCTTAATAATAATTTCAAAGCTTTATTGCAAACATTTTATAACATTAAATTTATTAATGCAGTGGCACTTCATTTCAGTTTTAATTTTTTACTATTGTTGACAGTTGGCTTGTAATTCCTTCCAAAACAGATCTGTTGAGGGCCATGAGACCTACATAACACAAAGGAATGAATTTGCATATTTTTTATAGCAGAAAATAACAGAATGCAACAACATGAATAATTAGGAGCACAAGCTTCATGCTGTATTAATACTGTTGAAAAGCATGTGTTGATTGTACTCTGAAAGCCAGTTGTGTTTTGGTTGAGTGAACTCGGTCAGCATCTCTTATGTAGATTAAAGGAATTAGGTTACAGAACAACTGAAATTCATTATGTTTTGCAGTATAAAGCAGGTGTATTTCTTAAAAGCAGGGTATAAGTACTGTTTTTCTTTCTAGATTACATGCAGCACATGAAATAGATATCTACATTTCACAGTAACTCATAACTTTTTAATGTCTGATCAGACCATAATACTTTGGTTGTGGACTGCACGCTAGGAAAATTTCGTGTGTGTGTGTGTGTGTGTGTGTATATATATATATATATATATATACATACAATATATTTCTTATATTTAGAGTAATATTAAAAAAACAAAAGAAAAAAAAAGTCCACTTCAGTCAAAACTCAAACCTTGTAAGTTTTTTAGCTACTTAATACACACGATCAAGGTTTTGACTTTTTGTTGTTGTTTTTCTTCAAGTCTCCCAGCCTCTTAGTTTCTAGGGTTTGATCTGTCAGGGCACAGTGCAACATATCTTGTAGTATGTAAACTTCATGAATATTTTCTAGCTTAAAAATGTTTCTGTTAACTTGATTATTCACATTAACATTTTAATTTGGTACTTCTGTGGTAGCACCTCTTGATTGTAATGTAATATAAACAATATATTATGAAGAACAATTGTTTATAGTGGTGGGTGAGCTAGATATTGTCTGGTCATTAGACCTTAATCCTAATTATCTTTAAAAAGATATCAATTTTGAATATTCAACTATAACAGCTAGGATTCTTATTTTTTATTGTTTCTGACTTTAATTTCAGAAGACTGTAATGCAACATATGTTGGGACCCCAGAGAATAAGCTGTTTTAGGACTTTTAGACAAATATGACTGTACTTTCCTTTAACTCATAGACTCATAGGTCAGAAGGGATCAATATGATCATCTAGTCTGACCTCCTGCACAAGGCAGGCCACAAAACCCTACCCATACACATTTATAACAACCCCATTGAAAATTCTTCTTGGTCTGTCCAGTGTAATGAGCATTTCGACATGTTGTTCAAAACACTTCTTTTAAGCATTGTCTTGTATTTAAATTGGAGAACCCAAGCTTTTTCAGGATTGTATGGCTGTTAAGCCTTGTGAAAGAAATTTGTCATTTAACAAAAAAAAGGTGTTTTGAGGTCACCAAGGTATTTGACAATTCATGCCCACTTTGAAAAGAAGAAAGTTTATCCCTCCTAACAGTAAAAGAGATGCTGCAAACATTTTCCAGCACTGAATTACTACAAAATGCATCCTTACAGTTTTCATGTTGGAGAACTTCTGTGTTGAAACATACATAAGCAGTGTTTAACTGACATGCCCACACTTGGGCATGAGCATATTTGTCATTACTCCTTATTTACAGGACTTAGAAGAGCAATGAGAGTGAAACATGTTGAATAGTTACTATCAAAACAATTTTTCCAAAGGTTTCAAATGATAAAGAATTCCTTACATGTATTTACAAGGATTATGCTACATTGATTTTTATACACTTCATGTATTTTTAATTTATCTTAGTTTCTTGTACTGATGGTTCTTTCACTTCTGCTTGTAGTATTCTAGTGATCTCATAACAGCCAGATTCTACTTGCCTTACACACGTAGTACCTTACTCCCCAAGTAATATAATCTAGCTCCTATATAGCACTTTTCAGTGCATCTCAAAGTATTATAGAAAGGATGTAAGAAATAGTCCTGTTACAGAGCAAGTCATTACAATGAGAATGAGATGAACAGAAATTAGACTAAGTGTGGGGTCTTTTGGTTTGGTGTTTTTTTTTGGGGGGGGGGTGAGGGAAGGAGAGGAGTGATAAATGCTGGTTTGTAACATTTTTCCCCCTAAATGTACAGTCCCCTGAATTTCAATGGTAGTAAGTAAAGTTGTTTTGATGATAGAGCACATGTATTGCTCTAAATACTCTGAGACCACCTGTCCTGTATAAAATGAATCTTCTGATTTAATTGTTCATACTCTTAAAAAATTGTGTATATTTAGGGAAAAGACCAAACGATCATACACTTGAAGAAAGTAGCCATGAAGGTGTAAGCAACATTTTGTGATTCACTAATGCTATATAAATTATTAGCATTCAGGTCTGCTGTTGTGTAGGCTTTGGAATTATGTCAGAGTGTTGCTCATAATGTTTACGATATGTGTACACATAACGGTGGAGTTGGACATTGTACACCCAGCTAGCATGCACATAAATATAAACCGAGGTTGTGAGGCACTGCTTGGACAGGTTGAGTAGAGTGCCCGCCACACCTAAACCCTAGTGTATGTACCTTACGCAGCTTTCTACATGCCCAGTGGGAGCCTCTGACATCAGCACTGCTATTTTTACCAGGTAGTCTCTGGACTGGCTGCTCACTACTAGAGGCTTTCCATGACACAGTGAAAGACTGTGGCACTTGGAAAGTCTCTAGGTGAAGGGAGTTGCTGGAGCCTTTCCCTGTTGCCTCCTCTTTCCAGAGCCTTAATTTGCCCCATATAGCCCCCCCACACACACACACACCCTGTCTTTTTTTGCCGGGAGGTGTGGGGAGGGTGATGCTGAGAATCTACTCTCTAAAAATCAAGATGTCTAGGCACCCAAAATAAAAAATTTATATAAAATATTGGGCATACTTTTTTCTAATCTATAAAATGTTCTTATTTTGAACAATCAGCCATGTCTGCAATCAGTGTTTTCTTTGTATGCTAACCAAAATTTTTCCATCCAGGCTTGACAAAAAAGCATCAGCAGGGAAGATGCACTTATCCAGTCAATCATTCTCTCCAGTGATGATATTTCTTCCATTGCTACCATAGTACATTCATAGTAGTTGTCAGAAATGTGACTTTTCCAGTCTGCCCTCAGATACCTTAATATTATTTCAGTTTTTCCAATTATTTTTTTCAAACTTCTTATGCTGCTAACAGCAGTCCAAAATATTGAAAGCGGCTCTAAAACTAGTTTCTTATTCGACCCCTTTCTTCCAACAGAGGATAAATTTTCACTCGTTCTGGGAAATGTATTGACCTAGTCTGGCTAAGGGAGATGTACACTGTGTCCTTTATCTACCATCTTGTGAAAGACCACCATGTAGTGCTTTATGGTTTTACATGACTTTCAACAAGTAAGTTTGCCAGCTGTTTTACTAAAGATTTTGTCTTCTGGAAAAGGAATTGCACTGAAAGGAAAATTGAATGAATACACAAACTTTGTATGGAAGTAGTGGTTGCTACAAAGAATAATTGAAAATATCATCCTCAACCATTTTTCATGATTTTCTTTCTTTTGTTTCTTGAAGGACATTTAACCTTTTAGGAATTGCAAAACTAATGCCAAAGCACCATAAAGAAAATTTAATGCTGTTGAAGAAAAATCTTTCCCATGGAAAGCGTTATGTTGCTGCCACACAAACTTAACATTGCATCAATACTAGTTAGGTGAACTGTGTTATCAGCAAGACTACTGAATCTGTAAAATACCTGGTTCACAGGACAGTAAACCAGGAATAGGATTTTATGAAGCAAATAAAAATCATGTCCATGCCAAAACAGTTTTGAAAATTTGAAAGTTTAACCACATATCAATAGTACCTCATTCTACTGCATCCTCAGGGCACTTTATCACCTGACACCATAGAGCACTCACTACAAACTGAAGTCTTGCTGATCTTTGTCCTTCTAAACACATCCCTTTCTAGAGTATTTCCCCTACCTTCCAAATTTAGTAGTTAAAGGATGTTTAGTGTAATTGTTGATTGTCTGGGGGGAGCCGGCTGAAATGTGGTTAAAAGGGGTGATCTAAGGCTGGCATCCCTAAGCACTTAGTTAAGGTGGTTAGTATGTGGTTTGCGTTAGTTGTAATGGTAACGTGTGCTTGTGTGTGGAAGAGTAGAAGGTAAGTGCTAGTAAAAGGCATAACTTTCATTTTCTTTTTTGGGGTAGTGTCAGGTGTATGTGTGTGGGTTGGGGCAGAGGCAACCCTAACTTTTATCACAAATTGCATTGTATATTCATTTTCCTTAAGGATTTTAGTTCTTAATTGGGGATGGGAATTAGAGCAGGGGGTGGACCTCTGGGCATAGAAGAACAGCTGCTAATGGAGATTTTATCCTTCCATAGTGGTGTTCGAGTCCTTCTCTGTTGTAGGATATAACACTTTTTGGGCTAGAGACCTTTTTTTGTTTTGTTTAGTGTCTATACAATTCCTATCACAACAGCGTGACTCTGACTCCTAGGCAGTACTTCAATACAAATAATAAATATATTGGCAGCATAGCACTTCATTTAAAAGATCTTCTATACATGTGCCTCATATCAAACAAGCAAACTTTTGTGAGCCTAGTCCCCATCAGTCAAACTGACTTGTGTGGATAATGAATAAACTCTCAGCTATAATATGAAAAATGGCATAAAAGTTACCCTATATCAACATTTTAAAACATCTTCCCATTGCATTGGACCTACTCAGGGTTGACTCCACCCTGATGTTTTATGTAGATAGACAATGCATTTAAGAGAGAGTGACCGACAACAAAGTAGGACTGCCAAAGAAAACTTCAGTTTGAACCCAAGATTAAAGATTTCTCCTTAAAACTTTGAGGAGAAACTGAACAACTACATTAAAAATTCAAAAGACATAAAAGCTAACCTTGGATAAAATTTCCCACCAATTAAATACTTAAGTTTTCTCTTTGAACGTGAATTTCTGTCCAATTTTGGAACACAACCTCACCTAGGTAGTTGCTACCAGGTCTCTCCATATGGAGATGTTTGTGATGGGGAGGGGCTAGATAAGCGTGAGGAAGATTTCAGTTACTGATGCATTAGCATAGCTAATGGCTCTTGCTTTCTGTCATACCATTTAAAAAAATTAGAATATGCTTGTACACACCTTTTCACCAGAAAAAGTGTTTTTAGGGATGTGAGGAGTATTGCTATAGTTTAGACTCATAGGTCAGAAGGGACCAATATGATCATCTAGTCTGACCTCCTGCACAAGGCAGGCCACAAAACTCTACCCATACACATTTATAACAACCCCGAACCCATGACTGAGTTATTGAAATCCTCAAAAGTGAGATTTGAAGACCTCAAGCTGCAGGGAATCCATCAGCAAGCGACCCATGCCCCATGCTGCAGAGGAAGGCGAAAAACCTCCGGGGCCTCTGCCAATCCGCCCCGGAGGAAAATTCCTTCCCGACCCCAAATATGGCGATCAGCTAAACCCCGAGCATGTGGGCAAGACTCACCAGCCAACACCCAAAAAGGAATTCTCTGCAGTAACTCAGTTCCCATCCCATCCAACATTCCCACAGACCATTGAGCAGACTTATTATTATTTATTACTCAGTAAAAGAAAATAGTTCTGTTAATCCCATCATTAGGTGAGGTACATTCTACCTAAAAAAATAAAATTCTTTACAAATTGAGCAATAATAGGTTAAATTTTGCTTATTTTAAAGGAAGTTATCAGAAGTGATGCGTGGGGGGGGGGGGTTTGCAAGGAAGTGGGTGGATAAGGCCTTGGGCTACCTCTTGCTGGGATACCCAGCAGCAAGTAGGCAGTCACTACACCTGGTGTCAGCACTTACTGTGTGTCTGTGCAGCATGGGGAGGCAGGAGGCAACAGGGCAGCTGGCTGTGGGCCGAGGCCCCCTGTGAGGGGATCACTGGGGTACAACCTGGAACTGTGGGACTGCTGTGCTCCCTTAGTTCTCCAGCCTGGGCTGTGTCTCGCAGTACTTTGTCAATGACAAGCAGCAAACTCCACAAAGCGGTGTTATCACTCAGCCACCAGCGTGCAGAGGCACACTTAGCTAAATTGCATGAATGCTCGCCAAGCCACTCATGGACTATACACAGGGAAACATCCACAAATCTCCCAAGCCCCCAGCCTTGCACCCCAGAAATATCTTGCACTGCACAAGAATTGAATTCTCTTGAATTGTGCAAGCTCATTAATTAGATCACCACTTTGCCAAAGGAAAGTGGACATGTATTTGTAATCTGAGCAGATTCCCCAAACACTTTAGACAAACTCACTGCTAAGAGTAAAACATTAAAATAAGTTAATTACCTACAGAAAGATAGATTTTAAGTGGTAGGCATAAAGGTCAGAGATAGCTACTTTAAGAAAATAAATAATCATGCATTCTAAATCATAAATTTTTAGACTAGGCAAAATTTGAATCAAATAGATTTTCTCATGTGACTGGATGTTGCAGGTAGGTTACAGTTCTTAATGTACAGCCTGAATTTCCTTCTCAGCCTGGGACCTATCTCCTCAGTTCTAAGTCTCTGTCTTCCAAGTGTTTTTGTTGCCTTTAGGTGGTCACATGATGGCATCATGCCACTGTCCCTTATTTTATACTTTCAATACATGTTCCTGGAATGTTCTGGTGGGCCTTGCTGAGTTACAGAGTTGAGCAATCCCCCTTGTGTGGTGCTTGTGCAAATGTCTCTTACCGAATTGTAAGTCTCTTATTTACAGTTACCCTGCTGATCAGTGATCATTTAACACCTGCCTGGGTGTGGGTCACCACCCTTTTAATCACTGGGGAGTTAGCAGTGGGTGTTTCCCAAACTCTCAACATAGTTCAGTAACAACCATGTAGCACAAGCTCATAACTTCATACACAATAATGATATCCTTATTTTGACAGAACAATGAATTTCCACAAATCATGACCTTTCATGTGTACATCTTCCAAGGCATACTTTGTATGAAATTCACAACCATATACCAATGGTGAAAATGGGGTTATAGGGTGCTACTTTGAGGCACAGTGTATGTGTCTCTTTCACACCCCTTCTCCCACTACATGCAACTGCTTCTCCTTCCCTGTTGTTGGAGTCCCAACACTTCCTGTTGCTTGCTTTGCAGACTGCTTTGGGGCGAATGCCATGTACCTGTTCCCAGAGCAGAGTCCATTCTCCCACTCCTATAGCAAGGGCTGTGTCTAGGGAAAACTGCTCCCCTCGCACTGCAGCGGGGCTTGGCCTCTTTTTCCATTTAGCAACAGATTCAATCAAGAGGCGATGTGTTGGGAGGTCACGTGCCTCCCCCCATAACCTTTACATTGTGGGGTGCCCCCACTATCAACAGTTGTCACCTCTATCTTCACTTGAAAACACTCTGATTTTTTTATTTTCCTCATAAAATCTTATTTCTGATTTACTGTTCTGTGAACTAGGTGTCTTGTAGATCCAATAATCTTGCTCATAACACAGTACATCTAACCAGTATTTGGTGTAGTGTTAAGTTTGCGTGGGCAGCAACATAAATTTGTCCTATGAAAAATAGTTTCAACGGTATTACATTTTCTTCGTGATTTTTTTTTGGGGGGGCATTAGTTTTACACTTCCTAAAAGGATAAATGTCCTTCAAGAAACAAAAAAAGAAAATCATGAAAAATGGATGTGGATCATATTTTCAATTACTTTTGAAATGTTTTTGTGACTATTCAACAGATGATAAATATGTACAAAATAATTTGTGCTTTGCTGCTGGGAAGTGTGCATCAGAAGGGGAGCAATTAGTTCTGAGGAACATAGACAAAAGGTGTTTTATTCTCTCATGCGCCCTCTGCTGTCTCTATGACGTAACTGGCACATGCTAGCTCTCGAGGGGGCTACTATCATTGATAACACTGGTTTGTTTAAAAAAACAAAACAAAACCCCCAAACCACCAAGATCCTTTTTCATTACAAAAAGGATAATATTGGCAGTCATGTCTTACTTCTGAGTTTTTAAGATTGCTACAAATCATGAATGCTTGAAAGTCTATAAAAATGTTATCTTAATATTGTCAGATGCTTCATAAACAAAAGTGATGTGAATTAACTCCAGAGTTCAGTACTGATTTGGTAAGTCTACTGTAAGCATACCACATGTAATAGGATATTACATATCTGATATTACATATCTGCCTCTTTATTCTATGTATACCCCTGTTCTTCTACATATATTTTACACACAAATGTATGTATTTAAAAAGAAAGGGAGGAAAAACTAAAAACATTTCTTTAAAATTGAATATTTGTTCCTGTCTGGAATTGAAAGGATTTTTCCACAGAACCAGTCTCCAGATCCCTTTTGCCCATTAAACAAGTCATTAAGCATGTCCAAACTTATTGAAGCAATTGTTTCTTTCAGGTGTACGTTATACACACAGCTTTTAAAAAGTCTAGTCGAGAGCAAGAAATGCTTGCTCTCTAAACTGCCTGACCCTAATGGCTGTGATACAGCCAATTGCTGATAGCAACTCCGGGAAATAGAAAGGACCAAAGAGATTGAACATAAAGAGAGAGCCTGCTTTTTGTGTATCCTAAGTGCGAACACTCACTTTTTTAGTACTTGAATGTACTGAGCAGCTCTTCCACTTAGGTCAGGAAGTACTGTGATATATTTCTTTCTTAAAGAAGTTATGCTTCCAGTTTTTCAGTTTCCAATTTCCTATGTGCATTTTACAAACATTGACGTTAGCCTCAAAACACACCTTAGATCAACCATGTCAGGTAGGTTAGCATTATATCCATTTTCTAAATAAGGAAATTGAGTCACCAGAGTAACTAACATATCTGAAAGCACCCAGGAAATGTGCCAAAGCTGACTCCCACTGCTTTGCCTTGAACATCAAATCCTTTTTTTTCCCTTCTGGTTCTACTTAACTATGTATGAAGACAGAATTATCAGGATCGCTGGAATTCTTACATATCTTATACTGATACAAGTTCTGGCAGAATTTAGTGTGAGCTATTTTAATGGGTGTCACTGTGGATCCTCAGAATGAGTTCCCATTTTTACTGCTTTTGTGTGGATTCCTTATAGATATTGTTTAAACCTTGCTTTGTCTTTAATTTCATGAATGTTTTAATTCTTGAGTCTTCTCTTGGTAACTATTTCCCCCTCTAAACCTCTATAAACTTCAAAGGACTTGAGCACTTCATCATATTTCCACATGGAACTACCTCAAAGTGTAACCAAAAAAAAAAAAAAAAAAAACCTGGAAGGTGATTGTTCTTTAATTCTTTATAAGTATAATTTCTGTTTGGCTTATAGTCTTATGTTCTAAATTGCTTTTAAGTCCACATGTTTCTATTTTTGATCAGATTTGTCAAACGTTCTCTTTTTGAGAACCTTTCGTATTATCCAGGTGCCTGCTTGATTAACTCTGTTTTGTTCAGTTTCCTGCATTCATAGTGGATTGTGTCTGTTCCTGTTTTCTCTAGAAGTGGCCATTGCTGTCTGGATCCAGAGTCTTCTCTCTCTCTCTCTCTCTCTCTCTCTCTCTCTCTCTCTCTCTCTCGACCTTTAACCCTTTAAATTCTTCTTGGTTTACTTGTAATCTCTTCAATCACCATCGTTACTGACCTACTTTTATTTAGCACTATAACACTGTCTGCTGTAGGTTCCCCTCCACCCCTTTAAATCTATGTCCCTTTTAGCTCAGGACCACTCAATTTTACAACCTCTAAATCCTCCACCATCCCTGTTCCCCAATTGACCCAGTCTTCCTACTTCTGACAGGGATGTGTAGAGCAAATAAATGGGCCTTGTAGTAAACCTGAATACCAGGGTCAAAGGCTTTTCATTGAAGACATGTCTAGGAATTATTGATTTGGCCACCTCATTGATTCTGATTTTCCAGATAAAACAAAAGGAGAGAGGCAGATTCTCAGGTGAATTGTATATATCGGTGGGAGGGTAGGGGCAGTGAATTAGTTAATTTTACTCTATTCTAATCTTAGCCAGTGCTGTATCCTTTCTTTTGGTAGAAAAATTAATGCCCAGGGGAAGATGTGGGAGATAATTAGATATAATTGGTCTTTTTTTTATGTCCATATTTAAATTATGATCCTGTTTCACACTCTGGAGGCACATTGCTATAAAAATCCCATTGTAACAGATGTGTGGCATTTAACACGAAGAATTGGCAAATCTATCTTGCCTTTTCCTGAAACTGTCCTTTCTTGGAGCAATAAGCTCCACAGATCTGGTCCATCCAGAACAGAAGTGGAAATTAACATCCAAAGATTTGGGTTTCTTGTCAGTAGGTGATATTTACCATGCTCTGCAATTGAATAAATTATTTGGTTTTCTCTTAAAATGCTTAATACAATCTGTAATTAAAAATAGTTTTGAATGATCCTTATTATGGAAGTTCTCAGCTGGAGGGAACTTCTGGAGGCAGCATGTTTCCCAGCTGCCAGGACTGACAGGTCTAGTTCTGCTCCCAAGTTGCAAGTAGGCGTTCTAATAGATCTGTGGACCTTGTTACCAAAGAGAGGAAATTTTCAGGTATGCACAATACATTTTTCTATTATCATATTCTGTAAAAGGATGTCCATTTATTACTTTATTGTAATGAGGACACCTTCAAAGTTATTGACATTAGGGCTTTGGCTGCATTCAGTGACAGTGTTAGAGCCCAGAAATTTGGTCATTTTTCTTCCTCTCCCCTGACATATTTAAAAAAACAAAACAAAACATAACAAACTGACTAGATTTGATGTGAGTGGAGAAGTGTGCTAGTTTAGAAAATTGAGAGGTTTTAAAATTTATTAATATTAATGGCTGCATCTAATGTTACACTATATCTAGCATTTAAGCTATATTTAATTTTTTTTAAATGCCACTTTTCGTAGCTAAATTTTGTGGATGGTTGGATAGGTTTCAGACATTTTGTATATTTGACTATATCAGTAAATGTGTCCACCTGTGGCTGGAGCAGGCTTACTGAAGTTTGATTGGGCAAGTGTGAGATCTTGAAAGATATTTCTTATTTTTTCATCTTTCTAAACAAATATTTTTATCCAGAAAATAGCATGGATTTACTGTAGTGAAGATACTGTATAATACATATTTAAGAGTTTGAATTAACAGTAATTTGAAACTTAGCTTGTATACTGCCGAACCATAGAAATGGAATCTGGAAAGGATCTCAGTAGGTCATCTAGTCTAGTCCCTTGTGCTGAGGCAGGACTAAGTATTATCTAGATATTTATCTAATCTGGTCTTAAAAATCTCCAGTGACGGAGATTCCTAATGGTGGAGTTTTTCCTAATATCTAAGGACTGGTCTACGCTAGTGGTGGTGGTGGACAGGAGATATGCAAGCTATGTAAAGTCGTCAGTGTACTTACGTTCACATAGCACGGCATCTTCACGGTGCTGCATCAATAGGAGATGCCCATTTTCAGCGCAGTCTTCCTTTTTTTGAGGAAGTGGATTAATTCAGCCAACTGGAGAGCGCTCTCAGATCGACTGAGCGGATCTACACTGATCTACTCCGTTGATGTCGCTGCATCCATGCCTGCTGTTGTGGCACTGAAGACGTACCCTAACCTAAATCGCCCTTGCTGCAATTTTAAGCTCCATAACTTTTTGTCCTGCCCTTGATGGATAAGGAGAAAAATTTCTCACCCTGATCTTTATAACAACCTTTTATGTACTTTAAAACTATATTATATTATGTCCTCCTTCAACCTTCTCTTCTCTAGACTTAACACAAGTTTTTTCAGTCTTTCCTCATGTCATGTTTTCTAAACCTATAATTATTTTTGTTGCTCTTCTCTGGACTTTCTCCAATTTGTCCACATCTTCCCCAAAGTATGGTACCCAGAACTAGACACACTATTCCAGTTAAGGCTTTATCAGTGCTGAGTAGAATGCAGAAATTACTTCTCATGTTTACAACACTTCTGCTAATGCTATTCCAAAATGATATTTTTTGTTTTGCAGCAGTAGTATTTCATGGTTGATTCATATTTAGTTTGTGATCCACTATAGTCCCCAGATCTTTTTGTGCAGTACTACTTCCTAAGTCATGTTCCATTTTGTAATTGTGTAATTGATTATTCCTTCCTAAGAGTAGTACTTTGCATTGTCCTTCTTGAATTTCATCCTGTTTATTTCAGACCACTTCACCAGTTTGTCAGAATCATTTTCAATCTAAAACCTATCCTCCAAACTGGTTGCAACCTTCCCAGCTGGTATCATCCGCAAACTTTGGTAGTGTTCTCTCCATGCCATTATCCAGATCATTTACATTTTGTACTCTTGTATTTTAGAGTACAGCATGTGTTTGGTCAAAAGCGTTTCGTGATGTCAAGTTTTTTTTTAAAATACCGATACCAAGGGCCAGACCCTTATTGTTAAATGCTCTATTTCTCAGTCTTCTTATTTTAGTTTTGTTCTTTAAGTTGATGCAATTTTCTTTGAAATGTATAAACTTATTTAGCAAGCCAGGTATTTTTATAGTATTCTCTGATGTGTACTGTGATACTCGAATATTGAGGCTACTTCCCAGAATGCTCTTCGTCCTCAGTGATGTCATCTTTTAAGCATGTTTAGTTAGCAAGGGGTCCCGCTTTTGATTTCTTTAGCTGTCATTTTTGTGTTCAGCTATTCCTGAATAACAAGAATACTGAGAGTAATTTGCTTCATTAAAATTTGTTGCTGACACTATATTTCACTAGTCATTCTTGTGTAATGCTCTTTGATTAGAAACTCGTTCAAATTTGAATCATGGTTCTTGTGGAGACATCTATGGCATTATTTTCTTAGTAGCAAGTAATTAAATACTCAAGTCTGATTCTGGCAAATTGGTTAAACATTTTATATAGATTCAGATGGGATTTTTTTTTTCAGATTTCATCCAATCTCTCCAAAGATTTCCTTATTATGAAATATCATCTAAGCTTTTTGAGGCTGAATGCAGGGGGAAGAGGGACAAAATTCTTAATTGATCATCCCCTGGCTTTTAACTTCAGAATGTTGCTATTTTACAACCTTACTAGACTAATAATGTCATGAAGCATGCCAGTTAGGAAGGTGCCTCCTGAGAAGCAGACACTTGGGATCTGGACTTGCATCATTTGATTACCAATAGAGCAAACATCTGCTCAGAAAGTAGTAACTTTTTACTTGCAAAATGGTGACCTAGAAAGGCCAAAAAGAGAAAAATGAATGTACCAGTTTTAATTTCTGATATGCAAAAACAGCTATAGTTAATGGTGTTTGAAAAAACAGGGGTCAAAACCCAGTTTAGGCCAACAATTCTATAATCAAATAGACGTTTGTACCGGGATTGGGAAGTTTTCACAAGAGAATTGTAAGGCTGATACATAATACATACATAAGTATATATGCCTGTGTTGTAATGAGATTATAACTTTCTGCTGTGGTCACCTTTGTATATTTATTGTTTGTTTGTAGTTGAACACAAACACTATTACATATGATAAATTATTTGACTTTCTTAGGTGTTAACTCAAATGTGTTTATTTTTGTCATTTTTAAATGCAATAACAAATTTAGAGAGAATACAAGTTTCTCACCCAGAAAAGTTAATGATTATAGTTGGTCAAAAAACTTCCATGGCGAACATTGTCATTTTACATCACAATTTCAAACTTTTTGAAACTTTCCAATTAGTTCTATTTATAATCTACATAGGAAGATATCACCTTAGGTAGTTTTGGAGGAATCCTCTTGCTTTAGACTACCTCTTCACCCTCAAGAGGTCAGGCCTTTCCATAAGCTTGCTGTGGGACTACCTTGCAGCAGTCAGTGCCTTCCATCCTCCAGTTGAAGGCTATATAGACTGTTTTTACTCATCCAACAACAATCAGATTCCTGAAGGTCCTCATGAGAATTTTTCCACTGGTGGTGAAACCAACACAGCAATGAGCTCTTAATCTTGTTCTTTCCATACTTACTAGTCTTCTCTTTGAGAGGTTGCCTTCCTAGTCACCATCAAATCAGCTAAAAGGGTGAGTGGACTGGGAGTGCTTATGGCAGATCTACCATAGAACACAATAGCATAAGGAGAAGGTTTCCCTTCATTTACTCTTGAAATTGAGCTGTATGGTAATTTCTGAGTTTTACATATTCACTGACTTGTATTCTTTCCAAAAACCTCACGTTTCTGATGAGGAGAACTCACTCAACTTCTGATGGGTTGGAGTTCTATTTGTGGAGAACAAAATCAATAAGGAAAACGCATAGACTATTTGCACTTAGTGAGGTGATCGAAGGGCTAAGTATTATCTGCTCAGAGATTCTCTAAGTGGATCTCTTTGTTGTCAGTTGGAGCATGTTCTTCCCCTGGATGGTGTGAGAGTCCACTCCACTAACACACAACCAATTTCTATGTGATCACTTCTAGAGGTACCTGTACTGGACAATACGTAAGGTGGTTTCCTGGATCTCTAGCCATACTTTCATGACACGTTATGCATTAGTCCTGACCCCTTTTGCAGATGCAGTGATGGAGACAGCAGTATTACAGACATCTATACCAACAGCATCCTTCCACCCCCTCTTCCTGTTTGATTACTGCTTAACAATCTCTTAGGTATGGAATACACATAGGAGATACGTATAGGAATGAGCGCTCAAAGTAATGGAGGTTAATCACCTCAACTGGAAGCTCTTTGAGATATGTGATCTCTATTTTTGTTCCACTACCTGCCCTCCTTTCCCTCTCCTTTGGCTCTTATTTGATTAGTGGTATAAGGAGGAACTGGAGAGGCATCAGTCTGTATTTCCCCTTATACTCTTTGTTTGGATCATGACGTGAGCAACTGCGCAGGTGTGGACCAACGAACACTATTAGTTAGAAATTCCAGATGCATTGTCTGCATGTGTACCCATATGTGGAATACAGATAGGGACCACATCTGTCAGAACTTCTGGTTACAGGTGAGTAACCTCCATATCTCATTTTCTCACACCTCATTTGTATTCATAGACTGGATCAGGGGAACAAGCTTTTCTGTTTTTTCGACTCCAGTTGGTTTCTTAACTTTGAACTAGTCATTCAACTGAACTAGTTGAATAAACTAAAATGAAGAACACATTCTCTCTGCACCTGCAGATGTGGTTGCTACTGTCAAAAGTTGGTTTAACACTTCAGTGCATTCTGGTTCCAGATGCTTAGCCAGGGACTTCCATCAGTTCAGTGGTTTGACTTTCTTTAATATTTGACAGCAAACGTACTGCTTAATATTTTTTATTTAAATTAAATTTTAATAGATTATAATAAGGTTAGGTCTTAAGGTTGGTTTCAAATTTTAAAATAGATTAATTTTTTAAAGATAAACAGTAATTTAAATTTTAAAAAAATCCAGTTTAAATGTTTAAAAACTGATTTTTTTATTCACAGTTGTTTACACAATATAAGTGGTAAGTCTGGCTTTTCCTAACTTTCAAGTGTCTAACTGTGCAATTTGAATATGTGTGTGTTTGTGTGAGAACTTAAAAAAAATACATACAGATGAAACCTTATTTCTGGCATTTCCTTATGCTTAAAGTGTTTGACTTTGAACCTTAATATTCTTAATATAGTTTGCTTGATCATTATCTTAAACAATATAATCCTTTAATACTGACATTCTAAACAAAACAAGTTTAACAAACACTTTGTGGTTTATTTTGTATGTGATTATACTGCCATTTTAATCACATCTATTATATTACATAAAAAAAATAATAGAATCTGTAATACAGTGGGTTTTTTTATATTGATTCATCAGTCTATTTAACCAGTCAAAGCTATGCTACCAAATGAGGCAGATAATTTTGAAGGCGTGTTCCTGGCCAGTACCTACAACATGAGATAAAACAGTTGCAATTCTGCATCTTACTGTTCATATTACTCAGTACAGCAGTAGTCTTTTACTTTTCTTTGCTGACAGAAAAGTTTCTAAGATTTCTCAAATCTGAAAGCTCTGCACCTCAAAACTGAATATTGCAATACTCCATGAAGTCTCATATTTTTAGTCCTCCTCCTAATCATATCTGGTAATACACCTAGTTAAAACCACAACCAGTACCACACTGAGATAGACCTCAGCACTAAAAGGGCCAACCATTTGCACTTTAAGAAAGAACTTTAATTGGAAAAAAGTTGTTTCAGCTTTTGTAAAGGTCACTATAAGCAAAGTGTTCCTATTAGAGATCCACCATCTTGCTTGATCAAAGCAATCCGTTCACATGGGAGTACCATTTCTTTTGGGTCTGAATGCAGATGGGGACAGAAGGTAGGAAAGACAAGGGACGAAGTACGAAGAGGAGTACTGTAAAAGTTACCTACACAGATAGAAATAGATACTCATTTGAGTGTATCTGCAGAGTGGGCACCTTTTGTAGGTAAGATGAGAAAGGGAAAGCATGGCTACACATCTTTCCTCCTTTGTTCTGAACAGTAGCTAGTTGGACAAAGGGTAGTCAAAATAAAACCAAAACCTGCCATCCAGTCATGTCTCTTTTAGTACACGTTAAGTTGGGCAACATGTCCACCACTGAAAGATGGAGGTCTTTGTAAAATTATATTGGGACATGGGTGCATCTTGAAGCCTTGGAAAAAGGGCTAAGACAAGACCGTGTGAGATTGTCTGGGGTTGCTTTGTTTTGTTTTGATTTTTTTGTTTTAAAATTAATAAAAAAAAGCTGTGAGCAAGGGAAATGGAATTGTATAATTGCTTGGAGTATAAATCTGGTGGTCTGCTTACAGAATCATGTCCCAGAACCATGAGTTAAAAGCTCAGTGTAGCAAGATGCTGTGGCCTACCTCGAATCCTGGGCCTGAGGAAAGGCCGCAACGCCCCTGTTGGGTGGATCAGGACACTCCAGGCCACAGAGGGGTGGGGTCAAGACAGGAAGGGGAAGTAGAAAAGGCTGGCCTAGCAGCTCAGTGAGGGGGAATCTGCTGCCGGAGAAGGATGCTCCTTCCCCGAGGCTGCGGTCGGAGTCTGACCCAGGCCCCACGGCTGTGCAGCGCAAGCTCTCCGCTGACCAGAGCCTCACGGGCCTGCTGGGGCTACCGGTCCCTAGTGACTAAGAAGGGTTACCAGGCTCTGGTGACTGGGAAGAGCTACCAGAGACTGCTGACTGGGAGGGAACCCCTGAAGCCAGCCACAGCCACGATTGGGACCCGCTGGAGCTGCCTGAGCCTTGTGTGCTGGAGGACCCATCAGGACCCTGTAACCTGGAGGAGCTGCCATTTGCTGGCAGCCCTGAAGAGTTCCTGGACCTGTCGATGGTGAGGGACTAGTGGGACTCCTGCTGGCCACCTACCCCAGAGAATCCGAGGAAGACACCTGGTTCCAGGTACCCAGGTTCAGAGTGGGAGGAAGTATCCCAGGAGCAGCCGACTGCAGTCTGGCTGAGCTTGCACTTGCATCAGCGTCAGCACGTTGCGGCTGAAGCCCTACTGACCTAGTGGCGGAACCCCCTGCCACTGCTAGGGCCCTAGGCTGGGACACGGTGGAGTCAGGTGGGCTTGCGTCCCCATCCCCCCCTTCCCTAGCCACCCCGAGAGTGCTTGTCTCCTCTGGGCCTGCAGCCGTGGAGAATATGAAGTGTTGTGTCTCCAGACTCCTTGCCAGCCCCACCCTGCCTGGGGGCCCGGGGCTACAGACTCCTTGCCAGCCCCACCCCGCCTGGGGGCCCGGGGCTACAGAGTCTTGCCTGCCTGGGGGCTGGGAGCGAAAGACTCTTGCAACGCACTAACTTTCTCCTTGGAACAAGGTGCTGTGGCCTTCCTTGGGGCCTGGGCCCGAGGAAGGGCTGCAACACCCCTGCTGGGCAGTTTCACCAGCCTACACTCAGGAAAGACTAAAAGATCAGAAATATCTTAACATCATGTCAATACCTGACCACTGGTGGTCTTTGGCTTCACTTCCCCATGCCTTTTGTGACAGAAATGCTAGGGGTCTCAACTCCTGAACTGGTGTATTATTTATGCTCTCCAGATGTCTAGCTATGAGCTGTGTTCTTTCACCTTCGAGGTCATAATGCATGGATCTCAAAAGAGCACATCTAACAAAGCTGGTATCTGAAGCAGTGAACCATAAAATAGAACCCCCAACTGACATCTGCCATGTGTGATCAGTTTAAAATTATTACCCAGCACTACCAGTCCTATCCAACGAGTTCCTTAGCCCAGAGGTCCAATCAGGGAACAGGATTTCTCTTATCTCAATCCACAGGACTTGGATATATTTGTCTTTTATTAATTTGCTTTCAGGCTGTTCTCATCTAAATTTTGCATCTTAGCATGATACATCACACTTCCAATCTGCTCCCCACAAAACTAAACATAATTTTTCAGATCTTCTCTCATATACCTCACAGTGGTTACTATTCCCACAAACTCTTGACACTTGTACTAATGGGTAGGCAGCACTCAGTGGACCAGAAAAGTCATAGTAGTAGGGATCCAATTGATCCATTAGTACCGGATACATTAATACCAGTGCACTGGATTTACCCTTTTATAGTGCTCTGTTCTCTGAAAGTTCCCCTAAGATCAGTGTCAAAGAGAGGTTGTAACCACACTTATGGGGAAAGTAAAACAGGACTGTATTCAAAAACAAAGAATCTTTCGTAGCAGTTCCTAGGTCATGCTTTACCATGCTGTTATCTTCATGAACCCCTTGAGGGAACCTCTTTTGATTAACCTGTATTAATGGCTGATACCAGCGGAGAGAAGAGCAATGTGTGGAGAGGTCAGCAAGAGAAGTGAAGTCGCAGTGCTGATCTGGAAGAGTGTAACATTCTAACATACAGAGGTCAACAGTAGACTCAGAAAATCTGTCATGAGGCGTACATGTTCAACATGAGGCATACAGCTGTAAGTTCAGAATAGTTATTAGCTGTGACCACAAAATGTTTTTTTTAAAATCAAGACAACCCTTTTAAACGTGCAGACAGGACTTTCTGGATTGTGATTTGTGATGCAAATCAAGGTGTTCTTAGTTCAAACAAACATTGCTGCTTAAAAAAATATCATTTTGTTTTTAAAAAAAGCAAAGTTTTAGTTTGAGGCTTCACATTTTACTAGATGTAATATTTTTCCATGCTTGTTTACTTACATGTGGCATTAATTTTTATTAACTCTTGTAGGCACATATAATTTAAGTTTTATAACTGCTTTTGATGGCTCTGGGAAGCACTATATACCTTTATATTTAGAAGGTAAAATATGCAAGTGTCAGCATAAAAGTTCAGTGTACGTCTTAAGACAAACGATGTTTCCCAAGTGATTTTTAAAAAGAGGAGAAAAACAGACTTCCAATATACTTGTAATAACATATTTTGGGGAATTTGAAACTTGTTAATCAATTTCCCAAAATACTGGATTACCAAAAGCATTTATTACGTATACACACGGGTAAAACTTAAGAATTTGGAAGTCTTGCGTAATAAACTGTGGTCCTGAAAATGTGTTCAGGGTAAACATACCTCTATAAAAATTATTTTGTCAGTGCAAAATTTGTCATTTGTGACAACAGTAAATGCTCACTAGTAACCTTTTTTATAAACTTTTCATGTTTCATCTAATTGTTTTAAGAATTAATTTACATAGATTTAGTGAAAATTCTACTTTTCAGAAGTAAAATTTTTAAAGCATTTAAATTTTCTTTCACATACTCTCTCAATTATACTGAAGCTGTCTTGTATGGCACAACTGACCACTTCCATCATGAAAACAAACTGTACCACAAAATCTGAACTTCTTGATTAAAGAGCAAATGTTTTTGTGAGTGGAGCTAAAACCAGTGCAGCTGCTCCATTTCACTAAGCAAGCACCTCTTCTCCATTCAGCTGTGAAGAATGGCACTGACTGTAAATTGTTCTCCTTGATAGGTTCCACAATAAAAACAAACCACAATACGTTCAATTTTTCAAAGCCTTTTTTAAAAAAAGTCTCCAGTATACTGGAAAAAAGTGTTTTCTTTTGATTCACAGCCTTTGATTTCTACGTAAACATTCCTGTATGCATGCAAAAACAGGTCCCTGCAGGATACTCATAGTGACCATTGATATTAACTTACCAGATGTACTGGGCAGAAACTATACTGGCTAATTTAAAACAGGCAGCTATTTAGCAGCTTAAATTGTCTTTGACTAACTGAAAAGTATGATTGCATTGGTTTATAGGATAACTCATTAACATGTTACTATTAGTATGCGCGCGCACACTGCATCACAAAAAAAATTTTAATTTCTCAATTATTCAGTGTTTTGTCCCAAACATAGGCTTCAATTCTGTAGAGACTGACACATGTGCTTATCTTACATGTTGTGGAGCATTCCCACTAAATTCAACGTGCAGAAAGTTAAGTATATGTTTAAGTCTTTGCAGGACTGGAGCCATGTTTAGTAAAACCTGGAATGAATTACTTTTGTATGTATTTTATTTCATACAAAAATAATTCCATTATGATCTGTGGCAGCACTGATGTGCAGATGCATTTTATAATAAATTATCAACTGTATAACAGGCATGAAACACAGTATCTCATTTAAAAAAAAAGTCACAATCTTTCTTTTTAAGAAAAAAAAGTTTTCTTAACTGATTTCTGCCATTTTAGAGGAATAATGGCTCTCATAGTGGATCTTAATTAGCCTATTGCCACCTTCTTGTGGGGCAAGGCAATGTATTATCAGGAAATCCTTCACAGTTGAATTCATTTCTATATTCTAAGAAGAGTATGAATGGCTATTAAAAATAAAAATTACAACTAGATGGATAATCAGAGAGAAAAAACAAATAATGAAAGTAATGACCAGAAATATTTTTATGTAGCAGAAACACTTTCCATTTTAACGTAGTGGAAAGATTTTTTTCTTTCTGTAGCTAATGTCAACTGTGATCCAAAACTTAGGGACCAGTCTTGCAAGCCACTGAATGCCTTCATGTCCTTGGAAAGGAAAGGAAAGTGTTACGCTCCTTGCAGGATGTCCATTAAAAGTAATTATTTTCTCAGTATGAAAATCTTATTAATTTCCCTCCTTGATCACCCATAATAGTGATAGTTGAGATGGATGATGAATACTAGGTTGAATCTGAAATATGAGCTTACACATTGCCTCAGATGTTAAGTGTGCAGTTTTGGCATTAGACCCTTTTCCCACCTGACTCCTAAACTTCAAAAAGTAGCCTTTTTTTTATTGATTTTGCTCCTCATTACATTGCATGGTTTAAGTTTTGAAACTACCATAATGTTTGGTGGTTTGGTAATGGTCTTCTAAAAGCAAGTTCTGCAGGAATTGAAAGAACAGCACTTAATTTGCTCAGAAAAGTGTTCGATACTGTCAAGATGCAAACTGTAATTCTGCATACAATGTGAAGTCCATTTTGAAACCGATGCTTTTAATTTAAATTAACATTCATGGACTCTTCTTCTGGGGGCTAACCAGATAGCTGACAATGGGCCTGATCCAGCTTCTGCTGTGGTCATTGGAAGTTGGATCAGGTCCATTGGCACTATGAGATGATAGTGTCAGATCTGAACCACTTTCCACCCTGCTGTAATACTGATTGAATCAAATAAATTTATATTCTGAATATTTTATTTTCTTACATAAGTCTTTGTCTGCAAATAACTGACCAATTGTGTCAAAGTGGTTTGCCATGCACTAGTGCAGTCTTGCATAATTGGCTGTGTTTGCAAATTTGTATGACTACCTTAACTTCAAAAGAGCTGCTTCCTCTTATACCACTGGCTAAATTTGGTCCAGCAGCTGCATATTCTAATCTGAAGTACTTTTTAATTTTTGTAGGTTTTTCTTTCTTTTTGTGCTGGTGAGTTTCCTGAGTAATACATTATCCTCTCACCAACATTTGGTGGTATTAAAATTAATGTTAATTTAGAAAATATATAACACAATATTTTGTCAAAACTTTGATGTATGCAAAGAAGTCAATGAAGAACCGCATTGTACATGATAGGAATTATTAGCTTAATTTCACTTTTAATCTTAAACTGTTTTTTGTAAAAGAAACAAAAACATTAAAATATATAAACTTTCAATTTTTTTCACCTGACTTGAAACCACTAATTTATTGAAATTAGTAAAAAATAAAATGAAATAAAAAACCACCACCCCTCAAAACAAAACCAAAGACATCCCCCTCCCCCCGCCCCAGCATTGCTGCCACACTGAAACCTTATACTCAAAGTTTCAAGCTCAATCAATTTTTTATGGGCAAGGTCTAAACCCCTGAAAAACAGGATTTACAACAGAAGTGCTGACCTAACTTTAATGACATGAATGGTACCATTATGCTACTCTCAAAACTCTTACACAAAATTAAGTTAATGTCTTGAGACAGTTGATTTAAAGCCTTGCTTTAAGAAAATTTAAAAAAACACACACCCCATTTCTACTAGTGTCACCTTTCTTATGTCCCAGAGCAACCATGGTATAGAGTTTTCACACTAATTACCATTATTTTGCACAAATACTTAACTATGGGAAATTTCTACTTCCAGCAACAAGGATTAACATTTCAGTTTTACATTTACTCTTTTGTGTATTTTATTTGTATACCTCAAGTACTGGTAGAGAGAGAGAAATTCCTCCCCTCCCCCTTCAGCATATTTAAAATTCTGCTATTTTATTTATTTGAAAAAGCAGGAGAAAAATACTCATTATCTAGAGTCTGAAGCCAAGAGAGACCACAAAAAGGCATGAATGTGTAATGCACATTTCAAAATTTAGATTCTTAGTATTCTTCTGGAAATGTAATGTAAACTTTTATTCTTTCTGTACAGTAAGCTGCCAATTTTACCAAGAATGCACTGTATTTTCAGTTCTGTGTACTTAGAAAATTTAAATGTGAATGATTGGGTGGGATGGAAAAGTGTCTTACTGAGAATCTTCTGCAGAAAGGCAGAAGAGCAGCCTCCCCTTGACTGCTACTTAACCACCTATCTGCATAAGAAGAGAAAGATGGAGCCTTGACTTCTCTGCCCCTGAAGCACGCCAGCCAATGCAGCTTCACTGGCTTTCTAGGGAAAGTAACCTGTGTCTGGTATAAGGCTAGTGCAGATCACGTCCTCTCTTTTAGTAGGATAGAAGGAGGAGGGAGTAAAAACAGAAAACAGATGTTAGTATGAGGTGATTCAGAATCTTCTTTGGTTTAATTTTCTTTCTGTGCTAAGAACATTTCCTCTGTGGAGTTTAAAAATATTTCATGTTTAACTGTATGTCACCCAATGGATGTCTGGGTAGTTGAAATTTCTTTTGAGTATAGTATCTGGGGGCTTCCAACTCAGAGTTATTCAGAAAATCACCTCTCTTCTACCCCATCAACACAACCTTTGACTTCCAGCATTAGTCTTTTCTCTTTGCCCATGGCACTGAAAAACACTCCAGTAAAAGTCATATTTGTCAAGTCTGTCTTTAGGTCTCTTCCCAAATTCATCCTCAGACTATCCCTTATTTTAGAAGTCTCTTTTCATTCATGTTATCATTGCATCCCATGTTGGCTACAAGTAGAAATTCTGCTGAGTTCTTCAGACTATCATTGATCCATTTTTGTCATTACTCATGCTGGCATCTGAGAGAGTCATATTTTTTTCAGATCGTCGAAAACACATTTGTCACTAGGAAATCACCATTTAAGACCACTGTCAATCACTGATTGGGCTACTGTCCATCTAAATCTTTTCTTAGTGTGATAATTCTTTATTTTCTCAGCAGTAGAAAAATCTATACAGATGTAAATATCTATAAACTGAATTTCGATTTAAAGACTCATCTGATGCCAGTTATTTCTCTCTGTAATGAATGTCCATTTTTGTATAGGAGGAACTGTTCCAAAGAGGTTGAACACTTTTCATTTGAGAGAAAGGAAAAGGTTAAGATATCATTCTATTCTTTAATATCCGAATAGCTGGCTTTTACTTATGCCCCCCAACCCCATGGAGGTTTTGAGTACAAGTGCAGAATCATCATTGGATGTAAATTAAACAAGCTCTCTTTAGCTTTAAGCATTGCACAGTATTAGGAAATAATTTTTTCAGATTTTTTTTCCCTTTAATAAGAGTTTCCAATTAACCCACATATGAGATCCAGGCACTAAAGCAATATTAGTAAGAAAAGACAGGTGACGTTCCTTAAAGGCTGAAAAAGGAAGCTTCTAAAGAGCATTTAAAATGAGGTCATAGTTCACAAAATAAATTCTTCATGAAATAACTGTCTCAATGAAAGCAAAATCTTCTGCTGACCTGCTTCAGACATCAGGGAAGAAATCAAACCTGAAAATTTGTAAGGCTCAGTGTACGTACTGTAAGACCAAAATGTATTGCACATTCAGTTGTGGGGTCTGAAGAAGTTTTATCTTGGATGTCACAAGGACATAAAATACTTTTTCCAAAATCTCATCTATTTCAGATTGACAGGGGCTTGTTAACAAAGTACAAGGCACAACCTGCTGAAGTCCAGATGTTAAACCAGAAATAAGCAGAGCTGGTAGATAGTATTTCAACAAGATAAAATGTCTTTGGATTCAACTTCCACTGAGATAAAATACTCAGGCGACGAGTGAGTCAATTGGATATCCTGATGAGCTTTCCTATGAAGTAAATCCTGAAGGCATATCTAACCACTGTAAAGTATTTATTGGCCATGAGGAAAATTTCTGTTTTTAGGGCCCCTTCCTCTGCTCATCAATGCTATGAGACAAATGGTCTCATTTTGATTTTTTTAAAAGGCTCCAGAATTAAAATTTTATTAAATTTTATTTAAAGCATATGAAAGACTTTCATTCTCAATAACTTCACTGTGCATTTTACCTCTAATTTGAATACATGTAATGCTGGCATCGATTATCTAACAAAGTACAACAGTCTCACCAATTCAAATGTCAGAATGTAATTTTCCATTCTAAAAATCCCTTATATTTTTACAAAGTATTTCTATGTTGGATCAATTGAGAAAAAAGCTTAATTTCATGAGGTGATAGTTAATCCTTGCCTCCATTCCCCTATAGTCTGTTGTTAAGCAGTGTATTCAGTGTTGTACGTTTGAAGCCTGAAGTTTACAGCCTAAAGCAATAATCAGTTGGAGACTCAGAGGGGGAACACAAAGATGGGCCTCAGTGCAGCTTTTTATTATTAGCCCTCCCCACCCCCAAACATTAGTGCATAACACTTATACACATCAAACATGACAACTGTGCAGTACTTCATATGACAACATGTAATATTAAGCTTTTCTATTCACCTATTTGAATCACCTTTTGTTCTTCCAAAATTTTTTTTAAGAGTATCTCAGATGTGGGAAGCCTGTCAAACAGTCATCTTCTGGGAAGCCATGTCCACTGGAGCCATTCTCACCTCTCCCCCACTTCACTCTATGTGGGATCACATCTATCCGATGAGTTCCCCAGACATTTGGGGCATCTAGGGGGTGAGACTTGAAATCAGTCCACCACAACTGTAAGGGTGTCCAAATGATCAGACTGTTTCACAACTGTTATGAATTGATAGGCAGTCACCTACAGTTTTTTGTGTTTTCAACCATGCCTACGGCAGCTTCCACAATTATGTCTTCAGTACAGATTGGTGCATAGCTTTTACTTGCATTCTTTCACCAAATTCCCTCTGAGTTTTGATTCAGGAGAGAGAGGTGTGGTCACTTCTAATATGCTGTTGACCTGGCATCCTGAGCGCACATTAATTTTGGCAGCTCTGCTGTCCATATTCACCTGTGCCACCTCAGTGTGCCTTCCTGGTGTTATACTGCATGCTAAACTAATATATAGAGGTTGCTGAAATGAGAGAGTGGTTATTTATCATTAACTGAAGTTGTTAGAAAATAGCCTCCACATATTCATGCGTCTCATCACTTTCCCCCTTACTTTGGAGTCTTTTGTTAAAACTTCTCAAATTAGTGGAAGGATCTAAAGGGTATTTTCAGCCACTACTCTCTTGTATACCCTCAGAACTCTCCCTGAGGGGATGGAGAAGGAGGGAGAAAGGCCCAAATGGACATTGCTCACCAGAAGATCCCAGCAGCTGGCTGATCCCGTAAGTGGAAACATGCACAGGTCACTCAGAGAACCACCAAGCCAGGTCTTGAAAAAGCAGAGGCTTTTTTGCAGCTCAAAATACAAGTATGTTTGTAAACGTCTGTAGATGGAATCTTACCCAGGACATGTTCACAGCACTGGCAAGAGCCAAGCATACTATCAGTCACTCAGCACTTTCATAATCACTAAAATGAGGTTGGGGGTAGGGTTGGGGTAATAAGAGAACAAAATTGTCATCTTAGTCCATATAATCACTGTTTAACTGGCTGCAGGCTTCCTCTTAACTAGTCAAACATTTATTCAGTGATCCATTGATGTTTAGGTACTCTTAATCCAGTGGAAGTGATACAAACATCCATGCCCTATTTCAAGGTCACAAAACTTCACATTAAAGGGCAACAAACTGCAAATGTAATTTGAGATTGTAATCTCAATTTTTTAAAATTCCGGGAACATAACATTATTTAACAGCAACACTAGAGTACATTTAGGAAATTTTTAACTGGGGACTTTGTCCTACCGATGATGGGGCAAAAATGGAATCAATATTCAGAAAGGTCATACCCCAGTTGTTTTCTTATTAGGGAAATTATTTGGATTTGTCCCATCATTCCTACCACTTCTCACTAATCAATTGGCTTTTCCTAAAGACAGCACTACTTTGTCTTTGTTGAGGGTCACTCAAAGTTGAACAAGTCATCTCTTATGGTTGTTATCTACTTCTCTAATTACTGTCTTCTCTTCCCAGTGTCTCTTTACTCTCTCTCACTTCGTCTACACCCTGTCCAGTTTCTATTCCACCCTCTGTCCCAATGGCAATGCCACTCTCCACTCTGAAGTCTCATTAGTACTTTACATCTCTCACTGTTACTCATCTAAGAGCAGTAGAATAACTGAGTGCTTTTAGTGTAACTCTAGAAATGCAAGCACTGCATGATATCTCCCTTTCATTTCACATTAACAAAGTGGGTTTTTTTTCTGGAGTTGCATGCCTTTTACTCTTTTCTACAAGTTGTTTTTTTTCTGCAAGTTATATGTTATGCAGTTGTTGTTAAGTGGCAAACCCTTAAGTTAAATGCCATAGGTCACATTCTGGGTTACTCATAAGTTATCATTTCTCCCTTCACACATGGAGAAGAACTTCACATGAGTGAGTTGGGGGAATTGCATAGGAGGAATAAGAGCAGGATTTCTAAAGGATTCAGGCTGAGGACTCCGAGAGGGAAATCCACCTGAAAGCCCTCCTGATGAAGGTGGTGCCGAGATCGGCCTCAGAGCTGTCTCATTCCATCTCTGTGCCAAGCACAGTATCAGTGCAGAGCACACCATTGGCACTGGTGCCTCCCCGAGGGAGTGACCCCTGACTCCAGGGAGTGGAAGAGGGCTTCTCTAACTGACAGTGCTGTCAATGTCGGAGGCATTCAAAGTAACGAGATCTGATGGCCCTTCTCCTGCCTCCCACACCTAGACCTCCCTTGGCACCGGGGAAAAGCAAGGCACCAGCAATGGGGCCCCCAATGGCTGCATCACTCTCCCAATCCAAGACTCCACACCTTATCGCCATGACCTCTACAGAGGAGGTTCCCACCTTAACGGTGCTGATCCCTGAGATTGCATTTCTAATCCCCAGCACCAAAATACTCTGCAACAGCTGAGCAACACCATTCCCAGTCTCTGGCACTGGTGCTACCTCCTGCAGCAGAGAGTTCACCCTCAGCTGCACATGACCAAACCCGTTCTCTGGCACTGAGACGTTCTCCAGCAGCACCTGTGCTGGTTCCAGCACAGAGGTGCTCGCCTGTGGCTATGTAGCATCAAACTCAGTTACTGATGCTGAATCATTTGCCCAAATCAAGAGGCTTGCCCAGGGATGATTGGCACTGTTTCCGATCCCCTACACTGAAGTGCTAGTCGACAGCTCATTGGTATCGACCCGAGTCCTCTTCCCGGCACTGGTCCCTGACATTACAGCACTGACCTCAGGAGTCCCACCATTGGTTCTTGATGCCTTACTCTCCCCTGCACCAGTCACAGTGGCACTCACCAGAGCATCATGGGACCTGAAGGTTGAGCCACTGGTTCTGCCTCTCTGCAGTGCTATTCCACAGCACCTCAGGATAGCCGGAAGGAGGCAATGTAAGTCCCTTTGTGGTTTTCGGGAGACAGTTCCTATTCCTCAGTTGAGGGCAGACCCACCACCCAACAGCCATCTACCAAGGGCACACAGACAAGGTCCAGGCCTTTCGACATTGGGTTGGCCCAGGGTCAGTGGCTGGTTCAGTGGCCCTATTTGGAACCTATGGAGAATTCCCATGGCTCCAGGGCCCTACTCTTATCAGTTGTCAGGTAAATGCTGCAGCAGCACAGGAGCCAGCAAACAGAGTTGAGAACAGGTGAGTTTGAGTGGGCCTTAGGAGCAGTGGGTGAGTTTTGTGGAGTTGTGTGTCTGTTTTTGTTTTGTTTCTTTTTTTTTATGTTTTGGTTTTTGGTTTTCTTTTCCCCCTTCAGAGATGGTACGGAGTGGTGTACTGAGATCAGGTTACCCTAATTAGGGGGCGGGGCTTCCCTAATTGAGTGACTTCCTTTATAGGGCCCCTAATCAGGTTGTTTTGGGGGTTTTATTTTTGTGCCTCTCACTGATAGGAACTAAGGTAAAAGGCTGACAGATGCAGAAGTGGTAATGGTAGTCACCCAAGCAATGGAAGAGACAATGAAAATGGCTGGATGTGGAAGCTGCGGGTTGTACATGACCCCAGAAGGAGTACCTCAAAAGAGCTACGTTTACATGAAGTGCTGCCTCATAGAGTTGATGGAAGAGAAGATTTGAGTATTAGAGGTTGAGTTTAGAAGGGGATTCGAGCAGATGGGGCAAAGGAATGAGGAGCCTGAAGGAAAAAATACAGACCTGCAGATGGGAGCAGGACCAACGAACTCTGAAGGGAGAATGCGGGGTGAGGAAAGTGGCCAGTGGAAGCATGTGACTATGAGAACCTAGCAGAGCAGAAGACAGGCTAGTGAAGGAGAAATAGAGCTCATAAACAGGTTTGCAGAGCTGGAAAATGAAGAAGTGGCACAGCAGGTGGTTGCTGAAGGTGGGAGGGCAAGGAAGTAGAGAAAAGCAGCTAGTCCTATACAAAGAATGGATGAGCCAATGGAAATACCACCAAATAAGAGCCCCAGGAGGATACAGGAACAGTTGTAGAGGATTGCACAGGAGAATAGTAGACATGAAGACTTGGAGCCAGAAGGAACAGGAGAATTGCACTGTTACCAGGAAAAAGCAGCTCTACCTGACTGGGGACTCGCTGCTGAGAAGAACAGACAGGCCTGTAAACAGAGCTGAGCTGGAGAACAGAAGGGTGTGCTGTCTGCTGGGTGCTAAAATACCGGATGTGGACCTGAGGCTGAAGAGAATCCAAACAGGAGTGGGAAAGAATCCACTGATTGCCCTTCATGTGGGGCAAATGATATAGCTAGAGTCTCACTGGAATGTATCAAAGGAGGCTGGGGAACACTCTTAAAGAAATTGCAGCACAGGTGGTCTTCAGTGGGATTTGATAACAGGTGTGACAAGATTCTGATGATTGCTCAGGCAGTGCTGTTATAAGGAGGGCTTTAGGATGTATGGTTACTGGGAGGCATTCATGGACAGAGGACTGTTCTCTTGGGATGGACTTCACCTGAATAGGGAGAAAAATGCACTTCTAGGATGGAGGCTGGCACAACTGATTAAGAGAGCTTTAAACTAGGGAGTTGGGGGGAGATGGTTGGGAGATGCCCAGGTAATCTCCATGCCTGATTTTATCATTGAGAGGGAGGAAAATGAAGTAAGAAAGAACACAGCAGTGGGGAACAGAATGAACATTAAGAGGAAGGGTAGAATAGATACCAGTCTAATAGAAGATATTGGCAGTAGAATACCTGTGCCAAATCAGGTAAGGAACGTGAGCAAAGCCAAACAACAAAAATTAAGATGTTTGTAGACCAATGCAAGGAGCCTGGGTAACAGAATGGAGGTATTAGAGCTACTGGTAGAGGAAGTGAAACGAGAGATTATTGGGATAACTGAAACATGGTATAATAGTAGTCACAACTGGTGTACAAGTATTGAAGGGTAGTTTAGGAAAGAAAGAAATAAAGACAAAGGTGGTGCAGTATCGTATATCAGTGATGGGGTAGGCTGTGAAGAAATTAAAAGTGATGGAATTGATAAGACAGAGTTTGTCTGGGTGAAAATCACATTGGGAAAGAATGCTACTAGAGCTTCCCTGGGATAGTGCTTGGGGTGTGCTACAGACCACAGGGATCAGATTTGGATATGAACAGAGATTTCTAATGTTTTAATGAAGTAAATACTATGGGGAATTGTGTGAATATGGGAAATTTTAACTTCCCAGGTATAGACTGGAGGACAAGCACAACTAATAATAGGGTCCTGCTTTTCCTGGATGTGAAAGTTGACAGGTTCCTTCACCAAATAGTTGCTGAACCAACAAGAGGGGATGCCACTTTAGATTTGGTACTGGTGAGTAATGAGGACCTTAGAGAAGACCTGGTTGTAGGGGACAACCTTGGTTTGAGTAACTATGAACAAATTCAGTTCAAACTAAATGGAAGCATAAAGTGAGACAGGCCAAAAGCCAAGTAGAGTTGGACCTTGCAAAAGGAATTAAAACCAATAGTAAAAGGTTCTATAACCATATAAATAGGAAAAAAACAAAGAAAGAAGAAGTGGGACCGCTAAGCACTGAGGATGGGGTGGAGGTTAAGGAAAATCTAGGCATTGCCAAATATCTAAACAAATATTTTGCCTCTGTTTTTAATTAGGCTAATGATGACCTTAGGGATAGTGGTAGGGTGGCTAATGGGAATGAGGATATGGAGATAGAAATTACCACATCTGAGGTAGAAGGCAAACTTGAACAGCTTAATGAAACTAAATTGGGTGGGGGGGGGATAATCTCCATCCAAGAATATTGAAGGAACTAGCACATGAAATTGCAAGCCCATTAGCAAGGATTTTTAATGACTTCTGTATAACTAGAGATTTGCTAACATAGTTCCTATTTTTAAGAAAGAGGAAAAATACGATCTAGTTAACTAAAGGCCTGTTTGTTTGACTGCAGTAATATGCAAGGTCATGGAAAAATTCTGAAAGAAAGTAGTTAAGGACATCAAGGTTAACGGTAATGGGGATAAAATACAATATGGATTTACAAAAGGTCAGTCGTGCCAGACCAACCTGATCTCCTTTTTTGAGAAGATAACAGATTTTTTTTAGACAAAGGGAATGTAGTGGATCTAATTTCCTGAGATTTCAGTGAGGCATTTGATATTGTTCTACATGAGGAATTATTAGTTAAATTAGAAAAGATGTGGATAAATATAAAAATTGAAAGTTGGATAAAGAACTAATTAAAGGGGAGACTACAACAGGCCATACATACTAAAAGTTGAACTGTCAGGCTGGAGAGAGGTTACTAGTGGAATTCCTTAGGGATCGGTTTTGGGACCAATCTTATTTAACCATTTTATTACTGACCTTTGCACAAAAAGTGCGAATGTGCTAATAAAATTTGCGAATGACAAAAAGTTGGGATATTCTTAATACAGAGAAGGACCGGGATATCATACAGGAAGATCTGGATGACCTTGTAAACCGGAGTAATAGAAATAGGATGAAATTTAATAGTGGAAAGGGCAAGGTCATGCATTTAAGGGTTAATAACAAGAATTTCTGCTATAAGCTGGGGACACATGAGTTGCAAGTGACAGAGGAGAAGGACATGGCCATGTTGGTTTATTGCAGGATGACTATAAGCTGCCAATGTATTGTGACCTTGAAAAAAGCTAATGCGGTCCATGGATGCATCAGATAAGGTTTTTCCAGTAGAGATAGGGAGGTGTTAGTATGTTATACAAGGCGCTGGTGAGATCTCATCTGGAACACTGGGCGCAGTTCTGATCCCTCATGTTTACGAAAGATAAATTCAAACTGAAACAAGTGCAGAGAAGGGCTACTAGGATGATCCGTGGAATGGAAAACCTGCGACTCAAAGAGCTTGGCTTGTTTAACCTAACCAAAAGAAGGCTGAGGGGAGATATGATTGCTCTCTATAAATACATTAGAAGGATAAATACCAGGAGGGAGAAGAATTATTTAAATTCAGCGCCAATGTGGACATGAACTATTGGATATAAACTGGCCATCAAGAAGTTTAGACTTGAAATTAGATGCATGTTTCTAACCATCAGAGGAGTGAAGTCCTGGAATAGCCTTCCCAGGGGAGCAGTGGGGGCAAAAACCTAGTTGGCTTCAAAACTGAGCTTGATAAATTTGGCAATTGGCTGATCTTTGACTATTGGTGGTAGATATGCCAATGACTTGTGAAGGGATGTTAGATAGAGTGGGTTCTGAGTTATTACAGAGAATTCTTTCTTGGATATCTGTCTGGTGAGTCTTGTCCACATGCTCAGGGTTTAACTGATTGTCATTTTTGGGATTGAGAGAGAATTTTCCCGCAGGGCAGATTGGCAAAGGCTCTGGGGGTTTTTCACCTTACTTTGTAGCATGGGTCACAGCTCACTTGCTAGTGGATTCTCTGTACCTTAAAGTCTTTAGCCATGATTTCAGGACTTGAATAACTCAGTTATAGGTCAGGGGTCTATTACAGGAGTGGATAGGTAAAGTTGTATGGCCTTCATTATGCAGGAGATCAGGCTAGATGATCATATTGGTCCATTCTGACCTTAGTCTGAGTCTAAATCTTGATGGCTCTTGTGGGCCCAGAGTAGGCGCAGGACTTGACGTCAGAGGTGGGCACTGAGCCTCAGAAGTGGACTTGGGCTTCTGTCCCATTTAGGAGGAGGAGATGCCTCCACCTCCCTTACCACTGCCATCATCTTCCTCATCTCCAGGCAAGGCAGTTATCACAGGTCCATTGATCCCATTAGATGATTTTCAAGCCCACCAAGAGCTCCTGAAAAGGTGGTCTCCAATTGGGGCTTGAAGGCAGAGGAGCCTAAGGAGATCACAGACAACCTCTTCAATGTGCTGGCAGCTGCGGAGCTGGCCCAAGTTGCCCTTCCAGTACATGAAGGGGTGCTCAAAGTGGTCAAGGCCCTGCAACAAACACCATCATCTCTGTTACCAACATCCAAAAGGGCCAAAAAGAAATACTACATCCTGGCAAATGGATTTGAGTATCTATTCACGCACCATCCCCAGAGATCTCTAGTTGTGGTGGCCGTTAACAGGCAGGATAGACAGTCAAATGAGCTTGACTCCAAAGAATAAAGATTCCAAAAAGCTGGATTTATTTGGAAGGAAAGTTTATTTGATGGTGAGCCTCCAATTTAGAATTACCAATCAGCACACATTGATAGGAAGGTAGAATTATAATATCAGCGACTCTCTTAAGCATTTTGGAGATGTACTGCTTCAAGAGCAAGCACAGGACTTTGCCACCATCCTGGAGGAGGGGAAGGTAGTAGCTAGAGCCACCCCACAGTCAGCCTTGGATGCAGTGGACTTGGCAACAAGATCCGTGGCCTCTGCCGTCTCTATGTTCTGGTGCTTCTGGCTGCAATCATCAGGTCTATCCCAGGAAGTGAAGCAATCCATCCAAGACCTTCCATTTGATGGAAGTGTGCTGTTCTTGAATTAGACCAACACTAAACTCCATGGGCTAAAAGAGTCGAGGACCACTCTGTTCATTGAGCCTATACACGCTGCAGGCCTTGAGATGACAGTTTTGCCCGCAGCAGCAGCAGCATAGGTTTCAGACTCCATGCTTTGGCCCCTACAGGAAGAGGGATAAGAATAAAGGCTTCAGAAGACACAGATCAACCTTGATCTCCTCATCTGCTACCCACCTGGGGCCCTCCTGGCACTCAAGCAGGCAGCACCAGCCATTTTGAGGGTGCACCTGAGGAAGGCATTCAAGTCTCATCCCAGGATCCTTCTTCCTTGCTATTTGTGAACCTCCTCACCACCTTCTTTCTTGCGTGGGCCTGGATATAACTTTGGATCGTTGGGTCCTCAGTACCATTGCAGCAAGGTATGACCTTCAATTTTCTTCACACACCCAACCCCCACAACTCTCCCTTCCCGTCTTTCATCAGGGTCCCCTCTCTCAAGCAACTTCTCACGCAGGAGGTGGAGAATTTTCTCAAGGTGGTGGCTTTAGAGGAAGACATGACATGAGGGGGCAAAGGGTACTGCCTCATCCCCTAAGTGAAAGGGGGCTTCAGACCCATCCTAGACCTAGGACGTCTCAAAAAGTATCTCAAGAATCTGAAATTCTGCATGGTCTCCTTGGCCTTCATACTCCCTCGCTGGATCCAGGAGACTGGTATGCAACCCTCAACCTAAAAGATGCATGCTTCCACATCATGATATTCCCTGGCCACAGGCATTTCCTCTGATTCGTGGTGGGCCGTTCCCATTATCAGTTTACAGCTCTGCCTTTTGGCTTTTCTCCTGCCCTGAGGGTATTCACAAAATGCATGGTGGTGGTGATTGCACACCTAAGGCACGGAAGTGTGCAGCTTTTCCCTTACCTGGACAACTGGTTGAAAAAGGGCAGGTCTCAGTCTCTGGTCCTCAACTGGCTATCTGTCACCACCTAGGTCTAATGATAAATGAACAAAAATAGACATCACCAATCCAGAGAATAGAATTCATTGGCGTGGTCCTTGACTCCACACAAGCCAAGGCTTTCCTCTCAGAACCCCAATTCAAAACCATGTCAGACCTCATCACATGCATCCATGCTTTGTCCCCTCACAACGGCCTTGACTTGCCTGCAGCTGCTGAGCCATATGGCAGCTTGCAAGTATGTGGTGCACCACACACGTCTAAGGCTCCAGCTGCTACAGTCATGGCTGGCCTTGGCATATACCCCAAGGAGGCACAGCCTGGACTGCATGGTCACAGTATCGCCTCATGTTTTGTTCTCCCTGAGTTGGTGGCTGAATCCCCATTCAGTAATGCCAGGCATGCCCTTCAAAGGGCTAGTCCCTTCAGTCACCCTCGGGTCCCCTGCCTCGGATTTAGGATGGGGGGCTTATGTCAGTTCCAATCACAGTACTCAGAGGACATGGTCACAGGAAGACCGCAACCTGCATATAAATGTCAGGGAACTCAAGGCGATACACCTGGCATGTCAAGTGTTCCTTCACTTCATATCAGGCAAGGTAGTTCAGATTCTGATGAACAACATTGCTGCAGTGTACTATATCAATAGGCAGGGCAGGGCCTGCTCGCCAGCCCAGTGTCAGGAGGCCATATGCCTGTGGAACCTTGCCATGCAACACAAGATTCACATCATGGACTCTTATCTCCTGGGTATCAAGAACGCCACAATGGACCTCCCCAGCAGGTCCTCCTTACCCCTCCATGAGTGGTCACTCCACCCAGAAGCAGCCAACATGATCTTCCAGAAGTGCGGCTCTCTCCAGCTGGTCCTTTTTGCATCCAATCTGAACAAGAAGTGTCGTTAGTTCTGCTCTATGCACGGGCTCGAAGAGAGGTCGCTGTCTGACACCTTCCATACCTCATGGACGGGAGCTCTCATGGACGCCTTCCCGCCCATAGCATTGATACAGAGTCCCGCTGAAAATCGAGAGAGACAAGGGGGATGTAATCCTGATAGCACCTGCATGGCCACATCAGTGTTGGTTCAGCACACTGCAAGAATTGCCCCTTTGGCGCAATCTTCTCTCACAAAGCCAAGGCTGGCTCCTGCACCCGAATCTAAAATCCCTGCATCTAACAGCATGGAGACTGAGTGGTTGAATCCAGAAGAACAGGTGTGTTCATTTCAGGTCTAACAAATCCTGATGGTCAGCAGGAAACCCTCCACTAGGACGTCATATTTGGCCAAGTGGAAAAGGTTCAAATCTAGGCATCAAGGTAGAAAATCCTTCTCCACCAGGTATCATCAATCCAAGCCATTCTGGATTACTTGTTGCATCTTAAACTTCAGAACCTAGCTATCTTTTCATTAAAGGTCTGCCTGGAAGCCATCTCTGCATTCTACCTTCTGATACAAGGGAAATCATTTTTTCCCCATGAGATGATGGTTAGGTTTCTGAGAGGCCTAGAAAGCTTTACCCTCAAGTTCGGGACCCGTTGCCCTCTTGGGTTCTGAACCTAGTTCTATCAAGGTTCACAGGGCACCCTTTTGAACCCTTGGCTACCTGTTCCTTACTGTTACTTTCCTGGAAGGTGTCCTGCCTAGTAGCAATTACCTCAGTGTGAAGGGTATCTGAGATTAGGGCACTCACCTCAGAGCCACCATACTCCGTATTCTATAAGGACAAGGTCCAGTTGTGACCCAGCCTGGCCGTCTTAACCAAAGTAGTGTCTCAATTTCATAACAACCAAGATATACTTCTTCCAGTTGTGGGTTTTTTTTTCTTTTTCCCCCCCTAGAAACCCCATACCGTGGACGAGGAACGTAGGTGGCACACACATAATGTTAGGTGTGCCTTAGCCTTCTACACTGAGGGGACAAAATCCTTCCATAAGGCCACGCAGTTGTTTGTTGCAGGGGCAAAAAGGATGAAAGGCTTACCGGTTTCTTCAGAGGATCTCTTCATGCATAACTTCCTGCATCAAATTCTGTTACAAGCAGGTAAATGTTCCTCTGCTGGGAATCGTCAAACAACCCATTCCACCAGAGTGCAGGCCTCTTTGGATGTTTTCTGGCACAGGGTCCAATACAGGACGTGTAAGAATGCTACCTGGTTGTCAGTCCACACCTTCACATCCCACTACACCATCATCCAGCAAGCAAGGGATGACACCAGCTTTGCCGGAGCAGTGCTGCGAATGGCTCATCTGACCTCAGAGCCCACCTCTGAGATACTGCTTGTGAGCGACCTAAAATGGAATCAACATGAGCAAGTACTCAAAGTTACTTACCTTCGTAACTGCTGTTCTTCAAGATATGTTGCTCATGTCTATTCCATGACCAGCTCTCTGTTGCCACCGTTGGAGTTGATGGCAAGAAGGAACTGAGGGGGTGCAGGGCTGGGGGTGCCTCCTGTACCTCAGCATGAGCACAGGGCTCCAGAAGGCACCAGAGTCGGCCCTACGGATACTGCTAAGAGGAGAATATTCCGAAGACCATGCACAGAGGCACGTACACACCTAGAATGGAATGGACACGAGCAACACATCTCGAAGAACAGCAGTTACGAAGGTAAGTAACCATCTTTTCCCTTGCTCTGGGAAAGGAGTAAGTTACTTTACTCTATTTCATCAAGCAACTTACTCTCTCATGTATACCCAGCATGGTGATCAGGGTGAGTGAAGCAGAGCCAAATCTTTTCACACCTTCTACCTCTTCCCTACCCACTTGCTGACAGGGAGAGTATCACAAGAGTAACACCAGCTACACTGGGAGATCAAGAGTCAATCTAAGGAGGGATAACTAAGGGAGTAATAGGAACCTTAGTTGGCATTACTCCCATGTGGGCAAGTAAAGGCTGTGAAAATCATTTTTCAATTTTGAGCATTTTTTTTTAAATAGTGGATACCCTTTACCAAGATTATCATACTTCATAATAGGTCACTTTTAAATATTTTAAATTATATGACAATGTCCCTTTTAACTAGACAATTATCAGTTCAAAAATTCCAAGGCCAGAAGGGACCATTGTGATCTTCTAGTCGGTGTTTTCCCAATTATTCAAAGTTAATAACAAAGAAAAAATTTGTATCAAATGACTGCTTTAACAACCTCTGTTTAAACCTTTTTTACAAGAGTAAAGTGAATGCCCTCCCTGGGGCTCCTATCTTTCATGTTTAGACAGCTGATCCCTTTTCTCCAACCCCCCTCAAATAGGTGTTCAAAATATACAAGTGTCTCTTTAAATGGGCAATTTTGCTTTTGTTATACATGAGTAGAGGCCTTTGATCTAAAGGAATGTAAGCTTTTCTAGTCTGTCTGACAAATGTGCATTAGCATAATCTAACGAGACTATAACTCAAGACATAGAAAGGTAATTCAGCTCCCCTCACCCACTAAGTCCACCACTTCTAGAACTTCGATTCTTTGATGTTTTATAGTCTGTTTCTTCTCTGAGATGTAGAAGCATCCCTAAAAAAAATCTACTCCATCTATTCTGCATTTTGCAAATTAAAAATGGCAGATTCATAGATTCCCAGGCCAGAAGGAATTATAATCTGACCTCCTGTATAATCCAGGCCATAGAACTTCCCCAAAATATAAATTTACGCCTGCAGAAATTAAATTTGTTAGTTTTTAAAGTGCTACAGGACTCTCGTTATTTTGCTGTATACAGACTAACACGGCTACCCCTCTGGAACTTTTCACCAAAATATAATGAATGATATAACAGATTGGTGATTACAAAAGTTGCAGGACCCAAGCCTGTACAGTTTTGGGGAAAAACAGCAGAGGGGAACAATCCAGCAACTTCAGCTGGTAGAAATAGCTGCAGGTGCAGCCAAAGCAAAAATTGCTGCATTGGGATGGGGACCAGCCAGGGTCACTCCTGCCCCCTGAGAATTGTTCAAGGAAGACCACACATGGCTGGGGAAACTAGGACAAAGGTGGTGCTCTCCCAGTCTCAGACTGTAGAAAAACTGCAGAGAACCACCAGAGACTCCAAGGGATAGGAGCAGCTGGAGAAGAAGCCAAAAGTAGGGAGTGCTGCACAGTAGGGGTTAAAATGAGGCCCAGTGAAGTCCACCCCTCCCCACAAAAATCCCTGGACCCAGAACTGCAGGAAAGCTCTCCCCCTCCACTCCTACACAGCATGGGAACACTAGGACCTACATAGCTCCTCTTCCCCTCCCACAGTGCTGTCTTGGAGAAAAACTGCACACAGCCAGTTTCCAGCTGGTAGAAGCTGCTGCAGAAGTAGCCAAAACAGGGTCACAGGGACCTTCAGACATTCAGAGAACTTTCTACAATTCTGACTCGACTTTCTCTACCCTGTGCTGATTGGCTACTTGCTTCAACCCTCTCTCTCCCTTTCCCTGACAGTCTCTTCACCTCAGCTTCCCTCCACACTTGCCACTTTAACCCTCTTCTCTCCTGCCCTGTCCCTTCCCCCACCCCACCCCCCATTTAGCTGATCTCCTCCTAACTAAATCATTAGGCAGTACTGCAACAAACTTTATTAATAAAAGGAAGGAACCACACTTTTATGGCATTCTGGAAACTGATATTTTAATACACTTTTATTTGATCTGAGTTGTACAGGAAAGCACTCCAACAACAAAACCTAAAAACCCTAGCACATTCTTCAGATATTGTTCCTATCTAATAGTTTTTCATAATTTCTGCCTAATGATGCATCATTTCTAACACACTGTTGTACTTTAAAATGGTGTCCTATTACAAAGAAAATTCAGCTGGAAATTAAACATTAGAAGATTCAAAACCAGTAAGGAAAACAAAATATCAGATTAATGTATTTCTGCCCCATTAGTCCTCCACACTACCCTTAACAAGAGTGATATGTAAGGCATGGATATCCTCTCATTAGGCTTGACCCTGTTCCTATTCAACTCATTAACTTTAAAGGCGCAAGCTCAAGCTCACTGTAGGTGCAGGAAAGTAATGCAACACTCTGAATATATATCCAAAAGACCTTCAGACAAGGTGTCTAAATTAGTAAGAATTGCAAGTGCAGAGCATCCAAGCATGTGAACGTGTGTTGGCAACACTTCTCTTTTGACACTGGATAATTTCTCTTGTTTGTCTCATGTGTTTCTGATCCTTCCTCCAGGGAAGTAAAAGGCTTTTTACATTTGTTTTTACATTTCATTGTAGCTCTGGTAACTGCTTTACAATGTGGTAACCATTCACATGAGACTTTGACTACCATACTTGAGTATTTCAATTTGATTCTAGCAAATAACAGAAATGTGAACTGAAAATATCTAAAATTTATACTGATTTGGGCGGCAAAGTGCATGAAAATGGATTTTTAAAAGGCATGCAATAGAAAAAGATTACAGCCACCAAGACTACTAGAAATGCTTTTTGGCAGAATACGTGTAACTTCCTCTGCATCTGATATATCCCTTCTCTTCCATCCCTGCTTGTCCAAACTTAAAAAAGAAGGTGGAAATGTTCAGTGTCTGTTTGCTTACTAACTGGGAAATGAAACAAGTTGGACCCTGTGGTTAATGTGTTCCATGAACATCCAAAACTAGGATTTCATTCTGCACATTGTGCCATGACATGCATATTTGGCTATTTCTTTTAAACCTCCAGGATTCCCCTTAAAACTGATACTTATTTTGTTTTTAATGTTGCTGCTGCTTTTATAACACAAAATTATCAGGATCAAAGTTTAAAATTGATTTTTATATTTGACACTTTTACCCACAAAATTCCAATTTTTTTGAGACTGGAAGTCTGTTCCTTCTTTGAAGGGTTTCCACAAATATGTAAATTCTGGAACAAACCTTCATGGAGCATCCAGACTAGCATGAATTCAAATTCAGAAATCAGTTAATTCAAGATAAAAACTCTAGCGTACACATATCCTAACAGATAGCATTATCACTCACATGGAAAATCTCCCTATGTTTCATTTGAAGTGAACAGTCTCATATTTTAAAAGAATTAGAGTTTTTCTAATAGTATGTATACAAATATGTAAAATAGATTAATCTAACTTCATAACAGCCAACCTAGGGGACTGGCCAAAACTGATTTAATGAATTGTTATTAAAACAAGACTTCACTATAGACATGAGATGTTTGTAAATGACTCAGTCAGTTGCAAAGCAGTGTGTACCAACAGTCACCTCTACTTTTGTGTAGGTTTTTAATTCATTATACTCCATGAACTGCTTCAGTTTTGTGATTCTTTGTATAGTCTTCACACTGTAGTTGACAGATGATGTTCCTTTGTTAACTACTTTGCCGTGTCCCGTTGTGAGAAATTAATTGACTGTTACTATTAATGTCTTAACAAATGGCATTTCTACTGTCTTTTGCTAATTATGCTGTGCCTGTGTTTTACATAACATTTCACACTACATTTATTTTTTCACTTTATATTTTAGGGAATCTTATTTGTAAGAATGTGCATTTGTGCTCATATTATCTTAGCCTAACAGACCAGGTCTGATTATGTTGTTTCCAAGCCAATTATTCACATACATTTAACAAGCACACATGCTGTACTGCATATTGGTGTGAATCATGAAAAATTAAACTGGGTTGACACTTAAATATGCACAACTTTTTAACTTGTTTTGAGTGTAAGAATAGGTATTTTAATGCATATTACATTTTCAGCCCCTTAGTGATATAACTGGGATGGTATTTTAATTTATGACATTACTTCAACTTGTTTGGTTAAAAACAAATTCTACATGATAGGGGGAACAAGTACCAGAATTGTGTTGCACACAGAATGGTCATTCAATATCCTAGGATGGTGCGCACAATAAAAATAATAATTTATAATTGTTAATTTTTCCTGTATGTATTCAAATGATCAACTTCAATGTACTTAACAAAAATATATGAGTAAGTCTGGAGTCTATTAATTTTGCTTGTCTTGTTCTCTGTTAATCTATATATTTTACATTTCTTGTTTTCTTAAAAATATGGGGCTGGAGATGAGGTGACTCATAGACTTTAAGGTCAGAAGAGACCAATATGATCATTTAGTCTGACCTCCTGCACAACACAGGCCACAGAGCCTCACCCACCCACTCCTGTAATAGACCCCTAACCTATGACTGAGTTACTGGAGTCCTCAAATAATGGTTTAAAGACTTCAAGGTACAGAGAATCCACTAGCAAGTGACCCGTGCCCTATGCTGCAGAGGAAGGTGAAAAAAACCCTGGGTCTCTGCCAATCTGCCCTGGGGGAAAATTCCTTCCTGACACCAATATGGCAGTCAGCCAGACCCTGAGCATGTGAGTAAGACTCACCAGCCAGACACCCAAGAAAGAATTCTCTGAAGTAACTCAGAACCCACCCTATCTAACATCTATCACAGGCCATTGGGCATATTTACTGTTTAGTAGTCAAAGATCAGTTAATTGTAAAATTCTCCAGTTATACGGTACAACCGTGAGTTTACAGATTTTAAAAATTCTTGCTAATGGGCTTGCAATTTCATGTGCCAGTTCCTTTAATATTCTTGGATGAAGATCATCCAAGCACTCTGGTTTAGTTCCATTAAGCTGTTCAAGTTCAACATGCTGATCCTGGAACGGTAAGAGATGCTTTCTCACACCAAGATAACCTGTGAACATGAATTAGAATCTTTGTTATAATGTAAATGGAGAAAAGGCAGCATTAACATTGTGCATTTAAACCTTAAATTTTGCATTTCTGAATCCAGTTCTCAGTTCTTTAACAGGCACCAGTTGACAAAGGCCAAGGGGTGCCTAGCAATGATATGAGTAACCTAACTACTTAAAAATTAACAGACACCATCAGCCAAAGTTCAACTAGAGTGTGATAGATGTATGATCTAAATACACTTTCCCACAGACCTACCTGTAAGTATGAAGTTAGAGATCCTTAAGGTAGCATAACTTTGCAGTCCTTATTTGCACCTGAACCCCCAAAATTTTTTTTGGCAATTTAAACTTAAGGCTTTAGTCACTTAATATCACATTGACTTAAGCTGCTTTAAGGCCTTAGATCACTTTTAAACTCCAGAAAATATTATCTAAAAAGCTCCATAATACAGGAACACAAGGGAAGATGATGTAGGTGCAAGGAACAGGTTAAATGTCACCTGAAAATTGGGGGGATGGAAAATGCTTTTTGGCTTCTGTTTATTGTATTTAAAAAAATGCCTGAGTTACTCTTTTGTTGAAACTAAATCTGCTTGTTTTTTTACATTACAAATTCAGGTACTGTCTGCCCTATAAGATGCTGTGATAACTGAAAAACTAGTGAAATTATCACATCACAAATAGTAGTTATGGCTGTTGATAAATGTTATTAATGAATTTCCTGCACTCTGCTAATGAGTGGAAAAGGATTTAGCACTGTAGTCACTTGCAAGGGGCCTTGGCAGCCAACAAATGACAGAGCTTCCTAGGGCATGAAGTCTTTAGGTAAGCCATCGTTTGAAATTTAGGTGCTCCAGTTTGGACCGTGATGGTGCAGAATCAGTGAAATAGACTAGTCTCCCAGAAAACATGGCAATGTTTAACAAAGGAATGCTCCCAGCTGCTATATAGATGTATCCAAAGGAGTAACCGTGTGTGATACATGCTGTTAGATTGTTGAAAGATGAATTGGACAAAGATGGCAATTTGGCTTGTTTTGCAGCTTTGCTGGCAAAATTGGTTTTAACTCTGCAAGGACTACCTGTCTGGCATATTGGTTACATAGTGGGTTTTGTGTTATAATTTATTTAGTAACAATTTCGTTACCTTATGCTTTATGTACATTTATTAAAACACCACAAATATGAGACTCCCAGGAGCATTTTAGCCCTGTTGATCTTTCTAGAACCAAACTTCTAGACCAAGTCTCTTTTGATGCTTCTACCTATGTAATATTTCCAAATTACTGATGCTTTTGTCTGTCCAGACTGCCAAGGCTCTTTTTTAGGCCCTTGTCTTGCATCTTGACTGCTCTAATCTCTGTTTCTGACCTTGATGCCAACCACAAAATCACCCTTTAAGAGAATTCAAAATGGTGCTGCCAAGATCATCTTCCAGACTCATTGGTCTGATGATATCCTGCCATCCTTTGCATCTCTCAGTTCTTTGTCCACCACTACATCAAGCACAAGCTCCTTATCTTTGCCTTTAATGACCATTCACTGTTTAGCCTGTTAGGTCTATCTATTAGGTCTATCTATCTACTAGCTTGTTTGACTGCTGATTCCCACTTTTGTTTTGTCAGTGAAGACAGCCTCAATTACCTGCTTCCTCAAGCATCTCCACACTTTCTCCCATACATGGAAAGGAAAAAAAACCTCTGTCAAAATCCATAGGGCCACCCCTTCAAGTTCTTAAATCTCATCTTCTGTAATATATACAACAAACTGCAAGCGTATAAATAGACAGGCAGTTAGTGAATTGTTAATACTGTCCTTGATAAGATTTGTGCAATTCTTAGCCAATTATTTTTGTTTTTGTTACCCTGTTTCCCTTCCCCCTGACCTCAGGCCACTTGTTTATCTCCTATAGAGACCTGTGAAGTCTTGTCTTTTAGACTGTGAACCTTAGGGTCAAGGATGGCCATTTTCTGTACGCCTTTACAGCACCTACTTGTGATACTTTGGAGGTTCACCCAGACCAGTAAGGGGTTTTGTCACTGCCTGCTCTGCAGCTCTGTGTGCTTCTGTCCTGTACAGCTTAGGCTCAGAACCTTGACACCAACAGCACACTCACAGCACAATGGCTTCACCCTGGCTTTCAGCAGCCTGGTTACTCCTTTCAGGGTGATACCAACATCCTTTCTAGTCCCAAGTGTCCACAAAGACATCTCTCCTGTAGTGTCTAGTCCCGCTCACTGAATACTCTTAGAAGTCATTTAGTTTGCTGTCTCCAAAGAGATAGAATGCATGCCACACCTTTAGTTTAGCTGAGAATTTCACCCTTCAGTTTAATATACAACACTGAGATGGTTTTGTAATAAAACAAGAATAAGTTTATTAACAAAACAGATTTCTAAGCAATAATTAGAATAGGAGAGATGTAGGATTACAAATAAAACAAAACCAGTTTGAGTAACTAGAAGGCCTAACTTCAGCAAGTTTATAATCTTTGTCTAAGCAGGTTTCTAACCTACAGTCAGTTCCAGCTACCCTTGGTTTTCAGGCCAACAGGAGCCACTATTCATGAGCTCAAAGGGTGCTGCTTCCCCTTTGTCCCTTATGTGATGGATAATGAAAGGCTTTCTCCTTTTTCTGTTCCCCAAAGTCTATTGTCTCTGTTTCAAGAGTCATGAAGGCTTCATCCCATCATGACTGATAGGTGGTCGTCTTCTTTCTCAGTCATTTAGCTTGAAACTAGGTTTACCTTTATATATAAATGTACTTCTCCTTGTCCTCTGAGGTATTACCTGGCTCACTTTACATTGCAGATGCAGGAGAACAGGCACAATGTTCCTTTGCCTAGGACAGACTGGACTTACACATTGTTTGCAAGATGCCTTTTAAGTACATATTTCCAGCACTCATGTACAGTTCTTCATACAGCACCCTTACATACGTCACACAATAATATTAATGACTAATGTGTTACTGGTTTGCATATGATATTTTATGTGACCCTTTTGAGGTACAGATTATGACAGTGTATTGGGACAATGAGTGACAGGTCTGGTCTTAGTTATGGTATGACATAGTGTCCCTTCTTCCAATGGGTCTCTGACCCAGTTGGCCTCTGGACATTGTCACTATATAAATTTTAAACAATAATAATAATAATAGCAAGCATAGTGCTTACCATGAGCAATCCTGCTGAAGTCGAGGCTGAAAAATAGTTTATATTATAGTGTTGAGGGTGAAGGGGAAGGGATGAGGAAATGCATCTACTGTGATAACATTTTGGAACACATTTTTTTAATTCTATTTGCTGCCTTTAGAAAACTGCCATTCAGGCAGTTGTCTTTCTTAGGGCTCTAATTTAACAATGTCAATTGAGAGAAATAAATCAGTTTACTTTTTATCTCTGTTTTTCTCTAATGGACTGTTTCTACCACAGACCATGTCTTCTGTTATAAGGCACAATAAAATCCTGAACAAGTGTTTTATTTCAGTAAAGGTTTCAGGATTGGGCTGTCAAAGTAATCCAATGTCAATGCTTCTATCGACTACCCAGCAGGAGTACTCATGTAAGGCGTAATCACTACGACACTATGCACCCACACTACTTCATTAAATTGTAATTTAGTTGGTCTACTTCTGGAAGTCATTTAACATGCCATAAATTCTGTGGATAGTGATAGTGCTATAACTGAAACTATAAAAACACATTGTTATGAACTGGATATATGTTTACAAAACTTTTATACAGAATAATCATGAAGATTTATTGTTTGAGCTATGTCATGCAAGGACATTGCATATACAGTTAAGCTTTTGAACAATGAAAGCTACTTAAAAGACTTAAGGGTCTTTCACAGGGTATTATATTTATTAATGAGCTAACCATTTTGTTAGCTTTTCAAAAACAAAAAAGGAAAATCACAATGACTGATTTAGAGAGACAAGGTGGAGGAAGCAATATCTTTTATTGGACCAACTTCTGTTGGTGAGAGAGACAAGCTTTTGCGCTTACACAGAGCTCTTCTTCAAGTCTAGCTTTGTATGTAGTCAGGGGTGGCCAAACTGGCTCGTGACCTACATGCAGCTTTTTTACATTTAAGTGTGGCTCATGGAGCCTCCTATGCTCCCCCAATCTCCACCTGCCAGACTGGGGAGTGAAAGGTGGAAAGGGAGTTCAGAGCTTCTGCCATGCGGCAGGGTGGTGTGGCTAGTGGATTCTGCCCAGTTAGGAGAGAAGTCTAAGGGAATTAGTAAGTTTGGCCACCTCTGTATGTAGTGGTCAGAGAGTTACAGATGGTGAGATCTCTGGGGATGATGATTTGTTTTTCATTTGCTCAGGAAGTAGATATCGCTGTTAAGTTTTGCTTCCTTTTTCTTGATGTTGCAGAGCTTCCATTTCAAATGGCATAGTTTAATATCTTCCATTGCTATATGAAGTGGTGTTGTAGCTGTGTTGGTACTACAATATTAGAGACACAAGGTGGGTGAGGTAATACTTGAAGAGCTCTTCTTCAGGACCGGGCTCTGTCTAAGCTCAAGAGTTTGTCAATCTCATGAGCAGAAATTAGTCCAATAAAAATATTATCTCACCCATCTTGTTTCTAATACTCTAAGACCAACATGGCTACAAAAACAATGCATACGGTAATTGATTATGATATTTGGGTAAACACCATTTCTGTATATTGTGTGGTGATGAGGCATGGTAAATAAGTATCTGAAACTACTTTGAACTGGCCTGTGGATGTTCCACCTTGAAAGATTTATGACCAGAGCCTTGTGAAATCTGGAATTTGAATGCAAGACTGGACTGAAGCCCAGAGATTTATATGGCTTCATTAAAGTAGTGCATTCCGTATATGTCAAATAGTCATTAAAGACTTCAAACAAATACATTTTATTTAAGGAATGATAATTATTTTCATTTAATAAGAAAAAACCCGCATCCAGTGCTTTAGACACTTGACAAATATTAAAAATAAAAGTCCATATAAATCACCAATCCACAATTGTTCTCACTACCATAATCAAATCAAAGTTAACCTGGCAGAATATTAACCAGTTAAAAAATAAAAAAGAACAGCTCCCACTATAAACACATACCAGCTCTCATTATGTTCCCCAAAAACTTCCCCAGTTTACACTGCAATATAAATATATTAAATAAACTGAAATGAACAAAACATACAAGTTACATTCTAAAACAAAGAAGGCATTTTCCTTGGCATTTAAGTAACATTTACATTAATTTGTGTTTTCCTTTTAATTTATTTTCTACTGCAGTTATGCATTTACTTGAAAGATTTAAATTCTTGATCAGTTTTCTTTACTGTGTGTTTTAATTTGTACTTTTAAATAAATTTGCAATTTAATGAAGGATGGTGAAAAAAATTGTATTTTAAAGAAGTGTGTACAACTCGTACAGCTGACTTAGCGGTTTTGGAATTAATTCTGTATCTGAGAGTTAAAATTATGGTAGAGCAGGAGCTCTGCTAAAGTGAAGATTGAGAGTCATGTACTCTTTAAAAGATGATTATTCTAAGTGCTCTAAAATCTACGTACTGGAATGGATTAGTCTATATCTGGGCCCATTTGAGCCAGGAGTTCCCAGGATGCAAAAAGAATTTTACAATATTACTTGGTGGTTCTGACTTTTTTATGTACACTTGGCACTCAAACTGGCTCTGATCCTCCCAAAAGGTTTCTCAAGTACTTGGGATTTATCTTCTCTGGTGCCCAGCACACAAGTCGCTTTTGGAGGAGGGAATTACATTACAGAAGTTATTCATGATTGTCTAGAACTCCACATCAGCTTTCGCCAAAAAGAGAAGTATATATGCATAAGCACTAAGACTAAGGGTCTGTAAACAGTCTGTATTTCCTGGTTTTGAGAGGTTTGAGTATAGCTGAATTTACCATTCTAGAAGGACATGAGACACCATTGGGCACTCTTAACTCTGCATTAATGATGTTTTTGGGCATTTAATTAATTAAAATAAACACAGTTGAATTATTAGCAGATTTGTTCAAAGATTAACACCAAATAAGGTACTTAAAAATCACCACAATCTATTGTTTAAAAAAACCCAAAAAAACTGCATACAAGATATTGCTAATTAATTTACATTCTAAACTACCTTTAATCTATCATATGACAAGAAATTGGACTAGATGACTCAGGAGGACTTTTCAGCCCCAATATTATTTTTTTACGAAGGAATCTAAAGTCTCTCTAGATTCACCATCTCCTTATTAGTCATTTTCTCAAAATGTATTACTTTTTATGTCTTGCAGCAAAGGGCATAGTCTTGCCCTAAGTGGTGCATGGACAAATCCTTGCACATCTACAGAACCCCAGTGAAGTCAGTGGGCGCCACATGAGCTCAGGGACCCATCTGTGCCCAGCAGGATCACAGTTTAAGTTGCCTCTCTAATTTTTCCTGTTGATCTACTGCAGTGGATCATAAAACACTGAAATACAATCAGACCAGCAAACTAGATCATGGCAATACTAGCTTTATTGAGCCACTGTACTATATCAAGTCCATGAAACCAATTCTGCCATTACACACACACACAATACAACTCAAACATCCTCTCCTCCCCTCCCCCATGCATTGTATTTTGCAAGTGGGTGTTTTTAATTAACAGCAATTCTTAAAATTACTAATACTCAATGTACAGAGATAGTATGCATCAGTTTCCGTTTATAGTAAAATAACAGACATCCCATCCCTCAAATACAGTATTTGCATGTTGTTGAACATTTAAATATTCCAGTAGTGATTCTCTGAGAAGGTTTAACTTCTGCTTTCATGGACAGCTTAATCTTTGTCATTTCAGTTAAATGTAGATTTTATTAACCTTTTAGGGATGTACACAGGAGAACATTAAAAGGGTAAGTGAATTAGAACCACATGCTTTGGGTGTCCCTAAACCTCTGACTGCCAGAAGCTGGGACTTGACAACAGGGGATGGGTCACTTGATAAATTGCCATGTTCTGTTCATTCCATCTGAAGCATCTGGCACTGGCCACTCTTGAAAGACAGGGTACCACTGGTCTGACCTGTATGGCCATTCTTATGTTTATATGCTATTCAGATAATTGGGAGTAATCTGACTAAAAATATTTTTGCACCTTTCCAAGCTTTCTCCTCGCCACTCTTATTTTGTTTAATAAAATTATTTGTCCTTTTGCTTCTCAAGATCAATTCAAGTTCATGATCTTTAGAATTTTACTATGATTTTGCCTGCCATAGCTAAGGCATCCACTATATCTTCTTGAAGAGAAGTGTCTGGTGCATGCTTTTTAACTGAGTCCATGAGTGGGCTTAGGCTCCAGACCCCCACTTCTCTACTGCTTCTCAGAGACTGAAGTTATTTTTCCTTTTTCCAGAATGGCTCCATGGGAATATTCCTACAACAGGTGTTCTAGATTTTTTTTCACAATGTAGGACTAATCTTAATTTTGTCTTGTGGACCACCACCAATTATGATTGTGTGGACTGCTTCCCAAAATGCATGGGTATATGTTTTTTTTTTCCTTGATTCCAAGTTGTAAAATATAAATGTGGAAACGATCTATTCTATGTAGACTTAATTCTCCCTTGTACAGTAAATCATATAATGTAACATTAGGAGTACTCTAGAAATTGATTTAGTAGTTTGTGTGCAAAATGGAAAACATTACACTAAAATAAATTTGCTTTCCTAGGTGATACAAATAATGAACAAAGAAGAGCATCTAAAGATAAAAATTCATGTCCTGAGACAGGACCTACACACAATCAACCTCTTCAGGTAAGAGACTACATTTCCTTAAGTATGTTTGGTGACATTTCTTAGTGAAAGATTATTGAACAAACTGCTGCTATTCCAGAGATTTCTAAGCATATTAGGTAGTAGATTTTGCTCTGGCTATGTAGATGAGGACATAGATGTGATTGAATTTTTCAGCCTAAATAAACAGGTCCTGCTGAAAGCCAAAGAAAAGTCAATCTGGTAGAGAAACACAACTGTATTATCGCTGCTGCATTCAAGCCATTTTTATTCATCTAAGGTGAGTGCCTCTTAATCCTTAATGTGTTTATCCTCACAAAGGAGTTGGAAAGACGTAGTATTCCAATTTTGCAAATGGAGAACAGAGGTACAAACAAATGGATTTAACCATTGTCACACCTGAAGTGCCAGAGTAGGGAATTGTACGTGTGTCCCCCAAATCCCAGGCTACCACCATAACCATTGAAACCATCCTCTTTCCTAAAACCAGAGAAGAAAGTTCTTCCTATAACTTTAAAAGATAAAGCTCTTTTCTCCAAAATCCCTGTTTCAGCAGATTTCCATACATGTGACCACAGTTTTGTGCACAGATTTAACAAGAACTCCCTTAGCCCTACTCCAGAGGGTTTATAACTTTGAGCTAACTGAAGCTTCCTAGTCTTCTCAGTCTTCCAAACCACATGAAGGCCAAGGAGAAGGTGTCTACTGATACAATACCAATATACATCTTAGAGACAGAGTTCTGGTTAGAGGTGGTCTGCCTTCAGCCACTTAAAGGAAACATCATCTGGTGTTCGTGACCTAAAGGAATTGACCTTCCATGACCAATAGGACCAAGGGTACTAGTGGTCCATAGGGATACAGTGGATTCATCAGGAATCCATCCATGAATCCATCAAGGTTCATTCAGGATCCATCTCAGATGGCAGTGCAGATAATTCTGGAGTATCCAGATCCCATGGTGTAGTAACACAAGATGTGAAAAGGGATGCAGGAGCAAGTTGCTTCCAAGAAGTTGCAGAAGATGGTATTGACAAAGCCATTAGAAAAGGAAGTACAGATAGGTCTAGCACCAGAAAAAAATGACTTTCTTTGGATAAAAAGAGTAGACAGTGCCTAAATAATTGATTCCGTGGCACAACCCTCCGGTACCCGGAGACTGAGGCTAAGGCACTGGACAGAGTGAGAAGCTGTGAGCTTCTGCCTCAATACACTGTCGCAATAGAGAATCCATACTACATGATGACACCCACTATGACCACCTTCAAGTTTACACCATTGTGACTGAAGACTCCTCTTTTTCAAGGAGAGGGGTCTCTTGTTGTCTGAGGCTTTGCAAATCCTAGAAAGTGTTACGCTAGGATTCATAACAATGAAAGTCAAAACTGGTCCTTATGTCCAAACACTTATTCTTAAGGATGGTAAATTTTAAAGGAGTAAAAATTTCTAAGTCTTTAATGGCAAAATAAGATCAAATGAAGTTTTATGTATATGTTTTGTAACTGCCACTGAATATATGGGTGTTAGCTTCACCAAGCTGTAGCAAACATCCTTTGAATGGTTTCAATGTCCTGACTCCACCTGGTAGCTAAATGATTTTAAAAAATAAATCATCCTATTATGTAGTGTACAGATTGACAATTTGCTAAACTACATAAGTGTTGAGTGAGAAAGAAAAGGAGAATGTTTTGCATCAGTGCATCTAAAAGTTTATGTAAATACTATCAAATCCACAACAAATGACAATACAAGTAAATGTTTAACAAAGCTTTCAAGATATATAGCGCTTGTTGCAGATATTGTGTTCATTGTCCTGTAACATTGCAGCAATGTGAATTTTTCAAAATGAACTTAATCAAAACAAACTTGCACCTCACATATACAGCAAAGCACACTCCAACTGTTGGTAGCAGTGGAAATTTAATTTATACTTAAGTGAAGACTAAACAAAATATTTAAGATCAAGTAACATTTACATAAGAAAAAACAGTAATGAGAAACTCTCGGACAATAGTCAAAAGAAGAAGAATGCAGAGAAATCATACCAGTAACAATGTTTCATTTAATTTACTTGAGAATGAGACAGTCTGAAAATCAATCAAATTTCATGTCTTAGCTACACGTAGACAAGGGATCAGAAGATCTTTCCCACCAAGTTTGTCAGCTGTGAAATATGAAAATGTATCAGTCGTCGTCTTAGCTAATACATCAAGAATTGAACCAGAGATCTCCAGAACTGAAAGCCTGAGCATCTACAACTTAAGCTGAACAAATGAGCTCTATAGAGAAGAGCTGTAACAGATCCATATCCTCTGAAAACTGGGCATAAACTGTCAGCCCTTACCTGTTTTCCAGTTTAAAAAGAACGTTACTACTAGTAATCAGACGGAAGTATGGCTGAGACTGTGATGATATGTTCAGCATACACTTCAGTATTGATTTTGAAAGGGAACCTTTTAGGAGAATTTAAAGATGTTTCTTTGGCAGCGGTATGGTACAAATTGTAAATACGTTGGTGTAATGAATTATAATGGGTTAAGTTAGGCATTGAAACAAAAGCAAAAACGTTTGACTACAGGAAAACAAAAAGATGAAACTCTCCATGTGTCATGTTTAATGCGTTTGCACCCAAGCACTTCGGTTTTCCTCCTCATAAATAAATGATGTTTTTCTAAACGTGAACCTGCGTTGCATAGTCCCATAGGTTTAAATAGATGCAGTACCACAATGAAATGTTTTCTTCTCTTAACCATCATACATAAAATATTTAGGAACAGCTATCTAATTTAGCCTTGGAACTATTTCCCCTTCGGCTTTTTGTATGTCATCGTGACATTTATTACCACAAAGGCCTTGGTCTCAGTAATTTCTTGGTATCTCGGAGATCTGCATGATGTTAGTGTTACTTGTTTAATAGGGCGTGACACTGAGTAAGGTCTGTCAATTTATAAAAATCTGGATTTAAAACTGTGCCTGATACAGAAATCTTTAATTCATCGTAACTAGTGAGTATAGTTTAGTTTATAATGACCAACCAAAAACTGATTTTCTGAACTGGAAGTAAAGGCTTCTAGAAAAGAGCTGCAAGGAGATTGAGCAAGAAATCATGAGTGCCAGAGTTTAAAATGTAGCATAACTTTGATTTATTACTTATTCATACTGCTTCTGATTATTTTTGGTAACTGATCTTGTGTGTATTCTTAAAGGAAAAAGGCATTTAAAACTATGGTCCTTTTTGAGGTTTATCAACCAAAGTAAATGATCTAATGAGGATCCATTTCAATCAATCCTTACTCCCCCTCTAACAAAACAATGGAATCTTACTTCTGGAATGTCATTTGTCCCTGGCTTGATTATTCTCCTTGCAATTTGCTCATAGGAATGGTCTTCATCTCTCTATGGTACAGATGCTACCTGTATGATCTATTGTGACATACAGTTTACCTGTATTTATATTTAAAGTTCATATTTTTATTTAGTTTGGCCATTGGAGGAAGCGGGAGTTGAATATGAACTTTCCTAAAGCATATTTCTATTGTTGTACCAATCAATGGCCAGAATGAAATAAAATAGAATGGTCACGTCTCAGGTTATGATTCTCCATGTCGACTGACAAAGAAAAACAGTGTATAAAATAGTGTATATTTTAAAAGTCTGTGATCTTTTAACCTAATTTCTACTAAACATTGTTTGGACTTCATATACCTCATTGCTGGGTTCTATTCTGATCTCAGAGCCATGCAGATCATCTGAGTATGATGCTTGGAAAATTATCTTTAAGGATGGAATTCATCCCTGTGACAAAGGGCAGCCCAAAACCTATACATTTAGACTCTATTTTGTGAGATCCCTATGAAGGGGTGAATTTCACCCTTGATATGTGGTGGTCCATTTAGGAGCTTATGTGCCCACAATCACTGCAGTATTTGAGTTTCCAGGTCAAATGCACAGTGCTGTCACCATTAGAGAAGATACAGTAAATGATGGCTGGGATGTGAGAAAACAGACCGCCTTCATGCTTGACAGTGGGTGACAACATAGCTCTTCATAACCTATGTAAAATTTACCTTAGATCTTGCATTGTTTCAAAGTGTTTTACATGTTTAGAGGAAAAAGGAGAAGTTAAATTTAATTAAATATTAGATTTTTACAGTGGGAGTAAAGGTTTTATCTTACTTTTAAAAATTAAGGTCTAGATGTTCAAAGTATTTGCCAAATATTTGCATGTGCTGGACTTGTATGGAAGCATCATGTTGTGGGTACTGTGGCAAACTCCACGCTTCCCCCAGTGGGTCTCGCGCTTTACCTTCCTGTTTGCGGTCAGGGCGTCCCCAACTACCACATCTCCCCTGGCTGTAGCGGAGCTCTGTCCCTGACCTGGGAGGGGACCTGCTCCTGCAGCTGCTCCATGCCTCTGACAGCTTCCCCCTGCAATTGTTCCCTCCCCCTCATTTAAGGAAAGCAGGGTTTAAATACTGTTGGCCCTGCCCTTCATTGGTCCAGGAACCTTTGATTGCCCTGCTGTGCTTTCTCTTCTGCCTGCAAGGCAGAGGGTTTTTAACCCTTTTGGGCCCTCAAACTGGCCCCAGCACACCCTTTTAAAGCCATCCGGCCTGACTTTATCACAGTACCCAAATCATAACTGACTACGTATGTACATAGATAGCCAAATTAAGATGTGGCATTTGTGCCCATAAATTAGGTGCACACAAATACTTGCAGCCACCTATTTGAGTATTTGGCCATTAACCAAACAGTTTTTAAAACCCCAGTGTACTAAAAGAAACAAGCAAAATGCACAAATTTCAATTCTCATGAAAGGAAGACGGATAATTTTGAACATCAGTAAACTGGGATTCCAGTCGTGTGTGTGTGTGTGTGTATTCAGTTGTAGTTCATGGAGAAATCACAAGCACTTAAAAAATACCAATAAATCTACATGATTGTTGTCTCTAACTCTGTATTGCAGGTTGCCATTTTATATATTTAATATTTTGTTATTGAAACACAATATTATACAACTGGTCTACTCTTGCATTAATAGTAGTATATGAATTAGAATAATATTCTGCAAAGATAGTCCAATATATTTAAAGCTATTTGTCAGGCATCTAATATTTGTCATGCATAATTGACCAGGGAAGTGTTCAGTTGTTTAAAGGGATCAGTCTTATTTTCTCATTGCAAACTGGTTTTTATTTTTAAACACAATCTGTTTTAGAATTTAAAATGTGTGGACTTTGTAATTGGGGAACAGATAAAACGGTGTTTAGAAATAATTTTCCATAGGTAACTTGCTTATTCAGAGGGGGAAACAATGAAAAGTTTGGTTCTTGAAGCAAATACCTTCTACGGTATTCTCCAGTAACTTTTGTCCTTTAATTTTATTTATTTATTGCTGTTCCGTCTCCTCTTAGGGTCTTCTGGATTTGTTTCTTTGTATGTGTAAATCATGAGGGAGACCAGCTGGGTGAGGTAATATACCGGTATTTTATTAGATCAACTTCTATTGGTGAAAGAGACAAGCTTTCGAGCTCCACAGAGCTCTTCTTCAGGTCTTGTTTCTTTCACTAACAGAAGTTGTTCCAACAAAAGATATTTCCTAACCCACCACACCTGTCATATCCTGGGAACAACATAGTACAACAACACTGCAAATTTCTAAATCATGACAGTTAAATGATACCCGCTCTATGTAGTTCTTGCTTAACTTGATATAAAACTTAATTGCATAGTGTGCAAATGAGAGTAAATAAAAACAAAACCATCTTGATAACTAATTTCTGTCCTAACATATCACAAGGGAACTTGTTTATATTTCAGTAATTCCCAGTTTTCACTCTTTTGAAGTGACATAACACAATGTAAGATGCAGCCAGAGGCATTTCAACTATAGGGGCATGACCTTGCAAGGTGCAAGCACTCTGGCTCCAATTCACCATGTGTACTAAAGTCATTTCAGTTAGACTACTCACGTGCCTCAAGCTGAACACATTCCTAAATGCTGTGCTTTGGATTAGGGCTGGAGTTCTCAGCGTTATTCAGGACTGAACCCATAAAATCTTTGCTTAGGAAACATGAAGCTTCTAGTTTAACTGCAATATTACAGTGATAGGAAGTATCATGGTTTGATCAATTTCCACATTACTTCAGTTTGTAGTTTTTGCATTTTTATTACACAGTTTTCCAATATTCAGTCTTAACCTATTTTCATTGGGATTCTAAAATTAAAATTGTAGTGACTCCCAGCATCAGCATTGTTTTAGACTATTTAGATGTAGTAATAGTATTTTGATGCCTTAGTAACATTTCCTTTAATTTCACATAGTTCACCATTCCATTGGCAGAGAAAGCTAGTAAAAGTATATTTTTGTCCCTCTTTCACAACTATGTTAGTATATTCTTGTGGTGACAGATATAAAATATTATTTGACAGATGGTATGTTGTGAATTAGGATTTATAAAGATTGTCTGTCTGTGGTGTTTAAGACACCCTGGGGTTAAACTGATCTAAGAAACAAAAGAGATATTTATAGTAATAACTTTGGGTCTTCACGTCTCCCTACTGTCATCTTGTAAAGCAGCTCATGTCTTATTTGATATTACACTTCTTATTGATGGCCCAATATGCCCTCTTTAGCCAACAGATGTCATCACATGTAATGGGCAGAAGCTGTAATAACAGTAATTGTATTAAAAGAAACTACTAAAAATAAGCTATGTTTGGTCCGTAAATAACCATTATTAATTTTATACTGTTTGTTCTGGTGCTTCCCCTTTCATGGGCCTTATCCTTCCCTCAAATATTTAGTGGCTGCTTCCCTGTGTCTGGAGAGCTTCTTGTACATTTTCATGGGGGGGAAAAGGACTCCCTCAAGGAATTGCTTAATCCCTAGTTATCCAATGTATATGATGTTACAGACATTTTTAATTATATACCTTTGTAAGATACTTATAATCATAACTGTAGCTAGGTACCACAATTCATCTAGAAGATTATGGTATGGCTCACTGGAACTCCTTGGAGCATTTGGTGAAGCAGACTATGGAAATGGCAGGGACAGAAACCTCTCTGATCTGGAACAAGTGGAAACATGTCACTGTTTTTTTTTTTTTTGCACTCAAATACTGATAATGCAGTGTGCACCATTTTGGGAAGCATATACTAACCGTAGGAAAACTTCTGCAAAACAAGACAATATTATAAAAACGATATCTAGCTGAGCTCTTTGTTGGTTCTGTGCTCTTCCAGGATTCTGAGGATTATGTAAACAGTGCTTGCTTGTGTGACTTAGTCTCAACTATGATTTAGTTTGGGCTGGATGTCATGAGACTCAGAAAGATGGGTTTTGGTTAATGCAACTTTTATTTAGTTTGTTTGGGTAATAGCACATTTTGTTTAATAGATTCATGACACTTCCTTTTAATCTTTGGTTTGACTCAAGTGCTATCATTATCTCTTCTGTTTGTTTTTAGCAATCAGATATTCCAGGGCTGTCAGCTTGCCTAAATGATGATATATCAAAGTTTGGCCATCTAGATTATTTTTTAAATGAGTTAATGACAAAAACAAGACCTATTGCCTGTAGGTTCTAGGTGTCTAGATTCAGTCATTCAATTCTCAGCCTACCTTTTTGAAAGCTCTATTATACAGCCTATTTCTATGGTTATAGCCTTAAGAAGAAAGTCCTGGACTGGACTTGCTGGAACATTTTAATCATAGACATCTGCTCTTGTTAAATATGTTGTTTACTATCTCAGGACTACTGTCTGTCCTTGTTTGTTTTGCCCCATTGTAGACAACTGTAATGGCGTCTTTTGCTACTAGCCATACAAACACAACTATTGACTTAACATGGTAGGAAGCAAGTGCGCTTGTATTCTGTCTGGTACAAGAATGATCAAGCATATAATGGAATTCTGTTTTTGGCTAGGATTACACAACTAGCCTATCATGTGCCATATTAGCTTTTAGGGCTTCTCCTCACCTACAGCATCCTTCAGAATGTTGGTCCAAGTTGTCTATGCTCTGGAATACATGCTGAAGTCATCTGCTATGAGAACTGGGCTCTCCTGCAGCAGCTCAGTGAGCTAGTACCTTTCTCTGGATAGTATCATCTTGTGAATCAGAATCAAAGCTTTCTTTTTAAAAGTATAGGGCCTGATCCTAAACTGCTGTAATTTGGCATATTACTATTGCCTTCAATGGTGCCATGCTGAGTTACACCAACTGAGGATTTGTCCCATTGTCCTTTTTTATGGTTGTGAGGATAGTCTTCAAAATATGAGGTGAATCTAAGTCATGGTGTCTCATTCTGCAGCCAGTCTACTTACAATATCTTTGAGAAGGAAGAACTGCTCATGTTTGTTTCTATCTAGTATTAACTATGAATTAATAACAATTTAAATATGTGCATTGTTACCTATTTTCCTGTTGATCAAACTATGCAAGAAGGAGGGACCTTCATATTACAGTCTACTGACCAGTGAATTGAGCTTGGATTATAATTGGATTTGGGAGAGTAAAACCATTTTTTTCCAGTCTAACGTGGATATTTTACTAGTGACAAGACATGCTCCATTGTTGCCTCAGTCATTTAGCAATTTCCTCTGAAACTCCTTATGTAGTGATGTAAAGGATGCTACCATCCATTAAATATTTTATGGGAAACAACATAGTCTGAAGCAGGGGTTTTCAACCAGTTTTAGAAACTGTACCCCATGGTCTCAAGGTTTCACCGGAAGTACCCCTTAATGGTTTTCACTCTACCTGATGTTACCACAGTTGCAATAAAAGGCATAATGGCCTTATATAACGTATAATAATTTTTAAAAAACTTTTCTATTTGAGTCGTCTTGTGCAGAGCTGTCCCTGGGGGGGGGGGCCTGGGTCAAAGCAGACTGTGTGGGTCTCTCGCCCGGCTCCAGTGACATACCTTGGGTCTCCAGCACCCAGGGCCAAGCCTGAATTTGGGCGCACACACCGCCAGCCTTCACAGCACCCCAACCTCTGTGCAGGGCAGGAAGGGTCACCAGCTCCCACAAGACAGCCGCCTCCCCAGCTTCCGGGGTGTGTCAGTACCTGCTGGGAGGGGGGAACATGCTGCTTTACCTCCTCCTATGCCCCTCCCCACCAGTCTTATCTTCCGAGCCCCCTGCACTTACCCCCCCCACCTCCCAACGTACCCACCACGCCGTGCCTGCCTCCCACCCCCTGCACTTATGCACTGCCCCTGCAGTTAGTTGCCTCCTGCACTTACCTGATGGGCTCTGCCTCCTCTCTCTCTCTCCCCCCCGTCCCCCCGCACATACCCACTGCCCTCTGCACTTACCTGCTGCACCGCGCCAGCTCTCCTGCTCTAGCTCTGCAGCCTGATGCCAGCTCGGACAGGATGTCCTTCTCTTCCCTCCCCCCCTTCCTGGCCTGGGGGGGTGCCCAGCTGGATCTTCCCGACGCACAGTGGGAATGGGGGTGCAGGAGGCTGCCAGCTGTGCATCGTGACCCGGCGCCTGCTCGGTAGGTGACTGTCCACCTCCTGCCCGGTGTGGTATGCAGCTGCGAGGCAGGCTGCAGCCACCTGCCTTGTCCTTGCTTCCAGCCGGTACCCACTGCAGTACTCTGAATACCCCCAGTTGAAAACCTCTGGTCTAAGGGATCGGGCACAGGACTGGCAGTGAAGGAGACCTGTGTTTGTATTTTGGTTTCATCACTGACCTGTTCTGTGTCCTTAGTGAGCTGAAGTGACTCGCCCATCTATAAAATGATAATGACAGTTCCCCTTTTCGTGATCTGTATGAGTGTGAAGTAGTAGTTGTATTTATTTACATCAAAGCTTTAACCTTCACTTCCAACCATTAGATTGGCAGTGCAGCCTGTGTTAAACTTCTGGACTCTTTCCTGGAAGGGCCTGGAACATACTTTGCCTAGTTAGGCAATTTTATAAATTGAAACTTTATACAGATGAAGAGAGGCATGCAGAGAGACTGAGACTAATTACTTCACCAGTGGTTATGCCACTGGACCTGTGAGACAGCTCCGCAGTTGATATGAGAGGGCAGATTTGAGCCATAGGAGACTCTCATACTGCACTACTACTTAGAAGGGACAGATGTTTTATTAATTGTTTTGTACGCCGGGCCTACCAACATATTTGTGTGTATATATTACACAACACACACAGTAATTATTAACCTTAATATGTAGCTGTCTTCAAAGCATGTTCAGTTCTCTGAAAAAAAACGGGTATTGTGCGTGCTGAGTTTGAGGAGGTGAATAGGTGTGCTGGAGATGGTGAACCAAACCTTTAGAATCTTTTAATGTACAAAGGCTCAAGCATAACTTGCTCACTTCATTACCAAGAGTGTCCACACAAATCACTGGCATGCACAAATGACCTGCTAGGCATCTGATTAGTCATAGAACTAGGCAAATTACTGTGCCTGCTCACTTGTAGTTATTGAGCACACAAATTATGAATGTGTAATTCTGCAAATTTGATCCAGAATCTTCTCTACCTTTTGCCCCCATTTTGGAATCTTCCAATTAAATTAATCACCAGATAGAAAACTACTGATAATGGGGAATTAATCCTTTCTCTAAATATGAATTGTGGTGTTCCTCACATTTGGAATGGAACCCAGTAGTGCTGGCTCACTACCCTGCTACAGACTAGTTGGGTTGTTACCCAGCCTGATTTTGTGAGTGTCTGAATTTTGACAGTCCCCCCAAGGCTTTCCAGATGTTTCAACTCTCTTGAAATACTATACAAGCTGTTAGTGTCATCACAGCTTGATGTCATGTTATGATACAACATCATGTTACAATGACCTTTGCAATATGACCCATCAGCATAAAATGGTGATTGAAAGACTTTGCCAGGGCAGAGCTCATAGAGACAACCTTAAACAGAAATTAAACAGAATAACAATGTTTACTTTGGTTTTCCTTCAACTGGCAGCAAAAGAAAGCAGCACTGCTCATTCCACTGCATCAGCAAGGGAAAAGCAATTCTGTGAGAGCTACCCATGTTTCAATCCAAAACATTCACATGGTGGTGGTAAACCAGGAGTATGAGTTTTCTGCTCTTGCATACACTCTGTTGCTATCTGAAACCGAGCTCAGCCAATGTGCTGTTTGTTTCCAGGAAAAAACAAAAAGTTGATGACCATGCTAATATCTATTCAGCTCTATCAGTCCACAGTCTGTCAAAAGTCTTATAAGAACACAGTCAAAGCTCTGAGTCTAGTCAGAGTTGTAAAGGACTTCAGATTGTATTGAACTTTCCACACTTGAATACTTCTCTGTTATATATGTTAGATGAAGGAGTACATCTAGTTTTCAAGTTACTTTTTGGTTTAATTTCATGGCCACATTGTTAGAAATTGAATGCAAGAGATTTTAATGTTTAATAAAAATCGTATTTATATTTTCTTGATTAAAATAAATATCTAAGCCAGAAGGAAAAAAATGCTTCTGTCCTCTCCATGGTTCAGTAGCCTACATTCCAAATTAGGGAACCATAGGCTGAAAGAGAGAGACCTATAGGATGAGGAACGGATTTGTTCTAATCATGTGTTCCTTAATTATTTCCAGAATTACCTTATTTTTACTCCTTTGGCTCCTAAGTCTAAACTGTAATGCCTGTGAACAACACCGTCTTTATTTTGAAGATATTTGTAGATTGTAAATTTTACACAGTTTGGCTTCTAGGGGTTGGTTTGCTGCAGCTGCACTGTATTTTCCCTCCGTTTAACTATACACACGGTAAGGAGGAAATAGAGGGAACAGGTTTCTACCTGGTTGACTTGGCAGTATGTGAGCATTCCTTGTTTTATTCCAGGTAGTTGCCCTGTGTATGCTTGCAGTTAAATAACAGCATCTGCTCTTTTCTGACACACAATGAGAATTCTTTCGATCGTTCCTCACATTGTGTCTCACATTGCGTCTGTCCCATTGACTCCAGTGGGATTATGCATAAGAGTAAGGGCTGCAAGATCAGGTCTGTAATTAGCAGGATATAGAATATATCTAGACAAATTTTAAGCTTTTTGTCACATATGGCTTGCCCCACAATTCATTAGTGTTCACAGAAATACTGATACCAGTTTAAAAGGTAGCATTTTGGGCTGTTTTTCTACTCTGATTTAAAATGGATTTTTCTCTTTTGTGCTGCTTTTTAGCATTGACTCTCTATAGTCTCATTGCTGCAAATCTCCCAACACACACTCTCAAATTCTCTTTTATGTATCTCCCCTCTGGTATTGTTTTATATTAGTCGTCTTGAAAATACATGCATGAATGCCAAGTAAAAGAATCAAAATATTGTAATCTCACCCTACCTCCTAAACATCCCAATTAGTTGAAATAATGTATATTTTTAAGGAAGTAATTGCAGGCCATGTTGTTTGTTCTTAACTCACAAGCAAAGCAAAAACAAAACAGCTGCCATCCCCTACCGCCCCAGAACATAGTACTGGTCTGTAGGGTTCAGCTGCCAACAACAATTTGCTTGACAATTGACTACATGTCAGATTTTCAAAAGCATTTAGGTGCCCAGTGATATTTTCAAAACCACCTAGATACCTAACTCTGATTTGAAAAGGTTTATTTTTCCTTTTGTCGTATTCCAAAATGGCTGAAATGCTTGATCAAACTTCCAAAATATTCACCTTCAGACAGAAATCACGCTTTGAAAATGTCAGCCCTAAAGCTTAGTTTTGGGGAGTTATGAGCAAATGAAAACTGGGGGCTATGCAAAAAATGTGTGAGAAACCTGAACTACAGTGGATTACAACAGTGCCTTCAAATATTACAGGAATGCAGTCTCATCTGCTTTGCTCAGAAATAACTGGCAATATTCTTAATGCTTTTCACTTTAGCAAATATTTTGTAAGTCATGAATTGGAAAAAGTAGTAGCCTCAAGTGGGGGGTTATATATAACTGTAATCCCTAGGCACTTCTTGCAAATTGTCTCTATTTAATACTAGCTCATGTGACATAGCCTTAATCAACAAGGGGTATCTTTATGGTACCCTTAAGGTACAATCTCTTAAAGAGTGAGGGTGCGCAAATAAACTTCAGAACTTTCTAAGCCAGCAATCAACCAGTTGATATCTTCACAGTTCTACCCCATCTGTATTTTGGGTTGAAACCTACTAAATGAAATCCTAGCTTAAGACATTTGGAAAAGCATCTCTTATTGATATACCCTCCTCAGAGATCTATCCGTCATTCTGAATGAAAACCGACTAGAAGTGTTATCAGGAAAATAGCATTATAGTAGGTAATCTTTTTTAACAGAAAACATATCTAAAGAAATTACAGAAAATGGTGGTTTTCTGATGTAGCCATAAGATAACTAACCTGATTTTCCTCCTTTTTGTCCTTTCTGAATATATTTAATTTCTCCTTGGAAACTTATTTTCAACAATAGTTTATAGATTGGAGATCATTGTTCACTAAGGCTATGTCTAAACTTGAAAGCTTTTAGAGGCACAGCTGTACAGATATAGCTGTGCCACTGTAAGAGTGCTCTTGTAGCTGCATTATGCTGATGGGCGAGAGCTCTCCCGTTGACATAATAAAACTAGCTCAACGAGAGGCAGTAGCTATGTCAGTGGTAGAGCGTCTCCCATTGACTGCACTGTCCACACAAGTGTTTATGACAGCAAAATTTACTTCATTTGGGGGTTGTTTTTTTTTTTCACACACCTGAGTGGCCAACATTTTGCTGACGTGCTAGTGTCCTTAAAAGATATAGCCACAATATCTCTTGAGAAAGCTTTTCCTTAATTCAAAGGAGTCAAGATGAACTGTAAATCACTCCAAGCTATTTTCACTATTAGCACTTTTAAAAAATTCAAGACAATTTTCCTGTTTCCTCTAACTTTAGCTTGAGTCTTGATAGATGTATTGGTAAATATTTGTAATGTCTTTGTGACTGTTAGCATAACGAGCAATTTCTACTTCATGGATGTTCATTAGTTTGTAACTTGCTATCTAGATTAGGTCATTCAGGAGAAATTTAGTGCTTTTCTAGAAACCATAACTTCTAATTTAACTTCTAGTTTAGGCTGACTTTCCACATGATGCAGTTGCTAGAGAATTTATTGATTTTCCCCCCCCCCATCTTAATCAGTTTAGCTCAAATATTTTCCTTTTACATCTATATTATGAAATTGTTTTTACTTAAGTAGTCCTCTTTCCAAATAATCAGCCTTCTTTTTCTGTTCAGTCCAAATATAGGACTTTTTACTGTCCAGTGGAATGCTAGATACATCAATCTTTAGCTCTCCTTTCCAGTAATTGGACATAGAGCAGATATACAGTTCCAAAGAAGACTTTCTGCTTTCCTGCCACAACAGTTAGTGCTATGTTGGATGGAGGAGGGGAATATAGATTGAAAGGGTGGGTAAAACTCCAGTTATTCCTACTGGGCATATCTGCTCTCTTGTGGTCATGGTTCACCTTCCTAAAAGCCACTTGGCATAGGCCATTGGTTGGAAAACTGCAATAAAGTAAACATCACTTTTTGATGCACAGTGATTCTCTTGAACGGATACAGTCACTGGATGACAACATATCACACTTGGATGCTGTTGATAAATTCAATAAGGTTCAATAGAAAATTCTGCTTTAGGAGTTTAGTACATTCTTCTAGTTGTTTTAAAAGTCCAGTGTCTAGAAAGAATGTGTAACAGTTCTATCCCTATCCTGACCCCATCAAAAGACTGTTTGTTTGTAAGTCAGAAAGCTCCATTTCCGTTCTGGATGCTAAACAATACAGTCACATGCAGAAATAAGAACTCCTATATGGTTGAAAGCTGCTTCAAACAGTACCAGTTAAAAGTGCAATTACCTATTGAAGTTCTATATTTGCAGCATGAAATATAAGAGCAGCAGCAAAATAGATTCAAGTACACCAGGCTTTCAGATGATTCTCAGAAGTCCCAACATAAATCTGCAATCATCAATATTCATCAGACTTCTATATCCATTTCATAATCTAATGGAATTGTCTTTCACCGCTGAAAGCACCACAGTGTGATTTAAAACAGCTAAAGTTGTACATTTCTCTATTTTTACATTACAAGTTAGCATGCTATAGAGTCCCAAGGAAACTGTAGTAACAAATTTTAACAATATCTCCCTTCTCTATGCACTCAGACAGTAATAATTTCACTGATGTTTTACATATTTGCAACAGCACAGTTCTGTGTTATACAATGGGCTGAATAAGAGATAAGTCTGGTCTGATGCTCTACTATAGACATAATTGGTACTAATATTTCCTAACAGAAGCACAACCTATTGAATGTTACCCTTTACATAATGGTGTAACTGTGTTTGTCCCAGCATATTAGAGACAAAGTAGTCAGGTGATATCTTTTTTTGGTCCCACTTCCTTTACATAGTCCATTCAAACTGTGAAACCTTCACTATGATTAGCACTGCAGAACATATTGGAAGAATTATGTTAAATGACCATCAGTTGATTGTAAATAATTCAAATCAATTTAAAAAATTAAGATTGTACATACAAAGTACTTTGTATAAGCTCTGAATATGAGGAAACTATGGCAGACAGAAAATACAGAAAAACAATGCCAAAAGGAAGACTTGGGATATGCTCCTGTGTAATGCATCCCAAGATTTTTCATCTCTGAAGGGAAGAGTGAAAAATGCATTCCATCTGCTTATAACCAACCAGACTTAAGTCTGCCATAAAAAGACGTATCTACCTCTGCTTTATTCACAGATCTCTATCTTCCATAAGAGTTCTTGTCCATTTGTATTATAGACAAATAAAAGGTAATTTAAAATGTATCCTACAATGTAACGAGGCATACTGTTTTCCATATGGCCTAGCTAATACAAAAAAACAATGGCACTGCAAAGTGCATTTTCAATATAGCAATCTAATTGGATACCTCTTGTGACTAAAGATGACAAAACTAAGTGATAAAACAGGCTCTATAAATTAGTTCTCTGATACCATTTCCTTAACCTCTTGGCATTTTCAGTCACTTTTTAGTCAAAAACTGTCTGTATTCATAAATAAGAGAAACAAACTTATGACCTTTAAAGCCGACCTTAGTTGAGCGGTGTTAACAGAGGTCCCATGCTATGGAACCCAACATGCCAGCCATTGCCAAGATCGCACAATCCTTTCAAATGTTGTAACTTCACACTAAAATCAAAACTGCTAGAAAATCTAATACAAGGGTATACCCGTGAGGTAGCACTGCTAAGAGAAGATGGAGTAACTATTTACATTTGGTGTGCTGTGGACTATTAACTAGATTTTATAGATTGGTATTTGTCTTGTAACTCTGTGGCACTTGTGGCATTTAAGAGAAAAGGCTATATGGCATTTCACTAGTGTCATACAACCTTTTTTCCCTCACCAAAAAGGCTTGCATATCATTTTGTTGTGGTTTTAAGGTCCGGAATAAAAAAAGATAAATATTGCTGGGTTTTACAAGTAATTTTTTTTTTTTTTTGCACATCTACCATTTCATTCTTATCTTAAGGTCAAACGTTTTATCTCCAATGGTTGTGCAAACTTTGAAAATTTCAAGGGGCTTTTCTAAAATAAGCCTAGTGAGTATCTATAACAGGTATAAATTCAACCACATTTAGGAGAACCAGGGAGGACAGTCACATAATCTAAAGAAAGGATAAGATCTCAAAGGGGAGTACGAGCAGCCATGTCAAAAGCAGCAGAGAAGTCAGGGAGAATGAGGATGGAATTAGAAACTTGATATTTTGCCAGGAAGATCTTGTTGGAGACCTTGTTGAAAGTTTTAAATGGACCAAAAACCTCTACTTGTAGGTTTCCCTATCTTTCTAAATTGCATTTGCAGTGCTTCATTTTATTCCTATAAGAGTTTCCACATATAGATATTGCACCAATGCCTAGATACAGGACAAAAGTTGTTGTACTATCACACTAATGCCTGAGAATATATCCAAATCACTGATAAATTGTTGTAGGTCTCTGACTTTGTAATTGTCATGATGTAACTGGGTATCTACTAAATATTTTTTAAGACTGGACATACCCTATCTGTCCCTGAATTCTGGTCTATCTTTTAAGGAAAACTGCCTGCTTTCAGGAAAAAAGAAATCCCATTTATTGAAGCATTAATGAATTAAGTAAGGCATTTCATACATTTTTCCCTAAGAACTTACTCAATAATTTATGTGATCACAATAAGAATAATGCTAATATGTATTTTTTACTTATTATAAAAGGAGGGAATAGCAATATAAATGGTATAATAAGAATTAAAAAAAAATTTACAAAGTGCAATATAAATTTGTATCTAGTGGCTAGATGGTTACAATGCAGGGTAGTTGATGAATGTCAGACTGCACAATATTTGTATTTGCTGCATACAGTATTGTCTAAGGGCTTTGGTTGTAATACAGTTTATCTCATCAGTTACATAAAAGCCTGGCATGAGATAATTGCATTACAACACACAAATCAAATTACAGTTTTTTTCTGCTTCCTTACTTCAAGTTAAGAAATGAATAAGTCATATTCTTGCCATCACATACAGTAGAACATAGAAATGGCCATAGTGGGGCAGATCAGTGGTCTATTTTGCTCAGTATCCTGTCTTCCGACAGCAGCAGATACCTGGTGCTACAGAGGGCATAAACAGAACAAGGCAGTTTATTCAGTAATCCATCTCCTTTCATCCATTCCCAGATTCTAGCAGTCAGGGGCTTAGAAACACCCAGAGCATAGGGTCGTATTCCTGACCATCTTAGCTAATATTGATGGACCTATCCTCTGTGAATTTATCTAATTATACTGTTGACCTTCACAACATCCCTGGCAACAAGTTCTACAGGTTGATCCTGCATTGTGTGAAGAAATACTTCCTGGTGTTTGTTTTAAACCTGCTGCCTATTAACTTCCCTGGGTGACCAGTGGTTCTTGGGTGAAGGGGTAAATAACACTTCCTTATTCACTTTATAAAACTATGAATGATGTGGAGAGATATCATTTCCCCCCTCAGTCATCTCTTTTCCAAGCCTAACAGTCCTCATCTTTTTAATCTCTCCTCATATGGAAGCTGTTGTATACCCCTAATAATTTTTGTTGTTTTTCTCTGTACTTTTTCCAATTCTATTATCTTTTTTGAGATGGGATGACCAGAACTGCACACCGTATTCAAGGTGTGGGCATACCATGGATTTACATAGTGGCTTTATGATATTTTCTGTCCTATTATCTGTCCCTTTCCTAATGGTTCTTAAGATTGTGTAAGCTTTTTTAACTACTGCTGCACATTGAACAGATGTTTTCAGAGAACTATCCATGATGATTCCAAGATTTCATTTTTGTGTAGGAATGGTTAATCTATACCCTATCATTTTCTATGTGTAGTTGGGATTAAGTTTTCCAATGTTTTTTCTATTGAATTTAATCTGCTATTTTATTGCCCAGTTACCCAGTTTTGTGGGATCTCTTTGTAACTCTTTGCAGTCTGCTTTGGTCTTAACTATCTTGAGTAATTTTATATTGTGTGCAGACTTTGCCACCTTGCTATTTACCCCTTTTCCAGATCATTTATGAATCTGTTGAATAGCACAAGTCCCAGTACAGATCATTGGGCGACCCAGGTATTTATCTCTATCCTACTCTTTGTCTCCTAACTTTTAGCCACTTACTGTGGTGTCTAGAAATTTTCTCTCTGCATCCCAACCTGAGGTAAGATGGTCCCAGTCAACATGGGGATAGTTGAAATCCCCCATTATTATTGGGTTTTCTATTTTTGTAGCTGCTCTAATCTCCCTGAGAATTTCACAGTCATAGTCACCTTCCTGATCAGCTGGGCAGTAATATATTCCTACTGCTATGCTTTTATTATTCAAGCATGGAATTTCTATCCATTGAGATTCTATGGTACTATTTGTTTTATTTAAGATTTTTACTATATTTCACTGTGCTTTCTTTCACATGTAGTCCTGCTCCCTCACCAGCATGACCTACTCTGTCATTCCTTTATATTTGGTACACTGATATTACTATGTCCCATTAATTAGTATCATCCCACTAAGTTTCTGTGATGCCTGTAATATCAATATCCTTATTTAATATCAGGCACTCATGTTCACCCATCTTAGTTTTTAGACTTCTTGCAGTTGGATACAAACACTTATATAAGTTGTCAATATTTAGTTATCTGCTGGCATGACATATAATTGAATGGGACTCTCCTTCATTTGACTTTCTCTTCAGTTCTTGCCCTATACTTTATCAACTTCTGTTCCCTCCTCTTTTCTAGGATATAGAATATCCCCTTTAATAAATTCTTCTCTAAGGGATGTGTCTGTCCATACTGTGTGCTCCTCTGCACCTGCCAGCTTTCCTCCAGCCCTTAGTTTAAAAACTCCTCTTATCACTTTTTAAATTTTAATCTGGTTCCATTTGGATTTAGAAGGAGCCTCATCCTTTAGGCTTCTCCTTTCCCAAAAGGTTCCTTAGTGCCTAATAAACCTAAATCCTTCCTCTGAAGATCTTTATCTCATCCACACATTGACACCCTGTAGTTCAGCCTGTCTAAATGGCACTGCATGTGGGACTGATGGTCATAACAACAGACTAAACTTTAACACAGTGTTTTCGCCAACTTGCACAAGCTGAGATTGTCGACAAGCAACATTGCTTGCCCCATAACCTCAGCCATGCAAAACCTAACGCCATACACAGCTTCAATAATAACTCTGACATTAAAATCAAAGAGGCAGACAAAGGAGGTGCTGTTGTCATCCTGAATAGATCGGATTATGAACAGGAGGCTGCCAGACAACTGTCCAACACCACATTCTACAAGCCACTGCTGTCCGATTCCACTGAGGAATACCAAAAGAAACTACAACATCTACTTAAGAAACTCCCTAAAGAAACACAGGAACAAATCTACATAGACACACCCCCTGAACCCTGACCAGGGTTATTCTCTGTGCTACCCAAGATCCACAAACCGGGAAATCCTGGATGCCCCATCATCTCAGGCATTGGCACTCTCACAGCAGGACTGTCAGACTATGTGGACTCTCTCCTTAGGCCCTATGCCACCAACACTCCTAGCTATCTTCACGATACCACTGACTTCCTGAGAAAACTATAATCCATTGGAGATCTCCCAGAAAACACCATGCTAGCCACTATGGATGTGGAAGCTCTCTACACCAACATTCCACACAAAGATGGACTACAAGTCATGAGGAACATTTTCCCTGATGATGATGTGGCACAACTGGTAGCTGAACTTTGTGACTTTGTCCTGACCCACAACTACTTCAGATTTGAAGCCAATCTAAACGTTGGAGTCAGTGGCACAGCTATGGGCACCGACATGGCCAACATTTTTATGTCTGACCTAGAACACTGCTTCCTCAAAACTCGTCCCCAGGTACCTCTCCTTTACTTATGCTACATTGCTATTTTCATCATCTGGACCCATGGGAGAAAGTCCCTTGAAGAATTCCACCAGGATTTCAATAATTTCCACCCCGCCATCAACCTCAGCCTGGACCAGTCCACACAAGAAATCCACTTCCTGGACTCTACAATACAAATAAAGGATGATCACATTAATACCACCCCGTACCAAAAACCAACTGACCGTAATACATATCTTCATGCCTCCAGCTTCTACCCTGGACACGTTACATGATCCATTGTCTACAGCCAAGCCTTAAGATACAGCCGGATTTGCTCTGATCCCTCAGACAGAGACAAACACCTACAGGATCTCTATAAAATATTCTTAAAACTACAATACCCACCAGGAGAGGTAAAGAAACAAATAGACAGAGCCAAACAAGTACCCAGAAGTCACCTACTACAGGACAGACCCAACAAAGAAAACAGACCACCCCTAGCCATCACCTACAGCCCCCAGCTAAACTCTCTCCAACACATCATTAAGAATCTACAAGCTATCCTAGCAGATGATCCCTCACTCACTCAAGCCATGGAAGACAGACCTATCCTTGCTTACAGACAGCATCCCAAACTGAAGCAAATACTCACCGGCAACCATATATCATACAACAAGAACAGTAAGCCAGGAACCTATCCCTGCAACAAACCCCCATTGCCAGCTCTGCCCGCACATCAACCCTAGTGACACCATCACAGGTCCTAACCACATCAGCCACACCATAAGTAGCTCATTTACTAATGTAATATATGCCATCATGTGCTAGCAATGCCCCTGTGCCATGTACATTGGCCAAACGGCACAGTCACTACGCAAAAAAATAAACGGACACAAATCAGATATAAAAAATGGGAACACCCATAAACCAGTCGAAGAGCACTTCAGTCTCCCAGGACACTCTGTAGCTGACTTGAAAGTTGCCATATGTCAACAAAAAAAACCCTCAAAAACAGACTTCAAAGAGAAACTGGGGAGCTTGAACTGATCTGCAAACTTGATACAATCAAACTGGGTCTGAATAGGGACTGGAATGGTTCTCATTACAAGAAGTAATTGTCACTGTTCACACATTCTCTCTCACCTTCTCATCAATGGTAGTGAATAGGCCTCAGCTACTCTAACTGTATGGACTTTGCTACTACCCTCCCCCATTGTTGTACCTTCCCCTTGACTGTGTGTATATACCACCTATCTGATTTCCATTCCCTGCATCTGACAAAGTGGATTACAGCCCACAAAAGCTTATGCTTGCAAAAATTAAATGTTAGTCTTTAAAGTGCTACAGGACTCTCGTTATTTCAGAGAAAGCTATCATGGCGATTCTGGATTTTAATCTCTTACCTACCAACTTAAATTTGGTCTTCAGGACTTCATTTCTACCTTTCTTTATGTCACTGGCATCTGCATGTACCACGACAACTGGTTCTTCTTCAGCACTGCACATAAGTCTGTCTAGATGTCTTGAGAGGTCCACAACCTTCACACCCGGCAAGCATTTCACCAGGCAGTTCTCCTGGTCATCACAAACAAATCCCCATTATTATCTGTCTCTTCCTAATAACAGGAAGAGGTATCCTTAGTATGAGAGGATACTATAACATCATCTGGAAGGAAGGTCTCAACTATGTTTTCCTCTGCTCTAGTTTGAATATCTCCTTCCCTGAGACTTTCATTTTCCTCAGCAGCAAAGAGGCTGTCACTTTGGGGGTAGGACCATTTTACCATGTCCCAGAAAGTCCTGTCTGTGTACCTCTTGGTCTCCCTTAAGTCCTCCTGTTCAACCACTCTTGTATCTGAGGGCAATGAGCTGCTTGCAGTGAATGAACACAGATGCCACCTGCCTACAAGACAGGTCATCATACACGCTGTGTTCAGTGTAATAAATTTGATAGCCCCTCTCTACTGCTAGACTTCTTCCTGCATTGTTTATACTCTTGCAGTGGTTTTTGTTTTGTGTGTGTGTGTTCTTTGTGTGATTGTTTTTTTGGAGGGGAGAGTAATTGACCAGAGTTCAGAGAATGTTTACTAGGTGTATCTGGCTTTCACACTCCCTCTCTTAACTCACTTGCAAAACTCCACTGTTTGCTAACTTCTTTAGTTACGTATGTGCTGGTTTTTTAAACTCCTGTTCTCCCTGAGTTAGACCCAACCTCTTGTCAAGGGATTTTAAAGAGATTAGGGATCAAAGGATGGGAAACTAGAGCCTGATTAGGAAACTCTCAGCTCTGCCTAACAGGCTGTTAAGATGAGCGCACAGCTACCAAAAACAGAGCAAATGTGAGGCTGGATTTTCCAGTTGACTAAGTTCACTTGGTGCTGCTTACACCTGTTTGAGAAATCCCCTGGGGAATTCTCCCCCTGTAGGAGGAATTTTCAGCTAGTATAAAGCTGGTAGAAGTGGCTTCATCATGCATTGCCACCACTTTTTACATTGGTGCTGTGCCGCCTGGCATAAGGAGAAGAGGGCTCTATTCCATCTGATCCTCTGCTGGTGGAAGGTGTTATACCAGCAGCACAATGTAAAGCTTCCTTCCTGCATGTTTAAGTGATTCCAGGGCTCAGCAGAGTGGAATTGGGGAACAATGACCAGGTCTCTGTAAGTCCCCCTTTATCCACAGCACCTATGCTTAACTTGAGTGTTGTGGAGAATTGATCCCCCTAAGATATTTATTTCTTCACAACAGCATGGGGGAAATTCATTCAGGGAATTAGTGTTGTGTGACTCACTATAAACAAACCGGTGTATGTAAACATTTAAAAATAATAAAAACACACTTTTTTTCAATAAGGAGACGGTATGTTCCAGTTGTTCATGCGAGGGACAAAATTTGTGGGTTCTGTTCCCATCTCTGGCCTTGGCTCACATTGTAACTTTGGGCAAAGTACTTTATACATCTCTGAGCCTCAGTTTACCCATATATAAATGGAGGCTGTCTCTCCACAACATTGTTGGAGCCAGGGATCATATTATCCCAGTAATCGTTGGTATGATGTCCCAATGTTTTTTCTTTCAGCTCCTATCTTTCCCATGCTGCTTTGTGTCCAGCTATTCAGAGCTATACTTGCAATTCTGTTTGTATAAGTTAAATAGCATGCATATCTCTGTAATATAGAAATACCTGACCAAAATGGATTTGGTGAATGGAAATTGTGAGGATTGGGAGTATGGTAAAAGTGGAGTTTAAGAGAAAAAAACTAATTTATTTTCCTGTCCATTGCAGTTATCTCAAGCAATTAATGTAAAACAAATTAACTAGATTTTAAAAAATAGTCGTGATCAGTTGCAGTTTTATCACACTGTTGAACAATAACAGAATACAAATTTAAATATACTATAAATATTTATTGGATATTTTTCTGCATTTTAAAATATATTGATTTCAATTACAACACAATGCAAAGAGTACAGTGCTCACTTTATATTATTTTTATTATAAATATTTGAACTGTGAAAAAGATCAATAGTATTTTTCAGTTCAACTCATGCAAGTACAGTAGTGCAATCTGTGAAAGTGCAATTTACAAATGTCTATTTTTTTAACATAACTTCACTCAAAAATAAAAATATGTAAAATTTGAGAGCCTAGAAGACCACTCAGTCTTACTTCTTGTTCAGCCACTCACCAAGACAAACAAGTTAGTTTACATTTATGGGAGATAATGCTGCCCACTTTTTATTTACAATGTCACCTGAAAGTAAAAACAAGTGTTTGCATGGAACTGTTGTAATCTGCGTTTTTTACAGCGCAAATATTTGTAATAAAAATAATTATATAAAGTGAGCACTGTACACTTTGTATTCTGTGTTGTAATTGAATCAATCATACATGAAAATGTAGAAAAGCCTCCAAAAATATTGATAAATTTAAATTAGCATTCTGTTGTTGTTTAACAGTGCAATTAAAATTGAGTAATCACAACTATTTTTATTTATTAATTGTGATTAATTGTGATAATTTTTTTAACGTTTCACTCCTAATCCAATTGCCCTAACATTGCCAGTATGCATCACCTGTTCTGTGTATAAAGGATTTTAATTTCCAGTGCCACCAATATGCACCTTTCACTGGCATGAAATTTATTATACGGAAGAAAAGGGCAGGTGTAACTGTCTTCCTGTGTACCTCATGCCTGTATTTTTTCAGCTTATTTTAAACTAGTTTTGCCATATAATGTTCTAATTTATGTTGTAAATTGAATTCATCCACTTTGTGAGCCAATTAAGATGTAAACAGGTGTTCTTCAGCGTATGGTCTGCCAAACAAACATAGGGGTCTAAGGATTTCTGATTGTTGTCTGGCCCTGGGATCAGGACAGAAAATGAGGGCTCAGTTTTCCCTAGAAAGGTGAGACAAAATGTTATGTGAAGACCCCTTATAAAGATACTCTTACGATACATCTTTTCCTAACCTCCATTTACTGTGCTTTTACTCAGAACTGTTCTTACCAGCATGAGGCTGATGTAGTGTAAGCAGATGCCAGAACCTTTAAAAAAGCTTAAATAGGATAGTTCTCTGTAGAGATAAAGTGACAGTGATGGTTTTGCAGGGCACAATTCAAAGGGAACCATCTTTTTACTTAAAGATGTTAGAAATTAAAGGTACAGCGATACCTAGTCTTGTATTGCTCCTTTTCTAAATGAAATGGAATTGTTAAACTAGTGTGCTTCCTTCAAAGTTCTCACAAGAGAATGTGTCTATATAGGCAGCATAGCTTTATTTCAGTATGAATTTTTACCATGCAGAGCTTGCAAATCCCAGCAAGTAGGAATTTTTTCCAGAGAGCTCAACTGCCATATAATCTAAATGTCATTTTAAAAAAAAATTGCTGACCTTGATAGTTGTAATGGTAACCATTCAAACTGGTATGGAGTATAAACCAGTGCAAGCATGTCTTATAGAATATAGAGCTCCATTGTCTCTGCTGTTCCTCACAGCTTTGGAAACTTTTAGCAGAGTAAAAACTGAACATACTCTTAGATCAATTTTCACTGCTGTTACTTAGATCTCTGGGGCGAAAGTAAAGAAAGTTATCAGAACCCTGTCAGTTTCATTATGCTAATTCTTTTCAAAACTATGAGCAACAACAGCACAAAAAGTACTGGAGCTACTCACAAGAATGCAGAACTCAAAATGGGAGGCTGAAGATGGAATGAAGAATAAGAGAAACACGTCCATTGTAGCATTTAGAAAGCAGAGGGAATAGCTGAGTAACAGACACACACAAACCCATATTGCAACAGCCAAGGGGCTGGGTGAATGTAGGATTAGACTTGTGGAAACCCAACCATACACACATGCTGTTGACAAGAGGCTCTGGAATGAGATATGAGAAGCGAGCGAGAGAGAATATTCTTTTTCTTTTCAGGGAGATAGGGCCTTCAAATTTGACACCAGAGACTGGTATGGAAGAGGGGAGATCACAACCTGAGTTCAGAGGTAGCCACCTGGAGTGAATCCCAGCAGCTGGGTTGGAGGTTCTCTTTTCACCTGGGCATTGCCTATGGACAGTGGAACACCATCTTTTGTATCTGTCCTGGCTACTAAATTTGTTCATCTGGCTCAGAATTTCCTCATTAATTTCAGCCGTATATTGACTCTGAAACCTAATGAATTGTAAATGTTAACATTAACTCTTTCACTGCTGATCATTTTAGTAGGCTCAGTTATCTAGACACAGTTATCTAGTGTTTGTATATCAATCATTACTAGATAAGGGGCATCTATTTGCTATCAAATTGCTTATCAAATTGCTCCAGTCCTGCTCACAAGGGGAAAATGCCATCCCTTCCATTCCCATTGCCAAAAGACTCAACTGCCTCTTATATTTTCCCTGGAACCAAAACCCCAAACTCTCTCCTACCAAGCAGCCACAACCCTTAGCTTCTTCACAACTAAAGTTATGTGCTGTTGACACAGAGATCTAGCATTGCTCAGGAGCTTAGATTTATGACTCCCTTTGACGTCAATGCGAGTCATGCATCTAAAAATTTGCACAACTGTTTGAAAAATTATGTTCATGTTGATCAAAAACTTTACATGCTTGCCTTCTTTAGTAATAAAAATATTCTTTGGGTTTTTCTGTATGTGCATTTACTTGTATATGAGAGTGGTTTAAAGAAGTAAACAGTGTTGGGAATCAAGAATTTCTGAGTTCTGCTTTATGCTCTGCCATTGTTCACAAACTGGATTTGAACAAGCCACTTAACATCTCTACATGTATGTTTGCCTTTCTATAGCGTGGAGATACTTACAGTAATCACTTACCTCCCAGAGACGCAGTGAATATTAACAAATGTTTGTACAGCACTTTAGAGATATAAATAGCAATACAGTATTTACCTCCTGTACAGTACTCTTCATTCACAGATCTCAAAGTGACGAAGGAAGGATCAAGTGTCTTTGTTTAAAATATGGAGAAACTCTAGGCTAGAAATTGTGATTTATTCAAGGTCACACAGCAGGTGAGACCTAAGTCTCCCTACACCAGTGCCCTGTCATGTGGCCTATATAATTTGTATAATCTGTATAGCAGGATTTTGAAGTAAACTGCTCTGATTTTTCTTTTTATCAATGTTTGTTTAATAATCCCTGATGTTTACATTGTGCAAGAGCTTTTTGTTTGTTTTTCTTGTTATATGCACTGTCACTTTGTGGTCCGTACAGGCACACCCAACCAGTTGGGCAATTTCAGTTTTAAATTAGAAGTCTACATTGGTATATTTGTCAATCAGCATTCACAATTGTATAGTAGGATTATGTGGCCACGAAAACTTTCATTAGTCATTCAGAAAAATCCATTATTACAGCGTTGGCTAAATTAAGCTTAATTCAAGGTATTGCTGTGGTATGCATTAAGAATTTCATTTGTCGTCTGTCCCAACCAAACACCACTACTGCATTTAATAAATAGGCTGTCATGTTTCCAAGTGCAAAGCTTAAACGTCATAATTTGTAGTGTCTAAATTATTGTTTCTTTATTTTCTTTAGTCAAATACAGAAAACCATTTACATTTGACTGTAGTGGGTGCTGAGGCAGGAAATGAGACAAGTCAGCATTTGGAAAGCAATACTTTCATGTCAGAGCTCCTCAGTGATGTACCCTTCACCCTAGCACCCCATGTGCTTGCAGTACAAGACACCTGTAATGACCTTCCAGACCAGTTGCTCTCCTACAACATAAGTGATAATTTAACAAGATTTTGGTATGATTTTACGCTTGAAAATTCAGTGATTTGTGATTTGTAATATGCTGTTAATTTACACCTTGACAACTTGAAGATAAATACACAAATATTTTGTTTTGTAACTTAACTCCTTAAATGTTTTTGTGGTATGCCATCTGTATAACACATGCATAAAAACTGCAATAATTAAAATCTCATACTGTCATCTTCCATTGCCCTTAAGTAACTTATCTGAAATACTGAATTCGTCCATAAAATAGTCAAGCAGAGCTATTAGTTGTGTTCAATCCTGAGTAAGAGATCTATCTGGTAATATATTAATTGGTGACTGTCAATAAGTGGACTGTAAATGCACGTATTTCATTATTCTCTCCTGTGATGTCGTGACTTCTGCAGCATTTGATGTTTTACTTTCGTGTCACAAATGCAAAGCCTCTTGTGCATATTTCTTGTAGGCTGTTTGATTTTCCAGGGATGGAAATGAATGCTGATTGTAAATAAAGTCATGCCATTTTGCATTAGAATAGGCAACCAATGCTCCAGCCTCAAATGCCACTTTTTAAACTTCTGAAGAAAGTTTACAGGTTTAACTTTGTTAGCATGATTGAGTAGATTTTACCATACTTAAAGTATAAAGCTAATCAGCTTCTCCTTTTTCCAGTAGACCTTGTTGTCCATTTTACCATGTCACTTCAGTGTCTGTCTTTCTCAAGGGGTTTCTCCCTAACTGCCCTTCATTCGCTGGTTTTTCTCATTGCCACATGTGTTACTGATTAATGAATAGATCAGTTTTTCCTTTTTAACCTCAGTGCCCCCTAGAGAAAGAAATCTCAGGATATGTACTTTTAATGGTCATACCCTTGTTTTTTTAATTGTGGCCCAAAGATACAGATGGTCGTGTTTAACTACTAGAAAACATTAAATTGTTCCTTACCCAACTAAATTAGATGGCAAATACCTAAACATTCATTTCAAACCTTGAATATGCATATTTATTCCAGCTAAAACCTAACTACATTGTTGTTGCTCATTGAACTAACTTGTGATATGTATGAATAATTCTCTGTGCCATATGCAAGATTAAATTTGTTTTGACTGTTAGGAAAAATATATTTACTGTGCCAACCGTAAGTGGATATTTTCATAAGAAATGTGTGACATAGGATATTTAAAAACATACATGTTTTCAGATTTGTGTGCTTTTAAGATGTTTGGGATAATAAATACAATGAATTATAAAGAAGCTATGTTGTAATTACGCATTGGTTTGTTAAAATGTTCGTTTTCTCCGATTTTTTTTCTGGAAAATTAATGCATTTAATTAGTTTGTTTGCAGTCTGTATCTGTTAAGTTTACAAATATACTTTGAGCTATTTGTTTTCAGGGAATGTATCTATATTGCACTTAAATAAAAGCTGTGGTTAAATAATATGTTAACACAGGAGGTCTTTCTTTTTAAACATGTAAGAGAATGCCTTTATTACACTAGGTATATAAAGATTATATATTACAATAAGGATTATCCCAGCTACGGGGCGAGGGTGGGGGATGCTGAATAAGTTTGAATAACTAAGAATTTTGAATGTCACTAATCAACATCAGGAGTATGGGGCCCTTCTTTAAAAAAAAAACAAAAAAACCCATGGAGTTTCACGTAAGTGACGTTATTCATAATCCAGTTTGTACTATATGCTCTGTATTGTGCCCATAGATTGCAGTGGCACATCTGGCATTGATGACACTGTATTCTCTGGTTACCTTTTGTGATCCAAGAAGTGGTAAGTTTTCACATAGGGAAAACAGAATTTTAATAAGTTGGCTAGAACCTATTTCTGTACTGAATTCCCTGACTGGGGGAACATTAATTAAGTTCTCATTTTCCATGCTCAGCTCAATTTTCATGTTTCTTTTGCATTTAACCTTTAAACTTTTACCTACCTTGAAAATGGCGCATTCCTGTTCATATTGTTTTTCATCCTATAATTGATATTTATCCCCAACTCAGCCATTTCAAGAGCAGAATTGCAAAACAGAGCTGAGTATCCAACAAACCCACAGAATTGGTTCTTTCCACATTAGTAGACTTGGGTTTTTTTTCCACTTGCCTATCTGATTACTTAAGATATTTTATGACATTAAAACATACCTTTCTAGAATTCTACTCTCAAATGCTCACAGACCAATAAGCCACCACAGGCACAGAAAAAAGAGGAGATGAGCACAGGAGGGGAAAGTGCGAACCCATGACATGAAATACAGTTAGTATGTCAAACATTTCACCTATGCCCTTAACAGTATCTCTTTGGAGGGGTAAAATTTACATACAAAAAACCTGCTAGCAATATTCCTCCTCACTGCCCTCTTGCTAAAACGCCAAGGGGCTCCAATCACTCTTTTGCTTGACATCATCCATAAAAAGTGTATACAGAATCCTAATGGTATCCAGACACTCTAAATGAATTTTCTTAGTGGGAGATGAAAAATACACCCAAAAAAAGCTATTGGAAGTAATTAGATTTATGGGCACTTGCCCACTACTAACATGACAGTGACATAACATCATTAGAAAATTGAAGGCTTTAGAATATAGCTGTCTCCATTCATACCTTAGTTTGAAGAGAGGGATACATTATATATGTGTTTTAATGACCATGTATGTTAAGTGGTTAGTAGATGGATGTATATCCATCGGAGTACATTTGTATTTGTTGCCAGTTTGTCAATTTAACAAATACCAAACAGTTTTATACAATGTGGCTTGAATATTTATTTGGCCATAAATGAAGCTTAATTTAAAGCCGCACCCAAAAATAATCATTTAAATAATTTCTAAGAAGGCATGGTTAATATTAACATATATTAATTGTCGTCATGTATCATAGTTGCCTCTTACATGTTCAATATAAAATACTCTGAAAAAATTCAAAATGTTTTATATTTATAAGGTATCTGAACCAATTTTGTGATTAGCTATGAAGTTTTTCGGTTACAATACCAATAATCTCTTAAGAGGAGTTGTCATCTCGAGCTAATATTTATAGACATTTAAAGTCTGATCCTGTTTCATTGGAGAGAATGGAAGCTTTGCCATTGACTTCAAAGAGTGAAGTTAACAGGCCTTTATTTTTTAATAAACAAGTTTACCCATACAGATTCCCTTTTGTTTTTTTTTTTTCCAGGGGAGGCTTTGAGTGTCATCTGTGTTTAACAAAACCTCGTTTTGCAAAAGGTCTGTTCTACAATGTGTGATGGGTGCCTTATGGATATTCTGTTATAAATCAAACTTAACAAAACCCCTTTTATTTCCTCTGAAAAAAATGTGACTATAAGTCTTCAGAAAGGCCTAATTTTAAAATGGAGAAAAGAGTGCAAAATCCACATGTTCAATAGTAAATCAAAGAATAATTGCACCCAGAAAAGCTCGAGAGCAGGGTGATCATGAACCAGCCCTGACAAACAGCTCTTTAGCAACAAGCGAAACCAGAAAAGGAACCAGACAATAGGGTGTACAAGTTATCAGTCAAGGAGGAGACAGCCACAGTCGCAGTTTCTGCTATTGCCTTGTAAATACAAACTGAAGCTTGACATTTCAGTGCTGCAGCTTCCAAGTTTACCCTTTGTGTGGCTACAGGTGTTAGCTTTGGCCCTGGAACAAATATAAAAGGAAGAAGGCAAAGAACATACTCAACAGTGTAATTACAGTGTTTCAAAATGATATATAGCTTTTTTTTTAACTTCATGAATAACTGACAAATTGATGAAGAAAATGTAAAATCTTAAGAGCTACAAGTTTTTTGTCCAGGAGGACTGCGTTGTTTGCACAAAAGACTAGAAATGTATATCAGAAAAACAACTTTTCATGTATTTCAGTCATGCTTTGGGTTTTCTCTCTACACCTAGTATGGGGAAGAATCAGACCTGAAACTAGGGGATATAAATCCTTTTCCTTCAGAGGAAGCTACAGATTGTTGTACCCATTCAATAGCAACAAAGCAGTTTGAAATTCACTTGGGTCTTTTTAGCGGGGTAGGGGAAGGAGTTTCACCCCCACACACACACCCCGTGGCCAGAAATAGTATTATTACATAAACAAGGTAGCAAAATTAAAAGTATAACTTTTTTAAATTCTTGAGATATTGATCAAACTATTAAAGAGGAACTTCCCCCTTTATCAAACATTTCAAAGGAAGGATCTTCTAGCATGCTATAACAATGTTTCTAAATTGATACTCAAGTGGATTAAGATGTGTATTTCAGAAGCAGATAAGGTAAGAGGCAAATCTGGTCCTCCAGGAGTTAGTTCATTCAGCTAGGCCACAGGCTATTTCTGGGGTACAGAGATCTCATGAAATCTGTCGATATTTGTAAGGCTCCTCTTCTGTTCACACTTTATGTGAGGCTAAAGGCAAGACAACGTTCAATCTTCTGCGCTTTCATGTCTGACAGTCCTACTGAAGGATTGAAGAAGCAGTGAGATCCAAAGCACTACCAAATGGATGATGCAGTTTGACAGAGCTCTGCAATGGGCAGTGCCCTCAGCAGTTTAGTCTCTTATCCAGATTTACTCTACCAAAACCAACTTGTTTGCCTCTTAATATTTCTCTCGTTTAGATCTCACTAATTCTTAAACCCTTCAGTAGGGTTGTCAGAGACAGGGTCTCAAACTGCTAGTTTCTTTTCTCCTACTGTCATGTCTGAGATTCTACCCCACCTTAGTTATGGGTAGTATATATATGATATCCTTAGATATATTGATTGGGGTTTTTTCATTCGCTCACTTTGAGGTTATTAAAATGTTATTTTGTTCTTTATAAATAGTTGTGAATTAATTCCATATTTAACAATTAAGGGTTGTTACAGCTTTGAGAGCAATGCTGTCTGCAGCTTCCTATGAAAGGGCAAGGCCGCCTCCTGCACTTCTCGTTCTGTCCCTTAGTGCCTGAGGAGGAAGGATAGGAGTGTCAGAAGCTAGGAGTAAAGAAATAACAGGTAAGACCATTTTCATTGCATATCATTTTGCTGTAGAAGACATAACTATCCAAAACTGAAATGTACAAATGAAATGAAGCGTGGTCGTACAGAACATGGCAATACTGCCATATGGCAGGATAAAGTCTGAAAGTAATTTGGGGCATTTGTCCCCTTCTCACTGTGAACAAGATCTTGAAGGCTTTTTCAAAGAGAAAATTGACAAGATCAGCTATAGTCTCCTTCCTATCATCCTCCTCTTCACTCTACCAAAACTGCTCTTGCCACAATTTCTATATATGCATTATTTAACTGTAATGGTCTGGTAGAGGAGGGGAAGAGTGGCAACAGATATGGCATAAGGAAGGAATTTAAAATATCTTCCTAGATTTCATGTTTCTGGAATTGGAATAATGGGGAGAAAAATCCTCACCCAGGCATAGGCATAGGCATTTCTGTATTTTATTTTATTTATTTATCTACAAAATTAGTTTGACAGGAGCCACCTTACATCAATCTAATGTATGCATCTACATTACCAGGTCCATTCTGCCGACCTAATTTGCTTGTAATGTCAACTTAATTACTCCACTTCTGTGAGAGGCATAGATTTAAATTAAGTCAACTTAACTTTGTAGTGTAGCCTTGCCCTTTACCCTATTTCAGCTGGGACTTCAGTTCCATTAAAAAGAATCAGCAAATTTATTCCTGGGAACTCTGGAGATGCTTTATTAAGGGAATCTCCTGTTCCCAATCATCCTGCTGGGCCAAAAATGTCTATGGAGAAGATGAGAGGGAGAAACAAGAACAGGAAATGCAATGTGTGCTCAGCTCACCTATAGCTGTCATAGAAAGCTGTCTTAGCTATTTTGCCAGGATCTCCAGCAGCAGCAGGAGAGTCCACATGCACATGGGAGAGCTGGTTCTTACACAGCAACACTGGGGAAGTATTCTCTCAATCCCTAAAAGGGGTCTATGAATTCACCCACCATCTGCATATGAAGCTGGCAGAATGGAAGTTTCCCAGCAGGTTCACAACACCCAGCCAGCTGCTCCAGAGATTTTGCTTTGTTCCAAAGAGGGATTGTTACTTTTCCAAAGTTGGAAGCAGACACAGTAGTAATTCCAGTGGCATGTGAATTCTTACCTACAGATCCTGCAGCTAGGAAGATAATTGTGGCTCTGGGAAATTTATGAGGTAACTTACATCAGCTCCTCTTGGCTTCCACTGCATTATCCTGTTTCCGAGAGCTGTCATGGCTTGGACAAACAAACAGTCTGATTCTCCAAAGAACAAGAAAATTAAGGCAATGCTGAAAAATATCTTATCTGAAGCATCATTTGCAACAGACATATCCCTGGACTCTGAATTTCATGACTTATTCGCTGGCTTCCAACCCAGTAGCCCAATGAGTTTGAAAGACCATTCAAAACTGATATCTATGCAAGAAATGCTATAAACACCAAACAGCAAGATGGATCACTGTTTGAATCATGAGACCATACAAGGCAAGAGTAGCAGCTCCACACAGCATCATCACAGATCATTAAATTGGGGGAAGTGAAACGCTGTGGGCAGCAATGTTAAATGCTTTGCATGAAAAAAAATGGAAGGCAGTAACTTGACTTTTTCTGTCCACGTTTGAGACACTGCAGAGTAGATTATACCATGGATTCGGCATCTGTCAGGAGTGTCTGCAAGTATGGGGACTCACTAATCTCTTAGCACTGTCTCTCTTTTTATACATTCTTCCAGCTTGCTAGAAAGATCCTTGCTGTGACATGGGGGTCAGGCAGCCCCCATTGGACAGGCAGTCTCCATTGCCCATGAGATCTCTCTGAGAAGTCTCTGGGATGGCCTGGGAAAATGGATTCCCTTTCATGGGCCATCACACACATCTGGTTGGTCCATTGTTGAAGTTGAAAGGTTGATTGTGGGCATCTCCCAACCTCATGACATATTTCAGTAACACACATTGCAATATTTCATAACTTCACATATAATGACAGCACATACAATCCAACAGGATAGTATTGTTCAGTAGATCAAGACTTTCAAAATGATACCTCACAAGGCACACTTTGTACAAAACATATCTTAATCAGATCACAGTGGTGAATGTGGGGTTCCAGGGTGCTACTTTGAGGTACAGAGTATCACAGTGTGTGGCTCCCATGTCTTGTTCACTGCACACTATTCCAATTATTCATTGTCGGAATCTATTGGCTTCAGCATTGCTATGTTCAGAGTTGCATCACATAATCCCTTTGTGGATCTAGGATTAATTCTGCCTCTGAAATACTCTGCCAAATTTTGTAGTTGTACAATCACTGTTTCCTATGGTGGTTTTTTTATTTTTTATTTGTTGCACATAGACAATGGAGGAAACTGAGTGATTATAAAGTGGAAACAATAAAACTACCTAAACTAAAAGAGATATGTAATGCTCACAGTACAGAGACTAAAAAAGAGAGAGATGTTTTGCATCTGATCTTTTAGTTACAGTAATTTCAAGTGTTACTTGGATCAACAGTACATAAAGTTTTCAGACAGAAGTGTAGTTAAGTTGATGTTATATCTAATCATTCCTGGCTCAGATACTTTCTTCTGCCTCTCTTTGGAACTAATGTGAAGTTGTTTCCTTTTGTCAGTTATTTCCTGTCCCAGGGCCAAATTTTTGAAGGCATTTAAGCACCTAGAAATGCAGTTAGGTGCCTGTCTGCATCATTAGGCACCTAAATACCTTTAAAAATCTGGCTCTTTGCCTCTGTTGAGTTACCATTCCTTTACATTTTCCCACCAGGCCCTTGAGAACTTTCCATTTTAATCTTAGTTTCTCTCTTAGTGGTCTCAAGTTCTCCTTCTGCTTCCTCATGGAGCCTCTATCCTGATGTAAAACACTCCCTGAGATTCTGGCCATCCACCTACCAACCCTCACTAGCTATGATGAAGGACAAGACTTCCTTTGATACAAGTATCTGCCCCGGTTATTCCTCCATACTCTTAAACCTTTAGTCCATGGCTGCTCAGCTCTGCCATGTTCTACATGCTCCCTCCATCATCCTTTTCTACTTCTCAAAGCTTTTCTGGGTTCATAGGCACCTTCACAGAAAATAGCACATGCATTTCATTTTCATAGCTGTTCCCTTGTAGGCCTACTTCTCACTGAACTATTTTTGGTCCTAACAGTTATATGTACTAGTGGAGTGGGATGCCACCAACTACTACAGGATAAGAAAGATGGGAAAACAAAAATGGAACTGACAGGGACAAAATATTGGGAAACTTTGTCAGCCTATTTCTGAGAAATACAGAGGCTTCTGTACATAGAAAAACCAAAACTATTAAATGGAGAAGCCAAGTGCTACACTAGTCAAGCGAAGACTCTAATTAGCAAATAAAGGGGTCTAGTTTCTAAGCCACAGAAGTGCACACAAGGCTGCAAAAAGCACAGTTATAAGTATGGAAGGAGGTTTTATGTACGTATGTATTTTGCTGAATCCTAAGGCTGGTGAAAATAAAGAGAGAATTAAACAAGTTACAGGGCTTTGTTTAAAAGGCATTTTTTATAAAACCAAATAGCAAAACAGTAATATCCAGGCACATAAACATGAGAGCTTTAAATATTGTTCCTGTCAATAACCCCATACCTCTCTTCTTCCTGCCCCCGAAAAGAAAAAAAAAGCAGCAAAGAAATAAATGTGTCAGTGAGGAATAAAACTGATAGTTTGTAAAGTGAAGTCAAGTGGTAAATTACCATGAGAAATATATCAAAAATGTGTTCAATAACATGGTTTAAGAAATCAAAAAGACTATTTTGACCTTCAAATGATTCTTTCCTGAATAACAATTATATGTTTTAAAATGTGCAAGGCTGGATAAGATTAAAGAAATCTAATATGTTATATGTTACACATTTAGACATTAAACTGTTTTCAAGACAGGACTTTAGAATGTAGGTTTCAACTTCCATTTTATAAAGTTTTGACAGCATGGCTTTCACTAGCCAAGTGACTTATTTTTCAAAAATGATTTTTTTCCCCAAAAATATTTGTTTTAACACTGCCAATATTGCATGCTGACATTTTGTTAAGATTGTTGAAATGCACTGTTGAAATGATCGTTCCAATTTTTCCCTGATTGCACTTCTGTGTTTTCATAGTGTATATATTCTTTTAAACTCTTAATTTCATAAGAACGGCCATACTCAGTTAAACGAGTGGTCCATCGATCCCAGTATCCTGTCTTCCAACAGTGGCCAATGCCAGGTGCTTCAAAGGGAATGAACGAGTAATCATCAAGTGATCCATCCCATCAGCCATTCTCAGCCTCTGACATCCTTGCCTATCCTGGCTAATAGCCATTGATAGACCTATCCTCTATGTACTTATCTAGTTCTTTTTTGAACTCCATAATAATCTTGGCCTTCATAACAAGTACATACCTCTAGCAAGGAGAGCCACAGATTGACTATGCGTTGTGTGAAGGAATACTTCCTTTTGTTCATTTTATATCTGCTGCTCATGTCTTCCCATCACTAGCTTAGTCACATGGGCCGTTAAACAAATTACCATAATTCAATATGTCTCCATCAGAATTTGTCTGTGGAGATGAGTAAAGATGTAGTAGGTAGTGTGAATTATTACACTGTTTAGAGACCACATCTAAAAGCAGTATCGAATCAATAGGAGTGTGCCTAGAGAAAACCACTGTAATACTATGCAGATTGAGAAACTAAATCCTTCCTTTTACTTATTAGTCTTAATACAGAACTATTATAATAGACCTTACTCAAAGTTCAAGAAGCTGCCAAATCAGAGGAGGATTATTAGTCTTGGTAACAAAATGTAACAGCATCAGACTGAAGAGGCAGTCGCCAGGGAAAGGAAAGAATAGGAACCTCACAGAGAGGTCTAGGCAGTGATGATTCATATAGAATTTACCTACTACCTCCACAGCAACTAGGCCTCAGAGGCCTGAGGACAGTCTTTTTTTTTTTTTTTCACCCTCAGATAAGGGGTTTGGAAGCATGGCTGCCATTTCTTCATGTTCCGTTTCTCTAAACCATTCACCTGTCATTTCTAGTGTTTCTTTTTGCTCACCATCAACAAAACTTTAATTAATTTCCAGAGCTAAATGCTGTTTTCATTTTCAACCTGTGCAACCCCACTGGAAAACAGAGGAATGGCACAGGTGTAGTTAAGTAGGCATTTATGTCTGTAGATTGCACAGGTGTAACTGATGGCCTGATTTGATATGTTAAACAGAAATTGTATAATCTATACCTGCCTTTTAGGGTATGTCTGCAATTGCGCTGGGATATGCGCTTCCCAAGTCGCATAGATGTATGCACACTAGCTCTGCTCGCACTAGCACCTAAAAATAGTAGCGTGTCTGTGGCCGTATGGGTGGCGGCTCAGGCTAGCGCCCACGTACATACCCAGGGGATTGGAAGGAATTCTACTCGGGGCAGCTGCCGCACATGATGCCATGGACACACTGCTATTTTTAGGTGCTGGTTGGAGCAGAGCTAGCACAGGTGCATGCGTAAGCTGGGAATCACACCTCCCAGTTCAAATGTGGACATACTCTTAGAATTTGCAGAAAAGGGGCTGTAGCTTATGAGAGAGGAAAGTTTCCTGCTGGTCTGGATAAGGGAATAAATAGGGACTTACCATCCTGATCTTAGAAAATACACTCAAGTGGCTTAACAGTTCTGTTGCTGAGGGAGACAAGCTTTTGAGCTTACACAGAGCTCTTCAGATCTGTGAAGCTTGAAAGCTTGTCTTTTCTACCAACAGAAGTTGGTCCAATAAAATATTCTCACTCATCTTGTCTAGCTAATATCCTGGGACTGACATTGCAAGCACCCTAGGAGCACGCTTAATTTGTAGAGACCTAATTGCTTGTATTTTCGTAAAGTAGGAAGACAACCTTTTTTCCCACTAAAATAATCTGACTGGTTGCTTTGATAACTCCTATGAGAGAGGTGCTGTTTGCTGAAGTTGCTACTGTGGCCCATATGTGTCAACAAATACACTCTACATGTGTGTTTTGATGAGTAAATTCATCTAATGGGCTGTTTACAATTCATATAAATTGGTATTGTTAAGTAGTAAGAAGCCTCCTGCACATTAAAACAGCCATAAGGATGATGCAGTATGTGTAAAATAAGATTCACTGACGAAAGGGGTGGGGTTTGAACGAAAGAAAGAATAGACTGCCCAACAACCAAATTATTCCTTTGCTACTTTCTTATAATGCAAGTTACCCCTCTGGTGTACGTTAATAGTGCTGAAGGCACTTGTACTGTGATGTTCTTCTAGACTGGAAGCCCATACCAAAGCGCTGGTCGTGGGACTGAGATTGAGGATGAATCTCTTGTTGTTCACAGTATGAGGGATTTTTTTATAGCCTGCTTGAAGAGATGGAACTTGAGGTAACTATTTCTAGCATGTCAGATGAGATTGAAGAAGGGCATATGCTGTGCTGATCAGGGATATGACCTTCTCCAAGGCATAACAGTCACCTTATGTGTCCATCCATAATGAACATGTCTGCTGTATGAGGGGTAGTGTTTGCCTCAGCTATGAGGTGAAATATGGTCTTGACATTGACCAATAAGATGGGAAAATTAAGGCTAAAAAATGCAAACAGACACTAAAGATTACAGGATGCCAGGAGTGGGAATGTACACAAACATTCCATAGGACCACTGTAGATAAGTAACTGTTTACCTTCCAAAATAGACAGTATGAGTTACCAGTGCCAGACATTCATGATGTCAGCTGTAGGTGTACATGGTGGAGAAAAGTGGGTAGTCACATGTCCATATATGGCTGATTTGGTAAAGTCTGTTCAGGTCAGTAAGCTTCTTATATGGAGAGATCCACTGCTGTGCATTTTACCTATGCAAAGAACATCAAATTAGTCAGTACACGTGATGCACATCCAAACTCAAAAGAGCCGAATTGGGCTAGGAGAGTTTGAATTACCTTTTATTTTTACATTTCCTCAAGTAAGCCTTAGACTATAACAAATCTTGACTATTATATTGTAGTTCTATCCAACTACAATGTTATTCCTTTGATACAGAATACAGTTGTGACCGACGTGAGACCTTGGAAGCATGGAAACTTCAAAAGGCTAGTATGCTGAGATGTGCCAGATGCTGTGGGCCCAGGGATTATTCAGAAATGTGTGTACCCATTAATGTTAAATGTATCTTTGTGAGCAGGGGATTGCATGCTAACTCTATGGTGAGGGTTGCTGAGCTTCTTTGAGGAACTAAAAACAGTAGGGGATCATTACTGCAAATCCGGGGACCACTCCAGAGAAGTACCACCTCATGGGAGGGAGGGGGGAAATGGACACAGTCCAGGAGACAAACAAAGAGCTTTTGGTATAAATGATCAGTATGAGCTGACTCAAAGACCTCATTTTGATCCAAAAAGTGACATGAGATTGTAACCTAAAGGGTAAAACCCGGCTGGAAGAGTTTGAAAGACTGTGGTCAGCCAGAGTCTCCATGTGGAAGATGCATGACACCTGATAAGCTTAGTGTGCATATAGACTATTTATTGTTTTATTATATGTTTGCTCTGTAGTGCTTTTGTGCTAAATAAATGTATTGTATTTTGTGAAAGCTGGCTGCTCACTGGGAAACACTGTCATAGCCCCTGGAAGAGAACAGAACCATGGGTACTGAACTAAGGTCAGACCCACTGGGATAATCACAGTGAACTACAAGTACTATACTATATATACTAAAAGTATAAATGGGTTTAAAAAATAGATAGATACATTCGGGGAGAATAGGTTCATCAATGGCTATTAGCCAAAATGGTTAGGGATACAACCCTATGCTACAGGTGTCCTAACCCTCTGATTGCCAGAAGCTGGGACTAGTGACAGGGGCTGGATCACTTGAAAATTGTCCTGTTCTTTTCATTCCCTTTGTAGTATCTGGCACTGGCCACTGTCGGGAGACAGGGTCCTGGGCTAGATATTGGTCTGATTCAGCATGGACACTCTTATATTCTTAATTGCAGAGGGATTGAAAGTCTAAATCCCTTGTCTGGAGGGAAAGGGACATAAGTCCCCTCCACTGAGAAGTGACAGCTGGAGGCCTGAGATCTAAAAGGAGCGTCTTTGAACAGACCAGGGAGGGAGCAGAGGCGCAGTTAACCCCAGAACTGTGGCAATGGCTTATACACTGCTCTAAATACAGAGGATTTTTCTTTTCAAATTTGCTATGTCGTGATATATCATCTTTAACAAATCAGCTGACTTTCTTACCTTTCTCAAAAACCCATTCCATGTGACTGCTGTAAGCATCCCCCTTCCTGCCTCTGAAGATTTGTGAATTATTAACACATACAATGCTCTTTTATAAAACGTTTTTCTGCTAAAAATTCAATTTAACTTTTACTGAAGAGTCCTTTAAAACAAAACAAAAAATGTCTGCAAAAGCTTGAATGTTTTTGTTCTGTTTGGGGATGGAGGAGAGAAGATGGCCTTTTTCACAGTTACATCTGTGTGCACAGGTGTAGACTGCGGTTATGTAAAGGAAGTGAGTGGTTTAAGGGCAAACTTAACAACTTGATCTGAACTTCTAATTTCCTTATGTTTCTTTTATGAACAGTGCTAAATTTTGGTTTAGCACAGTCTTGGTTCTGCATTATGGTATTTGGCATGTAAAGTTGCTGGGGACAACAGGCTACAATTTGCCACAGGTGGGAACTGAATCTTTATGGCTGCAACATACATAACTTGATGAGTTGTGCTCTGAAATAAAGAGGGCTGACACTTCATGTTTCATAACTCACACTGGCTTATATGTATTGTACCAAGAGTTTTTCTGGACCAACCTTCCTGACCCCCTCTCTTCTCTTTGAAACAACACAGGTCCACAAATATTTATTAAATGTTTGATTAATTGGTTCATTTCTTAATGTAAGGGTGGTTGCTTACCCTGAATAGCTGACACACAACTGGTCTTTAGTGACCTTCAGAAGTTATGCACCCAGGACCCAGAAGAACCAACGAAGAACATGAAGATTTAGAAATCCTTATTTTGTTATTTCCCTGAAAAATAGCTCAGTTTTACACATCCCTATACATTTTAGAAGGTCAACAGGGTTTAGCCAGGATTACAAAGAAGGGCAGAGCCAGATGCTTACAGGGGTAAATTCTTTTGTCTGGACAAACTGCACTCAGCACCAGGACTAGAAGTGATTTTAGGCGACTCTTACATTCTCTTGGTATGGGGCTGTTCTAACATATGCCCAATTGTCAGTGACCACAAGGGGCCATTTTGACAGAAAGGGATTGCTGGGATGTGGGGATACCTCACCAAACCCACTTTCCTCTGGAAATACTCCCAGTGTCAGGGGCTGAGGCCCTGATCCACTTTCAGCCCAGCAGTTAGAGCAGTCACCTGGAATATGGAAGATCCAGGTTCAATTCCCCCCCCTCTGCAAGTTAGGCAGCTGAATGCCCATCTTTCACCAGAGGGGTAGCCGTGTTAGTCTGTGTACAGCAAAACCGATGAGAGTCCTCTAGCACTTTAAAGACTAACAAATGTAAAGCATAAGCTTTTGTGCGCTGCAACCCACTTCATCAGGTGCCAGTTTATGAATTCCTCTGTGGTTTAGGTGGGAGATACGCTTCCATATCCCTAGAGGGAGGCAGCAGTGTGTATGCCCATAGACAGAAACTTAGGCACCTAGGGAAATTTTCCTTTCAAAACTTAGGCATTGAGTGAGTTTAGATGCCTCCAGCATTCGATGGGAGTTTTCTGGATCAAAGTGGAGCCAAAACTGGAACTTAGGCCCCCAAATCTGGTGTCTAAGTACATTTGTAAATCTGGGCCTGAGAGTCTCTGTGCTAAGCAGGGATTCCCTTACCAAAAGGAAAATCTTCAAAGGGCTGAATCTATGGCCTTTACATCTCCTTTGCACTTCCAGAGCAGTCCAAAGCAACCTTAATGCAGCCAAGATTTTGGTGCACAGAGTCCATACAGTGCGCACTCCATCATTGAGTTCTAAAACTGAGACAAAATGTTCTAAGTCTGTGCATGGACCTCCCATTAATGTGGATTAAAAGCATGTTGATGTCTGGATCAAAGTGATCATGACTTGGAGGCTAAACCATTATATTGTGCTGTCTTTTGCTGCATTTGTACTCTGCCTGTTGTGATCTTTGTCCTCATAAAGGTCATATTTCCTCCCTTATTGCAATGTGTTATATGCAGACTATTTGCACAGCTGTAAACATACACACCTTAAACAATTCCGCAAAAGCGAATACCAAGCTAGCTGATTAAAAACTTTAATTTATATACAGTAAAGTGGAATACTTCACTGTTTTTGACAATGAACTTAATTTGTATATATAGAAAACATCTAGTTTTATTTAAATATATAATAGATAGATAGATAGATATCAGTTAGATCTAGTAAGTTGTGGAGTAGTCTCTAAGGGAACTGGTGGAAACTCGGTTAGAGAAATTTAATACTCTGCAGGATACTGAAGGGAACAATCCAGTTCCCTTCAGTAAACAAGACCTATTGCATCTTTTCCAGCTCTCATGTCTTTGATTCTCATTGCTATGAATGCAGGCATTTGTAAGAAACTCATTTTATAGGTTTGTAAAAATAGTAAACTGATAATATTTGCATGACTTTTCAGCCCTGGACTGGCATGTTGAGTTTCTAGTGTTAGAACTTTGTCACGAGTGTGGTAGTGTTTATCAGACTTTCAGTGAAGCAGTGGGAAATGGCTGGAAGATGGCTGAGTAATAATAGAAAAAAATTAACCTTCAGTTATTTAAACACAAGTATAAAACTTGCACAGTCAAAGTAAAACCTTTGATCTTTGTGACATCTCTTTTGAATATTTATATATTCATGTTTATACTAGAAATCAACACTTTTAAAATCATCATCTTGTCTTCATCTACATACACAATTTTTCCTGTGTAACTGAAGACAAAGAACAGCTCTTGGATAATTGCTTCAATATTAATGGATTTTGTAAGTGCTGGGGAACACGTAAGCATCATGCCACCATTCATTAAAACTCAGGAGGATCCTAATGACTAATCAAATTAATGTAATTTTAAAATGGAGATTGTAAAGTTTTTTTAGCTACACGTTTGTAACAAAATTATGCAGAATTAGAATGAAATTATTACTTTTACTACTGTCTTGTTTATAATCTAAGAACATATTTGCCTAGCAAATTGCAACCCCCCACCATAAGTGACTTAACTCTCTCTGATGGAGTGTACCAGCCCCGCTCTGGCCTAAAGGAGTTAAGGCCTCACTGCAGGCTGAAAAAACCATGCCCCTCTGCCTTTGCTGGGCATGCTTAGCATGGAAGGGGGATATAAAAGACAGCAATCCAGCTCAGTTGTGGCTGGCTACAGACCTGGAAGGATGTGGACCATTGGCTCTCTCCAGAGAGCTGCTACAGACGCCAATTCTGGAACCAAGCCAGGAAAAACCCCAGACAGATCCTAAGCTACCAGACAAGCCCCAAGTAGGGACCAGGTTGCTAGGAGTTGCACCGACTGGGGACCCTGGACGCCCTGGAGAATCAAGGGGCGTTGTCAGTGATGAGAGGATAGGAAATAGCCCAGGGGGCTTGAATGGTGTCACGGGCCAAAGCAGGTTACTACTCAAGTGTGTTTCAGGAGGACCTCCTCTGATATGTGGACAGGGCTCTGGGCCAGGGCTCAGAGAAGCAGGCAGGCCTGAACTCCCCTACCCTGGGCCCTGTACCCCTATAGGTGGCGCCCCACTACCCCAACAGGCCACTGGACCCTGCTGCCCTGAAGGAAAGAGCAGCCCCAGTGACTTTGACCATCCTGCCACCTCATCCCGGAAGAGAGCCTGGCAGGGTAGATTTGACCCAATGACTTTTTCCCACCTTCCCAGCATAAGCAAACTGACGCTTGTGATAGGGTGTACCAGCCCTGCGATACTCCTTCCCCTCTCATGCACTATCTCTCTTTCTACGGTTTATTGGATTTTTTTCCACAAGAAGAGTGATGAGATCAAACATGACAAATCCTCTCCTCCTTTTCCTTTCACATACCCTTCCCCTTTCCCCCTATCACTGATACTGAGAAGTTTAACCTGTTTTCCTCCTCTAACTACTCCACCTTTCCCAGTGATCCCACCATCTCCTTCCATCTCATGATCTCTTTCCCACCTCCAGTACTCTTCTTAACCTCTACTCTCTGTCCATGCAGGTAAAACTCTCATTTAAGCCTCCATTCTCTCATGACTATTGCAACTTCCTTCTTTTTGGCTTTCCTGATACCTATCTCACTCCTCTGAAGCCTATCAAATGTTACTATTAAAACCATTTTCTTGGGCCATCATTATGACCATCTCAACCCTTCTTTGAGTCCTTCCATCTGGCTCCCCTTTCATCGTTACTTAAAATACAAGCTTCTGGTTCTCATTTTTACGCTCCTTTACAATTTAGACCCTTCCTACTTATCTGCTCTTGTGCTGCACCTTCTGCTCAGTCAGCTATGCCACTTTGCATTGCCCATTTGTCTGTTTCTTCCAAAAGCACCTTTTGTGCTTTTTCCCCCACGCTTTCTCTTATGAATGGAACATTTTCCATGAACTAGACTGTAAAACCACTACACTGCTTTCCTTCATATCCCTCCTCAAACCCACTACTATCATGATGCCTATAGGAAACCATGAACTGACAATGGCTTTAGGAATGGCTTGTTGGGAATTCTGATAATTAACTTATTTGTAACTTTATAATTTTGTTTGAAATTGACTTGAAATCATCTTGCTGTGCACATACCAGGTCTATGTAAAATACATGTTCTCCTACTGTTTCCCTCTTCACTCCCTGTTACATCAACTTGTGGTGTCTTGCGTTAATTAAACTGTAAACTCTTTGGAGCAAGGATTGTCTTTTACTATGCTTGTATTGTGCCTAGCATAATGTCCTGAGACAGAGAAGTACTGGTAAGAGACTGGTATTTATTTTCTGGCCCCAGTCACATGACATAGGTCGTGGTTACAAAAATTTATACAGCTCTCCCATGGCAAAAGTCAGTATCCATCAGCTCCCACCCAAGTGTCAACACTAAACCTTTATTTTTTCTTAAATTTAGCATAAAATTAGTATACAAGGGATAAAATGCAAAGATAGAGATATTTGGGGGAATTAGTATTTGTATGTTTCATCATTATATTACATGAGAAATAAAAAATACAACAGGATAACCAAACTTATGTAGTGCAGTGCACTAAAAATCTTTTAATAATTAACAAAACAGCAAGAGTCCTGTGGTGCCTTAAAGATTAACAAATTTATTTGAGCATAAGCTTTCGTGGGAAGAAACCAATGAAGTGCATCCGACAAAGTGGGTTTCTGCCCATGAGAGCTTATGCTCAAATAAATTTGTTAGTCTTTAAGGTGCCACAGGCCTCTTGCTGTTTTGCTAAAAACAGACTAACACGGCTACTCCCCTGGAACTCATTTAATAATTAGGATTTTCATATAGGATGATTACCACTTAAACTGGAATCCAGTTCAATGCAGAGAGTAAACTTCCATTGATGTCAGTGGAAGCCATGTACATCAGGGGACAGCCATCAGACTAGGGGAGGGGGAAGTACATTTCAATTAAAGAAGGTAGAGAAATATTTTTAATTTAATTTCTTAAAAATATCAGAATGCCAGGTCATCTCAGTTTCAGTGAATTCCATATTGGTATGGAACCAGGAACCCAAGATTATTGGATTGTATAGTTGAAAAGCACTTCAGAAGCATTCAGTATGAAAGGTGGTTTGAAAATATAAGTTGTTATAAGCATTGTTGGTGTTGACTGCATATTTTGTGTATCCCTATCCATATTTCAATTAAAGGATTCTGTAGCACCACTAATTAACAATAATGCTTTATAATTGTATAACAATATATAATGAATCTGTATAATATATAATTAGTCCTACCCTTCAGGAAAGCTTTTATAAAAGTTTAATCATCTGTTCTTAGAGAATAGCCTGTCCATGTGGTCACTTATGGGATATAACCCCTGGCTGCCGAGCCTTGAGAACCTTCTACAAAGAAATGATCATTGGATTGTCTCAAGTGTTTTCTCACAGCCCTGTATGTTCAAATTCCAGGCTATAAAAGGGTTGTGTGGTTGCCAGCCTCCTTGGTTCCTCCCTTTCCACAGCTAGCTGTGGGGCTTAGGGACATTCTCTATATATCCAGATTTTTCTGTTATTAAAACCCAAATCACTTATTTATTTTAGTATTTAGTAGATTTTAATAAGCTTTAAGTAATTTTAGATTAACTTAGTTTTTTGTGCCATTTATGAATTTTAAAGTCCTGACAAAACTCCAGAATTGGAAGAGGACCAGTCCTGGACCTCTAAAAATCTGGAAGTAAAATAAATATTCAGGTTAAAGCACGACATGTTGTACCCCTCCATGTTCCCATAGTCCACTGCACACACATCCACTGTGGAAAAGGTCTTAGGAACAAGACTCTCTTCATTTTTAGATCAAGGCCCTGTTCCCTTGAAGTGATGGAACTGCTGCCATCATTTTTGAGAATGTCTTAATAAGGAAGTGGAAACCTCACTGCCAGGGCTGCCCCCTACCGGAGGTTCCAAGCTATCTGGATATGAGTCTTGGCAAGGGCATGCAGATCTCTCATCATCAACATAGCGCCCGTTAACTGAGTCCTCACATTCTCCAGAGGAATCTGGTGGATCTGCTACTACTGATCCAGAAAAGAATGCTGACTCTCTTCTCTCAGGGCCTGAGTTTTGGGAGTTATTCAGGCCAGACTTGGCGCCATCCTGGTGCAATGGGCTTTAGGGTTTATCTATGTAACTCCTGGAGCAAGAGAACTTCAACATCCAGTTCTCCCCCTAGATCCATCAGGAGTCTTGACTCATTAGCTTCCCATGTCCTTCCCAAAAACTGAATTATCAGGTTTATTTTTAAGATTAACAAATCTCATGGTCTCCTCCATTTGACACTATATTCTAGACTACAGCTGAGACCATTAGAACGTTGGTTGGCAGCGAATAAACACTCCACCTGTGGATGGTGTGGTGATACTTGATCAGACATGTTCCTATTACACTGATGTAAAGGCATAAAGATGTCATTGATTCCACTGTTGGTCAGAAAATTAGTTCAAGTGTACTACCCCTGCAGTAGGATTTACACAATGCACCTACTTTCCCTAGGAAACTATTTCTAGTAACCTAAGGTTTAAGGGAAGGAACTGAAGTGGTTTGATCTGTTCAACTTTTTTATAGCGTTGGCTCTGAGTGCATGGAGGGCTCTTGTGTAGCCCCAGAGGATGCGATTTTCTAGGAAGAGCCTGAAATTCAGCAATGCTAGACGTACCTATCTGTATATGTAAATATGCAGAGGCAATACTATCAAACAACTTTAATTGCTGGTAACTAACCTGTCTTTATCAGGTCTTTTCCTTGTTTGCTGATAAATATTGTCTCCGGGCATTTGAAGTTCTACTTTAAAATGCAAAGGCTACCATTGCCATCACTTCTTTACTATATTGCATTTGCAGCAGAAACAAACATGCCAATTAAAAAAGATGTAGCATAGTGCCATCCATATTGTACACTATCACAAAAGTAAGAAATGGAAAAGTTAGTCTTCCCTCAGTCAATAAATAATTGTTCCCTACAGTTTATTCTCCTGTGCTTTGTTCAGTTGGTACTAAATGACTCAAGTAATAAGGTTTCCACCGCTCCCCTTGGAAGATTATCCCAGCTACTAAAACTTACTTACAGTTCCCTTCCCTCGTCTCTTTTAATGATGCTTATCATCTTCATTCTATTTAGTTTGAGATATAAAAGACTCTGAAGGAAATTCACATACTAAAATCTACTTTTAAATGCGATTAAGGTTGTGATGGGAACCCTCAAAAGCAAGGAAACACACAATTAAAGCAGACACATAGCATATGTGTTAGTCACAATGTGGTGCAATCTGAGTATTACTTAAGTTAGCTGCACATTCCTTTGTGTTTCCTGGTTTGTACCTTAATGTTATGTAAATGCGCTCATGATATAAAAATTAGTATTAAGGCTGGTTGTTAAAGTAAGTTTTATTGTTATGACTACAACAGACCATATTTACAAATAAATATGTGTTCCACAAACTAATGTATTACCTGAAGGGGAATAATAATTATTTCCAGAATTTTTTCTCTCACTATTGGGGCTCTGTCTTTTAGTCCTTAATCCATTATATGTATTTAATTTCTCAAAATGGAATATGCTTGTTAAAAATACAAATACTTCTAGATCAGCAAGAGCTACAATAATCTTTAAAATGTGCCTATTTAAAATAATTTATGAAAAGTTGTTTTCAAACCACCAAAAAGAGTACTTACTTAAACTTACTTATGCTTCAGGCATACACATCATCTCCAGACACATATGCTGTGAAGACATCATGTTCATAACTAAAGCATGGTCTACAGTACAGACTTATTTGGTGTAACTACATCGCTCAGGAGTGTGGAAAATCTACACCTTTGAGCAATGCAGTTAGCCCTGTTTACATCAGTAATTAGGTCAGTATATGTCAAGAAACTAGGGCTTTGTTGACATAGCTACCCCACCTCTTGGGGAACTGCAGTACCTACACCAACAGGAGAATCTTCATGAACACTTACAGTGGTGCAGCTGCGTCACTGAAGCATTGTATGTGTAGATAGGCTTAGAGGTTATGTCTAGACTATGAGCTAAGGTTGCGATTCCCGAGCTCTTGTACACATACTTGTGCTAGGTTTCCTGTAGTCAGCACGAATATAAATAGCAGCCTAGCCATAGTAGCATTGATAGCAGCAGTGGAGGCACAGCTGACTGGGCTAAGGAGAAACCCACCTGAAACTGGTGCTACCGCAGCTACACTGCTATGTATACTTGTGCTGGATGGATGTGAGCTAGTGTGACTGTGTATATGAGCAGAATTACACCCCTAACTCACAGTGTAGATATAGCCAAATAGTGATCATGTAGTGCCTCATGTCACTCAATAGCATCCCTTCCGGCCAGCTAAGGCGTGGCCTTGACACCCTAGGATTATAGATTCATTTGTGATAAAGCTGGAAGGGAGCCCTGTAATCATCTACTGTTATCTCCTGCAAAACACAGGCCAGAGAACTTACCCGAATTAATTCCTGTTTTCACTACAGTATGGCTTTTAGACAAACACCCAACCTTGATGTTAAAAGAATCCACCCCAGCCTCTCAACGGCGTTGTGCGCGGTGTCCTGCCCAGGAGTGTGGCTGTAACACGCGGCTGTAGCGTGTGCATGTGGGTGGCGGGGGGGTGTGAAGCAGGATAAATGGGCAGGCAGAAGTAGTCCCCAGCCTGAAAGGCACATGGACCATCCGTGGCAAAAACAAGAGAAAATTCAACCCTGCCTTTCCACTGAGCTGCTGTTCAAGAGTAAATGTACAGGAACAAAACGGGGGTCCGCGAGACCCCAGGCTGGAGCGGGGACGAACCAGAGGGTACCGCTCCCACTCACCCCTCGCCGAGTCAGTGGGGCACAAAGACTTGGCCTCTGAGGCGGAGGGGAGCCTGCTCCTTCGGCACAGCCCCCCCGGGCATCAAACGCTACCCAGCCCCCCCTCCCGCCAGGCGCCCCGGGACCCCGGGGAACGTCAGGGCAGGGCGCGAAGCCGCCTCGCGGGTCCCTCCCCGGAGCAGCTGCGGCAGGGGCCGCCCGCGGGTTCACGCCGACGCTCGCGTAGCGTCGCATCATGTGCCCGTGCCACAGCCACCGTCGCCTCGCGCTGCCTGCGGCCGCGCAGCTAACAAAGACGCCGAGCCACGAGCCTGGCCCGGGCGGCGGGGCGGCCTAGTCGCGCGCCCCAGGGGTAACGGCCACCAGGCCTGCAGCCTGCTCCCCTCATAAATAACACGCCGCCTTGTCTGCCTTTACTGGGCCGGGCCTGGCCCAGCCTAGCCTAGCCCAACCCGCCTCCCTCGCCCACCCTAGCGCCGGGTACCCTACCCGGCCGAGTCATGTCTGCCTGCCCCCTCCCTCCACACAGCAGCTCTCCCCACCCCCTCCATTGAACGAGCCCTCTGATTGGTGCATAGTGCTGCCCTTTATGTGCCGTAGCCAATCAGGCTGGGGCGACCGGAGGCGGAGCACCCAATGGGCGCGCGGCGTGACGCCTTCCCTCCCCGCCTCCTCCCTGTCGTAGCTGCCGGGTGGCTGTGCCAGTGAGTTCCCTGCCTGCCGTTCGGACCTTGCGCAGGCAGGGCGGCCGAGTGCGCGCGGGCGGCGGTTGCTGCGGACCCCTCCCCCCCTCGCCGCGAGCGAGCAGCGCTGTACGATGTGAACGGCTGCGGGGCTCGGCAGCGCGCCCGGACGGGCGGCGATGGCCAGAGCCTGGCGCGAGAGCAGCCGCCGTCGCCGCTAGGAAGCGCCGGGAGCAGCCGGGCGGCTCGCGGAGTCGGTCGGGCTGTGAAGCGCTTGTCCCGTGCATGCGGGAGCCGGCCGGGGGCAGTGCACGGAGCCTCCGCCGGGACTTGCGACCCCCCTGCCCGCCATGTCCTCCTCGTCCAGCTCCTCGCAGACCCCGCCCGGGCACCACCCGCCGCCGCCGCAGAGGATGAGGCGCGGCGCCGCCGGGTCACCCACAGCGGCCAGTAGCGCCGCCGGCAACGGGGCGGGGGGAGGCGCCGCCGGCAGCGCCGGGACCAGCCGGCTCCTCCAGCCCATCCGTGCGACCGTGCCCTACCAGCTCCTGCGGGGCAGCCAGCACAGCCCGACCCGCTCCCCGTCCGCCTCGGTGGGGAGCAACACCGGGCCGGGGGGCGCCGGAGGGGGCCGCGGCAACAGCCCGCCCAGCCCGACGACGCCGCTGGCAGCGGCCGCCCCCCCGGGAGGCGGCGTGGCGGAGCCGGGGAGGGTGAAGGGCAGGCAGCGGCGCTCGCCGGAGAGCGGTGGCAGCCGGAGGAGCAGCTCACCTGAGAGACGGAGCCCCAACTCTCCTGTGTACAGAGGTAAAGCCCTCGGGGCAGAGCCGCCACCCACCTCCCGACAGAGAGCGGGGGGGGGGGCCAAGCCCGAAACAGCACCGCCTCCTGCGCCTTCCCCTCCACAGGCGGGCGGGTGAGCCCCGAAAGACCCAGCCCCCCCTGGCCCGAGAGAGGGACGGGAACGGTTGAATCACCCTCCCCCGGAGACTCGACCCCAATCTGAAATGCCCCCGCTAGAGAGAGGCGGGGAGTGAGCCCCGAAATACCCCTTCTCTCCACTTCCCAAAGAAAGAGAGCGGCTGAGATCTCACCCCCAAAGAAATTTCATGTCTTCTCCCTTCAGAAGGGACTGATGGGGGGATGAGTCCTGAAAGGCCATCTCCCTTTCTAAGAGAGAGAGAGAAATCAACTACCCTTTGTAGAGAGAAATTGGGGAGTTAGTGGTGAAATACCTCCTCGTCCTTACTCCCAAATAGAGTGGTGAGGGCAGGTCCATAAAATATACCGACTCCCACATACATGCACATGTGAAAGGAGATGCAAACAAGACCTGAAAGGATCACTCTCACAGGAGGATGTATAAATACAACACCTAATATATAACTCCCAATAAATTACAGCTCCTACTCCCCCCAGGCTTTGAAATACCCAAACCTGAGGAGATACATATATGTGCTTTAAAATATCCCATTTCAGTACACATGGGTATAAAACACCCTAGAAATGCGTCTTGCCAAAAACACATGGAGATAGCCCTAGGCACTACCACCCATATGTGTGTACACACATGAATTGAGATGGCACAGATATAAACTTTAAAGTAATCCCTTCCCACTACATAGCATTTTAAACCAAATCCAAGCCTGTAAACCTTTTCCCCCTCCCAAAATAATGTAGCTTTAAGGTTAAAACATGAATTTCAAAATACCCCCTAAAATGAAACATAACATTCTGATGATACATTCTCTAGAAATGCTAAAAACAAATCACCATACATAAAAATTTATAAAATGCCTAAAAAAAATTATAAAAATGATAGAAACATTAAAAACCCCAACCTAAAATACACCCTAAAAAGTTTTAAAGTAGGTAAAGACTCATTATCAACAGCTGTAACATAACCCGCTTCATGTTGTCTGTTGAATTATTAAAAGTGTTAAAGTGGCTGTGGCCATCTTAGTGCCCTCCACCCTTCTCCCCCCTTCCTTCAGCATTTTAATGAATCGGATTAAATGCACTTTGTATACACTGCTGTAGTTATCAGGTATCACACATCACCTTTCATGGGATCCGTTTATATGTCTCAACACTTGCACCTCTCCCTAAATCTCTAAATCTTTATAATTTGCCACAGAAATGAAAATAAATGTGATTTGGTTGTCAATGTGTTTTGTAATAGTGGAATCGGTTCCCTTATTCCCCCCCCCCATCTTTATTGTGTATGTGGTGAATTCTTGCGTTCTATTGTAACATTTGTGCCTCGAGCAGATCTGGCTATTCAAATAGTCCTAGAATACAGACAACTCACTAGGCAAGTGTATAAATATATAAATATTAATATTAATGTATGGAGTTGGTATACTCTTATACTGAAAGCTAAATACTATCCAGCACATCTTAGTATATATGCCAACATTATGCAATAGGTCTGTGATCTTTATTTGGAAAGAGATTTGTAGCATTATAGGGTTGTGCATGCTTTAAAATGGAAACAATCCTTAGCAATTTTGCTTCAGACAAGTTGTATTTAAAAGACATCTGTTCCCTTAACTCTAGGAATTTATATATTTTTTCTTATTGAGCTTCCTTTTTTTTCCCCTTTAGAGACATACAAGTGTACAGTGTTACTCTGAATTCTGGGAAATCAAACGGGAGGTCAGCCAAAACAAAACAGACTTGATGCATGTAATTAAGTGTGAGCATTAAAGCTGATGACAAATACTATTAGATCTGGGAACCGATTTATAACTTCATGACAAACGTTGTAAAGTTGAAGTGTATGAGGGTCTGCACCTCAAATGGAGAGGGGGAAATCAGTACTTACCTGTAGTTGGAGAGAAATACTGCAGAGCTGTTAAGTATTTCATTAGTATATTCATAGGGTTTTTTTAATAATTACATTTTTGTTTGAGTAAAATCTTAATTTTAGACCGTGACAAATGTTTTGAACTGTAAGTTGTCTTTGTTTGAATAGTTCAGTCCTATAAATTAGTGCTGAATGACATCATTAAACTTGCTTGAGCCTGCCTTATGGCGAACCATGTTAGCAGCAGACAAATTTGATGCAGTTTTTTGTGTGTAATATATAAAATTATAAATGGTCCATCAAGATATCCATCCATAATCTGTATGCACCCCGAGGAATTTGTCCCCCCTCCTCTAGGTCGAGCCAGCTGCTGCTGCAGAAACTGACATCCTACAGCAAATCCTGAATGAATGAATGAAAACAACGTGATCGCCCTAATAATGACCACTATTGCACACGTCAACAGCTTTATTTTACAGAAATACAGGCACCATTTTCTGGCAGACTAGGGCGATAAGACTGGTGTTTATAGTGTTGTGAATTCAAAGGTAAAACAATTAAAAAAACCAAAAACAAACGTAGAACAGTTTGTACAAAATCTGGAGTGTGGATGAGGTACCACAAGGCATGATTTTTGCATCCTCAATTCTTTGATCGACCCTTGTGTTCTTAATTTTTAGTACACAATATACATGCAGTAAGAATCAATTAAAGCTTGTGTGGTAGTGTCTGTATGGAGACTATAGAATGGTGTTGGAATACTACTGCAGTCATAGTGGAGGGCTTGAAATACTACTTGCTGTCAAACATGGACCATCTTACTACAGATTGTTGCACAGTTTACTCCTTTGCCTATTTTAGCGTTTTAATCATGCCTGACAGAGACATAAGTCTAAGTGAAAGTATTGCATTTTGTGTCATACTTTTAAAACATTTCACTTTTTGATGTAAAAAGAAAGCTTCCACTGTAGTGTAATCCTATTTTTTGCAGTGCAGAGACTGTTTTGGCTCTGGCTGTGCAGACTGACTTGCATTGTTTCAGGAGCATGCTTGTGTTGGAGACTGGCTATGTATTTGATAGAAAAGATGTTTTTCTTCGCCTGGAACACCTGGTGTTTTTCTCAGGTCCTTTCAGTGTAGATGCTTTGACTTTGATCCCCTGCTAAACCAATTTGTTTGAAATATTTCAGTATTATGGGTTGGTTTCCTGAGGTATACTTTTTTAAATCATATTTTGTAAAACTACTCTGGGTTTGAGCCTTTACGGGTCAAGGCGGCTGCTGCTGCAGACACTGACATCACTACTGCATGAATGAAAATGGCATGCTCCATTTCTTCCTCCCATCGTCCTCTTTTCCACACACCCTCCTCTCTAGGATGCTCAAATGTGATTTATATTTCTGAAATAGGATAGCATTTTTATGTTCAGATTTAAGATTTCACACGCCATAAAAATAACTCCACTCTTTTGTAGGAAAAATGTGGTTTTTTTTTTTTAAATGCTACCAGAATTTCTACATGATCAATATTGAAATTGCATGGCTGAGAACTTTTGAGTTTTGTATAACTCCATCAGATAGCCCCTCTCATCCAAAAAATTGAATAAATGTACTTCTTTTATACCTTAGAGTAGTCTTGGATATGTGCTACTATTTTCCTTTTCTTACCTTAAGTTTAACTGTGTAATTAATATGCATGTTTTTATAGCTCAGACTAGTGTTTCAGGGAATAGGTTATATATTACATGGCTTCTTGAATGTAAGAAAATCCAGTTTTGTGAGGTGAGAAATGTATACCTCTCAGCCTAAATTTAATGCAAAAATTGATACATAAGGCAACACAATTAGCAAGAAAAAACAGTTCAGTAGAAATGATGGCTTGAATACTATTGCAGTAAGATGTCAGTTGATCAAACCAAATAGATGTTGCAGTCCGTATGTTGGATAAGATTAATCCTTTTTAATCTTAGGGAAGATTGAAAAGCAAAGACAGCTGTTTCTTTCAATAGTTTTTTTTTTCATATGGCGTAAAATATAGTTCATATTAAATGTAAAAACTTCACTGAATTTATAGAATCTCACTTCCCCTGAGATCATTAAAGTTATAGATGCAGTACAAATGTAAATTATTTTTGTAGAATTGTCTGTTATTCAGAATGAACATTTTGCATTCGGAAGAAATGTCCTAATTGGTTGTTTTTCATTACAGTGGTGCTAGAGTTGTTATCTGAAACAAACATTTTTCACTGATGTGATTTGTAATGTAAACTTGTATTTCTCTGAAATTTCCAAAGTCAAAGTTAGTTGTAGAGACAACGTTCAAAAATATTTTAATTAATTTAGCTGTTTAGGGAATTAAGCGCTTTTTAATATTTTTATAAACAACTCCTGGAGGTTTGCCAACTCTAATAAGAGAAAGTAGTAGCCAGGTGCTCTAGAGGAATAAATGTTTACCAATTTTTTACTCTAGAAGAGCACTGTTAGTCTCCAGGCACATATGAAGCATCTCTATTAAAAAAGAAAGCTTGAAGAGATTGAACTATTTGCATATCTTCTGGATCAAAGGCATCCAACAGTTTGTCACAATAGGAGTTCCCACCAAAGGTCCTGCTGTACTAAGAAATAAAGCAGAGGTCTTGATTTTAACAAATTAAATAGAAGTAAGACCCTACTTAATGTGTGATCCCACAGAATTAGGCTTCCATCGCAATTTTGTCAGCCAGGCAGCTAAAAAGTGGGAGTACCACCATGCCCACAGTTAAAAAGCAGGCGCCCCTGCTGGAAGCCCCACTCATGGTGGAGCTACTGGTGTTGGCCTTGGGTAGCTGGCAGCTGAGGTCTCGCAGTCAGCTCTGCACACAGCAGGGCTTTCATTGTCTGCACAATACATTAATGACTGCAATACAGTTGTGGCAAAATGTCTGGTTATCAAAAAAAAAAAAAATTAGCAGGCATAACATAAGATTTGTTCCAGCAAATTTTTCTTGAACAAATGGGTCTACTCTGGCTTTTCCAAATTACCGCAATTAAAGATCCGTTATTACTTTTCTGTAATTTTCCATGTCTTGTCCACAGCTCAGTCTCAATTATGTGACAAAATCCTGTAATTCAAGTAGGGCCTTAAATATAAGGAAATAATTTTTTATGAAACTTCCTATTCCAAGTTGCCCAATGTGCATAAACAATTGTAGTGTTCTCTATTCTGTGTGGCCACAACAATTCTCTCTCCCTCCCCTTTTACCTCACCCTCACCACTAAAATAGCTTTGTTGGAATATAATCCATAATATGAGTAACTAAATCACTTTGGATTAAATTTAAAACAAAACCCATGAGATGAAAGGCTATTTAGGTACAACAAGGGTCTAGTAATCATCTCCTTTTGGTAAGGATGTTTATGTGGTGAACTGTGTTGATCAGCTTGTTTGTGCTATTAAACAGGTTCCTAAAAACTTTCTTCAATTGCAGACATTATGGCGCAGAAAATGGGAAGATTTAGGTTTTTCTTGTATCTCAAATTGCAGGATATTGCAGCAGCTCACATAGATGTAAAAGAAATAGTATTTTTTGTTAATTGAAGCTACCACTATTTAAAAAAAAACACCACCACTCAGTAGTATTTACAGTTATTTATATTTTCAAGTCATTATAGTAATTTTATTCTTCACTCTTGTGAAGTAAATCAGTATTATACGCATGAGGAAAGAGAAATATACGTTGACTTGACTTGCTCTGTGGATGTTGACAGTAGCAAAACTGGAATTAGGATTCTGAAGTTCCTGGTTTCCGTTCTTGCTCTTTGTCTTCCACACAGACAAAAGCTGCATATTAAACTATAACAAGAATATATGGAAAGTATGTATAAATTAAAATTATACGAAGAAGTCAACATGTTCAAAATACAGGCTGGTACGTAAACAGTATAGCAAACTTCAGCAATCCACTAAACTTAGTAATGTTTTAGGAAACTAGGAAGTAAAAATTATATTGCTCTTGCTACTGAAATTTGAATGGCTTGATAGAAAACTGATGGCCATCAATTACTGATGGCAACAGCTCCTAAGCAACAGTTTCCTTTTATTTGAACTTGGAAAAGCTAGCCTTAACACTGCATCTGTTGTGTGCAAAGTATATGCATTTTAATGTTTGCTTGGACTGAAATGTTTCAGACATTAAGCAAACAGTCAAGGTATTTTTTTCCTAAAAGATATGCTTTAGGAATTATTTTGACAAAGCTCTGTATCCTGTATTACATAGGAGATCAGACTAAGATGATTACAGTGGTCCCTTCCGGCCTTAGAATCTCTGAATGAATATATTAAACCTATTTTTCTTATTGCCCCAGCTCAGTACTTGCATTAAGTGGTAGTCTTCATAGTGGAGGTTGCGGTTAAGCTTCAGTTTAAACTGATTAGTCATGTCTACAGTCAGAAAAAAGTGTGTTAGCTGAGGTCTGTCCTTCTCCCCCTTCCCTCCCGTGTTTATCTTGACTCCCTAATACATGCTAAAACAGCAACTAGCCTTGACTATACTATGATTTTAACACGTTAGCCAACATTTATATATATCTTTTTCCTACTAAATAAAAGGCCATTGTGGTAAAGGCACACTAGCTAGATGTTACTACTAACATAATGATTGATGTAAATTAAAATGTTGTTGCTTAAATAGTCATCATTAGGTTTTAGTGTCTGAATTGAATTGGGGCACTTCTATTTCTCAGAATTGCTGTTTCATGTATCCCCAAAACCAATTCTTGGGTAGAATCCATGAGAATGAAGAGTAAGGGAGGTATACCATTACATCCTTAGATCTCTGTCAGGAGTTCTAGTTCTACCTCCCGTGTTCCTCTGCCAGGGTTGGCAATTTCCCAGGAAAAGTAGTTTAGAGAAGGCTGCTGGTAAATACTGGTTTAAACTGGCGAAAAATAATGCATCAGTGTGTAGCAAGCATAGAACCAAGCTTTTCAAACTTTGGGTGCATCCATTCAAAACTGAGGAATAGGCTTGGTCTAGCTACTACGTCTTGGTCTTCTGCTACAGAGTGCTGCATGGCCCAGTGGGTCTGGATTGGTTGTCTGCATGCCTCTGATTGTTTAATGCTTCAAGTCTTCTACTCTACGTTATTGTTTTCATATAATTGGTTTTAACTTTTTTGTTCATATACAGTAATATTGAAAATTGGAATGAGTCATGACATGTATTACTTCCTTGAGAAAATACCAAACCCAAATGTATATAGACATTCTAATCTTTAATATTTCAATTACATATATTAATATTACACTCACTGCGGTTTTGTTTTTTATTTGTGACTCTAAATTAATCTGTTTGAATATTTAACTAAAACTAAGCGTAATGGGAAGTGCATTAACAAAACAGTTTTTAAAATCATCCCTGTTTAAGGGTTTTCTAACTAGTTTCCCTTATCCCCCCCCCATGGTAGAAATCATGATTTTGCCAGGTAAAAACCATATTTGGTAAATACTGTGCTATGCCTGTCCTTTTCCCTTTCCTACATTTGCTTTCCTGTGGCTGTCCGTCTTCCTTTTCTCTCTCCGTTAGCTTGTCCCTGGATCTGCTGTGTACCTCCCATGTTCCTCTGCATATGCACTCTTTCCTCCTTTTTGCCTGTCCCCTCACCCCATGTGCCTGTGCTCCTCACATTGCCATTCCCTATATCCACTAAGCATATAGGGCCACCATCTTCTCAAAGACAGTGTGGTGCCTCTCCCATTGCAGTGGTGGCCAGCATTGTTAAAGGCAATCTAAACTTCTGCACAAGGTTTAGTGAAATAGTGACCAGCTTAACCAAGTGGCCTCAGTCCCATTGAGAACACTGGGAGGTGGTGGCCATTTTGGAAGAGCTCATTTCTTCATGAATTTCTCTAAAAGATAAACTTTCTGTAATGAAGAATAATAAAAATTGACTTTAAGTAAATTTTTTGAAAACTATCCATTGTAAGTTACACAATTTTAATTATTTTAAAATTAAATATTTTTAAATTATGCCCTTTGAATTATATAATATGTTAAATGTGACATTGAAAAGCCATATCCATGTAGAGAAAAACAGGAATTTATGCCCCACTTTAAAATTATTTTTTGGAGTGCGTCTTTAACTGGAGTCCTGACCAGCTGTTTCATAATAAATATTGATGTTTGGGAGAGCACATACTTCAAGTATCCATGTACACTTTTCCTGAAGTATAGTGCTTGATTATCTAAACCATAAAGTTATTTGAAGGGTTTAAAAAAAAAACGCACGCACGCACGCACACTTAAGAATCACAAATTACATGAGCATTTCATTTTTGAAGCTTTCTGCAATGTTGAATTTATACATTACATTAGCCAGACTAAATGATATGCTAAATATTCCAATACTTTATTTGTTCACAAGCAATAAACTGCTGTATGTGGCCATATGATAATCAATAGCATGGTTAACGCTTACAAGGAATCTAATTTTCTCCAATTGCTGTAGATTTGGGGAATGGGTTAAGACCCAGTTTCAGGTACTGAGTGATTATACTAACTTTTTGGTTTTGTTACGTTCTCTGTTTGATCCCTGTCTTTGCAATGCGCAGTCACTATATTTTTTCCATATTGCTCAAGTGACAGCATACTCTGGGAAGATGACTATTGTATTGTGCTGGTATTAATATGAATGCTAATTGAATGAAGTGAACTGCCTGCTGTCATTCCCTCATGATTCGAATATTAAATGATAAACTTGGTTAATGCAGATTGAAACTGGCTCAGTGATAGCATGTGTCCTTCTGGAATGTTGAGTTGAACAAAACTTAAACTTCTAAAAACCAGAAAAGTTAGGGTAAACACCCATCTAGCCTTAACTTTGGCTCCCATCACAACCCTAGAGCTAATAGTAACCACTGGGATTTATCTGCATTTACTCCAACTGCATTCAGCATGTTAGATGTAACTGACTTGAATGGTGGAAGAATAGGGCGGAACAGGTTTGAAGAGCTGTGACTGTGATATGAGATGGTCGGGGTCTGAGTTTTCCCATGTGTGCTATCAAAGGAAAGATATGCACACTGGAATGCCAAGATGCAACATGTATCATTTCAATACAGAATTATATAGGTTCTGTTAGTAGCAGTAGCAGGGCACTGGAGTTGTCTTGCATTGGGTATTGTCAGTAGTGAGGTGGGATATGAGAGCAGTATGTGGATTTAATGATGCGTAAGTGGAAGTGCAGGTATAGATGGTATTCTCTACGTTTGAAGGGGTTGTAAAAGGGAATGAAGTGGTGGTTAAATTTTACAAGATGTTCTGTCAGGGGAGTAGGTTCAGTGTTTAGGGGTAGGCCAACTGCAGGTTTCACTAGTCCATTACAATGAAAAGGCAGAATGGGAGTGTGTGTTATGGGCATATTGGGGCATTGCTCAAAGAGGGCAGAATTAAGGTTTCATAAGAACGGCTAAACAGAGTCAGACCAATGGTCTATCGAGCCCAGTATCCTATCTTCCAACAGTGGCCAATGCCAGGTGCTTCAGAGGAAATGAACAGAACAAGTCATCCAACCTGTCAGCCATTTCCCAGCCTCTGGCGAACAGCAATCCCTTGCCTATCCAGGCTAATAACCATTAATGGATGGAGCCTTGTTCCCTGAGGGCTGAACAGGGGTTACTACAGGTCAGTTAAAGCACCTGAGGCTAATAAAGGCCACGCCAGAGACCTGATAAAACCCCCTACTCCAGTGAGACAGGGAAGAGAGAGGAAGGAGAGCTGGTGGGAGTTTTGGAGGAGTGAGGTGAGTGATGGAAAGACCGAAGAACCAAGTGAAGGGGAACGCTGGGAGGGAGGCTTCTCTGCCAAACCCGTGGCTCAAAGGTACAGAGGCCTGAGGAAAAAAGATCCTGCCAAAAGGGGGGACACTGGACTGAGATCCTCCCCCAGGCATGAGGATTGGAAGAGATACTGCCCAAGAAGAGAGGAGATGGGGAACTCCAGAAACTGAAAAGACAGGGGGAGAAAGTAGCCCAGGGGAAAATTGCAGCTGGAAGCATTGTAAGCAGTTCATAGCTGCTGCTATTAGGGCCTCTGGGCTGGGACTCGGATTAAAGAGCGGACCTGGATCCCTTCCTCATTTCCCCCCTTTGCCCCACTAGACACTACTGAGGTGGCCAACATCCAGAAATAGGGGCAACAGGCAGTGCCCTTATCCTTCACAAGAAGGAAAAGTGCTGGACCCATGGTAGCAGAGTTGGCAATTTGCTATACTATGTAGTTGCTGTTTTTTGAGGTTTATTTGCTGTACTCAATGTTCTAGAAGGGCACGAGCTATCACTGAGCAGCCTTAACTCTGCATTAATGAAGTTTTTTCCATTTAATTTCCTAGATTTTTAAATAGAACAATATGTCTACTGGTAGGAGTTTATGATCATTTAGACAGCTGTTGACCTCACCTTGGAATGCACTTGATATGTTACCATGGATAGGTAATAATCAAAAGACCTAGCTTTTCATCAGCAGATCTCAAAGAACTCTGTATCGTTATCTTCATTTTGCAGGTGAGGAAACAGTCAGAGATTGATAGTATGGCTTGTCCAAGGTCACCCACCAGGCCAGTGGCAGAGCTACCAATAGTTCTGGTACAGAGGTTTTTCCACTTGTCCACACAGTTGCTATGTCAGGTCTCAGTGCTCTCCTTCCCCACCCCTCTGCACATTTTATTATAGGAGAATAGGGTTAGTGGTCATGCTTTGAAATGTTTGCACTGTGTAGTTGCTAACAGGGCCAGTGAGAGAAATCTCATCCAAGGTCTGTCCCAAAAACTTGACAGTTTTATTAGATGATTGTTACAGTAACTTTGTGTGTGAAAGAAGACTGGTGTGTGCTTCTTTTCTTCTCTATACTCTGTGCCACCGTTCCTTGCAATAGGTAGCATGTGCCTCTGCGCCCACCCCCACTTCCAGCTCCCCCTTCCCATCCTGTTAAGCCTTTAATTGGCACTCTAGAAGCCATTAATATTTAAGAAGTTGTTTCTTTCTGTCTGCAACTCTGTTACTCCTTATGCCTGTCACAGGCAGTAGCTTACTGGAAGGCCATATGCCATCTTGGTTATGTAGCTGGAGGTGCATGGTGCTGGACACTCACTACCTACTGCCCATCTTGAGCTAGGATTCCTATTTGTCACACTTCCCCAGCCATGTCCCATGTCCACTCAGTCTGCCCCTCCTCCAAACACTGTCCTTCAACCTCAGAGTAATGTGTATCTTAACAATTCATTTTCTGTGTTTCAGGTGTTTAAACTTGTGTTGCCTTGATTCCTCCCAATCCCAGTTAATATGGAGGGGCAGGGAGGTTATTTTAAACAGCCCAAGAGCAGCAGGTTCCTCCTGGTCCCAGAACACAGCAGGCAGGGAGGGAGGCTCAGACCAGTGCTGAGGGGTAGGATTTCCTGAGATCCCAACACACACAGTGAAGGGGAAAATTCAGGGCTAATGTCAGGGTGGGGGCAACATCCTCTGCTATCCCTCTTTTTCTCCAACCCCTCCCTTCTCCACTCCTACTCTCCCAATCCCTTTTTCAGCCCTTACTTCCTATTCACCTCCCTCCCCATAACATCTCCCTGCCTAGCTGTAGACCCCAAATCCTCTCCCCTGATCCTACCTACTCTTGCACCCCAGTCACCTCTCCCGATTAGCATTCACATTTGTAATTTTTTTCCACAAATAGTTTCAGTGCTTTGTGAATATTCTGCTATACTCAAATTACCTTTCTGCAAAGTAAATAAATAAAACCCCAGCACCTTGATTGAACTATCAACATTTTGAAAAATCTGTTTCTTTCTTAGATATCTGCCCAGACTGGATTTCAAAGCTGCAGGCTCAAGTAGGTGTTAAGTGGCCCATTCATTTCATAGGAACATATGAATGACCATACAGGGTCGGAACAGTGGTCCATCTAGCTCAATATCCTGTCTTCTGACAGCATCCAATGCCAGCTGCTTCATAGAGAATAATTATTGAATGATTTGTTCTGTCCTAGCATTTGACAGTCAGAGAGGCTGAGGGACACCAGAGCATGGGGTTGTGTTACTGATCATCTTGGCTAATAGCCATTGATGGACCTACCCTCCTTGAATTTATCCAATTCTTTTTTTTAACCCAGATATACTTTTGGCCTTCACAACATCCCTAGCAACAAGTTCCACAGATTGACTCTGCATTGTGTGAAGTACGTCCTTTTATTCGTTTTAAACCTGCTGCCTATTCATTTAATTGGGTGACTCCTGGCTCTTCTATTTTGTGAAGGGATAAATAACATTTCTATATTCACTTTCTCCACATAATTCATGATTTTATAGATCGCTATCATATGCGCTCCTTAGTCATCTTTCTTCCAAATTGAAGAGTCTCAGTCTTTTTAATCTGTCCTCATATGGAAGCTTTCTCCATACCCCATATAATTTTTGTTGCCCTTCTTCTGTACCTTTTCCAATTCTAACTTTTTTTTTTAGATGGGTGACCAGAACTGCCCACAGTAATCCAGGTATGGATGTACCATGGATTTATATAGTGGCATTCTAATATTTTCTATCTTTTTATCTATCCTTTTCCAAATGGTTCCTAATGTTAACTTTTTTGATGGCTGCTGCACATTGAGCGGATGTTTTTGGAGAATTATCCACTAGGACCCCAAGGTCTTTCTTGAGTGGTAATAGCTAATTTAGAGCCCATTATTTTGTGTATATAATGGGATTGTGTTTTTGAATGTGCAACATTTTTTAGTGTTAGATTGATCTTTCAACGAGATTACCTGATGGAGGTAAATACAGCCTGAAACAATAGTGCTGGGATGGTGAACTACTTCCTTCATGTCAGTGGCTGTTTCCTTCCTTCCCCAAATTCTGGAGTGTTTGAGGCTATAGGTTGATATGCACTAGAAAATTGGATCAGCCCAAAAAAGTTCAACACCTGAATATTTTCAGTACTGTGATTACATTTGCCTCAAATAAAAATAAAGTTTGATATGAAGCAGAATACATTGTACCTACTTTTTGTACTTCAGATTTTTGCCCTGGGTTAGATTTGCATTCACAATGCTTGGACTCAGTGACACTGATATTTCATCAGAGCTGCCCAGCTCTTAGGATAAATGCATAATTTTTCAGATTATCCCCTCTAACTGCCCATATACAGTGTAATTGCTTTAGCTCATCCTTTAGAGTGAGAGGCTTCTGACTCAGTAAACTGAAGAAAATATTTGCTTCTCTAATTAATGCTTTAATTTGATTTTCACCCGGAAGCTGGTGGGTGCCATGCACTCTGTTGGGATAACCGTCAAGTGTTGGACACCCTAGTGGAATGATCTGAGCCCTGGTTTGATCTCTGTGAACAAAAAATGTCAACTTTAAGAAAAGCTGTTGTCACTTAGAAACCCCTTGGTCAAATGCCCCAAAATTGGTTCTCTAACAGAACTCTGCACCCATGAAGCACACCAAATTTCAGAGTGATCCAAGTAACTGTAGGTTTTAGAGCATTCAGAAGAGTTGCTCTTGAAACAGAAAGCTGGTCTTAATCTTAACTATAGCAAGCCAGAAAAAGCTCTTAAAATCCATTCATAGTTTGTCAACAGGCCTTCTGGAAAATTTTATTCCATTCCAGTGTAATTCACATACAGTCATAATTTTTTAAACCGGTTTAAACAGTAGGGATAAAAATAAAATTGGTGTTGCATAAAATTTACCCTTTTCCTTGAATGAGCATTTGTACCTGTTTCAATCATGGACTGAATTGTTAGCTAGTTGAAAAATAGCCAAGGTGATATATGGCTATTGCCCCACTTCTGCTTGCCCTCCCCCCCCCACCTCCTCCCTTCTTAAGTATTTGCTTAGTAGTTATAGCAATCTTTCTGAGTCTGACTTACCTGTACCTGGCTGTCTGACTCAAGGCAAGGCCCATTTATGCTACAATTATGTGTCTGCAGACGAAACCTCAGAATAGTGCTCCAATTTAAATATTAAGATTTTATTAGAAAAAAGTTCTAGTTGTTATGGTTGTGAAGATTATAAATTGATGCAATTATTTCTTCCTCAGTCTGCAAACAGCCTGAAAATTACACCTAAAGCTACCAAGAAATTAAGGTGATAAAACGTAGTCTGATGTCCTTTCATCAGGTAGCATTAGGCTATCCAGTTTTGATCCGGATGGACAGAAAGTCACATTTGATGTGATTGCAGAATTTGTGACATTTCAGATGATGAGTGGGTCCAATATGAAAGTTCCTATTTGATATTTTGGACTATGTCTTAAATGTCAGTTGTTTAGATTATAGTTGTGTGCTTCTCATCCAGTTAGGCCAGATGTTGAGAGCCCTTGGCACATGGATTGCTGCCATGGGAAAGATGGATTTCTACCCAACAAAGATTTTTTTTTTTCTTTAGTCCTGTAGTCAAATGGTGCTTGATAATCTGTGCAAATCTGCAGCCTTGCATTCTTTACCTAATTTAACAAGATACCATAAAACTGGTCTCTGCTTCTGCGGATGAGTATGGCCTTTGCTAATTTTGATGGCCTGACCCCTCTTTTACGGGAGGAAACAAAAGGCCGAATGAAAGCCCATTGATTTCTATTGTTGAATGGCCCACCTACCAAAGGAATATTGTTCCTTACCGTAAATTAATTAATTGTTATTACCATGATAGCTGAAATTGTTGACTGTCTTTTTTTCTTTTCTTGGTATTTCAATGTGCCCTGTATATATTGTATCTAAAAACATTTTGCTAGCAATTTATTTCACTAGTTTAGCTGGCATACTTGTTAATACTTCCAACATATTTCACCTCCTACAAATAGGCATCTTAATATAGTGATTATTGTACCACAAAATTCAGGACTTCAAGTATTTCCATTAGAGCGGTGGTTTTCAAACTGGGGTATGTGTACCTCTTGAGGTATGCAAGCTCTCATCAGGGAAAAAATCTTGTAATGGTGAACAACACATTTTATTTAGTAAAATTTGGGAATCTAATCAACATGTAATCTCTCTTCAAATTAAAACTGCAGCTTCATTGGTGTATGTTTCCTTTCTGCTGTGCGACTCAGAATAAGAATTTTTCAAACTCTGGGGTGCGCCCCTCTTGGGGTGTGTGTAGGAACATTCAGTGGCTTGGGCCGGCAATACCAGGCGTGGCTCAGGTTGGCAATGCCACCTCCATCCCCTGACTCACCTCAGCTGGCCATCTAGCCTGTCTGGGTTGGGAGAGTGCAATCAAAGTTGTAACTCGAAGAGGGGAGAGGGGACAGATCAAAAAGTTTCTGAATGTTCCTCTGCACATGGCTGGCCTGAACATTCCTCTGTATCCCATATTGGGGGTATACCCCATAGTTTGAGAACCTCTAGAAGCTGTTGCTAAATGGAAGGCAGAAATTTGGTGAGCGGGGGGTCATGTGACCCCATGTAACACTTCTCCCCACCCCCCCATGCATCGCTTCTGCCTATCATGGAATGAGGGGATCTTCTGGACTACATTATTTGGAAAGTGGTACACAGCCTAAAAAGTTTGAAAACCACTGCATTAGAGCGATAAGGTGGGTTAAAACCTTCCCTCTCACCAAGAGAAGTTAGTTGAATACAAGATAATACCTCACTCACCTTGTCTGTCTAATGTCCTGGGACTGACACAGCTATAATTACACTGCATACACATTACCATAAATGTTTAACTTCTGGAAATTACACCATAAACTGGCAGCAAATGTATTAATTTCCCTTGTGCTCTGATTATAAAACAAATTTAAATTGCCTCAAGTGCTCAATCTCGATACAATGGCAACTTTTGCAAACTGAGTTCAGAAAAAATAAACATGTCACACTATTTGAAATGATGCAATATATACTAAAAATTAAAAGCAGATTAATGGCAGAAGTGTCATGGCAGAAACTTTAGATTGTGTAACAATTTAAGGACAACTTTTGGTTTTTTAAGAAACTATCAAATAAGTGTTCTGATGAAAGTAGAATAGAATTTAGGATTATAATTGGAGAGTTGCCATTTATGATCAAATTTGTCTTTATAGAACTAAATTTCAGTTCAGGGGCTTACACAGTCTTGCTCTTTTTATAGCCATCCCCTGCTTAATTGTGACAGTTGATAGCACGATACACATTATTCTCCTGCTTTTTCTTTCTCTAAAACCTTACTCTCATTGATCCAATCTAGTCTTATGTTCATTCAGCGCTTCCTCTGTGCGCCTAATAGTGTGCCTTGAGAAATCATCATCTCTGCGTTGTCATTCTCTTTGCCCAAGAGAAAAAACACAAACACATTTCAAATACTTGGTATTCTTCCCAGGGAAAAAAAAATAAGCTGCTGATGTGGAAAGCAGAAATTTCTCATGGGCAAAAATATAATCAACCAGCCTCAAAGGTAATGTATATTTTAGAAACATCTGTAGAAAGTAGTGTCAGTAGTCTATGTACATGAATTATTAGTGGTGGCATATATCTAGCCAACTCAGGAGGGATGTGAATTTATAGGCATATTGAGATAAGTTAGGCTTGGTCAATTCAAAGTACCAAATGTCTAGAGAAATTGGGTTGTATTGATTGATTCTTTGTATTGTTATCAGAGCTCTCAATTTAAATAGTAGAACTGAATTAAGAACATTGCTTCATTATGTACAGTATACAATTCAGAAGTTGTCATTTTATGGAGTACAGTATACAGCATGTACAGTAAAATTGGAGGCTGACTTTAAATAATTGGCTTCCAGTTTTGTTTAAATTAAGGTTTGTTTCATTCATAGGAACAGAGCACAAAACATCAGGGGTGAAGAGACTATTGTTTCATTTTAGTGGGCAACAGTACCAATAACCCTACCTCTAGTCTATTTTATTACAACTTTTAGAAACTTTTCTTGCTTAAATGTGCTATAGTTTTGGTTATATTCCGAGGCATCTATTTGAAGTCATGAGGTCATGTAATATTCTCAGCCAATGGCTAGTCATGCAGTAGTTTGATTCTCTACATTTTATTGTTCCTTTTTAAAAATGTCAATAGTACAGAACTCTCTTGGGTTACATGATTGTGCTAAACAAACTGCTTGTTTTCGAAGGTTGTATGTCTAATGCCTGCAGTAGGTGATTCAAATAATCACACTTTTTTTAGACATTGTTTTGTATCTCGTTTTAAAATTTGATCTTTTGCTTTAAATGTTATACTGCTAAACACAATTTAAATTTACTAGATTTGAGTTATAGAAGTAATCCTACAGTAGATGGTAATTCTGATTTACCATGCATGCAAGGAAAAGGCATTTCTGGCCACCCAACAATTCACTTGTTTTTTATATCAAGTGATAAACTGTAGTATACATAGGCTGATAAGATTCCAACTATCTAAACTGATTGATTTATGGAACAGCTAACATGCCATATTTTGTCTTTAATATTCAGGACTCTTACCTTTTCTTATGTACATATATTACATTTTTGTCTAAGAATTAGGGCTGTCAAATGATTAAAAAACATTTTTTCATGATTAATTGTGAATTTAAAAACATTTATTGCACTGTTAATAGAATATCATTGGTTTAAATATTTTTTTGATTTCTACATTTTCAAATATATTTGAATTATGACACAATTCAAAGTGTACAGTGCTCACTTTATATTAATTTGATAAACAAAATAAATGGTATTTTCAGTTCACCTCGTACAAGTATTGCAGTGCAATCTCTTTATTGTGAAAGTAAGACTTAAAAATGAACATTTTTTTTTTACATAACTGGACTCAAAAACAAAGCAGTGTAAAACTTTAGAGCCTACAAGTCCATTCAGTCTTATTTCTTGTTCAGCCAATTGCTAAGACAGACAAGCTTGTTTACATTTACAGGAGATAATGCTGCCCACTTCTTATTTAGAATGTCACCTAAAAGTGAGAATAGTCCTGTGCATGGCACTTTTGTAGCTGGCATTGCCAGGTATTTAAGTGCCAGATATGCTTAACATTAGTGTGCCCCTTCATGCTTTGGCCACCATTCCAGAGGTCATGCTGCCATGCTGATGAGGCTCATTAAAAAAAGTTATGCATTTAATTCACTTTGTGATGGAACTTCTTGGGGTAGAATTGTATGTCTCCTGCTCTGTGGTTTTATCTGCATCCTGCCATACATTTTATGTTATGGCAAACTTGGATGATATCCCAGCATATGTTGTTTGATTTAAGAACACACTCACTGCAGATTTGACGAAATGCAAAGAAGGTATCAGTGTGAAATTTCTAAAGATAGCTACAGCATTCAACCCAAGGTTTAAGAATCTGAAGTGCCTTCCAGAATTTGAGAGGGCCAAGGTGTGGAACATGTTGTCAGAAGTCTTAAAAAGAGCAACATTCCAATGAACTACAGAACCCAAACCACCAAAAAAGAATATCAGCCTTCTCTTGGTGGCATCTGAATCAGATGATGAAAATGAACGTGCGTCTGTTTGCATGGTTTGGATCATTATCAAGCAGAACCAGCCATCTGCATGTCCTCTGGAATGTTGGTGAAAGCATCAAGGGACATGTCATATCTGGCATGTAAATACCTTGCAATACCAGCTACAAAAGTTCCATGTGAATTCCTGTTCTCACTTTCAAGTGACATTGTAAATAAAAAGGGGGTGGGAGCATTATTTCCCGCAAATGTAAACAAGCTCGTTTGTCTTAGCGATTGTCTGAACAAGAAGTAGGACTGATAGCCTCTAAAGTATTACATTGTTTTGTTTTTTGAGTGCAGTTAAGTAACAAAAAAAATGTTCATTTGTAAATTGCACTTTCATGATAAAGAGATTGCATTGCAGTACTTGGTATTTTCCAATTCACTTCATACATTTTTTATTTTTTTACAGTGCAAATATTTGTAATAAATATAATGTGAGCACTGTACATTTTGTATTCTGTGTTGTAATAGAAATCAATATATTTTAAAATGTAGAAAAACATCCAAAATATTTATAATTTTAAATTGGTAATCTAAAACTGTGTAACAGTGCAATTAAAACAGTGATTTATGTTTTTGTTGAGTTAATCGCTTGAGTTAACTGATTGATTGACAGCCCTACTAATTAATAAGTTTGGCCACAAAAGCAAAATGTTGACAGTTTTCTAATATTCTAATAACACTTTGAAGTGCCAGTCTTGGATTCTGATCTTTCTTCTGCCTTGAAGACAATTGTGCTGCAGCTCTCTTCATGCAAATGCAAAAGGCAACTCACGCCCGGTCTACACTTATCTTCAGGTTTTGGCAGCAGTCGACGGGAGATACGCAAGTGATGTAAATCTCTTGCGTATCTCCCATCGACTTCGTAGTGTCTCTTCCACGCGTTGCCCACTTACATGTGGGTGGCTTTCCTGCGTCAATTGCTGGATTGACTGAGCAGGTCGACACAGACCACTCAGTCGATCCAGAGCAATTGATCTGACGGCAGCAACTTTGCTGCCATCTGTGTAGATCCAACCACAGACTTGCTAATGAGACTTTTTGCCCATAAGGGGAGGGAAAACAGAAAGACTAGGTTTTCTGTGGCTGGATGTTGCTAGTCACTTGAAATACGTTTGTAGTACTCTCTGAACCAAGTTTCGCTCTCCTCTCTGAAATAGGAACATAGGGTCAAGCTCCCAAAAAGGAAATAAATAAACGTGTGCAGGTTCCCCATTCCATGTGCAACATGACATATCAATGCAAATAAATAAATAACAAGCCCAGGCCATAAATGCTGATTCTTGAATGTACAAACACACAAGGAATTCTGTCATCTTCAGGGGAGAAGGGCCAGCTGTCTGACAGTTAGGGGATCAAAATAATACATATAAATAAATAATTTAAATAAAATGTATAAAACCCAACCCTATTCTGTAGTGAATAGGCTTTCAGGAAGAGTACTGAGTACTGTGAAACTCTGCTTAGGAGGCCTGTAGCTGCCTTAGATGAATTATAGCTGCATATCCCTATTCATGCTCCCAGGGAAGATGTGTAACAGGGATGAGCACTTCCTGTTTCACCTAAAAATATTGAGCTGTTATCAACAGCTGCCACTGTGGTTCATCCTGCCATAATTATTGCACAGTCATTCCCAAGTGCTGCTGTGGGTCACTGTGCCCTATTCAGATTTATTCTTTTGAGTGCTTGCTCATGTCCATTCCATGTTAAATGCATGTGTATGCCACATGCATAGTTGCTGGAGATTTTTTTCCTCAGTGGTGTATGTTGGCTTGACGCTGGTGCCCTCTGGAGTCATGTGCATATGCACCAGTATAAATGGCATTAACGGCTCTGTGCCCTTTTAGTTCCTTCTTACCACCTGTGATGGTTGCTGGAATGACCCTTTTTCCTGTGGCAAGACTTCTTTCCTGGTAGTTTGGACCCTTCAGTCATATTTTGTGGAGTTTTCAAAGTTAGTGTATATAGTTCTTTGTGTATACAGTAGTGGGAATAGTTGTCCTCATCATTGGGGGACTGTTTACTGAAGGGGCTGAGCATGCCCCTGTCCCCAGGCTTCAAGCCATGTGCCTCTCGAGGCACACCAGTGCTAGTGAGTGACCTGCACTCTAGCTGTTTAAAGTGTCTGGGAGAAACTCATGTTAAAGATTAGTTGCAGGGACTTCAGACTGCTCACTAAGGTCAGAGACATTTGGCTGAAGGCCATTCTCATGGAGGTGGCCCTCAGACCGGTCTCAGAGCTGAGCTGCTTCAAATTGGCGCCGAGCACTTGGACATCCGTGTGGCGTGCTCCTCTGGCACTATGCTCTTGCTGTCCCTGTTCTGAGGGGTGTCTCCAGTGCTGAGGAGGAAGCCCAAAGAGTAGCATGCTGAGAGAGGGCACTTGTCATTGTAGAAGAGGGACAAGCGGGAAGAGGCCAGTACAGTAAGGTCAGTGCCAGGCCACTCTTCCTTCCCCAAGCCAGCAGTGACGTCGTCAACTCCACTAGAGCATTGAGTCCAATGCAGGACCTACCACGGACTCTTGGAAGCATCTGCGGTACCAGTGACCTGACAGTCCCCTCGACACCGGAGGCCTTCCAAGTGGCAAAAGATCTCTTCTCTCTTCCACCAATGTTGAGGGGGCAGCCACCAGCCCAGGGAACAGGGAGCATCGGGCCCTTTCCCAGCACTGGCACCCACAGCTCCCCCTAGTGGCTAACCAGCCATGGTCCTGGCACAGCAGTTACTGACTCATTGCTGGCCTCCAGAACTGTGGTACTTTGTGGTATGTGGAAGTCAGGACAGCTGCATCGTAGTCCCTGAGGGCTAAGTCCTCTTTGGAATCCGAGGGAGAAATTGTTGCTCTGCCCAGGGCATACCAGTGCTTACCCAGCCTACACACCACCAGACTTCAGCACCAGCCCTCTCCCCACCCCCCCTCGGCACCTAGCCAGCAGGCCACTGGCTGATAGTGTCCATACTGGGACTCCTAGAGGCTTCCCTATTACTGAGCACTCCTCCCACTGCTCCTTCTCGGAGGCTTTGGGGAGGCAGACTACTGCCCCCTTCCTTCTTGGCACTGGATCCCAACTCCGGTACTGGTCCTGGTTCCGATGCCCAGGAGATGGTTGGCAGAAGCCAAGGAAGAGGAGGGCGCTCCTCTTCCAGCACCAGCCGCCGCCTCATTCCCAGATGAGGCCATCGTGGTTCAAGTAATGTGCTTCTGCAGGATGATTTCTGGACCTTCTGAAGCAGGTTGCAGCGAACCTGGGCTAGAAATGGAGGAGCTTAAGGAGTCAGCACACAGCCTAATTGACATCCTGGGTGCAGCAGCTCTCCCTCCAAGGTGACTTTGCCCATCAGTGAGATGGTGATGGGACCAGTCAAGGCCCTATGACAAATGGCTTCTCTGCACCCCCACCTCAGAAGATGGAGGAAAAGTACTATGAACTGGTGAGTGGCTTTGAATACCTGTTCTTGCACCCCCTTCTAGGTAACCTGATGGTTGCTGCAGCGAATGAGTGAGATAGACAGAGCGCTACCTCAAAATGAGGGACACAAAGAAACAAGATCTCTTTGGGAGGAAAGTTTATTCAATGAGTAGCCTCCAGCTACATATCTCCAACCAGCAATCCTTGCTTGGGAGATAACGATTTTAATCTTTGGGACTCCTTATCTAAATTTAAAGATTTTTTGCCCCTAAAGGCAAGACAGGAATTCATGGCCCTCCTAGAGGAGGGTAAGAATGTGGCCAGGACCTCTCTTCAGTCAGCTCTGGATGCTACCGACTCAGTGGCCAGAACAACGGCTTTGGCATCACCATGATGAGTTGTTCTTAGTTCTAAGTCCTCCGGTCTCCTCCATGTGGTCTGCAGTCTGTCCAGGATCTCCCCTTTGAAGGCTTCTCTCTTTTTTCAGAGCGGATGGACACAAGGCTGCATGGCCTGAGGAATTCAAAGACCACCCTGCATTCCTTGGGCCTTTAGGTTCCCATCTGCTGACAGGAAGTACTTCAGGGCCCAGCAGCCTCCTCAATTCTCTGTGCCTCCTAGACAAGAGCCCTATAAAAGAAACCAAAGATGTTACACGCAGCAGCAGCCTCTCCCATCCATCTAAGCCTTCAGTTGGGGTCTCACAGATATTCTGGTGGGCCCAAGCAGGCTTTATGAAGGTGTGCCTGAGGGAACTGTATCAATGACCATCTCAGATCTGCCCTCGTTTATTTTTGGATCGTCTATCTCTTCAGCCCGGCGTGGGCATCCATAACATCAGACCATTGGGTCCTGAGTATAGTGACAGTTGGGTATGCCCTTCATTTTCTATCCCACCCTCCCTTCCATCTCTGTTCAGTGACCCTTCCTACAAGTAACTCCTTGTCTAGGGGGTGCAATCCCTCCTACCAGTGGAGGATGTAGAATTTCCCCTCTCAAGTCTTAAGGAACAAGTTTTACTCCCAGTATTTCCTAATCCCAAAGGCTAAAGGGGGTCTCCAGCCCATCCTGGATCTGCATCACCTCAACAGATTTCTCAAGAAACTGAGGCTTCCACCATTCCCTTCCTGGATCCAGGAGATTGGTACTCCACCCTCGATCTAAAGGATCACAGAAGATTTCTCAGGTTTGTGGTGGGTCATCACCGCTTCCAATTCACTGCCTTTCCATTCAGCCTATTGGCAGCCCTCCGGGTCTTCACGAAGTATAGGCAGGTGTAGCTGCCTTCCTCAGGCGCAGAGGCATGCAAGTTTACGCATACCTTGACAACTAGCTGATCAAAGATCAGTTGCAGGCTTAGGTATGGCACAGCATAAATACAGTCTGAGACACCATCCAGGTGCTGTGTCTGCAAAAGTCAACTCTGGTCCTGGTTCAGAGAATAGAGTTCATCGGGGCAGTGTTCGACTCCAACCCAAGCCAGAGCCTTTCTTCCAGAGGCCCAATTCCAGACTGTTGGACCTGATATCTAAGGTCTTGATCCATCCAATAACTGCTCGGATCTGCCTTAAGCTATTGGGGCACATGGCAGCATGTATGTACATGATGTAGTAAGCAAGGTGGCACTTCAGCCCCCACCAGATGCGGCTGGCATCAGTCTACTTCCTGAGCAGAAACCACTTAGACTCAGTACTTAGTTCTGCCACTGGTCTTTGCTTCCCTGACCTGGTGGAAGAACTGAGGAGCGATAATGGAAGGGATAACTTTACTATCCCTCAGCTGTCGGTAGATTTAGTTTCAGATGTGTCAAACCTAGGGTGGGGAGCCTACCTTGGCAACCTCAAGATGCAGGGCTTGTGGTCCCAAGAAGAAATGTCAGGAAACTCAGGGCACTAAGCTTAGCTTGCCAAGTGTTTCTCCCGCAGATCTCAGGCAAAGTGGTGTAGGTCTTGTAAAACATGCATGCGGTGTGGTCTGTCATCAGCAAGCATTGGCTTGGTATTTGGCCTTCCTCCGGTTGTGGAACTTCTGCACGAAACATGCCATTTACTGTGAGTTGACATCTCCTGGGAGCCCAAAACTTACTGGCGGATCAATTTATCAGAGCTTTTCCCTCTCACCATGAGTGGTCTGTTCATGTGGAGGCCATCAGTGTCCTCTCCCAGAGGTGGACTACACCAGGTGGACCTGTTTATCACCAAGCAGAACAGGAAGTGCCATCAGTTTGTTTGCTCCCTCTCTGATGCCTTCCTGCTCTCATAAACATACAGTAGGTTGTCTGCCCTTCTAACCGCTAGGTTCACAAGATTCTTCTAAAAATCAAACAGGACAAGGCAAAGCACCAGTATGGCCACAGCAGCATTGGTTCGGCGTGCTCCTTGACTTCTCAGTGGTAGTGCCACTCATACTCCCACTCCACCTGGACTTGATTTCACAAGACCACAGCAAGATGCTTAACCCCAATCATGCCTCCCTGCATCTGACTGCATGGGTGCTGCATAGCTGAACTCTAAAGAGCAGGCCTGCTTGGATCAGATTTTGCGGCTCTTGCTAGGTGCTCTGGTGGAAGCCTTTGTGTTACCTATCTGGCCAAGTGGAAACGATTCACTTCTCAGACCTCTGAATGTAATCTCTCTGGATCCTACTGTCTGCAGTCTATCTTGGACCATCTTTTTCACCTAAAGCATCCGAGTCCAGCTCTCTCATCTATTCAGATTCACTTGGCTGCCATCTCAGCATCCCACCCTCAAGTGATTGGCAGATTGGTGTTCTCCCATGAAATGACCATCAGGTTTCTCAAGAGCCTGGGAAGATTTGATCCTCAAGTTCACAAACTTTTCCCCCCATGGGCCTTAAACCTGGTCCTATCGAAACCAACAGGGCCCCACTTCAAGCTGTTAGCATCATGATCCCTAATACTTCTCTTTTGCAAGGTTGCCTTTTTGTGGCAGTCACTTCGGTCAGAAGAGTCTCTGTCATAGCTCTTACATCAAAACCCCTTATACAGTGGTCTTCAACGACAATGTCCAGTTGCCTAGTGCCTCAATTCCACACTAACCAGGACATTTTTCTGTCAGTTATCTTTCCAAAACCTCAAAAGACAGATGTGTGATCTCCCCCTCCCCCTCCCTTTTGCAATATCATGTGTAACTGTATCACCCTAATTCCTCACACCTGGGCCCTGATTTACCCCACTTGTTGTGTGAACCACCCACTCCTGGGTCAGCCCACACCCAGCCTACAAGTAATCAGTCCCTGACCTAGTGAAGGAGCACTTCTGGCCAGCCACTCATGGGATAGACTCCCAGCAAACACCTCCCCAGTCCCAGATACAACCCCAGGAACTGCTATCTTGCAGGATTCAGTGCTATACACTCCTTACGTGACTTTTCATTAGACAGTACACAACTACACTATAAGGGTGAATGTGAATGATATGCAAATCACACCATAAGGGTGTACGTGGGCTACCGCATGTTACATACTGATTGAATGTTGGCTTCATACATTGGATGTAAGGCAGACCCTCATGGAAAGGCTTAGTTCTTTCAATATAAAAGCTAAGTCCACACAACTCTTTGTAGCAGTAGCAGAAAGAGTGCGAGGGCTACCTGTGTCATCCCAAAGAATCTTGTCTTGGATAACCGTCTGAATCTGGGCTTGCTGTAAATGGGCAAAAGTTCTGCCTCCTGTGATCATGACCATTTATTCTACAAGAGCTCAGGCTTCGTAAGCAGCCTTTCTTGTGCAGATAACCAGTCCAGGACATCTGCAGGGCTGGAACCTGGTCATTGATACGTACCATCATGTCCCACTACACCATCACCCAACAGGCCCAAGACAACTTCAGTTTTGGGAGAGCAGTATTAAAGTCAGCATGTTCATGAACTCCACACCCACCTACAAGGGCACTTTTTATCAGTCACCTAGCATGGAACAGACATGAAGAAGAAAAAATGGTTACTAACTTTCTGTAACTGTCTTTCAAGATGTTGCTCATGTTCATTCCATGACCTGTCCTACCCTCTGTTGGAGTTATCGGCAAAAGGGAACTGGAGAGAGCAAGGGGCTGGGGTTACACCTTATACCGGTGCATATGCCCACAACTCCAGAGAGCACCAGAGCTGGCCCAATGGACACCACTGAGGGAAAAATCTCTGGCAACTGTGCACATGGTATGCACACATCTATCATGGAATGGACATGAGCAACCCATCTCAAAGAACAACAGTTAGGAAAGATATAATAACCATTTTTTTCCAAGCTCTTGCTGCAAGTTGCTATGCTTTACCACCATATCTACCTCCTTCAATGCTGGAAAAGTGGTTCAGAAGGGCAGAGTGAGTGGGGAGGAGTCTTCTCTGCTGGTTGGTCAAGAATGACATAAGAGCTATCCCAGAAATCTCAGTTATCTTTATGGCCTTCATTCAGGATCTCCTGTCATAGGGCCTGCTCTTGCGTCTTAAACCTTTGTTGTCCAATTCAACATGAATATTTTGCCAGTTGAGTAGTCTTTTTTAGTGTCCTGCAGGCCTTCTACCTTAGCTTATGTATGAGTTTGGACAAAAGTCTTCTGATGTCAAGTTTGGCTTCTTTATGAGAACCTGGGATTTCTTATAGGATGATCTAGACCTTTTGTTCTAGGCTTGATCTATACTCTCAAAACTTAGGTGACATAGGTACATTGGTTAGAGGTGTGAGGAAATCTACCCTTCAGTCTGGCATAGCTATGTTGACCTAAGCACCAGTGTAGGCACAGCTATCTTGACGGTTGACACTGACAGAAGCATTTTCCACCTTCTTCAAGTAGTGTCCCTATGGGAGTTTCACTGTAGGTGTGCCTGTACCCCCGCACTGCTGATCAGAGATTTTTGGTAGCAGTCTGTACCATTCGTGCATGCGCTGCTCCCCATGAGGCCACAAGGCTAACTAGTGCATGCATGGGCATTCCCTCCTCAGTTCCTTCTCAACTGCTCCAGGCTGGAGATGGAAGAAATAGCAGTCTGTTCTTAATTCTCTTAGATTTGCTCATTTTAACTGCTTTTGAAGCTCCCTTTTCTTTTGTACTTGCTTATATTTCTTTTGGCCTTGCCTAAATATATACCTATACAAACGAAGGGTAGAAAAGGACTGTGCCTTCCACAACCCCTGTGTGTGGGGTGGGGATCCTGCAGAACAAAGTAATGCCCAGCGTTCCTAGCTTCAAAAAGTGCCTCAATTGCAAGGGATTGATCTTAGTGAATGATGGATGCTCACAGTGCATCAACTATCTGGGAGAATAACACTTTCCACAGAAGTGTGGATTGTATCAGCAATTGAAGCCCTTGTTGAGGATAAATAGAGAACTGTGAAGCTCAAACTCCAGCTCATGGAGTCAGCTCTTCAACCGCCAAAGCCCTTGCAAGAACCCTCTCCGCAACCCTCCACTTCATGGGGAGATGAAGTCAGACAGATGCCTGCGAGGCACTCACGAAGGGCCTTTAAGAAAGTTAGTGAGTCTCCAGCATGTGCTTTGATCGAGTCAAAAACCATCCTTGGCTCAGTAACATAGTTACTGACTGCATCTAAGCTGTCTAAATTGCATACCCAGGGCATGCACAGTACTGAACGGACAGAACAAGTCCAATAACCTAAAGACCCAATGGATGCAGGCAAAGAAGTATTGGAACTGTGGGAGTATGAGAAGCATAGAAGTTCCAACCCAGTGAAGGCTCCTTTAGTATGGTCATCAACAACGGAGCTGCCAATGACACACCAGGCACTGACAGACCCTACCACCAGATCCGCATCTCTGACTCTGCCGGTACAAGCCTCTCAGCAATGGTAACCTTTGCTGGTACTGTCACCTTCCACACCACTAGATTTACATCTCTGGTGGATGACTTAAGCTTTTTCAGGGCTTGGTACAGAGGGTGGTAGAGGTACTTCAAATACCTTTCCAAGAAGTGGCCGAGTTGCATCATAAGTTGGTGGACATTTTATACTTCTCCACAACTTCCAAAGTTGCCCTCCCAATTAATGAAGCCTTATTGGACCCTGCCACGGCAATATGGCAAACCCCCACATCTACCCCTCCAACTTGCGAGAGGGCAGACAAGAAATATTATGTTCTGACAAATGGCACGGAGTTCCTATTTTCATATCCATCCCCCATTTCAATCATTGTGGATGCAGAGAATTCCAAGGGATCCCAGCACACTTTAAGTCCACCCCTTATGATCGGGACTGCAAGCACCTGGATCTGTTTGGCAGGAAAGCTTATTCTTTGGCCACCCTCCAGTTTAGAGTGGCAAGCTACCAAGTTCTGTGGGCAAAATATGACTATCAAAACTATGTAAAGTTAAGATCCTTTATTGAACAGCTCCCAGACTTCCACAAGGAGCAATTTAAGGCCTTAGTTAACGAAGACCAACTGGTGGCAAAGATGTCCTTCCACTCTGCACTTGATGCAGCCAATACAGTTGCTTGTTCCATATCAACTGCAGTTGTGATGACACTGACCTCATGGCTTCACCTCTCCAGTGTTCCCAAGGAAGTACAAGCAATGGAAGTACAAGCAAGTACAATGGAAGTACAAGCAAGCAATGGAAGTACAAGCAAGGAAGTACAAGCAATGACCTCCTGTTTTGAGGGAGCAACATTGCTCACTGAAAAGACTGATGCCTCCTTCCACACATTTAAAGATTCAAGAGCCACTCTTAGGTCCCTCGGTGTATACACATCTGGGTATAAAAGAAAATACAACCCCCAGCCACCATTTAAGCCTTGTTTGCAATACTCACCTTCCTACACATGTTGATAACCATCTCAATACACGCAGAGGTCATATGAGGACCAGGTTCCCCAGACGAAAGACTTAAGGATCTCAATCAGTCTCTTCCCAAGCCTCCACCTTGAAGAGACCATTTTGATGGTTTGAGATCCTTTCTGCTGGTACAGGCTGCATCTACACTATGGGGTTATGCCGACATTAGTGATGTAGCTATGCTGAGAGAGTCTCCATAGTGCAGACATACCTAAGGCCATTGTATCAAATCTCAATAGTAGGCTCATAAATGCATTCTTTATGTAAGACTTTTTTGTAGCCTACTCAGGCTTAACTTGGTTTTGATAGATTTTACTCTTTTTTTCCCAACCTGGGATGTTCCCCGCATTACTATAAGCTCTTGTGACCAGTCATTCCACAAAGGCATGCTGGTTGGCTGCAGTCACACTAACATGCCTTCAGAATCTTTGTTTTTTAAAAGCTTTTAGCTTTCTCTGTATCTTCCACCAGGAAAATGTGCTCTCTTCATGCTGTAGAATCATTTTTAACCAGTGCTAACTCTCCCTCCTTCATCTCAAGAAATCATTCTTCCTTTGTTTTGCTCTAAACATAAGCATCCAAAACAAAGTGTGGCACAGTCTAGATTTGAGAACATGGGAAAATCTACCTTAATAGAACTGATCAATTCAAGAAAACATCATCCTTTTTAATTTCTGTCTCAAAGACCTGTGCCTGAAAGTATTCAGATTCTCCATATTTTAGTGCATTGAGTGCTGTATCACTGAAGAATATTCAGCTGCAGATAAAAGGCCTAGTCAGTGTGTTCTGCAGTGCCCTCCTCTATAGAGAGGCCATTGGCTGCCATAGAGAGCGTCTGCAAAGCTGTCCCCTGTAATTCATCAACATTTGGTTGAAAGCTTGTCTGAAACTTTTTGTCAGGAAAGTGGTGTTATATGGTGGTACTGAAATAGATTAATATTACTAAATTTAGCAATGGTGCAACTTGTACCTCCTTTGTTTTGGCTCTTCCTACTGAGTTCCCCTTATTGGTCTCTACATCTCATTTTTCTCAAACTGGGGAGAGGTCTGCTTCATTTGAGAAGTTCTTCATGCTTAGTGTGATGACCCCTTCAGACAGTTAATATAATTCAATAAACTATTAAATTCTCTTAATTGATGAAAGAGTTTAGTCCTATGAACAGCTTTAGAAATACTCATCTGTTGTGAGAGTATGGAGAGTATCTGTGTGGCCAAGTGTGAACTGCCTCCAGTATCTTCAGTGAGAGAGAGAGAACTCAACTGTCTTGAACTGGAGTGGAAGCCTGCATCAGAAGGGGAATAACCATGTAACAGATTTTTTTTCCAAGTTACATAAGTTCAAATACATTATATTGTAGGAAGTATCGAGCCAAGGTTTCAGTGCTGGAGAAGCATTGTTTATTTGAGCATGTTAATGTGGGTGGAGTGGAGAGATAACTGAGCCATAGTTCGTTCAGGTCTTTGAAGATGGCTAGAACCTTCAAATTGAAACTAGAATTCTGTTGGTAGCCAATGCAGTATTCAGTGATCTATTGTGGTGCTGCTGATTTTCTCTTTCAGATGCTTGGCTGGCTGTTCTTTGCTCATGTACTGAGGGTCTAACTGATTGCCGTATGCGAAGTCAGGAAGAAGTATTCTCCTAGGCCAGTTTGGCAGTGACCTTGGGTTTTTTTAACCATCTTCTGCAGCGCTGGCGTGGATTGATTGCCAAGATCATCTGCGTATTATATCTCAATGCCCTGCCGTTGAAGGAACTCAGGCACTGGTCCATCTGGGTCCATTCTATTATTTGCCTGTGGAACATAAGGTTAGCCTTCTAAGGGCTATAATACATTTGTCTAATTTTGTTTGTTGGGGTTAGCGTGTGGGTGCCTGGTGGTTTTGGTGGCCCATGATACACAGGAAGTGAGACTAGAAGATCTGGTGGTCCCTATTGGCCTTAAATTCTAAGACTCTGAAAATGTTTTGCTCTTCTTACCAGAATCACATCATTCTTACCTGGAGCAAGCTATAGCTAGCTGTTCTTCATTTAGACCTATAATTCCACTTGGAACATAGTGCTTGAGTGAATTGGTATATTTAGCTGAAAGGATGATCTAACGTATCTTCTTTCCAAATACTGATGGCATCTGAGCCTGTGGCATCTTGTGCTCTCCCTACTTCATTCTTATCACTGAATTAGATGTGATATGATTAATCCCTTCAGGGTTCTGCCAGTCAGGGCAGTTAGAAGTTAAAGGTATTCATTGCTAATCTCTGGGATTACTTTTAATGGAATGTTCATTTAAAGCAATTCCTTCTGCCAGATCCCAAAGGTAGGATGTGAGTGGCACCTTATGATCCACTGTATCAAAGCAGAGCTACTTGCAGATTTTTGGCTTCTTTCCACTGATGTGAGATCCCCTGTACCTTGTGCAAGTGTGGTCAGACAGGGCATTATCTGACATCTAATTAGAAGGATCTATAATTTTGGAGGTGTCAATGTTGCTAAAGTTGTCCTCCAGTCAGAACTTTATTGGTGACCTTTTTGGTTTTTTTTAAAAAAACGTACTGCTCTGGTTTTCGAGAGGATTAGTCACATCTTGCTTTCACCAAGAGACCTAGAGGAGCAGCATTATGCCAGGAAAGGGTGAATAGAGCCACAGAAGTATATAAATAACAATAATCTCAAGACACCCAAAGTAGTGGAGGGCTTGACATAGTGAAAGTTCTGTAGTGAGCAGTAGAGTAGACTTTTAACAAAAATGAAATAAATGGGAAAAAACTCAAGTTAAGTAATACACTTATGTGGCCATCTTTTTTAATGTTTATAAAGAAAAGTTTATATTTTGTATATTACTCACTGAAGGTTTCCTTAGGATTCTAGGACAGGGTAAAGAATTCTTATGTGCCTATAGTGCAAGAAAATGTCTGATTACTAAGGGATGGTAGAGAGAATTCTTTAATATTTTTCCAAAAATTTCTTCTTAGTTAGGGTTTCACAGGCTGTCTTACTATATAGTAATCTTTTAAAGATTAGCTACAAAAATATGAATTTGACAACTTTAAACACTGTCTGAATTAGTTAGTTCCATTAGATGTAGGGAGGGAACAATGTGAGTAATGAAAGTTAGGACGGCCACTGTTTTCTACCCTTTGGAGTAGAGTGGAAGAGAGAGCATTATTTTCTCATGTGAATGAGTCACATTTCACTTATTGGTCTTTTTTGCTTGTGGCTTCTTGTTTTTGCACTAGAGCTTTACATATGTAAGTCTGCAGAAGGAAATTGACTTTGCATATTTCTAGAGTCTCTGCATTTGTAAGATAACACCTCTGCATAAAATGATTTTTGTGGCAGATCAGTTTGACTTTGCCTGGTCTGACATGTAAAAATTGAAGTCTTTTCAGATTACAAAAGAATTTAAACATGTTGGACAATGATTATGTGTAAACAAGTTGTTTTACAAATCATTGCTAGAATATTATATTTCTAGTGCGTCTAGTTCTTTCAAAAAATTCTTCAAAGCACTTTCGTTGACTAGTACAACATAATTTCATTAGATTTAGAAGACTAATATAACATCATAATTTGGCTTGTTATGATTGGAAGATACTTTTAAAGTCTTTTTTTTCAAGCACTTTTAAAATAATTCCTTTTGCCTGGAGTCTTATGTATGTTCTCAGCCCAAAAGTAAACTTTTTGGGGGTAAAATTCCTTGGCTATATTTTGCTTTTGCAAATAAATCTTTCACTAGTTACAAATTTCACATTATTCAAAAAAATTATTTTTAGAAATGTAACCCCTCACGTAGAATTTTCTCTTTATAATGATAAATGCCTTTGACATGATAGAAATTTGGTTTGTAAATTGCCAAGACCTAAGAATTGCATTGCACAGGACCTACGTACTACACAAATATATTTTCATTATGTGACAAGTGGTTAGAACACTTCATGCTCACTAAAATGAATTGCATTTATTAGTACTTCAGTGACTGTACTCAGACAAATACCTGTTTTATTTGAATGATCATTTGAATGATCCATGAACCTGAGAATAATAAAATAAGCGCACCATATTAATGCAGACTAAAGTTCAAACAGTAAGAATGAAGGTGTATTAGACACTGTTTTCAGAGGCTCTGCCTTAACAATCTTTCAGTTTAGAAGATACAAAGACAAATGTCATGGGGGAGAGAAGTTTAAGTTCAATAGTTTTTTGCTTTGGCCTCACAGAAGTAATCTTGAGCAGAAATTTGAACAATCTGTAGGGGTCTGGTGCATAGGAGAGATTTTGTGTATGAGAGGCTGCATGGAAGCCATGAACTTTTTGAGGTTAGCATCACTTGCAGAGTTAGAGGTGAGAGAGAGCACTATAGATAGTTGTATCTGAGATGTAGGCTGAGGCTGAGCTGTGTAGGGCCTTGACATTGAGTATATGAAGTTGAAACTTGATATGAAGAACAAATTAAGTCAATAAAGTTAGGCAAATAGTTATGACAAATGTTCTTGCTGTGGGAGAAGAGTCTGAATCCCTTCCCGAAATACCGAGAAATAAGTAGTGATGCTTAGTGACATTCTGGATGTTGGTGAGGGATTAGGAGACTAATCGAATATTTGAGGCTGTTATCTGAAAACAGAGATTGGTGATGGTATAAACACTGGAGGAGATAAAACCGGGAATACTATTTTGGCTGTGCTGATCTTGAGCTGACAGCAGGGCATCCAAGACCATATGTCAGAGAGTTGAATATAAAGGATGAAATAAAGTGAAGCATTTTTGAAGCATGTAGATGAAACTTGAAATTGGACAAAGGCCAGAAAACTGTTGTGGGTTTTGTGGGAACTACAGCTTTGTCATAACTTGTCTGCCTTTTATGCATAAAATAATATACGTGGTAATACAAAATACTGCAGATTATAAGGGCTTTCCTTTGGCTTTCCAAAATCTGCATTTAAATTTTGTTAATATAGTTCTCATGAATTGAGTGAGATTCCTATATCCTTTTGGATTCAGGGCAATTCAACACTGCTGCTGTTTGTAACTGGCATGCCTTAATTATTTAATTGTCTCTTCTTGACCCACTTCAGAAGGTTAATTTAAATGGGACATGGTTTTGATGAGAGGGCATTCTTCAATTTAAACAAAAACTCTCTTGACTACACATCTTTTTCCCATGTTGAATGCTGAGGCTAAACTACTTTAAATTGTATCTTTTTGTGATGATATGTCCTACTGTTTCATATAAAATCTTGAATAACCTTTTTCTTTTTTGCAGTGGACAGGCCAAAATCCCAGCAAGTTAGAACCTCTGCTACCATAAGACGAACCTCTTCTTTGGACACAATAACAGGACCTTACCTCACAGGACAGTGGCCTCGTGATCCCCATGTACACTACCCTTCATGCATGAAAGATAAAGCTACTCAGGTAAAAGCTATAAAATCACAGGACAGAAATTGCCTGATAAATTGGTCTCTTGTGGTATGCATTTTATTATTTTGTCCAAAATATAAATTAAACTCTCTGCAGTACAACAGCAGCTTTTCTTTCAGAATCACGGCCCAAATATATAATTCTGACAAAAAATGAAGGCATGTTAGCATTTTTGTAATTTGGTGGTTTGATCTTACTAATATTTTGCATAATTCAGAATGTTTCTGTGCATTTAGAAAGTTTTCAATAATTCTGCATCATTTTAATTAATAAGGGTAAGTATATACATTTAAAAAATACAATAGAGGTGAATTTCTGCCAGTGGTGGCAAACTAATAAATTATGAATAGGTGCTTTTCTGCAACCTTAATAAAGCAGTCCTCCTGCTGCTCTAATTTTTGGTACTCCTACTGAAAGCAGTGATTGAAAGGTGAACTACTATATCTGTTAGTTATTTACAGTATTAGTGGTAAAATGATCTGTGGAAAGACAATGTGAAGACTGACCATTTCAGTGATGAATGCCAAAGCTGCTAATTTTAATTTTGGAAAATACCAGATTTGAAATATATTGAAAAGAGTTCTGTTAAGTATTATAAATTATTAAATTCTAGCAGAAACAGTTTTTTCTTTATTCTCTATTCCAAGTTAACCAGTCACTTCTTCCCTTTTTGTTTGCTTTGTTTTTGTTAAAATGGACAAGAGAAGTTGGGCACTGTCAGTGCTGAAGCATGTGACTTCTCTTATATTTTTAGAAATGAAACACATACATTTCATTCCATTATATAGTGAGGGAAGAGAAAGAGAACTGAGGAGTAGAAGTTTATCCTTAAACTTGTGGAGTTGCACAGGATTTTAATCAAGGAATTCTCATTAATAGCAATAGACATGGCATTGCTTAAGCCCAGAGTAGGAAACAGTGTTTTAATGGTGTGTGCATAATGAACATTTCAAAGCAATGCAATACCTTTTGATTTCCAGTTCAACTTAATCAGGCATTTTGGACCAGGAGGATTAGTGAACACTATTGGTGCAAGATGTATTTCTAGTATTCAGAGGTGACTGGCATAGTAGATCATACAGCCTGTTTTCTTCTGTCCTCCACCTGGAAAAATCCTTGACTATTGAGACTGTCAAGTGGCAAATCGTTTTCAACATAGCTAAATTTAGGCTTGGATTAAAGAGCCTAAAGTAAGAACATCTGTTAAATATGCAGATGTTACAACATGTTGACTGGGAACCTGAGTAAATTCTGATTAACTCAACTTCTAAATGCAAGCCTTCAAAGTAACATTTTGCAGGCCCCCAAGTTTTTACCTTTAAGAGATAAGCCTTGTTCAGCATGGGTAGATGATGTTTAGTGTTAAATAGCTGGTACTGTGCTTGTGCTTCGAAGGCTTCAGCATACATGAGAGGGCTAGCCTGATTTCACTCTTTATGTACCAGCGTGCTATTCAGGACACTAGCTGCATGTCTGAAATCCCAGAACAGAATCAAGTGGTGCTTAAGTGGCTGATCCTTTTTTTTTTTTTTTTTTTTTTTTTGTATGAATGACTGCCATTACTGATATCATTAATGAATTGGCCGTTTAAAACATAATCTTGATATTTGGTTGAATTTGAAGTTGCCCTATATATTATGCAGTACATTGTATGTTGGATGTTATAACATATTAATTAGACATCATTTTATGGGAATAAAAGCAAGAGTTAAACAAACCTTACAAACTGTCATGAATTCACCAGACTGAACAAAATCTACTTGCCCGCTTACTGTTAGGGCTTTAAAAAGTACTCCTTTGGCAATTAGAAGTCATGTAAGTCCACTAGCCTGGGTGAAAGATATGGGCTATGTCAGCCTTTGTAATTTAATTAAACAGTTGTGTACTGTATTGAATTGTAATAGCATCATTTTATTTTAATTTAATTACTGTATTTTATAACTTTGAGTGCTTTTCCTTATGTGTTGTGCACTTCAGATTGCTCATGTGCCAAGATCAGAGAACTTTTCCCTTGGAGTGTGTGTCTGGTCCAACATGCCCCTTCACTCTCTTTGTGCACCACACTGAGGGCATGAAGGGGGCTGCCAGACCACCACCGTTTTTAGTTTCTTCTTACTGTTTGTGGTCAAAGATGGAATTTCAGTGCTGTGCTCTGACTTCCTCAGCTTTTCTTTATATATCGTTCAAAAAGTCCGTCTCAGCTGGTTTAGTCTAATTAATTAGGTTTAGGTTTGGTTTCTTAACTTTTGGATTTGTCCCACTCCCTCTCCTTCTAGGGTGGGAATTGATTCCTGTATATGTACATACCTACTTAAGTACATACTCTCACACAGCAGTTCTTGTAATGGTAGCATGGAGAGCATACCAAGGATCTGTGGCTTCAAGAACTGCGCTGACTGCCAGAAGCCCTTCCCAGAAACAGACAATCATGATGTCTGTTTGTACTGGCTGGGGGGAATCCCTATACCTTCTACGTGTGGTATATGCAAGTTGTTTCCAAGGAAGCCAAAGCAGATGAGAGATTTCAGATTCTGAAAATTTCTCTTGGAGAAGTCCAGGAGAGTGTGGGTGGCCTCTGACTGAGATGACCCTTCAGCATGTTAGCCTGAAGAACGTAAGAGTGTGCCTTCAAGTGTGACCCTGACCAGTTTCAGGGCCTCTGCTTTCCAATTTGCTCTGAGACACTGGTGAGTGGAGCCAAAGCAAACGGGGATGGGAGACACAAATACACCCACCAGGACAAGAGGAAAGTTTCCCCGTTTTAAGTCCTGTAAAAAGATGCTCATACCAAGTCAGGACAGACCTAGCACTCTGGAGTGGGACTGTCAGGTACCGGGAAGGACTCGCTCAGGATTCATTCTGAAGTTAAGGTCACATCATCCTCTGGAAGCAGGGTGGAACATCAGCAGCAGCAGCAACAGCTGGGAGACTGAGAGTGGACCTCTTTGGGAGGAAGGCATTCTTGTCAGCTTTCCTCCAGTTTCAGTTGGACTGCCAAGTTTTGACAACCAAATGTGATGATACAATCTGTAGCAAGCTCACAAAATTGGAGGATGTCTCAGGACAGCAGGGAGCAGTTTCAAGCCCCGATTGATGAGAGAAAGCCAGGTGTGCCCTTCGGACTGCCTTAGATGTGGTGGATGTTGTGGCGAGACCCATTGCAACAGTGGTGGTAATAAGATGCTTGTTATGGCTCCAGTGGCATAGTCCTAAACTTTAGCATCTCCCCACCAGGCTGGCCCTTTAACCATGCCCCCATGCTGCTCTAACCCTGCCCCCACTACATGAGGGTCAGGGCACAGTGCTGTAGTGGAGCCATAACACTGATCTGGTGTGTCCCAGCTCCACTACATCAGTGCATGGTTCTTTTTGGGGGATCCCAAAAGGAGGTGCAAGCAATGGTGGAGGATCTTCCTTCTGAGTGTAACAAATTGTTCAGCACTAACACAGATTAGGGTTTTATCTCACTGAAAGACTCACAAGACACACTATACTTGGGAAGATGTATACACACCTGCAATGAAGTAGCAATCCTGCAAGTTGCAGTTTAGGCAGAGACCAATCCTGCTGGTGCTCTACCATCACTGGCACTATAAGCTGTCCTGCAGGCATCAGAGAACATATAGGAAGGTTGCCCAGGGACAATCATTCTTTGCCTCCCAGACAGTGCTGGCTCCTGAATAGGTGTTTTGGTGGGATTCTCAAGCTGTGCACGAAAAGTCCTGTTAATTCTGTTCCCTTGCTTCTTCCTTGCTTTCAAAGGGTGACTATCCCACCACTTGTCAGTCTAGATAAAGATAAGGTAGTAGGCATTATTTCTTTGGGTTACATCATCCAACTGTCTTCCCTTCCCACCCCCAACTCCTTCTCTCCATCTTCTTTTGGGGACCCCTCTCATGAGAGAGATCTTCTACAGAAGGCAGAGTTGCTTCTTCAACTAGAAGCTATAGAAACAGTGCCTCCAGCAGCAAAGAGGGAGGGGGCTGTACTTGAGATACTTCCTCATCTCCAAAAAAGACTGAGGAGATGGAGACCCATCTTGGACCACAGGGAACTAAACAAATTTATCTGCCATCTGAAGTTATGAATCATGACTTTGTCTTCAGTTATCCCTTCACTAGATCCAGGAGATTAGTCCTAATTTCATGGGGATATGCCCCTGTCACACAGGAGATGCCAGATGTTCATGGCTAGTCAGCAAAATTTACAACTACTGGGTGTTCTCCTTTCGACTCTCCGTGGCACCAAGAGTTTTTGCCAAGGTATCATAGGTGGCAGCAGCTCACTTTCACTGGCAGGGGATGGCAGTGTGTTCCTGTTTGGAACAATTAGCTCATATAGGGACAGTCTTATCAGGAAATGCTGGAAATGACTGCCATGCTTCTGGACCTGTTCAAGAGACTGGGTGGGTCTCAGAGTGAAGCTGGAGAAGTTCACCCTGGAACTGACAGACTGTAGTGTTCATCAGAGCAAGATTGGGCATGGTGTTGGCCAGCATGTACCGGTACTTACCAGATGACTGTTTCCGTGCCGTCAGCAGACACATATAGCGGATGAGCTACAGGACATCTGTGAGATCTTGCCTCTCCCTGTTGGGTAATGTGATCCCATTTGTGAGGCTTCACCTCAAATGCCTATAAGCCTTGTTAATGACTGTGTGTGCCTTGGGTGCAGACAGCCTCTAATTGCTTTATGGGAAAACAGAGGAAAGTTCCGTATTACCAACAAAGACTAACCACAGATGCATCCTCATAGGGTGGGAGGGCTCACATGGAGAGAAACTGGTAGTACGAGGGACATGTCCTTCTCAGGAGTCTGTGCTCCACATCAGCATGTAGGATTTGAGAGTGGTTAGGCTGGCCTCTGAACAATTCCTCCCTCTCATTTGTAGCCAGTCAGCCAAAGTGTTGTTAATAGCAGTCTCTTATATCAACAAGCAGGGAGGGACACCACCTTCTGGACTGGTGCATATCTCTGCAAATTGCCCGTACTGCTGTCTGTCTGCAAGAACCTCAAAACTCCCTGCTTATCTCTCTAAGCAGACACTTCTCTACAGAACACGAATGGGAACTGCACTGCCTGACTCTGCTGGAGGTACTTCAGATGTGTGGTTTTCCGGCCATAGAATTGTTTGGTGTCAAATGTGAACAAAGTGCAAGGAATGCTTCTCCAGAGGGGGTAGCAGCCTTGGTTCTCTGGCTGATGCTTTGCTCTTTCAGTGGTTAAACCACCCTGAAGTACACATTTTCCCCCTTTTCTCTTTTACCAAGAGAATTAAGGAAATTTAGGCAAGATGAGGCACAGGTCATTCTTACCTTGGACCTGTCACTTCTGGTACTGCATGTTATTACAACTGGCCTGATCTCCCCTCTGCCTCCCCCTTGTGCAAGACCTCCGGAAGAGTGGAAGACTCACCATTCCAACTCAGTCATGTTGGTCCTGAGTACATGGTATTTGGATAGAGATCAGACCTAAGGAGGCTTCATCAGCAGATGTGAAGGCTGTGTTGAGTAGTAGTAGAAAGGTCTCTACCCGGATATGCTACTCAATACAGCAGAATAGGTTTCTGTTCTGGTGTGATCAACAGATAATTTCCCCTTACAGTCAGGGGTCCCAGATATGCTGGACTACCTGTTATCCTTAAAATTCATGGGACCGTTGCTCTGCTCCCTCAGGATACATCTGGCAGCCATCAGCACTTTTGACACTGTGGTGGACACCTTCTCTTATATTTTTCACACCCAGTCACATCTTGGTTCCCAAAAGAATTGATTAAAGTATTCTTTGCAATGGAAAAGCCTGTCCTAGCCTGGGACTTAAACCTAGTTTTATCAACCCTGAAAATACCACTATTTGAGCTGCTGGCATCTTGCTGTTTACAAAACCTTTCCAGGAAGGTGGCAGTTTTGGTTGTGATCATATTGGCCAGAAGAGTTGGGGAATTTAGCATGCTCCAGGCAAACCCCCAGGGTAATCCATGAGAACAAGATTTCCATGGGACTGCACCCAAAGTTCCACCCTAAGTGGTGTTGGACTGCCACATCAACGTGAGTATCCATTTACCTGTTTTTTATCTTAAACCCCACACACGAGCAGAGAAGTGATGTGGCATGCCTTATGATGTATTAGGGCCCTTGTCTTGTGTCCTGTGCCGATAAAGTCATGTCAGAAGTCTCCTAGACTCTTAGTATCATTTGTGGAAAGGATAAAAGGGGAGACTATTTTTGCATAGAGGTTGTCTAGCTGGATTTTGGAGTTCATAATACTCTGCTACAAGCTGAACAATGTACCTCCTTGAAGGCAGTGTGAGAGTACATTCAACAAGAGCCTAAGCAGCATCAGTGGCCTTCATCAAGGACATCCCTGTTAGATACAGAACAGCAACTTGGGGCTCTGTACACACATTCATGAGATATTCACTGGCACATGCAGCTGCCTTTGGTGCTTCCCTGGGTATGGCGATTTTTCATATTGTTGTGACGTAGGACTCCAGACACCCACCTCCTTGAGAGAGAGACACTGCTTGTGAATCACCTCAAGTGTACTACACATAGGAATGAGTATTTAAAGAAGGAAAGGTTACTCACTTTGTAGTAACTGGGATTCTTAAGGGTGCTGTTGCTATGTGTAGTGCATTACCTTTCCTCCTGCCTCCTCCTCAGTTCCATTAGTGGGCCTAGCAGTAAAGAAGGATTTAGTAATTTAATCAACTTTCCCCCAAAAGAGCTCTCTTAGGTTCAGGGATCTTCCCTAACTTCTTGTGGGGGCTGGGGGGATTTCAGTCCTGGCCTCCCTGGCCTTTAGGCTCTCCCTCAGGTTCAGGCGTCTTCAAATCCTTCTTAAGAAATCTCGTTAGTCCCATCAGGCTTTTCTCTCCTCCTCATGGGAGGCCCACAGCCTTCCTTTTTTGGGCTGTGCTCATTCATTCAGGCCAGCTGTTGCATCTGACCAGCTTCTCCTGAGCTGGCCCCTTTTTACCATGGTCCTTCTCTTCCCTGGGAGAGATCTGCAGGCAGCAATGTTTCCTGGTGTCTCTGGGAACTCTTCTTCCTAGGACCTCCTGACTTCCTAGGGTGGCCTAACTTATATTATTTTTGATATCTGGTGTCGCTACAATGAGCTTACCAGGTGAGAAAGAGAGGTCTAGCAGCTCATACCACCAGCCAGTCAATGACACTGCTGCTTCCCCTTGGTTGCTGTATGGCAATGAAGATCTGAACTGACCAAATAAAATAAAACAAAATTAATGCAATCCCTTAACAATTATGGTGAAGTCAGAAGTGAATGCTGAGGACCACTTTTACCAATTCTTTTCCACTCTTAAGGTAGGATCAGTGGAAATTGGCCTCCCTCTCTCTGATCTCCAGACAGGAATCAGAAATTGTCTGCCAGGGAAACAGCCTTACCAGGTGTTGGACCCAAGCTTATTCCATTTCAGAATGGGTATCCTAGATGTGTTACTTCCTTTAATCAAACCATGCAGACATCCTTTAAGTATATTGCTTTCTTTCACTTTATACTTACCCTTTGAAATGATATATATCAAGTGTGTGGAGCGGGTTACATTACTCATTAAATAAGCTAATTCTAGCCCAGGTGCTGGTACTGTCAGGGTTCCTATAAAAAGTATTAGTTTATATTTGATACTTTAATATCCTGGGAATATCCATCAGGAATCACTTCCCTGGGTGTTAAGCTATTGGGTGAAATTCCCTCAGAATTTTCTCAAGGATGCATCATGCTTTGCGTCAGACTTAATTTCATCTCATTCTTCCTTTGTGGATAAAAGCTCTTGGAAGAATGTTTATAGATTCTCCTTCCCTCATAACAATAGTTCTGTTCGACATTTCAGCCACCTACTCCGTTTGGAACCAGAGTTGACAAGATGTGTATCAACTCAGAATCTCCAAATTATAGGCTTCCAAGGTGCACTTGCGGATTTAATATTCCCTAAAAAGAAAATTCTTTCCTTTCTCCCTCAAGGTTACTCTCACCTTGGTTTCCAGATGCCTTAATACATAAGATATATTGTTCCTCCTCTTTCTGTTTTCTATATCAATTAAATGTAAATTCAGAGATTCAGAGGCAGCTGGCACATCTTTCTTGAGTGTTTTCTAATATGATGTAATCGTAACAGCTAATTGAGGGCATATGGTGTTTACCAGTTCATATCCTGGATGACTTGCAGGCATCCTTTCTTGCATGGAAACCTGTAGGCAACTTTCTTAGCAACAAAATCAGAGTATGTTTAGATGTTAGAATTCCAAAGGAGACTAGTCTTTTGTGGAGGGGAGTTAAATGGTAGTTCATGTGGTTGGGGCAGTAATTCATCATAAAAGCTGTTGGATACACTAAAGAGTTATTGCAGCCCAGATATGAAAAACAACAGAATTTTTGTAACAGAGGAAGTGGTCCAGTGGGTAGGGGCTTAGGAGACCCATGTTCAATTCCTTACCCCTCCACAGACTTCCTGGGTGGTGCTGGACCGGCAACAAGTCTGTGTGTCTTCCCCATCTTTAAAATGGGAATAATAGCACTTCCCTACCTCACAGGTGTATTGTGAAGCTTTCAGATGCTATGATAACAGAGGCCTTAATAGTACCTCTGATTGTAACCTTTAAGGATAGGGTGGTGATAAAAGACTGAGTGAGGTGTCCACTAGATTCTGTCCCATTCTGAGTCGCATAACCTGGACAAGACACCCTTTCTAGCAAACTATCTCAATCAAAATGCTCTCACAGTAAATATGGTCTTATTCTAGAGAGTCTATGGCCCAAGTTAGGCAGGCAGTGAGAAAAGATAATTTAAATAGTTCCTTCTGAACTTAAAATAAATAAATAAATTCCTTTTTCATTTATTTATAAATCTCAAGTGAATCGCTTTCTCCCAAACAGGGCCTAACTCATTTTGCAGAACTCATCTTCTGTTCTTCATCTACAGATCCACAAGCTTGGTCTAGGGTAGGGTCTCCTTGTAATTTGTCAGCAACTTTCAGATTTTCCATGAAATCATAGAATGTAGATGCTTCTACAACTGCTTTGCATCAAATTGTCAAGACGCTGGTTAGTGTTTGCTAATATATTTGATACAATATGATTAACTGAAATTAAGGCTTACTTCTCCCTACATGGATGCAGGAACTAATCACTGATTACTCTAGAGTGGGCAACACAATTTTTTTCTGTATTTCTCATGTTTTTAAATAGAAATTGTGATTCTACTGGTATTGAAGTGTTTCATGGGCAACTGGTGCTTCTCTTCTGAAAATAAGGCTACTAAGATTTAGTTGATTGCTGAATTTGTCTGTGAATGGTTATTGAATATCAATAGGGTTTGAAATACCAGATCAGTGCTGAGCGAGTTCACTTCATTGGCTTTCATTTTTAAAATTCTCTTTTATTGGTATCTTTTCTATGGAAACAGGACTATCAAACATCTTTTTAGTATAACTTCAGTTTTTTTCCCCTTTCTCGTTCCTGAACTTCCTCCCATTCCCTAAAAGGGGAAAAAGATAGAAGACAAGTTTTGATCCTTTTTACTGTAAACTACACTTAACCTCTCTCAGTTGGAAGTGTCAGCCAAGCAAAGGAGGTAAAATGTAGGTATGTTTGTTTGGTAAACAGAGGAAAGGACAAAAATACTTTCTTCTGGGGGTGAGGGGGAACAAGGAGATAGAATGTATGTACACATAATTACAAAACTAGGCTTCCCCCCAGGCAGACCAAAAGTAAAAGTAGATTTTTTTCAAAGATACTAGGAAATCCTGTATTTTAATTTTTCAGTAGACGTTTGTGGAGCTGAAGTAGATCATTTGATATGCTTCAGTAAATCAAACCATAATTGACTAAAATAAAAAATAACGTTTTTTCGGGTATATAAATTGTGACACGGGAGAGACATTAAATTTTTTTTATACAGGAAGGCTCCCCTAGGAGAGATGCTAGAGAGGTGCTAGAACGACCCATGACATACATGCATCCCAACAATGGAGTGAAGACTATGCTGAGACCCCACGTGCTGGAAATGACAAAGCGATACATTTGGATGTGTAGGGCAGTTTGATAGAGAGGGAACTGATTTCTGGGAGGACGAGAGACACTGTCATTTTCTGGGAAGCCCAGAGAGCAGAAGGCACAGATATGACTCTGAGTTTCAGGTACCGTGGCCTTTGTAATGTATGTTTCATCACTCCTAGTGTAGATTTCAGCAGCAATATCTATGCAGCAATGTTTACATACAATACCAAAGAAAAGAATTTGCTTTCTTTCCTCTAAGTAAACAGTACATTGTTTAACAGTAACAGTTTTCTCTCTCTGTTCAGGAAGCAAGGTGATTATTTTTTGGAGATGAGTTTCTCTGAGAAGTAAGTGGAATCCTGCAATTCCAAAGTAAAACAGGCAGGGATCACACCACTTTCCATGGCCCTAATGTACTACACCAGGCGTCTTTGTCCTTGAAGACATTTGGGTACAGTTACCTACCCTAAGGTTAAGACTTTGTCATTGCTATTTTTAGTGATAGTCACACAGGTCATGGGCTTGCATGGATTCTTGTTTCCCATGACCTGTGAGAATATCACTTAAAAAAAAAAGTGCCGGAGGGTGGCTGACCAGACAATACTGAAGCTCTGGATTGTGGGAGGCATGAGAGCCATAGTGCGGCTACGGGAAACGGATGTGTGACTTATCCGTGCCTAGGATAGACCACCTGAAAAAGCCAAGGTCAGGGCAGGCTGCAGAAGGAGAGCAGATTCTCCCAACACTGGTGGGTGACACTGAAGTCAGACTTCCCAACCAGCCACAAACAATGTTTCTGATTCCCCACACCAGTTATCAAGAAGCTAAAATAAAAAATATACACATTCCCCTTCACTGCATGTCAGTCTCTGGCTTCCAGTCAGCCACGAGGTCCAGTAAGGAGACCACTTATGTAAAACTCTATGCTCTTTACCAAAGAGGTTCTCCTGACCCCAAGGGTGAGACACATCAGATCAATATAAGTTTGGATCATACCCAAAATACCATGCTGCAAGCCAATCCTTTAGTAACTAAAAATAAAGGTTTATTTTAAAAGGAAAGAAACTGTAAGACAAATGTTAAATGATTAAAGCAATCAGATACAGACAAATGATTTGAAAATCCATACGTATCAGGTTTTCAGTAGAAATGTGGCGTTTGCAGGCTTGTATAGTTCCTTTGGTGTACATCCAGTACCTGGATGGGTCTCAGTCCTGTGTTTCACAGCTTCAGTTGTAGATGAGTTGATCCAGGGGTAGGTGAAGACTAAAGACTGACTGAATGGCTGAAGACAAAATGGATATGATGCGGCTGCCTTATGTCCCTTGGCCTTTGCCATGCTACTTGTGGAAATTTACAGAAATAAGATGAAGAATCAACTGAGTAAGTCTTGGGACTCATCAGGTATAGCCCCAGCTTTTCTCCCTGGGCCTATTGTATCTCTGAGTTTCCTTAATGGGCCCTTAAGCAGCTTATTTTCCATTGCCATCCTGTCTGGGGAGTCACCCAAAAACACAGCACAAACTGAAATACAGATACAGCAAACATATTCGTGATTTCCAATGCAAACGTGACACACACACACAAACAATATCATACTTAGCAAATTATAACCTTTTCAATAGTACCTGACATGGCCCATCTTGTATGAATTATTGTAATTTTGAAATATTGATATTAAATAATATCGTAAATGGTCTCCTTAATCCAGCCAGCATCACAAGAGGGTCCAGCAATCACCACCCGTGGCAACTTTGAGCCCTCGGGTCTCCTTGCCAAGCACAGCTGCTTGGTACTCCGGAATCCCATCACTGCCTGCCAAGGCTGGGGGATGCAGGGCTGCCAGCTGCCAGTTGTGGGTCAGGGTTGCATGGTCCACCAATAGCAGCTTTGAGCTGCAGTGGGAGGACCTTCAACAGTTGATGGTTGCAGGGTCTCCCTGCCACCTGCAGTGGCTGACAGCTGCAGGGTCTCCCCTGTGGGCAGTAGGAGGTTCCCGGAACTCCATATTGCCACAGGCGGTGAGGGAAGCCGGAGCTCCAGGGTTCTCCTGTCTGCGGCAGCTCTGAGCTCTGGGGTCCACCCATGGCACCTCGGAGCTGTGGAGAGGGCACCCTGCGGCAGCTGGGCGCTGTGGAGGCTTGCCGCCCGTGGTGGCTCAGGGCTCCTGATACCCTTGCTGTCTGCAGCAGCTGAGAGCTTCAGGCCCCCCTGCCATCAGCTGCCATGGACGGTAGAGGGACCACCACACTCTAGAGTCCCCTCACTACCCACAGCCTGGGGGCTGAGGCAGAAAATGTCACAGAGGTCTCTGGAAGTTATGGAATCCATGACTTCCATGAAGTGTGATGTAACCTAATACTTAATTATAACTGATGTTCTTGTTTTGATTAAAAAGAATAACTAATACATTTTTGGATTTATTTATTTCCTTAATAGATGAAGTCAAGTCAATGAATAACAAATTCAGCATAATTCATAATCCTATGTAATTAATGTGCATTACATTTTACAAGCTTAGCACCTCATGTGAGTTAAAAAGGTCTGTCCTGTCTACATTCATATTCCCATTGTTGCTGCATCAATGTATTGCAACAGTGGAAGATTTTAGAAAAATGGGAGTGTAGAAATGGTGTGCTGGGTATGTCGAAAAGCCCACACTACTTCTGCCAATATTTTTTCCCTTTTAATTCTGGAGGTGCAAATAGATTCACACTGCTTTTTCATAGGACCCATCTTTAAAAAAAGAAATCCACTTTGCTCAGTGTGAGAGAACAATTTTCTCAGAGATCTGTCCAATTCTCTATAAAGCTTGAAAAGCTCTCCAGAGGGCTGATGCCTGTGGTGCATCATTGTTGACATTATACCATGTGTTGCCATGTTGGTCTCAGGATACTAGAGAGACAAGGTGGGTGAAGTAATATCTTTTATTGGACCAGGATCTGGTGGAGAGAGAGAGAGACTGACTCTGCTCTTGAAGGAACTCATAGAAAAATAAGACAAAAAACCAGTGTGTGAACACTCTTCACAAAGCGATCATTCTATATATGATCTGTCGTCTTCCTCAATGGAAGCCTGCACAAAACATTGAAAAGATGAACCTGGGGGCTTAAATTCATAATTTTGCTAGATGCTAAAGTCATGCACTGATAGAGACACTGGGTTTATGGCTTATTACAACAGTCTATAACCTGCTAACCTCCATCCCATGTCTGGAGGAGAATTAACAGGCCACTTCACCTTGAATGGTCTCTTGCAATATATATATATTAACTAGGTATGTTTAAACAATCTGTTCCATCTTGTATTCAGCTGTGACCTTTCAGAGTATATTTCCGAGACCTGAAGAAGAGCTCTTTGAAGCTGAAAAGCATGTCTTTCTCACCAACAGAAGATGGACCAATAAAAGATATTGCCCCATCCACCTTGTTTCTGTAATTATCCATGAATGTCTGTCTGTCTAAGATGTATGCTTATGCTGTTTACTATTCTGTTCCTTGTTTTGTTGGTGAATTAAAATATGGGTTAGTTTCTTCCCACCAATCCACACAAACTTCCCTCCCCCATTTTAGTATGAATTTAACAAGGACAGAGGTAAAGAAAGAAATCTTTGCTGTGGAACAGTGTATCTGTTATATATATTATCTGTTGCCCAAGATTTCAGAGAACTTAGGATCAGCATTATAGCTGCATCAGCATTAAACTCAATATTTAATCTTCTTCCTACTTGGCTGAGGAGCCTTTCCATCAAAGGGAATAGTACATTTTTGGAACAACTTCATTTTTAAAAAGGCTATTTTTAGAGTTTTAAAATTAATGGCATTCCTTTCTGAAATTCAGAATTAATTGACCAATCACTGAGCAAATATATCTTTCTACTTTTCAAAATAGAATTTTCAAAATAATTGTCTTTATGTGAATATAATATACAAAAGATACCAGATTAACACTCTTCTGGTCTTTTCCCAATTGAATTTAAGGTCCTGATCTGCAAGGCACTTTTTTGCCTGTAATTCAGCGCGACTTAAGTTTTTGCAAAGGTAGTTTCCAACTAGGTAATTAGTTTCTGTGATTTCTATGGCAGCCAGTGTCTTATGGCTGCTACCTTTCCATTCTAGAAGACAACTGTGCTTCATAGAAACTCTTTGAGGAGACTGGCTGATGCTTAAATCTCTTGGTTGTAGGGGGCATATCATTTTCAATGGCAGAATCTCTGAGGGATACTTTATAGAAGATCTGTTGATGCCTGATAATGTTCAGGTCTAGATGCAAGACTTTCTTCTTTCAGAGGTGTCTCCCTATTTGTCTTCGCTTATTCCCTCATGTAGGGGTCAAATGTTTGAAGGGAGAATGGCCCCAAATGGCTCTCCTTCTTAACCACTGAAGCTGTAGTGAAATCCTGAACTCCTGGGCACTTTGTCAATTTTTCCTTTTCTTCTACCTTTTCGCATTATTTTGTTTGTTAGTCATGTAAGGTTTCTTTATTTGAAAGATCAAAGAAGAAATGGTACTTCTCTGGCACAGATATTGTCTGGACTACTGGAGCGGGAAGGCTGCCTTATGCACCCCTGCTGGCTGGTGAGGCTCATCAAAACATGTCAGCTAATTCTGGTAATGTGTAAATCCAGCATCGCCTTTGTGGATCTGCTAGTCAGAGTGGCTTTTGCCTGGCGTAAGAGGTGTCCGTATCCCTCATCTTAACCAGCTGATTGAACCCAGTGTCAAAGTTGTGGCGGAGTTGTCTATGACACACAGATCCTTGGGTCATCTTGGACAAACCTAATCCAGTTTATGGGTTCTGGCCATGTTGACAGGGCATCAGAGGTCTCTGGATCTTCTTCTTTGAGTGCTTGCTCATGTCCATTCTCAATTTAGGTATGTGTGCTTGCCAAATGCATGGGTGCTGGAAACTTTTTTCCCTTAGTGGTACCTGTACCAGCCAGCTCTAGCACCCCCCTGAAACAGAGCGCACATGCGCCCGCACATAGGCACCACCGGTTCCCCCTCCCTTTCAGTTCTTTCTTGCCACCAGTGACAGTGTTGGAATGCTCTTGCCTTCGCAAGTTTTTCTCATCTCCCTAGTGGTCTATTCATCGTTTTTTAGTGTATATAGTTACTCATTCTTTACAGCTAGTTCTAGTTTGTTAGTAGTTAGATTCCCAGGGTTGGGGCATGCCCTGTTTCCCAGGGTTTAAACCCTGCGCTTCCTGTAAGGAGCCTATGCCCAGGAGCGACCCTCATCAATGTTGTTTAAAGTGTCTGAAGGAAGCCCATGCCAGTGAGAAGTATAAGATTTGTAAAAGCTTCTGCCCAAGAACCAAGAAAGACCCTGACATCCATCTTCAGACCATTTTGATGGAGTCAGCTCTTAGACTGGTATCTGATCCCAGCAGGTTGGATTCAGCACTGAGCACCATGGCCTCGGAGTGCAATGCCCCTCCAGCGCCCGTCTCTTCCTGCCGACACCGATTCCCCCATTCCAGTTCCAAAGAAGAGGTCCAAGAAGAACCCCATTCAGTGCAGACGCTCTCTGGTGTAGAAGGCCAAAGAGAACCTGGCAAGACCCATGTCAGGCTGCTAATCCTCCCTTCCTCAGAAGGGTCCCTTGCTGCAGCAAGCATCAACCCTGGCACCGGGCCCTCCACCAACTCTGAGTAGTGGTAGAGGCCCTCATCGATTAGTGGTGCCGTCGACTCCAGAGGCCTTCCAAGCTATGAAGGACCTCTTGGCACTGTTGGTACCTCAAACACTGAAGGATGGCAGAACGCTTCACTGGGGTCCTGCACCAGCCTCTCAGGGCAGTTCAGGGAGGGACAGGTCTGCTTACCAGCCTCCTTTGTCGAGGCACTGCTCACTGGTGTGCAGGTGGTCCCCGGCAATTGGGTTACACGCTCTCCAGGTCAGGACACCGCCGGCTCAGGCTCCAGCCGATGTTCACTGTAGGGCCAGCACTGAGCAGAGCACCGCCATGGAGCAGAGTGATGCAGATTGCCAGACTCAGTGCAAATTATTTGGAGACAGCATCGCCACGGTCATCATCAGCACCTCCTCTTCGGACAGCAGCGATGTTGTCAAAGCTAGGCAACCCCAGCCATGGTGCCCAGCTTCCTCACTATATCACCAATGGCAGCGTGGCTGCAAGGTCAGTGGCCTAGACTGTGACTGTACTGCTGGAGATTTCCCTCTGGAGTCCTGCAGATCAGTGCCGTGAGAGGAACCTTGGCACCACAATCTTCCATCCCTGAGAGCGTGGCACTGCTCAGACTGGGACTCAGACCATGACGGTTTGCATGCCTTGGGATCCGTGGGTGCTACCCCTCCCAGGGCAGAGGCCCCTCCCTCAGCTCAGGTGCCAGCCTCTTCCTTGTTGTCACTGAATGAAGCGGTTGCGGGACCCTCACCTGCAGTGCCAGTGGATGATTTTAAGGCACACCAGGACATATTGAAAAGGGTCACCTGTAACTTGGGCCTCAAGATAGAGGAACTGAAAGAGCTGATGGACGAGCTGTTAGGATATTGGCCTCGGTAACTCCTAGTAGAGGGTCCCTCCCAGTCCATGAGGGGGGTTGTTAAACTTGCCAAGGCTGTGTTAAACTTTGCCTCTGGCAAACTCCAGCCTTCCTGCCCCCCACATCCAAGAGGGCAGAAAGAAAATATTACACGCCAGCGAAGGGGTTCGAATACCTTTACAGCCACCCCACACCAGGTTCCCTGGTCGTCACAGCCACCAGCAAGAGGGAGAGGCAGGAGAAAGTCAGCTCGATCCCACAAGGACACTAAAAGACTCGACTTGTTCGAATGAAAAATTTATTCTACGGCCAGCCTGTAGCTGCGAGTGGTGAACCAACAGGTGCTGCTAGGTAAATACCACTTCAGTATCTGGCAGTCATTGGACAAGTTCGCAGACTCGCTGTCCCCCTCCTCCAAGCAGGAGTTTCAGGCCACATTGGAAGAAGGGAGATCAGTGGCCAGGGAATCCCTGCAAACAGCTTCTGACATGGCGGATTCTGCAGCCAGGACTATGGCATCCGTGATATTAATGAGGTGAATGTCATGGGCCCATTCCTCAGGTCTCCCGTCTGAGATCCAGCAGGCCACTTAGGATCTCCCCTTTGATGGCGCAGCCCTCTTTACCAAGCAAACAGACACCTGACTACATGGCATGTAGGATTCCAGGGTGACCTTGCAGTTCCTTGGCCTCTATACTCCTCCCCCCTCTAGGAGGCATTTAAATCCCACAGCACGAAGAGTGGTCTGGGGACCACCCCCGCAGAGACTCCTATAAGAGGAAGAACAAGTATTACAAGAGGCACCAGGGCTGTTCGTCATCAGCCGCCCTCGACTGAGCCCTAGCCGCCATAATTGGGTGGGATGCAGCCCTTTTTGAAGGTGCCCCCAAGAGTGAGCTACCATTCCTTCCCTTGGATCCAACCCACCTGAAGTTTTCTTCTTGCCTTGCCCATTCTCTCCCAGGCTGGGCTGCAGTAACATTGGACAGATAGGTGCACGGCACTGTGACTGTTGGTTATACCTTCCAGTTTACTTCACTCCCGCCTTCCCACCCTCCCTTCCTGTCACTCTTCAGGGGCCCTTCTCGCAAGCGCTCCTGCAGGTGGGTATGGTAGAAGAGGTTCCCAGAGATCTGTGGTGTCAAGGTTTTTACTTCCGTTACTTCTTGATCCCAAAGGCAAAGTGAGCATTGAGACCTATTCTGGACTTAAGGTGTCTGAACGAGTATCTCAGGAAACTAAAATTTTTGCATGGTCTTTCTAGCCACCATCATCCCCTCCCTGTATCCAGGCAACTGGTATGCCAATCTAGATTTAAAGGATGCCTACTTTCACATTGTAATTTTCTCCGGTCACAGTTGATGGTTGAGATTTATGGCAGGAGACCAACGCCGCCAGTTTGCGGTGCTCCCCTTTGGCCTCTCGACTGCGCCAAGAGTCTTCATCAAGTGCATGTCAATGGTAGCAGCCTACCTCAGAAGGAGAGATGTGTAGGTCCCTTACCTGGATGATTGGCTCATCAGGAGCAGGTCAAGATCTCAGGTCCAGGTCAGCATATCAATTGCCCAAGCTTTTTATCAGGTACTGGGGCTCCTAAATAGACTAACAGAAATTGGCATTAGTCTCCATGCAAAGGATAGAGTTTATTGGGACAATGCTGGACTCATCCAGGGCCAGAGCATTTCTTCTGGAGGAAAGGTTCTGGGGAGTGACAGAAATCATTACACATATTTTGGCCCATCTCCTTACAACAGCGAGGGTGTGCCTCAGCCTCCTGGGCTGCATGGCAGCCTGCACTGACGTGGTTCTCCAGGCCAGGTTGTATCTCAGAACCCTCCAGATGTGGTTGGCATCAGTCTATTCTCTGATCAGGCACCACTGGGTCAAGATAATTATGGTCCCTCCAGAAATACTTACCTTCCTGGTCTGGTGGTGGACTCTGGGTCGCGTCCTCTCGGGAATGCCCTATGAAACACCTCATCCATCGGTAACCATGGTCTCCGATGCCTTGGACCTGGGCTGGGGAGCTCACACTGGTTCCCTGAAGACCCAAGGTACATGGGCTTCGGAGGAGCTGAGGTTACATATCAATATCAAAGAGCTCAGGGTAATTCGACTAGCTTGTGCAGTTTTTCTACTTCATCTTACCAACAGGGTGGTGCAGATTCTCATGGACAGCACGGCCTCCATGTATTATATCAACAGATGGCAAGGGGGCCGATCCCCTGCCCTGTGTGTAGAGGCCTTGTGCTTCTGGGAGTTCTGCATCAACCACAATATCCACCCAATAGTGATTCACCTCCCGAAGGTCAACAACTCTTTAGCGCACCGTCTCAGCAGGGCATTCTGTTCTCACCATGAGTGGTCCTTCTACCTAGAGGTGGCAGCTCATATCTTCCAAAGGTCACCTTCCTGGTTACTATCACATTCACCAGGCAAGAATCTGAGATCAGGGCTTTAACATCAAAGCCACCGTACGTGGTGGTCTTCTGGGGTAAGGTCCAGCTATGACTGCTTCCAGCCTTTTTGCCTAAAGTGGTCTCCCATTTTCACCTGAATCAGGAGATCTTCCTGCCCGTTTTCTTCCCCAAGCCGCACAACTCCTGTGAGGAGAGGCGCTTGCACACGCTTGATGTGAGGAGTGTCCTGGCGTTTTATAGAAGGACTTAGTCCTGTCAATATAACTCTGTTCAGCTCTTTGTGGCGGTTATGGACCGGATGAAGAGCTTACTGGTTTCCTCACAGCATCTTTCAAAATGGATCACGGCCTGCATTCTGACCTCTTTATGAGCAGGGGGAATCATACCTCTGGTGTCTGTGACAGTCCACTCGACAAGGACACAGGCATCCGTGGCCTTCCAGGTGCATGTCCCTATTTTGGACATCTACTGGGCAGCTACCTGGTCATCAGTACATACCTTTGTGTTCCTGATATTTTGTGTCGTGTCCCTGACGCAGCAAGCTCGAGACAATGCTAGCTTTGGCAGAGCGATACTTCAGAGGTCACAACCTTGAACTCCTGCCCGCCCCTGGAGACACTGCTGGTGAGTCATTTAAATTGGGAATGGACATGAGTAAGCTCTCAAAGAAAGAATGGTTACTTACCTTGTAACTGTTCTTTGAGCTGTGTTGCTCACGTCCATTCCACACCCACCCTCCTTCCTCAGCAAGAAGGAATTGAGAGGGAGTGGGAGCTGATGGCGCCTGTGTATGGGTGCATGTGCGTGCTGTTGCAGGGGGTGCTAGAGCCTGCTGGTACGAGTACCCCTAAGAGGGAAAAGCTTCCGGCACTGGTGCATGTGGAGAGCACATACATCTAAATTGGGAATGGACATGAGCAACACATTTCGAAGAACAGCAGTTACAAAGTAAGTAACCATTCTTCCTGTGTTTACTTAGTATGGGGTTGAAATCCTGGTGCAATCAACATTTCACCAAGGTCCTCTGCTTCCTCCAGGTTGACCTAATTTGGTGCCAAGTTTGTGGCACTGAAGTCCCCAGAATCCTGTGGAACAACCTAATTGGATGCCAAGGTTCTTTTTACATCTAGGTTGGCAGAGTCTACTAGTGCCTAGAAACTGGCACTATGGTCTCTTATGAACAACTTGATGAAGCAGTAGACGATATATATGGTCAATAACCTTTCCACAGCAGTCTGTTGTCTGAGTCTTCTCTCAAGGTTTTGGCTGTATTGACTGGGGTACCACTTGCTTGAAGAAATCAAATGCCATTATAAGTGGTGCTAAGAATCCAGCGCAATTGACTGATAAGCCACTTAGACTGTGTACCAAACCACTTCAAGTATGTGTTTTGTAATATTTATTGAAAACTTGTCTAGAAAGAAGATACGTTGGTGGATGTGTCCATCAAAAAATGATAAATCTTTAATTCTATCTTAGGCTTTTATGCTGGCAACCATCACTACAATGCACAAGCACCTCATGTTACATTGGAGTAGCAGGGTCTATCACAGAGTTCATGGAATCCGTGTTTTTTTCCATTGATTGGGAGATTCTGCTTGGTGGCTTTATGAAAGCTTAGATCTTCACCATTCATTTGACACCCTTAAAAAAAGTGCCAAGGCTCTTAAGTGGCCTTTGGCGTTAATAACTTGGAGGACAGATAAATTCAGATATAGGGGGCCTTTCCCCCCTCTCTAAACACTTAATCTCAAAATTGGGCCCAGGCACTGGATTTCACCAGATTTTAGTGTAATTTGAAGTTTCCAGGGTAAGCTGCTTGAGATAAAAGATGTTAAAAAAGCTATACAAAAGTAGGAGTTAATCATTTGGCTTGTTTTCTAAGTCAGAAAAAACTATATCCAGATTGCTTTGAAACTCTGGATATCCAAAACACTTGCAAATTTGGAAGTGAAAATTGTTTTTTTGAGGGAGGGCCAAAAATCTGATTTATAGTGGAAAGAAGTCTCAACTTTAGCTTCTTTCTGTAATGTAGGCGTATGTCAGTGTTACCCAGTTTTAGATTCCATATGACTCAGGAGCCTTACTTTGACTTTATGAATTTAGGAGTTAGTCACTTAAAATGAGACAAGGAAATGGTTTGGTTTTGGTTTTTTCCTCCAGGAATCTTTGTTGGAAGCCTATAGGTAGCCACTATGTTGATGTCTTACCCAGGCACACTGGGGGACAGAAAAGGAGAGCAAGCTACTAGCTTTTGTGCTTTCGTAAAACACCCAAGTGCAAAATTATCGCTACTGCATTGACTAAATCCTAGTCAATTGGATGATGCTTTGTCTTGTATTAGGAAGAAAGAAAGTCATCTAGTTTTTCATTTAGGAGAATTTCAATACCATCAGTTGTAATCAGCATTTGTTTTATCGCATCTGTAATACAATACATACATATATTGCCCTTCTCGAACAGTTCCAATTTTCCCTACAATTCAGAACAAAAACACCATCAAACAAACGTTTTCAATAATGATTGAAACAGAGTAAACTCATTCTATAAATATTTATGAACTCCAGTAATTTGGCAATAACTGTTTTTTTTTTGTTTGTTTTTTACTATGTTCAAATTAGTGTTTAGGCCAGCGGTCTCAATCAGGGGTAGAGTTCTTCCAGAGGTACATTAACTCATCTAGATATTTGCCTAGTTTTGCAACAAGCTACGTAAAAAGCACTGGCAAAGTCAATACAAACTAAAATTTTATACAGACAGTTACTTGTTTATACTGTGATATATACTATACACTGAAATTTAAGTACAATATTTATATTCCAGTTGATTTTATAATTATGGTAAAAAAAATGAGAAAGCAAGCAATTTTTCAGTAATAGCATGCTTTGACACTTGTATTTTTATGTCTGATTTTGTAAACAAGTAGTTTTTAAATGAGGTGAAAAGCTAGACCCCTGAAAAGGGCACAAAGGCCTGAAAAGGCTACTGAGTTGTCTGCCACCTTTTTTTGCCCTCCTTCAGAAGCAAGACTTAAAAAAAACTGCTTGTGACAGTCACCTTTTAGGCATGATCAAATAAGGAATCTCTGCCGAATGGTAAAGCAACACTAGAGTCATGATAGAAGGGTAAAGTAAACCTCATATGGGGGGGGGAGCTTGTGAAGCAGATGAAAACTCAACTCATCTTCACAATTGCATGCAATTGTATCTCCTGACAAATACCTAGTTATACTACAAGTCTCTTTTTTGGTTATTTTCTTGATTATCTGAAATATCGGAACCTTTGTTAACCGGACTTGAGAGATGACAGTGCTATCTTATATGTTACATAGTAATTAGACTTAATCTATGTATAGAACATGGGAGCCCAGAAGTATAATTAAAGTAGTGGACAAGATTAAACTGATGGCTACCAGTTTTTTATTTAAATAAATGGTTCGGTTTTGATTACTAGCTTTGGATGCCACTAGGGTTTTTTTAAGATTTAATCATAAAATATGGATTTATTTACATCCTGATCTTCAAATGTCTCCCTAAATGTTAAATATACGAACATGTCAGTTACATCAGAACAATTGACAATTTTTTGTATGTTTGTGCACCCAAGCTGTGTCTTATGTGGTTAAGTATTCTAAGAGCTCCGTGCATAAAAGATGTTTTTAATTTTGGGGCTTCAGGAGTCCGTGACGACTCCTACAAACAAGTGAGAACTACTATATTTGCCTCATTATCAGTTCAGATCTTTACATAGTAGTCACCTCTGTTTTCATTAATTCCTTTGTGCTTCTTGGCTGAACAAGGTAACAGTTTGGTGCAGAGAAGTATTTTCCAGAAGTTTTCAGTAATTACAAGGAACACATGAAAAGGACAGCAGTTTAACCGAGAACCCAAGCCACCAATGAAAAAAAAAACTGACTTGAATGGTGTGTGTGTGGCTGGTGGGAGAAGGGGAAGAGAAATATATACTCCTTTACTTCTCCTCTCCTTCCAAGAGCTAATACTTTTTCCATACCATAGTATAGTATTTGATTTTAGTGTTTGATTCTTTAACCAATTTTTAGAAACAAGTTGAATAATGGCTTCTCTACCAATGATAATGTCAAACATGCTATTAGTCATATCACAGAATCTGGATTTTAAACTATTTCTATGTGGAAGGAGAATTATAGACACAGTCTGCCTCCTTGGACTTCAGATCTCACTTGGTCTGAAACATTGGCCCGGTCTACACTTACCTTCTGGATTCATTGACAGTTGATGGGAGATACGCAAGTGACATAAAGCACTTGTGTATCTCCCATTGACTTTGCTGCATCTGCTCCGCGCACTGTCCACACTGTGCTTCACCGACGGGAAGAGGATTCCCGTTGACTCAGTGCTACTCGACTGGTTTTCCTATGTCGATTGCTGGATCGACTGAGCAGGTTGAGCAGTTGATGCAGAGCAATTGATCTGACAGCAGCAAATTTGCCACTGTCAGTGTAGACCCAGCCATTGATCATGTAATAATCCTGCAGTGTGATCAGATAAGTCATGGGTTCAACAGTCTTATTTGAAGTCAGTGAGACTACCCAGATCTAGGATTTGATCAGACTACAGGATCATGTCACAGGTGAGGTATATTCTATCAGTTTCTAAATGTCATTTGAAGGGAAAAAATAAACAGTTTTAAAAAAATTTTTACAACTAGCACCTAAGATTTAAACTGGAAAAATGTTTACATTTAGTGTTGATTTGCATACTTTTTGTGTATTACAATTTAGAAAATAGTACAGTTAATAATTACACTTTGGTTTAATCAGATTCCATTCACCTTCACTTTTGGTTTCTCATACCCAACCTATGTTTTTGTTAAAAACAGCAAACAGAAGTAAGGTGACGTATGTGGTCTCTTCAGGAAACTTGTACTGTTAAACTAGGCATTGTGCAGTTTGTCATTCCAAGTCATGCCAAATTTTGTATGCATAAATAGATTACTGGTTAATTTAGATTATTCTTTTGAGAAGCACAAATAATTTCTGGAGACATATATTTAGAATTCTTGTAATATTCAGAAATCCAGTAACAGTTTTAATAAACAGCATCCATTAAAATAATCTCACCTTTTGATGGCTCCTTGTTGTCCTTCCTTTGAATTCTTCCACTGATTCCCCTTTTCCCCTGTCATATAAAGTTTAAACTTCCTGTCAAGGCCTTTCATAATCTGTTCAACTTAATCTCTTACTACATTATTTCTGTCCTCTGCTCTAGTTCTGCTAACCCATTTGTCCACATTTCCCCGGAGGCTTCTCTGTGCCTTTCACCATGTCATGCCCTATATGGAGTGCCCTCTTTTTCTGGTTCACCATGCTTTTCTTTATTAAAATCCCTTCTTATGACTCTCTGTAATAGGTGACCCAATTGTAATTTACAAAAATTCCCACACCTGAAAGCAATTGCAAAATGGTAATTTGCAGATTTACACAATATATCAACAAACATAAAATGTAAAGTTATTTTTTAGTTTATGGTCTTTATAGAGCTCGATAAAGAGGGACACATCAGATGGTGAAAATATGCAGAAAATCTTGCTACTTAATACTGTTCTTAAACTAGAAAAATACTGTGGCAAAAATGTACAACAAATGATTTGTGATATCACTGAATAATCAAATGGGATTCAGGGATTGTTTATCCCCTGTGAAAACAATGCTGTTTTCTTTTCAAACAGATTTCTGTTGGGATTTTTGCGCAAAGTTTTCTGATTTCCACTGCTGATACCACAGTGATGGATTTCAAATTTCAGTGCATCAATTAAAGGATTTATTATAGTCTGAGAAATACAAAACTTAAACTGGAATCCCATGGAGTATAAAATATTTTTTTCATCATGTTCTCTATAGGTTAGTGCTGCACATATTTTACAGTTTGAGTAATACTGTTTCACATAAGTAGTCCATCTAGGGGATTACTGATGTGAGTAAAATTATTTACATGCTTAATGTTTGACTTTACAAATCTTTGGGCCTATCCAAGCCCTATTAGATGTAGTATTAGTCTTTGTTCCTGTATACTTCTTTCAGTGAAGCATTTACAAAACACATGCACACTGCATAGCAGATGATCTCCTTGTTCTAGTTCACCTCATCCCCTCCCTGCTGTTTGTTGTCCACACGCATCACATCCATTACTAGCTCTTGTGGCAAGAACCATGTCTTTTTAACTGTAAAGCTTCAATTGTGCACTGAAAGTGCTGCCAGATTTGGCAGATTTTATGCTCTGGATGGACTATGTGTGGTGGTAAAAATAGCAAAAGGAGTAAGAACATTAAAGTGATTGGAACTGGGCAGTTTCAAAGAGCACCATCATTTCTTCATCGACTGGTGTCCCGGTGGATGCTCTACTGCATGTGTATTTGTGGCCCTGTGCCTGTAATCGGAGATTTTAGGTAGCAGTGTCTGTTCAGCCTGCACATGCGCTCTCCCTCCCTGATGGACTGCCTCAAGGCTATCGAGCGCTGCTCAGGCAAACCCCCAACAGTTCCTTCTCAACTGCCTTTGGCCTTGAACAGAGCAAGCAGTTGTCCCTTCCTTAACTGTGTCATTAGCATAAGCAGTAGTTGTTCCTTTTGTTTTCCTTAATAGTTAGTGTTTCCTTTTTACTCTGTTGGGATAAAAAGAAAAAAAAAAACTTTTAGTTTACATTTCCTGCCCTCCCAGGGGTGTTTAGAAGAATAAGTTCTTTCTGTTTAAAAAAAAAAAAAAAAGAAGAAGAAGAAAAGAGGAAAGAAGTTTTTTCTACATTCCTCACTACTAGAGGTGATAGCCCCACCAGGGGCATGCCCAGCTTCAAGTGGTGCTTCTCCTGCAAGGAGCCCATTTACTGTAATGGATAAACACATCTCTCAGTGTCTGTCTGGTGCCTGGGAGAGTCCCATATCACTCAGAAGTGCTCCCTCTGCCACCAGCTAAAACTGAGGTCTTTCAAAAACCAGAAGCTGAAGTTAAAACTTCTCCTTATGGAGAAGTCACTTCAGCCTCTAGGGGAATCCAGTGCTGACCCTGGATCATCCCAGGAGCCTTCAACTTTAAAGGGGATAGAGTCATGGAAAAGACCAGTAGATTTCCTGGTCAAGAAAAAGGACTCCAAGCCCCTAAACTGGCCAACCAGAGGGGTTCCCAATTGCAGCCACCTTGGTACCAGCAGCTCCAAAGTGTGATACCCAGAGGCATCAAAGAGCCTCCACTATGAGCTCTGCTACACCACCTAGAGATGCAAGGGGCTCAAGCTCTGAGGTGGCAGTATCTCCCCCTAAGAACACCTCACCCAAAATTGCCCTCCCAATTAATGAGGTGACTCTAGATCCTGCCAAACACTAGCCTCCATCACAGAACTGGTAAGAGAGCCGACAAAAAATACTACATCCATCCCCAAGAGGAAATCTTCCTGTTTCAACATCCGCAACCCAATTCCGTCATAGTGGATGCAGTTAATGCAAAAGGCAGGCAATATCATGCCAAGTCAACCCCATGTGATTGGGATTGGAAAAGGATAGATCTCTTTGGGAAGAAGGTCTATTCATTGGTGACCTTGCAGTTTAGAGTCATGAAATATCAAGCTGTCATGGCCAAATATGGTTTTATTAATTCTGGGAAACTCAATGCATTTCTGGAACATTTACAAGGCATACAAAAGGAGCAGTTTCAGGCCATTGTCAGAGAGGGTCATTTAGTATCCAGAAGGGTGCTGCAGATGGCACTGGACGCAGATGATATAGCAGCCTGCTTGGTCTCCACGGCAATGGTAATGAAGCGGGCTTCTTGTCTATACCTTTCCAGGTTGCCCAAAGAGCTGCAGACAATGGTGAAAGATCTCCCGTTTGAAGAGCCCAAGCTCTTCATGGAGAAGACACTCTTCTCTCCACACCTTAAGGGATTCCCAGGCCTCATTACGGTTGGTGGTAATCTACTCTGCAGGACAGAAAAGAAGATATAGCTCTTAGCCACAGCACAGGTCATGAGCTCCTCAGTACCCAACATCTCAACACTTATTATGAGCCACAGAGTTCAAAAGCAGAAGCAATCAGCACCCCAATCCACAACCTCTCCAACCGTCTCTTCTAAGCAATTTTCACAGGTTGTTTGAGGGCCCAACTAACTATTCCTTGCATTGTCAGGTGCCATCTACACACCTGTCACAGCCCCTTCAGAAGTTGCCTGGCCTCTTCCATAGCAGTAGAGAGAGGATCATCATTGACAGATGGGGTCTTGGAGATTATTTTGAAGTGTAACCATTCAATTCATGTCCCTCCCTCAATCCCACCCTTCTTCCCTGGCCTCCTTAATGGATCCTTCTCATGAAAACTTACTTCGCCAGGAAATAGATAATCTGTTATGCCTCTGGGCCATAGAACCAGTCCTGGCACAACTCAGAGTTAAGGGGTTTTACTCCCATTCTTTTCTAATCCCTAAGGTGAAAGGAGATTGGAGTCCCATTCTAGATCTAAGGGCATTAAACAAATATATGAAGGTGCAGAAGTTCAAGATGGTCACCCTAGCAGCCATTATTTCAGCTCTGGAGCAAGGAGACTGGTTTTCAAGCCTCGACCTACAAGATGTCTACTTCCACATCTCTATATGACTGTCGCACAGGAGATTCCTACAGTTTACCGTCAGGCAGGACCATTATCAGTACAGATAGTCCTATTTGGCCTCTTGTCTACACCCATGGTATTCTCCAAGATTCTGCGTACCTGCCAACATTGAGCATTGTGACCTAGCTGTACCTAAACAACTGCCTCCTCGGAGCTCCTTCATTTCAGGATGCTGTATGAGCCATCAAGATGCCCGTGTGCACATTTGTACAGCTGGATTTACAGCTCAATTTACAGAAATCAGCACTGACCCCGTTAGAGCAACTGGAGTTCATCAGCACTGACCTCGATGCAGTACAAGCGAGAGCATTCCTTCTGCTACACAAACCCTTATGAATTTCATACAGACCATTTCAGCCCTCAAACATCAGCCAGGGGCTGCCTGCAGCTGCTAGGTCATATGGCAGCATGCACCTTCATCACCCCAAATGCCCAGATGTTCATGAAATGTCTTCAGATGTGGTTCACTTCTGTCTACTCCCTGAACAGGGAAAGATTAATCAAACTGTTATGACTATCCTCCACAGAAAAGCACTCTGTCTATTGGTGGAAAGATCCGTCTAATGTCTGACCAGGCTTTCTATTTGTGTAACCACCACCAATGCTGACACTTAGGGAGGCATCTGTTGTTAATAGGCATGACCTACATGACTGCAAGGTTCAAGGCATGTGGTCTTCCACAGAAGCAATCCTCTATATCAATCTTTTGGACTAAAGGAATGCCTGTGCACACTTTCTGCCTTTCATCAAGAACACCCACTCAAAAGTCATGGTGGACAATATGATCTGTATGTTTTACATAGGTCGCTGGGGGGACGGGGTGGGGGAGAAGGGCAGGTAGATCTCCCTCCCTCTGCATGGAAGCGCTCACATTTAGGAATTACTAAGTACTCATCTCAGTTGTCTACCAGGGATACAGAATGTGACAGCCAACAATCTCAGTCAGAACTTCTCACGATTATGAATGGGAACTGAACTCAGAGGTACTTCAAGCCATATTCGCTCTTTGGGGAACCGCAACTACAGATCTCTTCACTATTTACCGGAACAAGAAATGTCCTTGTCACTGCTCCAGGGCTGGCCTGGGGAAATGTTCACTGGGAAACGCCCTCATACTCCCATGGGACAGGCACCTCTTGTATGCCTTTCTCCCATTTCCTCTTCTATCTATGGTCCTGTTGAAAATTCAACAAGACAAAGTGAGAGTTATTCTGAGTGCCCCCTCTTGGCCAAGACAAGTCTGGTTCTCTTACCTGACATAGATGTCCTCTAGTTCCATTTTGGCCCGTTCCCTGCCTGCTCATTCAAAGTGACGGGCTGATCCTTCACGCAACCTGTGAGTCTTCCACCTCCAGGTTTGATTCCTTCTTGGCTGTAAGACTTAGAAGTAGAATGCTCTGATGAGACAAAAGACATGTTGCTGCATAGCTGAAAGTTGACAACTCAGCATACTTACCTTCAAAAATGGAAACCTCTCCTTTACCTATGTTACACTGATGACATTTTCATCATCAGCACACACGGGAAAGAGTCCCTTGAAGAATTCCACTGGGATTTCAATAATTTCCATCCCACCATCAACCTCAGCCTGGACCAGTCCACACAAGAAATCCACTTCCTGGACACTACAATACAACTAAAGGATGGTTAAATTAATACCACCCTATACCAAAAACCAACTGACCGCAATACGTATCTTCATGCCTCCAGCTTCCACCCTGGACACTTTAAACGGTCCATTGTCTACAGCCAAGCCTTAAGATACAGCCAGATTTGTTCCGATCCCTCAGACAAACACCTACAGGATCTCTATAAAACATTCTTAAAACTACAATACCCACCTGGAGAGGTGAAGAAACAAATTGTCAGAGCCAGACGAGAACCCAGAAGTCACCTACTACAGGACAGCCCCAACAAAGAGAACAACAGAATACCACTAGCCATCACCTACAGCTCCCAGCATAAATCTCTCCAACACATCGTTAGGCATTTACAACCTATCCTAGCAGATGATCCCTCACTCGCTCAACCATGGGAGGCAGACCTGTCCTTGCTTACAGACAGCCCCCCCAACCTGAAGCAAATGCTCACCGGAAACTGTACATCATACAAGAACAGTAAGCCAGGAACCTATCCCTGCAACAAACTCCGTTGCCAGCTCTGCCCATACACCGACTCTAGTGACACCATCACAGGTCCTAACTACATCAGCCACACCATAAGGAGCTCATTCACCTGCACATCTACTAATGTAATATATGCCAGAATATACCAACAATGCCCCTGTGCCATGTACATTGGCCAAACAGGACTGTCACTACGCAAATGAATAAAGGGACCCAAATCAGATATAAAAAATGGGAACACCCATAAACCAGCCGGAGAGCACTTCAATCTCCCAGGACACTGAGGTGACTTGAAAGTTGCCATACTTCTACAAAAAAACTTCAAAAACAGACTTCAAAGAGAAACTGCAGAGCTAGAACTGATCTGCAAACTTGACACAATCAGACTGGGTCTGAATAGGGACTTGGAATGGTTCTCATTACAAGAAGTAATTGTCACTGTTCACACATTCTCACCTGCTCATCAATGGTTGTTAATAGGCCTCAGCTACTCTAGCTGTATAGACTTTGCTATTACCTAAGCCCCCTCATTGTTGTACCTTCCCTTTGAGAGAGAGAGAGAGAGAGAGAACACACCACCTATCTGATTTCCATTCCCTGCATCTGATGACGTTGGTTACAGCCCACAAAAGCTTATGCCTGCAAAAATTAAATTTGTTAGTTTTTAAAGTGCTACAGGACTCTCGTTGTTTTCACTGTATACAGACTAACAAGGCTACCCCTCTGGAACTATTCCAAGTTTGGTGTCCATTCTAAGCGCACAGACCCAATCTTGTCTTCTCTCCCTCTGATTTTAGACTACATTTTGGACCTCGAGGTCAAAACTCTCACTTAGCTCCCTTAAGGAACATCTTGCAGCCCTAATGGCTTTCCACCATGAGATAGATGGATACTCTATTTCCTCACCTGCTGATGTGTAGATTCCTTAAGGGCATTGGGAATCTCATTCCATATGGGAGACTATACACCAGCCTAGGATCTTGTCTTAATTTTGTTCTCAGAACTTTGACTAAACTTCCCTTTGAGCCCATGGCAACTTGCTTTATTTTACACCCATCCATGAAGTCATCATTTCTAATTGCCATGACTTTGGCTAGGCACATAGGGGAAATAGTGGCCCTGATGACACAGCCACCATACACTGTCTTTAAAAAAAGACTAAGTAATTCTGAGGCTGCATCCCAAGTTTCTCTCTAAAGTTGCCTCCATTTTCCTTATGAATCATAGATCCATCTTCCTGTTTTTTGTCTCCCAAAACCAAATTGGGGCAACAGGGATGCAATTGTGCATATACTAGATGTTAGAAGAGCACTAGAAGGATTTCAGGAAGTCCCCTAAACTCTTCCTTTCATTTGTAGAAAGATCAAAGGCTCCAGGCTATCAACTAAAAGACTATCCAAATGGGTCTCGGGTTGTATTAATCATTGTTTATCAAGGGTGCAACCTGTTGCCATCCATACATACTCCACAAGGTCAATTTCTACCTCTGTCACATCCCTTAAAGATGTCCCTATCTCAGAAATCTGCAGAGTAGCAACTTTGGTCTCTGCCTAGATTTTCATAGAACATTATGCAGTCACTGGAGATTCAGCCTCTGATGCCATCTTTAGCTCCACAGTACTCTGTCGTAACAGACTCCACTCTGAAGCCCCAGCCCTCCATGTAGGATACTACGGTGATGTCACATACAGTTTTGCATCTATAGGGACATTGCTTCAAGAGGAAGTTCCTCCCCTCATGCAGTAATGATGGTTCTTCGACATATGTTTCCCTAAGGGTGCGCCACAATCTGTCCTTTCCCCCTTTGAGTTCTCCATAAGGGGCTTTGCATTAAAAAAGGAACAGAGAGGAGTTTGCCTGCGCAGTGCTAGATAGCTTTGAGGCAGACCACGAGGGAGGGAGAGTGCATGTACAGGCTGAATGGACACTTATCTAAAATCTCCGATCAGATATACTTACAGTGGAGCACCCATAGAAGGACACATCTCAAAGAACCATCATTACTGCACAAGGGGAGTAACTTCCTCTTTTGTTTGTTTGGTCTTGTAGATGTGCTGTATGTATCTGTGGTGGATCTAACTCATCCTTAGAGCACCCACCCTATTGCGTCCACATGTAATGCTGCCAGTATCCTTGGCTCATCCTGCGGACTGTGTGCCTCTCACTGATTCTTTTGTGACTCAGTCTTCTGGCCAAATTACAAACTCCAGATCCCTTCCGGGGTAATAGAATGAGCCAAATGAAAGTCCAAAAATAAATTTTAAAACCAATAACCACTTCTGCTTTGCCTGTTGGGGTGCTGAAGACGTCTGCTTCTGGGCTTCTCCTCCTGGCCCCCCTGCAGAGCTTCTCTTCCACAGCAGGATTCCCACTTAAAGTCCTACCCTCAGGACTTCTTCCACAGGAGCCTAACCTGCTCCCAGTGGGTTTCTTGCACCCATTAGACCCTAAATTAAAGTTCCCCCCCACACAAGAGCCTACTCTGCTCCCTGGGGGTTTTCCTGCTCCCTTCCCAGGAGCCAGCGGTAGGCCTCTCTGGTCTAGCAGGAGACCCAGCTCCCTTTCTAGAGTTTATTGACAAGAGTGTCTCACTGTCTCCTTTCCCTGGGACCATGGTAGTTCCCTTTGGGGCTCTTAATGTCACCTGTAAGTCTTTATTCAGGGATTTTTTTCTCCAGAAGTGGCATATTTTATTCCAGTTTCCTGTGGGTTCCTCCAACCTGCAACAGCCACAGGCCTTCTGTACAGAGAGCATTTTCTCCCACCATTCCTTCTAATCACCTTTCCTGATGGTGTTTTAGCAGCCTCTTTCTAGCTCAGCTGTTCCATTACTAATTAGTTTAGGGTGCTACCTGGAATACCTGATTACTCAGGGTTATCATGGTCCATTTAAGCCCTAACTCTTCTGAAGAGCTATTGGCCCTTTTAAGATTAATGAATGAAGAAAAACAGAGCTAATTATCAAAAATTGATGTAAAGTTCCTCCTAAGTATCCGGTCAGTTCCTTTAGTACTGTACTTTTAAGTGACTGCTCCATCACTGCTTTAAAATATCTATTTCGCTATACAAAGATCATCCTATTACTGTTTCCTTGTCACAATTCTTCTGGGAGCTAAAGCTTTCCAAAATTTGATTATCACCTTTATAAAAGCTAGATTTATGATGATTTGTATCTGGATTCTGGAACACAAGCTAGTTATAGTAACTAGTGCAGAAGACTGGTAGAAAAGTGTAGTATATTTAGAATTTGGGTGAATTGCAGAGGAGATGGTGCAATCTGCATTATTTCTGATCTAAATGCAGTGAGAAGACCATGTGTATATCAGGCTGGTGTGAAAAAGCAAGATAGAATTAGCATACACATTTTGGAGGAAACACTAATCCTCACAAGATTGGGTGAGTTAGAACAATGGGAAGGTATAATGCAAATTGGGATTAAGGAAAGCTACCAAGTGTGTTCTCCTCAGAGGTTTTCCCCCCTTACTGTGGTCCCCTATGAGCAATTTCTCTCAGCTGAGACTTGAATCCTGGAACTTCATATCCCAAAATAGCAGCTCAGTCCACCTTTTAAATTTAAGGATATTGCAGAATTATGTTATCCTGTCCTAGTCCTCCTCATTTTGTTTAACTCAGATGCCACATCTTGTTTTAAACTAAGACAGTAAAGTCTTCGGAGCAAGGACCATCTCTTATCTCTGTAGAGCACCAAGATAAGTGGGTCCTGACCTGGTTCGGACATGTTGGTGCTACTGTAATACTGCTACTGATCCCTTAGCAGTTGTTGCTTCATCCCCTTTAAGAAGAAGACATATATAAAAAAGGTAGACAATTAGCTCCTGCTTCTGGCCTGAACTGCAGCAACCTTGCTGTTATGACTCATTGTGGTCTGATGTTGCTGGTACCTTTTTCTGATATTTAATACGTTTGACAATTTTATACACGAGAGGGAAATTAAGTGTAGTTGTAGGACAAGGATGTTAATCAGAAGCTGTCATAAATAAACTATTTTTGTAGAGTTGAAAACAAAATTAAACTTGATGAAGCTACTATAACAAGTAGTAAAAATAAAAAAATACTCTTTGAAACAGAATGTTTTTAAGGCCTTCCTTCCTGCATAGCTTTTTCATGAGATGGGTTTAACAGTGCGTGTGTAGTAGCAGATTTGTTACCACTTTAGTTTTCCTAAATTTGCAAAAACAAAAGTCCTGTTTTAAAAAAAGTGCTGTTCAAACGTGCTAGCCTTTGTTTGAACAGGATATACATACGAGTCAAAGCCCATAGTATTTTGGGATGACGGAACACATGGTTTTTCAGAAGTTTTAATGTTTGATATGAGGTTAAGACAGAGTTGAAAGTAGCAACTTAACAGTTCTGATGGAGATGCTGGCTGGCTGAAGGTATCCAAAGAACTACTTGTTATAGTTTAAGCCGCCAAAAACAGCGCTTTCATTTTATCTGTGTGAATATAGATTCATAGACTTTAAGGTCAGAAGGGACCAGTATGATAATCTAGTCTGACCTCTTGCACAACGCAGGTCACAGAACCTCACCCACCCACTCCTGTAATAGACCCCTAACCTATAACTGAGTTATTGAAGTCCTCAGATCATGGTTTAAAGATTTCAAGCTACAGAGGATCCACCAGCAAGCGACCCTGCCTCATGCTACACAGGGAGGCAAAAAAAATCCTAGGACGTCTGCCAATCTGCCCTGGGGGAAAATTCCTTCCTTTGCCCCCAAAAGGCGATCAGCTAAATCCTGAGCATGTGGGGAAGACTCACCAGCCAGACACCCCCACCCCATCTAACATCCCTTCACAGGCCATTGGTATATTTACTGCTAGTAGTGAAATTGCCAAATGAGGCTGTCCCATCATACCATCCCCCTCCATAAATTTGTCAAACTCAGTTTTGAAGCCAGCTAGGTTTTTTTGCTCCCACTGCTCCCCTGGGAAGGCTATTCCAGAGCTTCACTCCTCTGATGGTTAGAAACCTTCATCTAATTTAAAGTCTAAACTTCCTGATGGCTAGTTTGTATCCATCTAGATTCTCTTGGAATCAGATATGGTGTTGCCTGACTTAAATGCTGTATTTGAGAAATCTCTATAGTGTCTGTAGACCAGTGTTGCAAGCGAAGGACCCTCCTGAAAATTCTTTCACACACAAATAAATTGATGCATGTGAATAGTCCTGTTAAATTTACTCAGATTAATCGTGTAAAGATAATCTCATTCATAAGCATTTGAAAGATTGTGATCTGATTTCAGCAGTATATCCACAGAGGAACATTGAGGCAACTGCAGGCACAGGAGGTCTACTTTTAGTAGAAAATAAGGTCAGAGGCAGCTTGAAGAGAATGCTAGACCTATGATAGTGAAGTCTGGGTTGCTTGTTTTCTGTGTCTAACTTTTGTTGTTAAAATCAGCTGTATGTAGTGCAAGTAAAGTGTTCCAGCCATTCTATATCTACATTTCACATTTATGTTGCTGGATTTGTTAAAAGTAAATGTAAATTTTAAACTCTGCAGCTGTTGCTTTTGCTGTCAATCTTTGCTCAAGGGAATTACAGATTTGTTTGCATGTAGTAAATGAAAATAGACTGGGGTAGTTGACTACTGAATCTTTTTCTACTCATTTCTCACCAGTAAAAAATTAACTAACTCCAGGGCTTTTTCTACATTAGTTGTCAGTTCTGCTTCCCTCACCAGTTCAATCAGGACTTCAGAGGGGGAGGGCTTGATCTTGTTCTCTAGTGTCTCTACTGAGAGACCCCTTATTGCTGCTGCCACTTACCCACATAAAAATACTTAAGCAGGAGGGCATCCTGTTTCTGTCACCTTATGGGGCAATGTCTCATACTATGAGCAGGCTGCAAGGCATCAGTAGGGCTTCTGGGGCTGGGGTTGTAAAACCCTCTCAGAAAAATATTTCTTTTAAAAAAATTCATTTTACATCTTTTCATAATGTAAGGATCAGGTTTATAATATTTTTAATATAGTTAACAAAACTTAGATTAGAAAGCAATACAAATGTAATGTAAAGTGTTGTCAAAGCCATATGTTCCAGGGTGTTTATTAAATTGGAGCAACTTGTGATGGTGGATTTTCTTTTCCATTATTTCTTGTAATCCTGTAGAAATCCTGCTAGGTATTTGAACAGTGATGAAAAATTGAAAATACAACCGATTCCTTTCAGTCTTTTTGTTTTAAAATTGGTGGGGTGTGAGGGCTGAGGGAAGGGAGGTCCCAGTCCTGTAAACACACGAGTAACTTTATGTATGTCAGTAGTTTCCTAAACTCAGTGGAGCTACCTATGAGCCAAGACATGTGCAAGAATGTCTGTCTGCAGAATCAGAGCCTTATTTTGTAGTAAGAGAGAGGTCACAAAATACTGTCTGAATGACTAACCTATTTTTGACAAGTTTGAAAAACCTGCCTGAATGCTAATATTTCCACATTCTCCTTCACGTGCTTATTCATGTTGATTCCAAGTGAATGTGTGCGTGCCATGTGCACACTAGCTGAAAGGTTTTTTCCCCCTAATGGTATCCATAGGGTCAGCTCTGGAGCCCCCGGGCATTGCACTTCATGGTGTCATATAAAAGGCCTCCTGGTTCCCCGTTTCAGTTCCTTCTTTCTGCCCCTGATGGTTGCTGGAACATAGTTCTTCTCTTGCTCTGTGTAGGTGTGCAGGGCTGTCACTCTTTGTCAGTCTGTGAGGGAGGGAAGCCATTCCCCTGTGCTGTCACACCTGACATGCCAGCTCAAAGCAGGGAATTAGCTCTTTCTCTGGTGCCTGGGCCTTCAGGCAGGGTGGGGCCACCAAACACAGGCTAGGGGCTCAGGTAAAGGGCTGAGCGCCAAGCGGTGTAGGGCTCAGGTCTTCAGTGGAGGTACCTGAGGTTCATGGCCATCAGTCTCTTGGGGCAAATGGCTAGCGGCAGCCCCAGCAATTCCTGGGCATCCCAGGCAGCTCAGCTTCAAGCACCAGCACTGGGGGAGAGATGTCCTTCTCAGACAGCTTCCCCCCAACTGAGCTAGAGGTCTTGCCCTTCATACTTCTGCTTCCTGACCTGCCCTCTGCTTCCAGCAGAGCAGGTGTGGATGCCTTGCCTCTGCCCACTGGGGGAAGGTGCAGGTGTCTCCGAGGGAGTCTACACCCCTCACTAAACTCTGCAAGCATCTTCCTATTGGTCGTTTGAACTAATACTGTGAATAGTTAAATATTTCGTTAGTTTATAGTTATAGTTAGATAGGACCCTGCTTATCGGGGTCAATTCCCCTTCTCCAGGGACAGGACATGCCTCATTTCCCCCAGCTTTAAACAGTGCAGGACTTGCAAAAAGCATACGGCTGGGAGTGATCCCCATACCACTTGTCTAACATGTCTCAGGGGGACCCATAGAGGGATCACAGGGGATTCCACCTAAGAACAAAGAAGGAGAGAAGTCAGAGACTGAAGTTCATTCTAATAGAGGCTGCTTTCTGACCACACTCAGTGCTGAGCCCCGCCAAGCCAACACCTAGTACGTCGGCTTCTGTGTGATATACACTGGCATCTGTAAGAGAAACTGCGCCAAGGAAGGTCTGTGTCTAGAGACTCCCCAAACCATCACGGATCACTGGCAGCAAGGAACACTTCATGGACGCAGCACCCCTCTCAATCCTGTGTCCCACATAAGAAGTAAAGGAAAATGGATGGGGGAGCTTGCCAACACCCAAAACAATTGGATGTAAGGACTTGAGTGGAGTGTGATGTATGCCGTGTCACTCAAGTGCCATAACCTCGGGTGTGGTACCATTGACTCCATCCCCAGGAAGGGGTCCATCAAGTCCAGTGTCTTCGGACTTCCCACCCAAGGAGAGCTGCAAGGAGGACTTTCAGTTCCCTTCCACATCAGAGACCTTTGAAGTAGCAAGGGAGTTGGTAGAGAGCACGGCACCGCTGTCCCCTCCCAGGGGAAAGCCAGCTATGATGCTGCAGTTGCCATCTCCCCAGCACCACTCTCTGGCACTGTTGGGAACTGCTTTGGTGTCCATAAAGCAAGTTGTCAGGCCCCAACTTTGAAGCGGAGTCCTCCTCCTCTAAAAGAAGCTGGCACCAGTCAGAGAGGCAGCAGGCTGGTCAGCCCTTCCCCATGCTGCCACAGTGGCAAATGGCAGCTCAGTGGCCATTTTGGACCCTGTGGGCATTCCACCAGGTTCTTGGGTTGTACTCTGGATGGTTGCTATCGCTTACCTCCGGGAGCAGACATCATCCACCTCAATTGGGTGACATGCTACCGCATGGCACTGGACCCAGCATCAAATACAACACCGAGCACCATATCAATCCTAGCACTGAGTTTGAGGAACCAGCACCGCAGGACCCTCTAGGGGCAGAAAGTTAAGAGATGGCCCTAGTCAGAGCATCATCATCATCTTCTGCAGATGAAGCAGCACTGATTGCAAATGACAGCAGGGTTTATCAGGAGTTCCTGAGGAGGGTGGCACAGAATTTGGGGCTCCAAATTAAGGAGGTCTCCGAGAACACAGACCCTCTGGCAGACATTCTAGCCCCTGCAGGAGCCCATCCAGGATAGGACTGCCAGTAATAAAGTCAATTCGTGACACAATGAAGCCACTATGGCACACTCCTGCTTCTCTGCCTCCCACAGCAAGAGAGTAGAGAGAAAATATTTTGTACTCTCGAGGGGCCATGAATATCTGTGTACCCAGTAGGGTCACTCATGGTTGAAACAGCCAATGAGCATGAAAGGGAAGGTGAACAAGGCCCCATGCCAAAGGGAAAGGATACTAAAAAATTGGACCTCTTTGGTAAAATGACGTGTTTTACTAGGGAGCTCCAACTCTCTATCGTGAATCAGCGGGCAGTTTTGAGTAGATAAGTTTTAATGCGTGAGGGTCTATGTCAAAGTTCTCAGAGTCTGTACAATCAGATTCCAAGGCAGAGTTCACAGTCCTAATAAAGGATGGCAAGGCGGTTGAAAAGGCCTCACTTCAGGCACCGTTGAATGTGGCAGATGCTTCAGCTTGCATCATGTCATTGGCATCAGCAATGCATCAGAGCTCATGGCTACAAGCCTCGGGCCTCCTGCATGAGGCCAGCAGACGATCCAGGACCTCCCCTTTTGAAGGGCAGACGGATTCAAAACTGCACAGCCACAAGGACTCTCGGGCTACTGTAAAGTCCTTAGGCCTTCACACCCCAGCACCACAGAGGAAACATTCAAACCTCAACTCCTGCCTAGGTTCTTCCTATCCCAATCTAGGTAGGAGTACAACCATAAGGGGGGCAGGAACTACAGGAGGGAGACCCTCTCATCCTTCTATTAGCCAAGGCCCTAGACCCAGCGAGGCAGTTCTCAGTTCCAAACAGAACTTCTGAGGGTACACCCAAGGGTGACGTACCAATTCAGAACTCTGATCCTTCAACCCTAGACATTTTGGACCAGCTACCCCACTTCTACCATTCCTGGACCCAGATCATGTCAGATTGCTGGATGCTATGCACAGTAGAACTGGGATACTCTCTTAATTTCAGGTCCCCCCTTTCTAGCACCTCCCCCCATCCCTCTTCAGGGACCTGTCTCATGAGCAACTTCTAATCCAAGAAGTGCAGCAGGCGTTCCTAAAGGTAGGAGCAGTGAAAGAGGTTACTTTGGAACTAAGGGGTAAGGCATTCTACTCCCTCTGCTTCCTAATCTCGAAAGCCAAAGGCAGTCTTAGACCCATCCTTGACCTATGAAATCTCAACAGATATATAAAGAACTGAGGTTCTGCATCATCTCTTTGGCCTCTATTATCCCCTCCTTGGATCCAATGGATTGGTATACCACCCTTGACTTGAAAGATGCGAACTTTCATGCGTCGATTATTCCAAGTCACAGAAGATTTCTCAAGTTCATAGTCAACCAGACCCACTACCAGTTCATGCAACCTCCATTTGACCTTTCTACAGCCCCTCGAGTGTTTACCATGTGCCTGGCGGTTATCTGCATTCCTGAGGAAGTGGATAATACAAGTCTATCCATACCTTAACAACTGGTTGAGTAAGGGTCGCACTAAGCCGCTGGTGGAAGCAGATGTAAAATTGATAAGGTCAATCTTTGGCAAGCTGGGTCTCCTAGTCAGCATGCAGAAATCAATCTTCACTCCCACTCAGAGGATAGAGTTCATGAGGCAGTGCTAGATTTGAACTAGGCCAGAGATTTTCTTCCAGAATCTCGATTCCAAACTATATGCTCTATAATAGAAGAGTTAAAATGGTACTCCACTACCATGGCCTGAAACTACCTGAAGCTGCTGGGCCACTTAGCAACATGCACATATGTTATTCAGCATGCCAGACTACGTCTCAGACCACTCCAATAATGGCTAGCCTCAGCGTATCATCCATCCTGAGACCACATAAACAGGGTAATCTCACTTCCACCCTCTGTGTTAGAAACCCTCCACTGATGGCTCAAATTGCAGTCGGTTTGCACAGGAGTCCCCTTCTCCACACCTTACTCCTCTCTGTTCCTGGTCACCGATGCCTCAGCAATGGGCTGTGGAGCTCATCTAGGCAGGCTCAGGACTCAAGGCCTCTGGTCTCAAGCAGAGCTTTCACTTCACATCAGTTGTAAGAGAACTATGGGTGGTACAATTGGCCTGTCAGACCTTCCAAGCTCACCTGGAAAGCAAATGTGTATTGGTCATGACGGACAATTCAACAGCGACATTCTATATAAACAGACAGGGTGGAGCACACACACTCCTTTCTGTAGTGCCAGGAAGCCATCAGACTGTGGGACTTCTGCGTAGCCCACTTGATATACCACGAGACATCTTACCTTCCAGGGTCTCAGAACGAGTTGGCAGACCACCTCAGCAGGTCTTTGTCCAACCACAAGTGGTCTCTCCACCTGGATGTGGTGAACAACATCTTCCAGCGTTGGGGTGTTCCCCACATAAATTTGTTTGCAATGAAACACAACAGGAAGTTCATGCAGTTCTGCTCCTTCCAGATTTATAGACGGGCGTCAATTGCAGATGCACTCCTAATCCTATGGACATGATTCCACATATCTCATTCCCAAGGTTCTGGTGAAGGTCAGGAAGGAAAGGTCCTCTGTAGCCTGGCCACACCAACACTGGTACAGTACACTCCTCAGCCTCTCGGGAAACTCCTATTAGCCTGCCTCTACTTCTGGATTTGATCACTCAGGGCCATGGTTGCCTTTGTTACCCCAGTCTTGAGTCTCTCCATCTCACAGTGTGGAATCTCCATGGCTGAATTCTTTGGAGTTAGGGTACTTGGAACCAGTCAGAGATGTCAACAGAACACCTTCTACCAGGGCCACTTACCTAGCTAAGTGAAAGAGGTTCTCCATCTGGTCAATGCAGAAGGGTACTCTGCCCATGCTGTCGTCAATACCTTTCATCTGAAACTATCTGTTACATTTCAAGCAGCAGGGGCTCAGTGTCATCACTTAAGATCTACCTGGCCGCAGTCTTGTCATTCCATCCCTGGACTGCAGACCATTCTGTCTTTGCAAGCACTATGGTGGTGTGTTTTCTTAAAGGTCTAGACAAGTGATACTCTCAAACACATCAGCTGATTCTCCAGTGGGATCTCAACCTTGTACTGTCAAGACTGATGGATCCTCCATTCAAATCTCTAGCGACATCTAGCTTCTCTATCTGTCCTTGAAGGTAGCTTTTCTAGTGACCATAACTTTGGCTAAGAGAGTCTTGGAACTCAGGGCCCTCACGTCTGAGCCTTCGTACACAATTTTCTTCGAAGACAAGGTTAAGCTGCACTATCACATGGCTTTCCTTTCAAAGGTGATGTCACAATTCTACTCAAACCAGAACATATTCCTTTCGGTTTTCTACCCATAACCACACACCAACAGCCAAGAACAGAGGCTGCATACTCTGGACATTAGACCGGCTTTGGTTTTTTTATATCGAGAGAACTAAACCCTTCAGGAAAACAATGCAGCTCTTCGTAACAGTATCAGACAGGATGAAGGGCCTTCTGGTATCACAAGATGTGATCCATGAAGAGATTCTTTATATCAGGTATGTTATGACTTGGCAAAGATACTGGCCCCAGCTCTGACAGCTCACTGTACAAGGGCACCGGTGTTCTTGGCAGCATTCCTCGCTCAGATCCCAATCCGATACATTTGTAGAGCCACGATGTAGTCATCTATTCACATCTTTGCAGCACAGCATGCTATTACGCAACACACCAGAGATGATGCTGCATTTGGTAGAGCAGTACTGCAATCCGCAAGTCAGTGAACTCCGACCCCTCCTCCTATGGGTCTGCTTGGAATTGACACGAGCAAGCACTTGGAGGAAAAAATGGTTACCAATCTTCAATATCTGTTACTGTTCAAGATGTGTTGCGCATGTCCATTCCAAGACCCACTCACCTACCCTCTGTCAGAGCCAGCTGGCAAGAAGGAACTGAAGAGGTAGGCTATTGGTAGGACCCTGCATATGGTGCCATGAAGATGTGACTCCAGGGGGGCTCTAGAGCCAACCCTACAGATACATGCAGTCACCAGAAGGTTTTTCCCCTAGTGATATCACGCACCCACCTACTTTGAATGGACATGAGCAACATATCTCAAAGAACAAGTTATGGTAAGCTAGTAACCATTTTTTTCCAATGTGTACCTTAATTTTGACTTATCTATCTTATCTTTCAAACATTGGTGGTAAATTTTTTAAAATTTCTATTAAGTTCTATTGTTCTCGTTAAGTTAAATTGATACATATTTACAACTTTAACTCAAGATTAATTAAATACCTTTGTGACCATACTGCAGCAAAGCATTTTAACTCCATTTAATTTAAAAAAAAAAAGTCACTGTTAGAAAAATTAAAACTTCTATAACTGCCATCAACAGTGCTGAGCTGGCCTTGAAGGGAGTACTATCAATGAAATAAAGATGTTAAAATGGTAGGACTTGTTGGGAGATGCAGTTACTGTTGAAGAACAGTGATGTATAAAAGTGTCTGTATTTTCACTAACTTCATATGCAATGAGAACATTCTCACTACATGTATGTCAGTTTTGAAGTATGTATTTACATAAATTATGCAGAAAGTTTCTTACATTGTGAATTCAGTATATTAATATAAAATAGCAGCTAGCAATTGAGCCAAAAAGCTCACATTTGCTGTTTTTCTTTAGACACCTAGCTGTTGGGCAGAAGAGGGATCAGAGAAGAGGTCACATCAGCGTTCAGCATCATGGGGGAGTGCTGATCAACTAAAAGAGGTAAGTGGTTTTACTTAATTTTACTGTTTTAAAAAAAAAAAAAAGTTTCACGTTTCTATTCTGAAGCCTGGAGAATCTCTGTACATACCCTCTCCCCATCACCCAGACAGGTTCAGCTCTCAGTTCAAGACAGAGTGGTTTCAATGCTCTGTTTTGTGTCAACTGAATCATCCCTCCCAGCTCAATCTTTTGGCCCTGGAGAAGGAAGATAAGTGGTTGTTGTAGAGCCATCTTTGCCACTCGGGTATTTCCCCTACTCCGTGAAAGTTTCCAGCTGACTCTTTAAATCAGCTTTCCATTCCTTTGCACTACTCCCATGGCAAAAAGAGGATGAAGTATGGGCCAGAATCTGGCCAATGTAGTTTGAAATCCCAGTCAGTGTTGTTCTGGACTGAAAATACAGAGAGAAGGAAGGAAGGGAAGTCATTTTGTATACAGCATTGATATATCTGTACCTGAAATATTTGGTTTGGTTCTAGGCATCCTATTAGCAGAAATATTGACAAGTTGGAAGGAATTTGGCAAAAAATATTAGTGGTTTTGAGAAATTGAGCCATGGGGGAAAATAAATAGTTAGATATTGACTGGCTCAGTAGCAGCTAAATGCAATGGACATAAATCTGGAAATACATGAGTTATTAATATCAGGTATGGTTGGAGGCACCTTTGATTCAGGATGTGGGATCAAAACTCACATGCCTGAGAAAACCCTGCTTGCCTTCCACTAGGCCTAGTCCCACTTAATTATAAAATACCATCTTTATCTGGGTAGTGTCAAACTCTCAGCTAGAATAAGTGACCATTAAGGGTTCTCTGTGGGGTGCCACAACTATTTCCACCCACAGCAATAGCACAACATATTGAGCAGCTAGTGTCTAGATATATAGAGGAACACGATCTAACCCTGTTAGGAATCCAAACAGTCCCTAGTTCTGATCTACACTACACACGTAGATCGTCGGAATCCACCTTTCATTGACATAATAACATATGCGTCTACACTACCAGGTCAGATTCACTGACCTAACTCGCCTGTTCTGTCAGTTTAATTACTGCACCTCACAAGAGGAATAGTGCTTAATTTGATGTTGCTGGATTGACAGAGAAGCAGTGTAAGTTGATTGATTGGTCTCCAGGAGCTGTCCCACAATGCTCTGCTGTGACTGCTCTGGATATCATTTTCAATTCCACTGCACAGCGGCCAGATACACAAGAAACAGCCTCTCCTCTGTTTTAAAAAAAAAAATCCTAGGGTGATTCCCATTTCCTGTCTGATCAGTGTGGACAACTTGCCAGCCCAGCTGATCATTGCAACTGAATGCCCCGAATGTGCTCTAGCCTGGAGTACACAGTAAGTTGTGGATTTTATTGGTCTTTGGGGAGAAAAGTCTGTGCAGGCACAGCTCTGATTCAGCTGAAGAAATGTAGACATCTATGAAAAGATTGCACAGGACATGGTAGACAAAGGCTACACATGGGACACGCAGCCATGCTGTGTGAAAATCCAAATAACTTTGGCAGGTGTTCCAGAAGACGAGGGAAGCGAACAGTTGTTCTGGTTCTGCACAACAGACATGGTGCTACTACAACAAGATGCATATGATTCTCGGTGGCAACCCCGCTACTATCATCAAAGGCAGCATGGATGATATCTCCCAGGACTCTGAGTCCTGGGGCAGCTCAGGCAACCAGGAGGACGTTCTTCTTCGAGTGATGTCCATGTGGGTGTTCCACTTTAGGTGTCATTGTGTCCTGTATCCTCAATCGGAGATCTTCACAGTAGTACTTGTCTGGGTCACTGGTGTGTGGCTCCCATCACACAGCATTGTTAGCATGTCTTCTAGTGTGCATGCGACCCAACCCCCTCAGTTCTTTCTCAACTGTTCACAGTCCAAGACAGAGCTATAGCAGCAGTTAACATTTCACTCATCTTTGGTAGTTTAGAGTTAGTAAATAGCTTAGTTTAGTCATAGTTAAGTTAGTTTTAGTCAGTAAGTTACCTACCTTTCTTTTAAAAATATATGGGAGCACATATATATAGACATCAGACATGCCAGGCTCCCCAGGATTTAAAAGATGCACCTCTTGTGGAGATGCTATGCAAGTGTCAGATGGACACTCATTCTGTGTATGTTGCTTGGCTGAAGCTCATGTGCCATAAAAGTGCACCCACTGCAAAAATCTCAAGGCAAGGGCCAGGAGAGAGAGGGATCTGAGATTAAAACTAATACTGATGGAAAGATCCCTCAGACCTTCATCTAACCTGGGACTGGACACGCCTGCCTCAGAACGCACCCCAAAGAAAAGAAACTCATCACCTACTCCCATTACTTCAACAAAGAAGAAAGCGTTCACCTGAAACGCTGTCCCCCATACGTAGTACCAAAGAGGCAAAAGGCTTCTCAGGTACAACCTGGTCTGTGCCATCTAAGGACCCGAAATGTCTGGGTAAGGAGTCAAGTGACTCTCACAAAAACTGTCCTACAGCACAGCACTGCAGAAAAACACAGTTCAGAAACTGCCAGACCAACCGTCAATGGTAACTACGACACCATTAGATTGCGGGAAACTGAAGAAACTGGTGCCGAGAGAAACCGCAGCACCCAGGCCAGCACCGAGACCGATCACAGAACTAACAACCAACCAGTGCCAGCCACGGCACTGACAACCAACAAGCCATGGCACCAATCAACATCATGGTTCTGGTGGGAAGTGCGGCACTGGCACCGTCCAGAAAAAGGAAGTGCAAACAGCATCACACACAGTCCATCCTGACTTCGTTCCCATGAACAGCAGGGCCATGGAATCACAGGTGCACTTTGCACATGATGAAGTGTTTTCACCAGTACGCTCTGTCAGTGCTGAAGAGAGTGACACAGAGGAAGCTCAGTTTTCATCTGAGCACTCCTCCCCCATCAGACCATAACTTGAGCCAATTGAATACGACTCTCATAGAGGACACATACCATAGCCATGGTATAGTCCACCATGGCTTGGTCTTCCTATGCTATACCATATGCAGTGGCATAATTGGGATGCATGGTCATCCTGTTCCAGGGCATATGGTAGACCAACCAGCTCTCATACAAGTAGAGTGAAATCAGTGAGACCCTCATCTCCAGCTATATCAGCTGAAACGAGGAAAGAAACACAGGTAGAGGACAAAACTGTGGAGCAAGATACAACTCCTCCCACACATGAATCATCGTTCTCACCAGATGAAGCTGTTATTTCCCCCGCCCTCCCCCTTCCCATACACATCCCTACAGTCATAGATGATCCCAAACAATTTAATGACCTCTTCAAGAGAGTTGCACAAGATTTAGATATCCCCCCTAGAAGAGGTCGCAGAGTCGTACCACAAGTTGCTGAAGATATTACCTACAGCAATATCATCGAAAATATTACTGAATGAGGCACTGATGGAACCCACCAATAACATAGGGCAGACACTAGCAGCCATCCCTCCTGCTAACAAGAGAAACGACAGGAAATATATTCCAGCCAAGGGGATGGAATTCCTATTCACCCATTCACCTCCAAACTTGCAAGTCATCAATGCTGCAAACCAAAGGGGCAAGCAGACAAACTATAAGTCTACACCACATGACAAGGACTGGAAGAAGTTTAATCTACCAGGTAGAAAATTTTACTCATCTTCCACTTTATTAATGAGGGTATCAAACTGTGTAGCACTACTTTCAAATTATGACCACAGCATTAATGAAAAATTATCACAATTTATTAATGATATCCTGGAAAACAAAAAAGATCAATACAAAGCTCTGCTTAATGAGGAACAACTTGTAGCCAGGCTTCAAGCCCTCCTGGCTTCTTTAGATGTGCCCAATACAGCAGCCAGAACAACAGCCATGATGGTCATAGTTATGCATAGGGCTTCCTGTTTCCACTCTGCAGGCCTTTCTAGGGAATTACAAACAAAAATAGAAGATCTCCCATTCGGTAAGGCCCAGCTCTTCACTGAAAAAACAGATGAAGTCCTACATTCAGTGAAAGATTCTAGGGCAACGCTTAAGACCTGAGGCATATATACACCTGGAAAAAGGAAACAACACAGGTTTCAACCATATGCCCGCAGATACCCCTTTCAGTCACAGTACAGATAGTACGAACCACAGAGAGGGAAACAGAACACACAGACGCAGACAATCACAACAAACATTTTCCACTTCCCAAGAACACCATCTAAACAGCAGTTTTGAGAAGTTGATGGAGGGTCTGAGAAATGCCAATCAACAAACAGTGTCAGACTCTCAATGAAAAATTTTGAATTTTGCCTACAACAGTTCCATCTCAATTAGTCAGCAATCACAATGGACAGATGGGTTTTAGAAATCATCAAATCAGGATACACTATCCCATTCATACCCACCTCCCGTTCCTTGTCCCTTTTTAGGGACCCATCTCACATGCAAATACTGCTCCAGGAAATAGATGATCTCCTACAACAAGGAGCAATAGAATATGTACAATCCCATCATAGATGGAAGGGGTTCTATTCCTACTACTTTGTGGTGCAAAACAAGAATGGAGGATGGAGACCCATACTAGATCTCAGGGCACTAAACAAATTTGTGAGGTGACAAATTCAAAATGATCACATTAGCAACCATAATACCAGCATGGCAGAGAGGGGACTGATTCTCAGCCCTCGACCATCAAGACATGTATTTCCATATTACTACCCACCCCGCATACAGACGATTTAAGATTTTATGATCTCTGGCAACTATTACTAATACAAAGTACTACCGTTTGGCCTATCTATGGCACTGAGAGATTTCTCCAAAGTGCTTGTAGTTCTGGCAGCACGCCTAAGGAGACAAGGAATTACAAACGTCCCATACTTGGATGAATGTCTAATAAAGGCATCCACTCAAAACCTATCCAGACGGGCAACTGCTCACGCATTAATACTCTTTCAAAAGCTAGGAATAAGGATAAACAACGAAAAGTCCACTTTGAACCCAACACAGCAGGTGGAGTTTATAGGAGCAGACTTGAACTCGACAATAGCCAAGGTATGATTATCGATGCCAAGATTCAAGGCTCTTACAAACCTGATATCAATAATAAGGAACAGCCCAACAGTAACAGCACGCATTGCGCTCCAGCTTCTGGGACACATGGTGGCTACAACATTAATAGTACAACATGCTCAACTACATATGCGATGCCTCCAACAGTGGCTCACTTCAGTCTCCAGACCAAAAAGGCACAGTCTAAGGCCGGGTCTTACCTTTGGGATTTGGTGGCAGTCAACGGGAGATACACAAGTGACGTAAATCACTTGCATATCTCCCGTCGACTTCGCTGCATCTCCTCCATGCGCCGTTCACGCTGCACTGCATCGAAGTCAGCGCTATACCACTTACCAGTGTGGTTTTCCTGTGTCGATTCCTGGATCGACTGAGTGAGTCTACACAGACCACTCAGTTGATCAAGAGCAATTGATCTGATGGTGGCGAATTTGCATCAGTGCGGACCCAGCCTAAGAAAAGTATTGACAATACCAAATGAGGTAAAAGATTCCAGTTTACACAAACATATTAAGAAGTTCCAAAGGAACTTCATCTCACAGCATGGCTCATAAATGGTTCTGTCCTGCTGAGTTAAAATGCTCAGAACAGGTTAGACAGATACTACTAAATAGTAAAAAGCCAACAACTAGAAAAAATGTACCTGCAAAAGCAGCACAGATTCGAATCTTGATGCAGAGAGAGACAAATCTCGATGACATCCTCTCCTATTCCAGTAATCCTCGAATATACCTTGGAACTAAAAAAAATCAGGTTTATCAATTAGTTCTTTAAAGGTACACCTATCAGCAATTACGGTTTTTCATGACAGGATAAATAAGACAACCATATTCACTCTCCCGATGGTAAAATGATTCCTAGTGGGTCTGAAAAGGGTATTCCCAGTCACATGTGCACCCACAACACCATGGGATCTAAATCTAGTACCAAGGGCCATTAGGCCACTAGGGCACCATTCCAACCCTTATTTCTCCACATGTCGATGAAAGTGTTTTCTGGTGACCATTTACATCAGCCTAGCATGTAGGAGAAATAAGCACATTCATGGTCTATTCAATTTACACAATATTTCTAAAAGATAAAATAACCCTTAAGCCACACCCAAAGTTCTTACCAAAAATTGTCAAATTTCCATATTAACCAACATATTCATTTACTTACCTTCTTTCCAAAACCACATACTAATGCACAGGAAGCAGCACTCCACACTCTGGATGTCAGACAGGTGATAGCATTTTACCTAGAGAGAACAAAAACATTTAGAATATCAGACAAGCTTTTCGTTTCAGTGGCAGAATGCACAAAAGGCAAAGCCATATCTAGTCAAAGGCTATTCAAATGGATATCATAAACAAAAAGGTTTATAAGCTCCCTCAGGAACCAAAGCTCATTCCACGATAGCAATATCCACTTCCATAGCATTCCTGAATAATATTCCTATCACGGACGTGTAAGGCAGCAACATGGGCATCAGCACTTACTTTCGCAAAACGTTGAATGATCAGGCATCTGCTAGGGATGCTTCACTAGGCCTAACTGTACTTTCATCCATACAAAGCAACTAACACTGAAGTCCCTTCACCAAATATGAGGCACTGCTCTATAGTCACCTGAAGTGGAGCATCCACAGGGACATCACTTGAAGAAGGAGGGGGAGGAGGAAAATTACTCACCTAGTGCAATAACTGTTGTTCGAGATGTGTGTCCCTGTGGGTGCTCCTCCTCCCCTCTAGTTTGGAGTTCTACTAGGGGACTCTACAGTAGAGAGGGAAGTGAGGGGTCAGGTTGCATGCATACCAGAAGACTCACCAACAGCACTGCAAGACCGAGATGAGTACTGCTGTGAAGATCTCTTATCGAGGAACACCTAAAGTGGAGCACCCACTGGGGGACTCATCTCGAAGAACGTCAGTTACTTCACTAAGTGAGTAACCTTTTCTTCTGGATGAGGAAGAAGAGGAGAATGGGAGACAGGCAAGTGGGGATCCATTCTCCCTGAGAGCCAGAAGCTGTTTTTAGCCTTTAGAGCAGACCAGCCAGTCATAAGACAGCATTGTGGCCCAGTGTAATGCCAGGGAAGACAGCTCTGGTGAGTATGTAATTCCAATCAAACTATAGGGATTACATGCTCTTATATTTTATGCTTACATTTAATATGAAAAAAGTGAGATGCAATGGGCATCTGTTTCTGAGGCTGGGTCTATACTGACAGCGGCAAATGCTGTGTAGACCCGCTCAGTCAATCCAGAAATCAATGGAGGAAAACTACCACCATAAGTGGCACAGCGCAGTGTGGACAGTGCGTGGAGGAGACACAGTGAAGTCAATGGGAGATACGCAAGTGTTTTACGTCACTTGCATATCTCCCGTCAACTGCCGCCGAATCCAGAAGGTAAGTGTAGACCAAGCCTGAGTAGCCATACCAGCTATGCAGAGGGTGGTCCCCGGAAAAGACTGTTGATGTGCAGAAGGATGGCCCAGGAGTCTTCCATGGAGATCTCCAGGAAACTTTCACAGAGGTACTCTGCAATGCTTTGCAGAAGATTTCTGGGAAGGGCTGCCTTATTTCATCCACCACGGTAGGACACTTTCCCATGCCACTCCAGTATTAACTCTGCTGGCGTCGTAGTACACAGCGTAGCAGCATAAGGACATGGTCTGTACCCAGGTGCTTGCAACATCTGCTCCCTGCCACCTCAGGAGATGGATATCACATAGGATCACCTAGAGGAGATGGTGAAAGTTTTCATTACAAGTGCTTGTACTACAAACAATAGGGCATGAGGTTCCCCCCCCCCCAACCTATGGTGATTTCTGGGTCCCTCAACCACTATTTCCCTAACATGTCAGTGGTTTGGTTGTCACGTATTAGCATTGATCTCAGAATCTGCAAGCCCAGGGTGATTACTAGCAGCAGCGTTAAGGGAAAGGGGAGGATGGGCTTCTTGAGTTCACTTGTGGCCACAAACCTCCCCTCTTCCCCTTGATGCTCCTTGGCCAAAAACAGTAATTCGGGAGGCTTAACTCTGGTCCCTGGTCTCAAAACAAGGTCCATGTTGCTAAGGGGAGGGGGCATTGTCCACTTGCTCTCCTGTGCTTCTGATGCAGGCTTCCCAGAAGCTGCAGCATAGGTCCCCTGGCTGCTGGACCATATTCACTATGGGTGGAACAACAAAGCAGTTCATTGAATAGCTAGAGCCAATTAAGACGTCATGTCAGACTTCAGCTTCTTTACACCCTACAGCAAAGAGCCTCGTTAGTGGTTGCTGCAGCAATTGAACATGAGAGACAAGGTCAACAAGGGCCCACGCCTAAGGCCAAAGACACTAAGAAGCTGGACCTCTTCTGTAGGAAGATATATTCCACTGGGGGGCTCCAACTTCACATTAAAAATCCACAGGTGCTCCTCTGCCAATATGATTTTAAGTGTTGAGGGGCTCTGATTCACTGAACTGCTCCTGCAAGAGTTGAGGGCCAAATTTTCAGCTCTAGTTAAAGAAGGCAGGGCTGTGGCAAAAGCTTTATTGCAGGCTACACTAGCCGTGGCTGACTCAGTGGCATGAACCATGGCTTCGGCATGGCAATGAGGAGGAGCTCATGGCTACAGGCTTCGGGACTTCATTATGAGGTCCAGCCAACTGTACAGGACCTCCGCTTTGAGGACACGTCCCTCTTTTCTGAGGGACTCAAATGGACTCAAAACTCCACGGTTTAAGGGACTTGAGGCCCACCACACCCTGGCCCCTCAGAGGAGGCACTACAAAACACAACTCTTGCCTCGTTTCTGCCCATCACAGCCCAGGCAGGAATATAGCAGGAGATGTGACAGGAGCTGTAGGAGAAGGCCTCCTCCTTCATCTGTTTAAGGTCCCTGGACCTGTGAGGCAGTCATCCTAGTCAAAGCAAAACTTTTGAGGGTGTGCCTGAAGGCGACGCACTGGTAAATAATCTGGATCCCCTACTTCCCACCCTCTCTACCTGTCACTTTTCAGGGACCCTTCTCACAAGCAACTTCTAATCCAGGAGGTGTGAATGCTCCTTCAGGAGGGAGCAGTAGAGGAGAGAGATCGCTGTGAAGCTAAGGGGCAAATGATTCTATTCCTGTTATTTCCTAATCCTGAAAGCCAAAGGCAGTCTCAGACCCATTCTGGACCTGAAAAACCTCAACAAATTTATGAAGAAGCTGAAGATCTGCATGATCTCCTTGGCCTCCATTACATCTTCTCTGGATCCAGGGGACTGATATGCTACCTTTGACTTGAAGGACACATACTTCCACATATCAGTTCTTCCAAGCCACAGAAAATTCCTACCACTTGTAATAAATCAGGTTCACTACTAGTTTACTGTCCTCCCCTTTGGCCTGTCAGCAGCACTGCGCATTGTTCACCAAATGCATAGCAGTTGTCATCAGTTTCCTGAGGAAGCAGAGGGTACAGGTTTACCCTTACCTCGACAACTGGCTGATCAAGGGCCACACCAGGGTAGAGTCAGATGTTAGCTTGATATGGACAACTTTCAACAAATTAGGCCTCTTAAGTGCACAGACGTCAACTCTCCTGTTGAGCGGATAGAGTTCATAGGGGCAGTACTCGACTCGGTCCAAGCCAGAGCCTTTCTGTCAGAGTCCCAATTGCAGGATATATACCATTATAGAGGGCCTCAGAAGCTACCACAGCAAGACATTGCCTGAAACTACTAGGGCATGTGGCTGCCTGTACAAACATCATGCAAAACTGCAGCTCAGACCTCTCTAATCCTGGCTAGCCTCAGTGTATTGACCAGGCCAAGACCATATAGACATGATGGTCTCACTTTCTTCCTCGGTGACCGGTGCACTTCTCTGGTGGCTGAGTACATGGACTGTTTGCACAGGGGTCCCTTTCTCCAGGCCTTATCCGTCACTGTCCCTAGTTATGGATGCATCGGCAATGGGGTGGGAACTCATCTAGGGAGGCTCAGGACTCTGGTCCCAGACACAGCTCTTGTTGTTATACATCAACACCAGAGAGCTCATAGTGGTGCGACTGGGCTACCGAACCTTCCAGTCTCACCTGGAGTGCAAATGCATGTTGGTCATGATGGACAATACAACAACAATGTTTTATATACAGACAGGGTGGATCATGCTCCTCTCCCCTGTGCCAGGAAGCCCTCCAACTATGGGAATTCTTCATAGCCCACTCAGTACAACTCAAGACCTCGTATCTCCTGGGATCTCAGAATAAGTTGGCTGATCATCTCAGCAGGTCCTTCTCCAACCACAAGTGGTGTATTCACCCGGGCATCATGTACAGCGTCTTCTAACAGTGGGGAGCTCCCCATACAGACTTGTTTGCAACAAGACATAACAGGAAGTGTTTGCAGTTTTGCTCTTTCCTGAATGACAGCCCAGGCTTGGTTGCAGATGCATTCCTTCTCCCTTAGAAGAGCCATCTTTTCTCTCCATTCCCACCAATTCCACTCTTACACCTTCGGACTGCTGAAGGTCAGAAGCGAGGGGACTTCCATGATTATGATAGCCCCAGCCTGGCCACGTCAACATTGGCTCACCACCCTGCTGAATCTTTCAGTGGAGACTCCAATCAGTCTGTCCTTTGTCCCAGATCTGATTGCCCAGGATCACAGTTGCCTTCAGCATCTAAATCTCGAGTTGCTACATCTCACAGCATGTAACTCCATGGCTAAACTCCCTGGAGTTAACATGTTCTGCCAGTTAGAGAAGTCCTTCTTGGCAGGAGAAAACAATCCACTAGGGCCACATACCTGGCAAAGTGGAAGAGATTCTTGATCTAGTCGATGCAGAAAGGTATTTCACTCATGCAGTCATCAACACCTTTCTTCCTGCACTAATTGTTACACCTAAAACAGCAAGGGCTTTCAGTATCCTCAATCAGGTTTAGCTGTGATTTCGGTGTTCCATCTGGAAGTAACTGGCCAATTGGTCTGTGCTAACCCAGTTGTCACCCGTTGTCTCAAGAGTCTGGGTAGGCTGTTCCCTCAGATGTGACAACTAATCCCTCATGTCTCAAGCTAGTCCTGTCAAGATTTGGGGCCACCATTCTAGCCCTTTGTGACATGCTGTCTGCTCTACTTGTCCTGGAAGATGGCCTTCCTGGTTGCCATCACATCAGTTAGACGGGTCTCTGAGATCAAGGACCTCATGTCCTAGCCCCCATAAAAGGTTTTCTTCAAGGGTAAGATCCAACTACAAAGGTGATCTCTTAATTCCACATGAACATATTCCTCCCGATCTTCTACCTGAAGCCACATGCCAATAGCCAAGAGCAGAGACTTCATTCTCTGAACATTAGGCATGCACTTGCCTTCTACATCGAAAGGACAAAACTATTTAGAAAGACCATTCAGTTTAGAATAAAAGACCTTCCTGTTTCATCCCAGAGAATTTCATTGTGGATTACATCCTGTATCTGCACATGACCTGGTGAAGGTACCTGCTCCCACCCTGACAGCACATTCCACAAAGGCACAAGCATCTTCGGCAGCATTCCTGGCACAGGTCTCGGTCATCTGCAGGGCTGCAATGTGGTCTTCAATCCACAACTTTGCTTTGCACTACACCTTTACTCAATAAGTCAGAGATGATACTGCATTTGGCAGAGCAAATGATGCAGTCTGCCACCTGCCCCCGCCTGCCCCTCTGTTGGAACTAGCCAGCAAGAAGGAAGTGAGGGGGCAGAATATCTTAGTCGAGTGGCTCTCCCATTAAATGAGGCGATCATGCACTAGCCAGAGTAGTATGGCATATTCCTGCATCTTGCATCCCCACCCTAAAAAGGATTGCGAGATGATACTTTGTACTGGCTAAAGGAGCAGAATTTCTTTTTACCTGGCCTGACCCCAGCTCCCTAATGGTGCAAGCAGCCACAAAGGTCCAGGCTATAAAACCCTAAAGCCACCCTGCAGAGAAGGGCATTAAACACCTTATCCTTCTATGGAGGAAGACATTTTCATCTAACAGCTTTCAGGTTAGAATAGCTAACTACCAGGCCTTGTTAGCAAAGTATCATTTTACACATTATTTCAAATTTTTTGGGTTAAAAGATAAATTTCCTCAAGAGGACATGGTCCAATTCTAAGCCTTCATTGTCGAGGGCAAACTTTGCTAAGACCTCTCTTCAAGCTACAGGTGATGTAGCTGATATTATATTTGGAGCCATAGCTACAGAAATAGTTATGAGGTATGAATTATGGTTCCACTCTTCGAGGTTCCCTCAGGAGATTCATAATATGATCTAGGTGAGTCTAATCTCTTTAAAGAGAAGACAGAGGCATCCGTACACTTGTTAAAAGACTCTAGGACAACCGTCTGATTCCTGGGCATTTATATCTCTGTCCTGAAGAGGAACCATCACAAACATATGTAGAAAGGCTTGACTTATACCACCAGCACCTATATGAACTGCTGCACATATCTGAGAAGGTACACAGATGAAAATATACAACCTCATCCTCCCCTATGGCAGCCATTCAACCCCATCCACCAGCCAGGGGATACTTTTGATGAATGCTCAGAAACTGTGTACCATTATTGATACCATCCCCAGTTGCCCCCCCCCCCCGGAACTTTGGATGCTGACCTTGCATTTTTCACCCACAAATAAAGAACAATAATGGACAAAAGGGTATGGGATATCATCCACTCAAGCTGCATCACTGAGTCTCTCCCATTCTTCCCACAAACCCTTTTTCCAGACCATCTTCAGGGTCCACTCTCACAAAGAGATCCTCTGTCAGGAGAATGGCTCTTCTCCAGTGAGGGCCACCTCAGCGTCAAAAGAATAGGTTGTACTCCCCATATTTCATAATTCCCAATTGGGGGGGGAAGAGAAGGGAAGATGGAGACAGCTGAATATTTTTGCAAATCAGAATTATGCATGGTTATGTTGGCATCAGTAATCCCCTCCCTGGAGAAGGACACATGGATAGTGGTTCTTTATGTGAAAGATGCTTACTTTCATGTGGATATTCATCAGTCCAACAGGTGGTTTCTCAGATTTCTGATAGAACAAGGGTACTACCCATTCAGAGTATTTATTTTTGGACTGGCAATAGCACCTATTGTCTTCACAAGGGTCATCTTAATGATGGTGGCCCATGTGAGAAGAAGCGTCTACACAGTCTTCCAGTATCTAGTCAATTGACTACTAATGAGTAAATCTTATTGGGAAGTTCAGCTGGCAATCTTCTTCTTCCGTCTTCTGGCATTCTTGTGAATCTGCATAAACTAGGAAAAGTCTACTTTGATTATCATGAAAACAGTAGACTTTATAAGAATGACCCTAGACTCAGCAAAGCCTACTTCTCTAAGGACAGATTCAAGGCCATGGACAGTGAAGATAAGACAAGTCACCCACAGACCCCAAACCACAGGCAAGGTCAGTCTTTCTCTGGTAGGCCTTATGTACTTGCATAACAATGTTCACCAGGCTTCATCTCAGTTGCTTATAGGTCTGGTTCCAGTCCGTTACTCACCAGATACAGACAACATGAAAACAAAGGTGACAATCCCTGCCAAGGTCACAGCTTCCCTTGCATGGTGGGCAAACCCAGAGCAGATAGATGCCAGAGTTACTTTCATTCTATGCACATCCAGCATGACCATAATCAGACACATCTCTCATAATCTGGGAAGCCCACATGGGCAGTGGCAAGGCACAGGGTCTTCTCAGAGTGCCAGGATGCACATCAATCTCTTGGAGCTAAGTGCAGTCTGACTGCCTGCAATGTGTTTCTCCCACTTAACACTGTCCCGGCATGTCAAGATCATGTCAAACAATATGATGATCGTTTTCTATACAAACAAACAATGAGCAAAAACTCTTTGTATAGAGGTGTCCCACTTATGGAACTGGTAACTGGAGTCACATCACACTCTTGGCAATGTATCTTCCTGATGTGCAAAAGTCTTTGGTGGACAATCTCAGCAGATACTTCTCTACAGACTATAAGTGAGAGATACCCAATTCAGTCCTAAACAAAATTATTTAGTCCAAGAATGCATTCTTGGGGCTTGTTTGCTTCCCAGACAAACAAGAAATTGAGTCTATATTGCTCTATGGCATCATTAGGTTGGTACTCTAAGGGTGATGCCTAGGTACATTTTCCTCCCATTCCACTGCTACCACAGGTTCTATAAAAATTCATCACAACAGAGCATGAGTCATTTATCATTGCACCCAACTAGCCCAGCCAGTTCTAGTTTCTGAACCTCCTGCAGATGTCACCCAGTCCTCCCATCAGCATTCAACCATTCCTGGATCTGCTAGCACAGAGGAACAGCATTATTAGACATCTTAATCTACACCCTCGTCACCTCACGGCTGCGTATTTGGATGCATGTCAGACCTAGAGTGTTCATGTTCAGTGGCTGTTCAGAAAATCCTCAATCCCAGCAGGAAAGACTGCCAGAAAATGCTATCTAGATAAAGGAAGATGTTTCTCCTCCACCAGGGCACAACTGAAACCATTATTCCCAGAAATAGGTATTCCTATCATTTTAGACTACCTCTTCATTCTCAGGATGTTGGGACTTTCTGTTAGCTGCTGGTTGGACCCATAGAAAGCTATCAGTGCCTTCTGTCTGCTGATAGAAAGCTATTCCATTTTTACTCACTCAGTAATTACTGAATTTCAAAAGGGTCTGATTAGGGCTTTCCCATGAGTAGTAGAGCCAAGACCACAATGGGACCTCAGTCTTGTGCTTTCAGTATTTATCAGACCTCCTTTTTGAAGCCCTGGCTACTTGCCCAATGTCCCACCTATCTATGAAGGTTGCCTTATGGTTTCCATCACATCTGCCAGAAGGATGAGTGAATTGGGAGCACTCATGGCCAACCTGCCATACCATGTTTCACAAGGAGAAGGTTTTCCTTTGTCTCCAATCAAAATTCATCCCAAAGGTAATTTCTGAGTTTCACATAGATCAAACATCCCACTTACCAGTATTCTTTCCAAAACCTTATGCCTCCAGGGAGAGGAGACTTTGTTCCCTCAATATCAGATGAGCTGTCTGGCATTTTGCCTGCCAAGGACAAAACCAATTAGGAAAACCTCTGGACTACTTGTTACCATAGGAGAGTGATCATGGTGACAAACTGTATGCGCTCTAAGTTGGTCTCTGTATCATCTTTTGCTGTCAGTTAAGTCATCTGCCTCCCCGGTATTTGGGCCCATACCACTAGAGCACAGGCAACCTCAGTAGTTTCCATTCAGGAGGTACTTATGCTGGACATTTGTGGGGCAGCAATTTTGATTTCTTCTGCAAGTGCTGATCTCTCTGTATTCCACACGTGGGTGACTGGTAAGCAGTATTCACAAGTGAAGAGTGTGTGTGTGTGTGTGTGTAAGCAGTATTCACAAGTGAAGGGTGTGTGTATGTGTGTAAGTAATTGTATATCTGCAGAAGAGGCTTTATGAAGTTATAGATGGAACTCTAGGTTACTTAGCAGTAATTGGAGGTTCTTTAAGATGTGTGGTCCCTATCTGTATTCAGCAACTTCTCCTCCTCCTCTGCTTTGGATCATGTCTGAATTCAGAGTAGGAAGGAACTGGAGATTCAGTCAATCCACACCTCTCCTACAATCTTGGTACTAAGTATGAGGAGCAATGGATTCTACTTGTAAATTTTCTGATCTCTGGTGCAGGGAAAAAATGCATATCTACATGCCTGCTGACTGGGGCTTGGGCTACAGGGCTGCTTAACTGCAGTGTAGACGTCCGGGCTCAGGCTGCAGCCAGAACTCTGTGACCCTCCCACGTTGCAGGGTCCTACAGCCCGGGGTCCATCCCAGCCTGGAAGTATACTTTGCAATAAAACAGCACTGCAACTTGAGACCCAGTCAGCTGGCATGGACCAGCTGCAGGTTTTTATTGCATTATAGACATTCCGTCTGTGGCCTGCAGTTGCTGGGAGCAGCAGTTACAAGGAAAATCCTTCTCAGACTCTACAGCCCTGAGCTGGAGCATGCCTGGTACAGAAAGACTCTTAAAACTTAACTGCCAAACTCTTAACAAGTCTCTACTGAGCATATACAAACTCAGATTTTTTTCCAAAGCTCATAACTTGACTGTATTTGAGTAATTGGGCAAAAGGGACATCTGGCACAGTTTCCTACATCTCTTGCTATATTTCAAGTTCTTGCTCCAAAGCATGGAGGCGCGCTAGAGCTTTCCAGTGAAACAGCTGTAAGATTTTTCTTTTAACATGGGTAAAATGAATTTTCCCTTAATCTCGTTCTTTGAAACCGCTGTACCATTTTTGCTGAAACGTTGGTTAAAATAAAATAAGCCATTTGTGGCATGGAAAATATCAACTCAAATGGTTAGTTTGACAAAGTTATAAGTAGCGGAAAACAAGGACTACAGCAATTGAGATAAAAGTGTAACCCTTGCTAGGCAATGGTATTTCTGTTATGAGTAATATAAGTAAAACTACCTTGCATTTGCACTTTTGAATTGCATTCCCAATGTGCTTGACCTATTTGGCAGTTGTCAAATGCTTGACGTTTTCCATTCTTTGAATGAACAGTTTTTGGATTTTTTCCATTTGGTTTTTTTTTTGTTCCAGTAATGATTCCATTAATTCATACCACTTTTATTTGGTAGGCGTTGTGAACTAAGCAAATATTTGTAGGCACATTGTATAACTAGTTTTGTAAAGTGTATAGTATGTGCTGTCCTATTTTTAAATTTCATTAGTAAAGTAAATTCAACAAAATATAGTTGCTGAAAAGTACTAACCAGGAAATATAATCATGTTTAAATACTTGCATTAAGCATTTTAGGGAGTATTTTATTAAAGATGCACTGTAAACTTTTAAAATAATAGAATATGTAGACTTAAGGTCCCAAATCAATATATGCAATCTGTACAGACTCCAAAAAAATGACAATTTATGCTAAATCGGGTGGTTGAATATCACTCTGCCCTTGAATCACTTGTTGTGGTAATTTGCCTGGGCTCCCAGAACTGTGAACCACTGTTACCCGCTCAGATCAGTAAGTGAGAACTTTTCTGCTGCAAAGCTGTGTGTCAGCTCTCTGACACACCAGTTTATCTGCCATGCTGGCAAACCTTTCAGCACTCTGCCAGTCGAAACTTTGCCAAGCAGTTAACAATTTGTCAATTCCAGGATTTGAGTTACTCAGAAACATTTTTCTGCAGTGCTCAGTCCCTCTTATTGTTGCACCCACAAAACCTTACCAAGTTTGCTGCTCCTTTTACAAGATAGTACAAAACAGTTTATTATTTTAACTGGGGTTGACAAACAATCAAAGCTCTGAGGTGGTTTATGATGACAGTAAAATAAGCTTATTAACAAAAGGACATAAGTTGTAAGTAATACCAAGTATAAGGAATATGGATAGAAATGGTTACAAACCAGTAAAAGTAGAAATATGCTTCTAAGACTAAAACCAAACGAACTAGAATCTTTGTTCAAAGATGTTTGTCTCACTGCCACCATTCTTCCAGCATAGCTGGCCCTTTCTTTAGGTAGGACTGAACACAGGGAGCTCAAAGCACTTGGTTTCTTTGACTCCTCAGATGAAAGGTTATTTAGAGCAGGGGTCGGCAACCTTTACTATCAAAAGAGCCATTTTGCCCCCTCTTCCACACATAGCTTACCGCAGCTGAAGAGCCGTATGCGGCTCCGGAGCCGTGGGTTGCCGACCCCTGATTTAGAGGTTTGGTCCCCTTCCTTTTATAGTTCAGTAAACTTTTAAATGTATTCTTCTGAAGAGTATCCCCAGATAAAGTTTCGTTCTCCTGTTTGGTGTAGATCCCATGCTGGCTTCTAACCCATTTGTGATATTTTACAATGCAAGTGGTCTTCCTGCAATCTCAGATATCCATTGTGTTTTGGCCACACATGGCTTGATTTACATTAGTCAGAACCACATTCATCTGTCCAGAACAAAACCTCTTTTGCCTCCTTGGTCTGTTATAGACTCCAAAACATATCAGAGAATAATCCATAATTTTACATTCAGCATTAATACATGCATTTCACAATGAAATCACCAGTATATCACCAGTTCACATATGATATCTTACATAATACCTTTTAGACCCAGATTAAGACAACGATGAGTTGGGATACCTTGGGCTGATCAGGCCAGCTGAAAGTAAGGTGCCAGGCAGCCCATTGCCTTCTGGCATTGGGAAGCTCTAAGGATCACACTTACCATGACATCTGTACTAAGATTGTTTTTTTTCCCCTCTAGAGCAACACTTGAGGAATCTCATCGTCACTTCAGTGCAGTGTAGTAGGTGAAGCTTTCTGTTCTGTTTTGGGTTTTAGGGAGGCATTCAGTTATTGCAAGAGACACTCCGCAACCCTGCACTTGCATTCTAGAATGTTAAAGGGCACCTTTTCTTTTGTCCTTCTTAAAGATTGATCTTCTTTTTGGATTCTAAAAGGTTCCTCTTCTTTGCACCTGATCCTCTATACCTTATAATTAATGTTGTTTAATCAGAAGTTAGTGATTGTTTTCAGTGTGGTTTTTTGTTTGGGGTTTTTAGTTAAAAAAGAAATTGTGACTAGAACATGAGGTTTCTGGTATGTTTATGTCTGTAGCTGTTGAACATAATTTTTCTTTGCTTGTTTTTAACGCTATATACAGAATTGAGGAATCTTTACGTAATTTAATTTCTTTAATTCATCTCAAGATCCTGTCAAAAATGTCATGACATTGTGATGAAGCCATTGGTAATCAACCAGGTATAACTGGTTTTAATTCATTTTCTGTGAAACTGAATGAATGCAAACTTTCTTTGAAGAAGAGCAAAATTACTGAAGCGGCCAAATAATGAAATTATGAAAAAAAAATTCATGTTAATAGTGTTAGTACTTTCAGCCTGTATCAGTGAAAGCAGTCAGTGAAATTTGATTAATAGTTCAACTATCCAAATTGTGGTGGGCCCATGACTCTAGTAGTAAGGTTTACAGTTTTGAAAAAAATAATGCAAGCTGTAAGCTTCTCTTTAGGAAAATAAATGGCATCTTCCCTTTATTCAGTTATTCTATTATCTCTCATTAGAAACTTCCCCTGCAAGCCATGTACATTCCAATGTGAACCACTAGCCTTCATGGTAATGATAACTCTGCAATGCATCTTGTTGCTATTGTAATGTAAGATATGATGCTTTTACATATGACTTTCCCTCCTTTTTTATTTAATTTTAATTTTTTTTATCCTATGAGCATGAAACACACTGAACCTCATTTGAGTCTGATGTTTTTTTTTTAACTGCAGCTATTACCATCTCAGAATATTATTCAGTAGCAGCTTCTGTTGCCTACATTTAAAAAATTGAATCCAAAGCTTCCAGCACATTATTTTATTTTCAATTTATGGAGGGTTATGCCATATAGAAAATGTAGGATTTAACGAGACTTAATTCAGGAGCCTAATTCTTATTTATTTGAAAGCTCATTCACACTGCTCTGTCAGTTAGACACTGCTTTGAGTGCTGGTCCCTGTATGTATTTCACCGTGGATATGCATATGACTGACACCAGAGAATTGTAGCAGGTAGAGTTTGTTGGTCTGTATCTGCATCCTTGCCCTCCTCTTACTGCGGCCCAGGGTATAGGGGGTGGTACAGATCGATGACTCTAGAGTTCCTTCTTACTACTGCATGAATGGCCTGAATTGGAATCTAGTGTCTGGAACTGAGCCTCTTCAACATGTACCTCGGGGACCACCACAGTCCTTCATACTGGCTTCCCTGATGCATGTATGTAGGGCATCCAGAGTCCATTCAATCCAACAGAGAGAGTATTACCACTCTCCCCTTCCATGAGTCAACTGGTGCCTCCAGAGCCTGTGGAGAAGGAGGAAGATGAACTAGTTCTGCCAGTACTGATGAATATTTTATCTTCTCATCCAATGAGATGGTTTCTCCAACCTCACCATCTCCTCCAGAGGACCTTAGACAGATCCAGGAGCTGCTTTGAAGAGTAGCAGAAGAACTCCAAATCCCCTTAAAGAAGGTACAGGACTCACAACACAAGCTTCTAGATACCTAGATACCTGCAGCTTACCAGTATCTAACTGAATAGCACATCCAGTCAACAGGCCCATACTGGAATCAGCAAGAACTTCATGTGCCAGCTGCCTGTGTCCCTGCCCTTAAGAAAAGTGGTACTTTTTTCCTGGCTAAAGGAACAGAATTCTTGTTCTCCCACCCTACCCTGAATTGCGTAGTAGTCCAGGCAGCCATGGGAAGGTTCAGACAACATCACCCAAGGGTCATCGTGTGGATAAGGAGTCATTTAGGCCTAATGGGGAGAAACATGTTTACTTCCACCAGCCTCCAATTTAGAATTTTCAACTATCAGGTCCTCCTGTCAAATGATACTTTGAATTATTCTAAGATTTTGGACTTTAAAGACAAGTTACCCCAGGATGATAGGGCTCAATTTCAAGCCCTTATTGAGGCAAATTAAGTGGCAGGAACTTTGTCACAAGCTGTAGTTGACACGGCCGATATTACTTGGAGATCCATGGTAACTGCTATAGTGATGCACCAGGAATATTGACTACACTCTTCAAGATTCTCCAGGGAGGTACAGAACACTATGATGCGGCACAAGTCCTTTGAGGTCAATATTTTCAATATAAGAACAGATGAGTCCTTACATTCACTAAAATACTCTGGGCCCACCCTGCACTGCCTTGGAATGTATACACCAGTCCTGAAGAGGAAGAACCACAAGCAGTCTTACAAGCCAAGATCTTTACTACACCCCTTCTGCTTACCAGCACCCTTATGAGCCACCTTTCAAACAGCAGAAGGTGCAAAAATCAAGATACACTGCCCCACCTACTGCACCTCTCCAGCCTCACCCCCAAATCAAAAGATATTTTTGATGGGACACTCAAGGCACAAAACAGTGCTGATGCTATCTCCACCTGACTCAGAGATCTGATTTGAAGCATAATTTCCCCTCAGCTGGAGGGCAATAACAGACAAATGGGTGCTAGATATCATCTATTCTGGCTATACTATAAGGATTCTCTCCCCACCCCTTCCAGAGCCTCCTTCCATGTCCCTCCTCAGGAACCACTCTCATGAGAAAATCTTTCTGCTGGCAGTAAAATTCTCCTTCAACAAAAAGCAATAAAGTTGAGTACCTCTTGAACATTAAGGAAAAAGATTTCATTCCAAATATTTTCTAGTCCCCAAAAAGACAGGAAGGTGGAAACCCAATATGAAATATTATGCCATCCATTTTGCCTTGTCTGCGTCTGCATCTTTTGGAACAATTCTACAAGCAGCTATACCACTAGTATTCTCACTCTCTCCTCCTCTGGGTACAGCTTGTCAGAAAACCACAGTGGAATACACAAAGGAACCAGCACTCAAGAGGGGCCAGGACGGGAAAAAAAGAAGTTACTTATCTCAAAGAAATCCAGGTGTGAAGGGTGTGTAGTCCCTCTCTATATTCTACTACCCTTCCTTTTTCCCATTTGTCTTGGAGCCACTGTGATTTTCAGTAAGCGGAGGAACTTACACCCTCAGCACAGAGCACAAGGAGAGCGAAGGTGCAAATGCAGGCCAGCAAACAATACTTGCTAGAATTCTCCAGTCTCAAGCATATGTACCCCACAGTGGAATATAGATAAGGACCACACATCGAAGAACTATTGTTATGAAGGGTATGTGTCTTCCCGTTACTCCCACTTTAAGGTTCTTTTTACACTGACAGAGCAGTAAGAGCTTTCTTGTGACAAAGTAAATGTGGTGAGTGATGATCAAAGCCAGTTTGAAGAATTGGTTTCAGAAATTCTTCCTTTACTATAACCCAAATTAAGGTCTCCTGATCCTTGTCCCTCAACCAGTGGATAATTTCTTTCATAATGAATTCCTCATGATATAACTTAATAAGATAGAGCTCTCCTTTCATGAGTATAAATCAACAGTTTATAGAATAGTAGTATGTTGTTATGCTGTGGTGTCCGCCTAGATCCCAGAGGTGAGATTCAGTAAGCAAAAAAAGACATTAGTGAGCATTTGCACAAGAATCATGACAAATATTGCAGTTTTGTGAGGTAGCAGGTTGCATGATTCTAGCTGTTTTCTTGAATGTAGCAATATTAAAATATCTTGCAATAGTATCAACTTAATTTTTAATAATCAATGTCTTACAAGCCCATAATATTTATATTTTGTAGTGTAGATGGAAGGTATAATGCTAGCAACTTCTAATTGTGAAGGGATTAATCCTGCAAAAATGGAAACCCACAATTTCTGTGGTAGCATCAAATTGATTTTGTAGTTTCAGGAAAGTAGCAAATCTAGGAAGAATAAACTGTCAATGTAGTAACACATTTGGTCTATTTCAGGATATCATTAAGGCTAAGATTTTGTCATGGGTATTTTTAGTAAAAGTCACGGACAGGACATGGGCAGTAAATCATGGAAGCCCAAGCCTTGCTATGAAGGCTTGAAGTCATGGAGGTCACATAAAATCATGGAATCTGTGACCGACTCATAGCCTTAGCTACGATCCATAAAAAGGTCTATTAGAAATTTTATTTTGTCTTTGGAACAGATCTTTCAAATAGCATGTAAGTCTTCTAATGAAGATTTAGTAATATGAGGTGCAGCGGCACAGGAGACAGCAAACAGAGCTATAAACAGGGAAGCTTGAGGGGGAGCTGGGGAAGGAAGGAGTGTTCTGGTTTTGTTTTGGTGTGTTTTTCTTTTTCCTTGACAGATGCTTGAGCAGGAAGGCTTTGACAGATACAGAGGCAGCAGTGGTAGTGACCCAAGGAATGGAAGAGACAGTGAAGATGACCGGAGGAGAAGCTGCAGGATATATATGATCCAGAGTGGGTTCCTGGAAAGACCTTTGTTTGTATGAAGTGCTACCTGGTTGAGCTGATAGAAGAGAAGATCCAAGGCTTGTCTATGCAGGTGGAAACTATGGTTGAGTTTCAAAGGGGATTTGAGCAGATGATGGCACAAAGGCAAGAGGAGTGTGATGGGAAAAATCAAGATACAGGCTGGACTGAAGAATTTAGAGGGGACGTTGCCGGGTGAGGAAAATGGTCAGTGGAAGCATGTGATTATGCGAGCCAGGTGGAGGAAAAGACTGGCTAATGAAAGAAATAGAGCTCAGGAACAAGTTTGCTGAATTGAAAAATAAAGTAGGGGCACAGCAAGCTGTAACTGAAGGAGGGAAGGCAAAGAAGAAGAAAAGAACATCTGGTCTTGTCAGAAGAGGGGAAGAGTCAATGGAGATACAGAGTTCAGAGCCCTAGAAGGATAGAGGATAACTTGCAGAAGATTACAAGAGAAAATAAAAGATAAGAGAACTTGCAGCCAAAAAGAACTGGACAAAGGCTGGAGAATCACACTATCACCAGGAAAAGACAGGTCTCCGTGGTTGGTGACAGACCTATCTGTCCTTAGTAGGGAGTCCCCAGAGCTGATCCGGAGAACAGAAAGGTGTGCTGTCTGCTGGGAGCTAAGATATGGGATATGGACCTGAGGCTGAAGAGATTGCTGATGGGAGCAGGAAAGAATCTACTGATTGTCCTTCATGTGGAAACAAATGAGACAGCTAGATTCTTGCTGGAACATATCAAGGGAGACTGTGCTAGGCTGGGGAAGATGCTTAAGGAAATGTAGGCTTATGTGATCTTCAGTGAGATTCTGCCTGTCCCTAGTGGAGGAGACTGAAGGCAAGACAAGATTATGATCAACAAAAGGCTCAGGCAGTAGTGCTATAAGGAAGGAGAATTTTGGGATGTTTCACCCCTGGGAGGCATTCACGGACAGAGGACTGTGCTTGTGGGATGGACTTCACCTATGTAGGGAGAGAAATAGACTTCTGGGTGAAGGTTGGCACAGTTCATTAAAAGAGCTTTAAACTAGGAATTCAGGGGAGATAATTGGGAAATGCTGATGTAATCTCCATTCCGAAGTTTAACATTGAGAGAGAAGAAAATCAAGTGAGAAAGGAACAGCAATAGGTAGGCAAATGGACATTAAGAGGAAGGCTAACGCTGACACCACTCATAGGTAATAGTGGCAATAGAATGACTGTGCCCAGTCGGGCAAGGAATGTTGGCAAAGCCAAGCAATAACAGTTAAGATGTTTGTACACCAATACAAGGAGCCTGGGTAACAAAATGGAGGAACTACAATTGCAGGTGCAGGAAGTGAAACCAGATATTATAAAGATAACAGAAACATGGTGGAATAGTAGTCATGACTGGAGTACAGGTATTGAAGGGTATGTGCTGTTCAGAAAAGATGGGGAAAAAAGGCAAATGTGGTGGAGTTAATATTGTATATTAATGATGAGGTTGTAAAGAAATGAGAAGTGATGGAATGGATAAGACAGTCTGTTTGGCCCAAAATCACTTTGGGCAGAAGAAAACTACTAGAGGTTCCCCTGATCTAGTTAGTACTTGAGGTGTGCTATAGAGCGCTAATATCTGATATGGATAGAGACTGTAATAAAATACTACTAGGAATTGTCTGAGCACTACTAGGAATTATGAGAGCACTTGTCCCAGATGTAGATTGGAGGATAAGTGCCCAATAGCAGGGCCCAGATTTTCCAGGATAGCTTACAGATTTCTTCACCAAATAGTTCTGAACCAAAAGAGCTGATGTCATTTTATATTTGATATTGGTGAATGGTGAGGACCTCATAGAGGAACTGGTTTTGGAGGACAACCTTCGGTCAAGTGATCATGTGCCAATTCATTTTAAATTAAATGGAAGAATAAACAAAAATAGATTTGCAATAAGGGTCCTTGATTTCAAAAGAGTGAACTTTAAAAACTTAAGGGAATTAGGGAAGTGGACTGGACTGAAGAACTCAAAGATCTGAATGTGAAGGAGGCTTGGAATTACTTTGTCTAAAGGTGAAGAAGCTATCTGAAGCCTGCATCCCAAGCAAAGGGAAAAAAATCGAAGGAAAGGGTTCCAGGCCAGCTGGATGAGCAAGCATCTCAGATAGACAAAGGAAATGCAGTAGATTGAATCCAGCTGGATTTCAGTAAGGCATTTGATACAGTTCCACATGGGAAATTTAGTAGTTAAATAGGAGACGATGGGGATTAATATGATAATTGAAAAGCGGATAAAGAACTGGTTAAAGAGGAGACTGCAAGGGATCATGCTGAAAGGTGAACTGTCAGGAGGTTTCTAGTGGAGTTCCTCGGTGATCAGTCTTGGACCCAATCTTTAACCTTTTTCTTACTGACCTTGGCATAAAAAGTGAGTGTGCTAATAAATTTTGCAGATGACACAAAGTTGAGAGGTATTTATTGCCAATACAGAGGTGGACCGGAATATCGTACAAGAAGATCTGGATGACCTTGTAAACTGGAGTAGCAGAAATGGGATGAAATTTAATTATACAAAGTACAAGGTCATGCATTTCGGAACTAACAACAAGGATTTTTGCTGTAACTTGGGAATTATCAGTTGGAAGCGACAGAGGAGGAGAAAGATCTGGGTGTATTGTTTGATCAGACGATGACTACAAGCCATCAATGTGATGCAAAAGCTAATGCAGTCCTAGAATGCATCAGGTGAGGTATTTTTAGTAGAGACAAGGAAGTGTTAGTACTGCTATACAAAGCACTGGTGAGACTTCATCTGGAATACTGTGTGCAGTTCTGATCTCCCATGTTTAAGAAAGATGAATTCAAACTGGAACAGGTGCAGAAAAGAGGTACTAGGATGACCTGAGGAATGGAAAACCTGTACCTTATGAGAGGAGACTCAGTTTGACTTGTTTAGTCTAATCAAAATAAGGCTGTTGGGAGATAAGATTGCTCTCTCTAAATACATCAGAGGAATAAATACCAGGCAGGAAGAGGAGTTATTTAAGTTAAGTGCCAATGTGGACCCTGAAACAAATGGATATAAACTGGCCACCAACAAGTTTAGGCTTGAAATTAGATGAAGTTTCTAACCATCAGAGGAATGAAGTTCTGGCACAGTCTTCCAAAGAAAGCAGTGGGGGCAAAAAACCTAAGTGGCTTCAAGACTGAGCTTGACAAGTTTATAGAGGGGATGCTATGATGGGACTGCCTACAATATCATGTGGTCCACCAGTAACTGCCAGTAGCAAAACAAAACAAAAAAACAAAAACCCAACAGCCAGAGATGGGACATTAGATGGGAGGGCTCTGAGTTACCTAAGAGAGAATTCTCTTTAGTATCTACCTGGTGGGTCTTGCCCACGTGCTCAGGGTTTAACTGATCGCCATATTTGGGATTAAGAAGGAATTTTCCCCCAGGTCAGATTGGCAGAGGCCCTAATGGGTTTTTGCCTTCCTATGCAGCATGAGGCATTGGGTCACTTGCACATTTTAAACTAATGTAAATGGTGAATTTTCTGTAACTCAAAGTCTTTAAACTATGATTTGAGGACTTCAGTAAATCAGTCAAAGGCTAGGGGTCTGTAACAGGATCTATGGCTTACAGTGTTCAGGAGGTCAAACTACTTGATCACAATGGTCCCTGTTGACCTTAACATCTATGTGTCTGAGTAATGTAGTCTTTGTATGCTCACTTTTTGTTTCTTGTGACTTACGCAGTAATGTCTCTGGTTTGTGTAGTGTTAGTAAATGATATAATTAGAATTTTCTTCAAAAAAGTATTCTCCAGATCACCTCCTTGAGACTTGTTACTCAAGAAGGAATCTGTATAGTACAATAGAAGCTGCTGTGACTCATTTCAGCTATGCAGACAGGAGAATGTTTGAATTAAGCATATTGAAACCATTGTCTCATTTCATGGACCCAGGGAGACTGTAAACCAAGTGTACAAAATGATGCGTCCCTTACAATGGAACATAATTCTTTGCAAATAAACATGAAGTTTTCAAAGATTAGATGAGTTTAAAATATGGGCTGCATTCAATCAGAAATTATTGAGCTAGATGCAGGGATTCTTGAGTGAAATTCTGTAACATGTTTGTGCACCAGGTCAGAGTAAATGACCATAATGGTCATGGTCCCATTTTACCTTAAAATGTATGACTCTTTGAATAGGCAGCACTGTATAGTTGTTCATTAAAAAAAAAAAAAAAAAGAAGTCCATCAGCACAGTGCCAAAGAGAGGATTGGTTTGCATGGGGGAGTCTTACAATAATAGTATTTATATCTATAGGTTGAAGATGTATGCTAGCTAGCTTCTCTGAAGTAGTGGAGCAGTGCATGTTGTCAGGTTTTAAAGATTTTTGTCAGTAATGGTGGGAAATACCAATGATAAACATGGTTCTGTTTAGGACCAAGGAAATATAAAGACTAAATTATCTTCTACAATGCCAAACAAGTTGGGAAGCAGCAAAATCTGACAAGAGGCCAGAGTCAGAAAGAATGATTGTGGTTTGCATCAGTTATCAGAGGGCTTGTTTTGCACATGAGAAAATTCAGCCTTTAAATTGAGTTTGCCTTCAAATTGAGATTGTTGGTTAGGCAAGTATTTTGGAAAAGAATGTAATGTATAGGCTGAATTATTAAAGGCTATTATTATTAAAGCAAGAAACAACAGACATGTTCCTTTATAAAATGCCCTAGAAAATATCTGATTCTTTCTTCTGTCCATGATACTGCTTTATAAGTAGAGGTATAAGCAGTTTCCTATGTCACATCTCATCTTAACTTGATTTTATGTCTTTCCAGCAGATTGCCAAATTGAGGCAGCAGCTCCAACGCAGTAAACAGAGCAGTCGTCACAGCAAAGAAAAAGAACGTCAGTCGCCGCTCCATGGCAACCATATAGCAATCAGTCAGACTCAGGTAAGCAGTCAACTGCTTGTATCAGCTACGTCCTTTTTGTATCATGGTTAAGTGAATAGCCCTCTGTTCCTTTCCACTTCTTCTTTGATCCCCTTCCTGTGTTTTAAGTCATATTAAAAGGCCTAACAGATGAATGTCATGAGTGCTACCTGGGATTTTATCCCATAATCACAATCATATAATAAAAAAGAGAATTGTACCAAGAAAGCAACTGATGCCTCCTGTAAATGTTTGAAATACATCCTTTAAACTCTTCTCAAAAATACCCCTGCAGTCAGACATAGCAGCAGCAAAAGGCTGCAGCGGTTGAGCTGGGACTACTTGTTATCTCCTAATTCCATCTTACCATTTCCAGTTAACGTGGTGGGAACACTTGCAGTCTCTCACCTTCAAGGAATGCCACTGCCGACAGGACCAACTTTTTATGATGGTCCTTTTAAAAAAAACCTTTTCTTCTCCAGAAGGTGTCCTCGCTGGTCAGCTGCACTAGCAGCAGGGTTTTGAGGGAGGGTAAGATGGTCTCATCTATCCTTCTCCTTTGCTCCACTGGATCACTGTCATGAGATGTTTGGGATCTCAAGGTCCAGTGACAGGCTACTTCCACACACCTCCATAATTTGGGGATGTTAAAAGATCTCCAGAAACAGTTACTTTTCACCATGGCCTGCTGCAGCATTAACAAGGGCATATGTTCACAGAAATAGAGAAGGTTAATGAGTGACTTGATAACAGTTTATCAGTACCTACACATGGAACAAAATTTTGATAATAGGCTTTTCAGTCTGTCGGATGAAGGTGTAACAAGAATCAGTGGCTGGAAGTTGAAGCTCGACAAATTCAGACAGGGAAATAAGGCACATTTTTTAGCAGCGTGGGTAATTAACTATTGGAACAGCTTGCTAGGGTTGTGGTAGATTCTCCATCACTGGCAATTTTTAAATCTAGATTGGGTGTTTTTCTACAAGTTATACTCTAGTTCCAACAAGAATTAACTCAGGAAAGTGTTGTAGCCTGTGATGCAGGTGATTAGACCACGTGATCAGAGAGGTCCATTGTGGCCTTATAGTTAGGGCCCTGAGTAAATCACAACTTTTATTTTTACAATTTCACCAGAGGGTTAATGGAAAAGTATTCAATTTCATTTCACGGAGATTGCAGGAAATGAATTTTACAACTAAATTTAGTCAGTGTCAAGGATGGAATGACTTTTATAAATAATATTAGTCAGTTTAAAGGTGGAATGAAACTAACGTTACCTATAAAGTAACACACTACTAGCTGTATTTGTTCTCACCACTACCAATTGTCATTTCCGAATCCTCCTATACTCTTGTCCATTGCTCCATCTCTTTCCCCCTCTTGCTCTTTGTGCTTCCATGTTCCTCTGCCTTAGACAGGCATCTAAGTTCTACTCACCCTATAACAAATAAGTACACGTCGCTTAGTCTTTGTGTACACGATTCTTCTTTTTCCTTTTGTTAATCCCATCAAATGGGGATCTGCTGTCTGACTCCTCTCCATCCAAAGTGCTCAGCTCAGTGCAGTCTCTTCCATTACACCACATATTAACGTCTTCCTTTATAACATCCAGCCACTTCTTGGGCAACCTCTGTCTTTTGCCTTCAGTCTTTATCTGGTGGACTCTCTTACTCACAAAATGATCAAGACTGCACTTTACATGTCCAAATCATCTGAGCCTGTATTTCCTCATTTTTTCATTTATGAATGTTATATTGAGCATGTACCTTTTCCATTATGTTACTTGCTGAATAATGTGAATGTCACATTGTCTGACACTCATTCCTATGTGGTCTTTCTCGCTCACACCATTCATCCATCTCAAAATTTGCATTTCTGTGGAACAGATGATTTGCTCATGTTCTTCTTTGTTGTCCAACACTCAGTGCTATACATTAAACCTGGACAAACTGCTGTTTTATAGACTTTCCCTTTTAATGTTATTGGTATCTTCGTATCACATACTAGCCACTTAACTCTCCATTTGAGTTAGGTATTTATTATCCTAGCTCTAATTTTGTCTTTCATTTCCCCGGATTCTGAAACCCAGATACTTGAAACTGTTTTTTGGTATTGTCTGCCCATTTAGTTTCAAGAATAATTCTTCATTGTTCATATTATTAAAATTACAAACTACATAACTCTGCTTTTCCTCTGCTTATTTTGAGCACGTCTCTTCAACATATCTGTCCATTTATCAGTGTACAAAATTATCATAAAAAATATTGTTAATTGATTGATAGTGATGTTCTTGCTTGGACTAGCAGTATATGCAATTTTTGTCTTCCCCTATCTTTATACCATTGTTTGTGTCCTCACTTGTAGTGGTATGTCTAAATTCAGATTGACAGGGTGGATGAGATAACATCTTTTATTGGACCAACTGCTGTTGGTGAAAGAGACAAGTTTTTGAGCTTACACAGCTTTTCTTCAAGTCTGTCTTCCATGTAAACTCAAAAACTTGTCTATTTCACAAGAGAATTTGGTCCAAGAAAAGATAATACTTTCCCCACCTTGTCTCTCTAATATTCTGGAACCAATATGTTTACAACATCACTGCAAATAAATTTAGATTGGAAGCTTTTTGGAAATAAAGACTATTTCTTGTCTGTAAAATGCTGTACACGATTATAGTATTGTATAAGTAAATGTTTCTCTTTCCTTCATCCTTAATACTTGAAATGTACATGGAAACAAGATCTTGGCTACTTAGCCTACCCATTTTTCAGGATGTCTCATGAAATCAGAAGTGCATTTGATATGTTATTTCCAAAGTAATCGGTTATGATGGCATAAACAGGCATTAATGTGAATAGCATAAAGCAAGAGAGCAGATGAAGTTCTACACAGCTTTTTCAATGTTCATGTAGTTAGTGTTATCAAAATAAACTGGAGATTGGTGAGAAAGTGGAAGAAAGAAATACAAGCATAATTCTGAGTTAATTAAAAAAAAAACATAACCCAAAACCTCAAATGCAACTTTAATCTTACAACCATAAATTAATGTTTGTCTGCCTGAATTGCAAATCTTCCGTGAGATATGTAGTAATAAAGTGCTACATATTGTGAGGCCATTGAAAAGAGTGCAGCCAAAGCATAAAACAGTGCACAAAACAATTTAGTCTTATTGTAGAAGTATAAATAGTTTTGTTCCTTTCCATTATATTATTTGCTGAATAGTATAAATGTCATATTGCTCTGTATTCACTGATCTTTTAATGAAAGAAACTAATGTTATAGTAACATTAATTTCCAGCCTTTAATTCACTTGTTTAAATCAAGAAGTTAACGTGTTTCCTCAAAATCATACCTGTGTTTGTTTGAATGCTTGATCCACAAATGACTAAATGGATTCTCTTCAGATTTTCAGGTAAAAGCAATATATGGAATAAACACGGGAAAGGGTGGTAGTTCTGAAAAGCTATAAACCACTGAAAATGTTTAGAGTGAAAGTTTAATTTCACCTTAACTATAAACCAGTCAGAAAACAAAAAAAAACCTGCATAAAAAGAATGTTAACATTGCATGGCTAAGCACTCAGATGTCAGGAAATGCCAGAGTTAAACTTGAACATGCATCTGGGCCAATATAAAAAATAAACTAGCAATGTCTATAGAGTAAGCATGTACAGGATATGGGGAAATTACAAAGAAATGGTCTGATTGCATATGTTTTTCTTTACATTTTTCTGGTTTTACTTTTTATATATTTGAAGTCTTTGTTAGAGGTTTTTCTCCTTTTGCATTCTGCATGCCACACCTTTGCATTCCCTAGAAAGAACACATACCAACTATTGAAAAGCACTGCAGTAAGATATTTCATATACAATTCTATTTGCTTTACAGGAAAAAGTAGTGTTAGTGGCATTACATTTATGTAACTGTAATCCAATTTCTGTCTTTCTAGTTTCTTAGTGGTAAGTATGTTTTTAATATTAAATTAATAAACTAAAGATGAAAATTTGCTCCTCTAGATTTTAAAATTAGTGCATGATTCTTTAATTGACTGTTTATAGATTTTTAAAAAATATGGTCATGACCCTACTAATAGCGACCTAATCTTTCATTTTATGAAACTCTGACTTCAAAGCCTATATAACATTTATCACATTTACTTTGTAGGCTTCTATCTCAAGATCAGTCCCTATGCCACTGTCAAATATTTCAGTGCCAAAATCAACTGTTTCACGTGTGTCGTGCAATGTAGAAGGAATAAGTCCTGAATTAGAAAAAGTGTTCATTAAAGAAAACAGTGGAAAAGAAGAAGTATCCAAGGTAAGGTTTGAACTGGACTCATCTCCTTGGTGTTTCACCTGTCCTCACAAGAGGGGAGACTATAGTGAATCATGGGAGATGTAGACAAGCTAGGGTTCCTGCTTATAAAAGAGAATTGGGAGCAAACTACAAATACATGGGGTACCGCAGCAGCATTTCAGAATTGAATTATTTCAGTTAAAGGACAGCTATTATTTCAGTTTTGGGTTTCTGCCAGGGAAGAAAAATATTTTCTGACTAGCTCTAGTCTTGGCAAAACTTAGTGTTTGGTTTTGCAAAATACGGTGGCTTTTTGTACATAAGTTTTGAGGTTCCAAAAGATGGCATTTATAGTACTTCATTACGGTGATAAACACAAAAAGTGGTAAAATCCTACCTTCTCCAGAGGCTTATAAAAGGCTGTGCATATGTTTTGCATTAAATCTGGTCTTCCAAGGCTCATATTTTCTCTTTAGAAGTGGCCAGTGTTTTGACAGGATTAAAACAATACCAAAACCAATAAATATATTAGTGCTATCTCTCAGCGTGTGCATTACTGTGCCACTGCTGATGTTGCTCTGGTTAGAGTTGTGATCTGTTAAAGTCAGAGGACATTAGTTTATTTATCAGACAAATTGATATCCTTGTACTTTAACATCTTATTACTGTACATGTTGGACTCCATGCTGTAAGTTTCTTGAATGCTCTGCCTCTGATCCAGTGAAGTAATTAAGCACATATCTAAATGCTTTGCAGGATTGGAGCTAGAGTGCTTAGTACCTTACAGGATCAAACAGTGAACCCCTCTTCCAAAGGCCTTGACAGAGCTAATGTATCCCAAGAATCATAAGTTAGAGATGTGACCCATTACATCTAGTCCAGCCTTTTGCCAGTGGAGATTTGTTTAATATTACACCAGACACTTTCTAGTGCTTTATGAAATCTAATTTAAAATGTTCCAAGAAACAGCGCTTCTATCGCTTTCATGCAAATATTACTTCACAGCTTAAAAGATCTCGTTGGGAAGTTTTTACTAATAGAAATACATATTGTATATTGTTCTCTTCATTTTATCCTATTTCTTCTAGTTATACCCTCTTGCATTATCTTAAATAACTCTTCATTTATGGACTTCAAAGTAATCATTTAAAATAATGGCCCTGACTGCCTTGGTGAGAAGTTGGCCTACTGGCTTATTGTGCTATTATAAAAACCTAGGTGGACAAATATTTCTAGAAAGTTATCTTCAATCCACCACCCATTATAGTTATTATCTAGCCAAGTAATACATATTTAACTCTTAAAATTTGCTTGTATGTCAGGCCTTCTAGCTCACTAATACATTTTGTTGCTCTGCTGTGAACCTCTTTGAATTTGTCAATGTCTTTTTTGTAATGAGGTTACTAGAACCAAACAAAATACTGTAGGTATAGTTGCACAAGAGCCATATTGAGGGAGACTATTATTTTCTTGCTCCAGTGTCTGTATTTGCTGCTTACAGTTGCATTGTTCCCTTTTGTCTGGAGTAATGCATTGCAAATTCATGTATACTTGGTTGTCCATTATCTTTCCTAAATTTTGTTTGAGTATTATTGCTTTTAAGAATTCTCTCTCCTGTTAAAATAACTATATTTTGGATTCTTTTCCCTTCAATGTGATAAAATGCATTTTATTTTTTGGCTGTTTCTGATTTTTATAAGTCCTCTTGTATTATTTCTATCATTTTTCCCCATCTCTTCCCAATTTAACTTTATCTGTGAATTTTGTCAATAAGCTCTTTAATTTTTTTTTTAGATCATTAATGAACTTTAAATAAGATTGGGTACAATGTAGAACCAATTAAGCCCTGGGATACGTGAATGCAACTCCATTGACTTCAGCTGAATTGTCCTCACTTATATCAGAGTTGAAATTTAATCCATAGATTCAGTTGGTAATCCATTAAACTTCTCCCCCAGTTTGATACATTCACATTTATCGTTCTATTCGATTTACAGTCTTTCAGACAGTTTTTTTCAATCCACATGAATGTTCACACAAATCAGTTTGAATTAATTCAGACTTGCGTTTGCAAGACATGCTTTACTGGCACATAAATATATTGTTTTCTGTTTTGCTTGTGCCAATTTAATTTTGTAAGTGTATTTTTGAAAAATAAACAGTTATGTTAAGTTTGCAGGATATATTCTATATCACCCTGTGCTGCTTATTACTTTTGATTCTCTAGAAACTAGAAATTTTTCTCTCATTATTTATTCCACTTTTTTTTTCCTAGGGATAGAAGTTAGACTTACGGAATAGTCATTGCTAGCATATTCTCACTATGTATTTATCCTTCTCAAAAAAAATAGTTAAAGGTACAATACTTTATTAGCTAATTCCCTTACTATTTTAATTGAATATAATGTGAATTGCTAATTTGTATATTTTCAAATATTCCCTTTCGTTTTATTTTTCAATGTGTATATTTTAAAGGTCTTCCTCTTTGCTTAAGTATTCCAACTCTTTCTTTTTTTTCTTGTTGAAAACAGTTAACAAGGACTCAGAAATGGCTAATATTTAATACTATCCATCCTCATTTATTAATGGACTTAATTTCTACTACTGCTTCCTTTCTTACTACACATATGAAAGCCCTCAATATTCTATTCTTTTTAGCTACTGTCCCCCCCTTTTTGGCAAACACTAACCTAGTCTCCTTTTTGCTGTCTCTTTTGGCAGCAAGCCTTAGTTGTTTTCTTCTTTGCTTGCTCTCCCCTTCCATTTATAGTATGAGCTATGCTCACTTTCCTCATGAAGCCATGTGCATGGATTGGAGGGTGGATTTTGTCCTTTTAGTCTGCAGTATATCTACAACACAATGTGTTTGTGGTGGCTGGAGTGAAGTATTGAATTTCATTTAGATGAAAAGCATGATCAGCCTCTCATGTTTGATGTATGGAAAAACAGAGGTGTCAGTTACAGAGGCATTTTTCTAGTTGTTCAACCAGTAGAAAAATGCCCAGCAGCTGGACTCTTGTTTTTCTGTACAATATAGTATAAATGAATATGAACATATCGGGTCCAAAACCTTTCTATATAAAACATTTTTAACAATAGAACCATTTTATTTTATGCTATTTTAAAAAAAAGCCATCCTACAAAAGATTAGCCTTTTAAAGGTTCACTTTAACCATTTATTTTAACTTTGCAATACTTCTGAAACGAGAGTAAATTAGTTTGTGTCTCCTCCATCCGAAGATTCAATCCTGTATTAAGATATGACTGTTTTTCTAATCTCCACAGGTGTGAAGGATCCTTACAGTATCCATACATTTACTGTTTGAATATTCACTGGTTTCATTTATTCTTATTCCAAGGGACTCTTGGAATGCATTGTGCAAAAAACAAACAATACAGAAATTTTCATGTTAGTTTCCATTAATTTATCACTATAAGAATTAACAGCAGCTGTTTTGAATTAATTAATTCATTTCTTTAGTTTAAAATTGTGAGGAGCTCGATTTTTAACATACTCCATAAGCTGTAGGTCTGGCTTATGGAAGATAATATTGAAACATTGATTTAAATTGTTGAAAGCAGTTCACATTATTTAAAATATTGTGATTTTTATTTGCTGCAATTTAAAAACTTTGCACAAGAATCCACATTAAAGCGGAAGTTTATGGTTAGTATTTTTACCAATTCCTTTAAATTGTTCAGTAAAAGGCTTGTATTTTATATGAAGGGGAAGTAGAATTCTGCAGAAGTTAAAGTATTCTCTGAAATATCTATGGGTATTTTCTAAGAAGTGAACATCGCTTAACTTAGATAGAATAGTGTCTGTCTGTCTAGTGCCATGAATGAAAAATTTTATTTTCCAGAATCTTAGTTTCATGGAAACACATGAATAATGGCATTCCCCCCCCAAAAAAAAATTAAGTATTTTAAACTACTGATTTATTCAGCTAGACCTGTTTGAGGTGTGATTTTTTTTTTCCTTTTTACATAATTATTATCTTCTTTATAGTGAAATCTAATTCCTGATCTATAATAAATGTTCATTTTTTAGAGACATAAGAGACAGGCCTGCCAACAGCAATTCCGGGCCATAGGGCAGAAGAGTCAATGGCCCCCACAGAAAGGGGTGGCTGAGGTTTACGACCATGGGTGGCAGGTGAAGCTTCTCCTCAGGGAGGCTACCTCCCTGTCCCTTCTCTTCTGCCTGAGTCCCCACCCACGCTCCACCCCAAGCTCCAGTCTCCTTTCCCCAGGCAGCAAGTGACAGGGGGGCAAGTGGGGAAGGAGAGGAGGGACGCACACAACGAGCAACAGCGGGTCGGAACAGGGGTGGAGTTTGGATGGGGCCACAGGCAGAAGAGGCGGACAGGGAGCTAGCTTCCCTGAGGGGAAGCCTCACCTGCTGCCAATACCTTGGGCCCTTTTAAATTGCCAGGCCCCTGGGCCATTGCCCCCTTTGCCACCCATCTGCAGGGCCTGGTAAGATGCAATGATATTTTCTCTATAATTCAGAGAACAATAGATTGTATTTGCTAAATAAAGCATCTACATTTGGTCTGTTAATGATTATTATAAGGAAAATGTGTTCTGATTTGGCTCTGAAGGTGTTCATTTCTTGTGTTCAGACATCATGTCATGACATGCTGTATTGGACATTTTCCAAGCACTTATTTGTTGGTGAAAGTTAGACCATTTATGTGTAGAATTTTCTTTCCTGAGAAGCTGTGTACCGTGTACATAAAACAGTTGCAGTAACAGTTGCAATTTCATATGAATTGATGGCATCTTTCTTTTTTCCATTCAAGATGGCATGTTAAAAGAAAAGTGAAACTAAGCTAGATAGTCAGAATCCTTACCCGTGTTATTAGTGACTTTAGGAAGTTTACTGTGAAATATTGAGTCTATATAATAGTACATACAAAAATACATTAAAAGAACATGAAGATTATAAAGTGAAAGCACTCAGAAGTTAGGAAATGCTAGAATTAATGCTGTCTGTGCCACAGCTCCTATGTGGTGCTATGCAAGTCACTTGTTCAAAGTAAAAGTCTCAAGAATTTTTTAACAAGGGCAAAACAATGTATTTTCCCCTAGCCTCATTCTCAGAAATGGCTGAACCATTTTGGCCAAAAAAAAAAAAAAATCTTTTCTGGTCCTTGCCTAAATGAGAATAAAGTTGATATGTTTAATTATTGTATCTGTTCTCCTCTACTTTTTTAAATGCAATATAATTCAGATTTGACTGGAGATGTTGGGAGAATATTTTTCTCAGAGACAAAACTATATATCCATAGGGGAAGAACAGAAAATAGGTAGAGTACCCTTCACAGTCACCAAAAGAGAATCGAGAGGGACTTAGACAGTGGACCAGAGAATAATAAGCCACTGTCAAGCAATGTATTTTTTTTAATTAGGCCTGTAACATACTGTTATACTTTTATCTTTCATTGTGCTCTTACACCAAAACCAGCCACACCAAAGCATAAAATCCTATCTGTTGGAGATCTTTGCGAAGGTGATTTTTTTCCCTTTTGTAACAATGGAAACTTTTTGGATATTGCACTTGTATAGTCATATCTGTTAAATTACTGTTTAATTTCTACATTTTGTTTAACATTTTGTATTGTTGCTTTTTAAAATACAATAGTGTTTATTTAAACAGAATAAATCTTAGCACGCAAGGATAAACTGAAGTGCATCTAGTCCTGAAACTTGTGTAAGAAATATAGTTGCAGCTGCAATTGCCTTGGAACTTGCACACACTGGTGCAGCGCTGAAAGAGTTAATGTGTATTTTATCATTCTTTCCTTTTTAAATAAAGCAACGTTTTTTCTTTTTGAAAGACATGCTTGGCTTGGAACTGATTTTTGAAGTCAAGGCCTGAGCTTTCAATGGAAGGCTTTTAGAATTGGACCCTTTCTGTGTAATCTAGGTGTTGTTTCTCTTGCAGCCCTTGGATATTCCTGATGGTCGAAGAGCACCCTTGCCTGCTCATTATCGTAGCAGTAGCACACGTAGCATTGATACACAGACTCCTTCTGTCCAAGAGCGCAGCAGCAGCTGCAGCAGTCACTCACCATGCGTTTCTCCCTTTTGCCCTCCGGAATCTCAGGATGGGAGTCCTTGTTCAACAGAAGATTTGCTGTATGACCGTGATAAAGGTGAGAGTAGAATGGCCCTTCTGAGCATACTGGAATAGTATGCAGTGTCCTGCATTTGCTACTACCTTCATTTTATTCATTACATCAATTTTTTATTTTTTGTTTGCTTGTTGTGAAGGGATTGCAGATGAGGACTCATCTTAAAATTGGTTTTGTTTGTGTACATATGTTTTCCCCTCTTGTTTGTGAAATTTCACAAACATCTTCCATAAATATGTCAGAGGAGCACAGCAAAGAGTTTTAAGTACATATGAATGGGTATAGCATGAAGAATTCAAAAAGCAACGTGTATGTTCAAAAAAGTGTTTCATAAAAGATTATGGTAGAATCTGTATTCACCATGCAAGTGGGTTACTTGCTGATCAAAATGGTGAATCTGTGAACGTTTATGAACCTTGTTGAAAATATATGATTTTGCCTTTTTCTAACATTATCTTTGTAACTACCTGGTGAGAAGCAACAGTTAACAGTTGGGACCTGCTGATGAAGAACCGAATTTGTATTTGAACTGGGCTGCATTGCATAACCAAACAGGATTTCTGAATGACTTCTCAATTAAATTTTACATTAAAACCACTGTCAATATCTTGCACTTTTCTCTGCCGAGGTTGTGGAACTTGGTAGAATGGGTAAGCTAGGGTTCCAATAATATTTGAAAGAGTTAACAGATAAAGTAAGCAGTGTACACAAATGTAAGAAACTATATTGTACAGGATTGCATCATTAGCCTTATTAGTAATAGAAGTACATGTACTGGAGAGAAAATGTCTTGTGTGTATGGGGAATCCCAGCATCAATAAACTTTATGTCCAGTACCTACCGAGTGACAGAATAGTCTATGTTTAGTTTCAGTTAGAAATCTAATTTGTCTTGTGACTGCTCAGATTCATTTTCCATTTTTGTTCTTTTTGCTGTTTTTTGTTTCCCAGCTTATGGCTTCAGTGACTTGTCTTTTGTTTCCTAATCCCCCTACTACTTCTACCGTTTGGAATTTGGTTGAAGTATGAGTTAGTTCACTGAACACGAGATCTATTGCATATGTGATGCCGTTGTTCTGTCGATTTAAAATATTGCTGTAAATCTGATTAAAAATTGTAAAATGTCCCTATTTGACAGACCAAAGAGACTGATCATTTGATCGGGAATTTTAATTTACTTTTAGTGGTAGCCTGTTCTTGGTGCATTATTTCAATAGCTATAAATTTCTGTATAGGCAAGTTGCCCAGCGTAGTGTACTGTTACTCCTTTTCAGTTCATTCTTGCTATAGATTGAAACAGTTTTTTGTTTTTTTACTTTAGATCAGATATAAGACAATTGTTAACTCAAAAAATGTCAGTCTGAGAATAGTTTGCCTTACAGCATTAACAAATTTAGGCCTCTATCCTGTAAACACTGACTTCTTTTGAGAATAACTAACATGTTTACAGTTAAGCATATGCATAAATGTTTGTAGAATTTCTAAAAATGTTATAAATTGCCCCGATGTATGTGGGTTTGGAAGAATAGTCAACTAGCCTGGTAGCTTTAGCATCTGGTCTGTGCCACAAGAAACCTATGTTTAGGAGCAAATTTGAGTGTCATTCCTGGGATGAAGTTTTAGCCTTTTCACAAATATAATGCATAGATTTTGGGCAATACCATTTGCTAATTGAATGGTTCAGTGGCTTCTGGATGATTAATTGAAGTCTAAATTGGCTAAAGAGACAGACTCAATTTTGATGAGAGGACAGTCTCTGTGAAAGGATCAGGCAATGGGTTCCACCGAGGTAATCTGTTTCAAGGTTTCTGAATGTCTTAAGTAAGAACTCATTTTCTTTTTGTAACTAACAATTTGGAATTGATTCACTAGTGTGCTAAGTAAACCAGGATGCTGAGTGGTGCAGTTAAGGTTTAAACTCTTTCCTGTGTATTTTCCCTGCTGATTTTTTTTTTAAATACAGTTTAGTTTTGTATAAACTGGATAGAGTAAGACTGTCCTTTTGTGAGGAATACTGACCTTGTTCCTGAAGAATGTTACTGGCCGGTTTTTAATTCAGGAAGAAAGTAATAGAGAAAATATTAATTGTACAACTGTTTATCAGCTAGAAAAGATCAGCGTCACAGAAATAAGTCTTGGTACAATGCAGGGAGTTGGCCTGGCTCCAAAATCTACAGAGACAAGAAGGAGGACAAAAATAAATAACGCTTCTCCCTAATGGGCAGCGTATCTCTCCTGGTTGAATCACTGAATAGATTGCCACCATCAAAAACATTCACAGTTTAAAAAAAACAGTTAACTCAGAAGTAAGTTTGCTCAAAAGTATTTCGTCAAAACACATACACTAAATAAACCTAAGAAATGGAATCAGTTTGCACAAATCTAAACTTGATAAATGAGTATTAACATTCTATATGAAAATCTTTAATTTGTGAGGAAGTATAATCTTATGAGTGGGATTCTTTTAATATATTAATTTTAAGAATGTCTGTTTAAAAAAAAAAAAAAAAAAGCCAAGAAATATCACTAAGATATCTTCTGGCTAGAAAATGAAGACAAGAACAGAAGTATTGTTTCAAATTTGAATTGCTTTTGAAGTGTCAGGTCTTCTGTTTTTTGAGGAAGCTGACCGTTCCTTATTTAGACTTAGTTTTGCTACTGAGCTTCACAAGTAGCAGTGGCATTGGCTCTGTACATGGGTCTTAGGACTGACTTTAATACTAGATTTTTATTCAGTGTCAGCCTTCATGAATATGCATATAGCATAAATGACAAACAGGCTAGTTTGTAAAGTTATACAGTCAATATTTTCATGCAAAAATGACAATAGCTTAATTATCACTATGAAAAACTAAGACAAAGGTTACATATTTAATTAAAATGCAAAATTAAGCTTGTGCTGTTTGCCACTCGACTGTTGACATTCTTATGGGAGGACATGGAAACAAGAAAAACAATAGTAGCATGGGTTGGGGAATCTAAGCAATTAGCTCTGATTTAGAAGTGATACTGTAGCCAGCAATAGTCCTTTGACCCTCACTTCAGTACAATACTGTGGTAATAGGGCTGGTGCAGGAAGGAAGAGAGAGCTGTTCTGAATAGAAGCATCATCCTTAACTGATTAAATTGATCTGCTTCTTTTCCCTCTACAACCAGGACCCTGCTATTCTTAAGTAAATTTATAACTAATTTCTGGTGACATAGGAACTTTCTGGCATTGCTAATTCACAGCATTAATTGTTGGCTGTAGAAAAATGGATTCAGTGACCTTCACAATTTCATATTCAAGGATTCTTGTGTGATATTAAAATTCAACTATCAGATGAACAGCATATGTCCTTCGCAGTCAGACATTTTAAGGTTCGAAAAGCTTACCACTACATGCAAACAAAATGTAGGTATTTTAAATCAAAGAGGATGCATTCTGTTTCTCCCCAATTTGGGCCTTGTTTTCCCTTCCAGTTAAAAAACTTGCTTTGATTTTCTATTGAAAAGTATAATTAACAGCAGTAAGCTGCTCCTGAATGTTTCTGAACAGAAAATGAAAGTTAATAGTTGATTGAACCACATGAGCAGTAAGGGGAGCCAACTGGCTGTCCAGACACGGCACTGCTTTACATTTCTAAAGCATCTTTTCTTTCCTGTGTAAAGCTGTGTTTAGGCCACAGGCCCTCATTTGCTGCTCTGGGAATCAGATCAGCTGTTTAGTTTACATTTTTATAAGGAACTAACTATTGAAATTTTCAATAGAAAATCAAAGTAAACCCTGGTGAGGGGAACCATAACTGTTTCTGGGATGGGAGAGTGATTCTAAACAGCACTGGTGAGAGCATGCAAGGAGACAATTTAATGGCAGCTTTTAAAAATTGGTCAGCCTGTAGTTTCGTAAGAGGCAGTTTCATTGCATTAAGGCTACCAACTCTACAAAGTTAGCATTATTAAGATGCAGATCTGTGTTATTGGTGTGACCCTAGTGCACCTAGGATTAACTTTTGAGACCCTGTTTTGTGGAGGAAACAGGAGAGGCTCTCTAAGCCTACCCTGTCAAAATTGTAATGTAGAGTCTGGTTTCTCATGGAGGAGTCAACCAGTCAAAGAGTTAGTTGGTTAAAGTATTTTCTTACATGCAGATGACCTCCACAGCGGTTCCTTGCCTAAATGCTTGATATACTGCAGTTCCTCTAGAATTTATTTTTAGCAACATTTGTGTTTTGGAGTAGAGTAATATTGAGGTAATTCTTGTGGAAAGAGTAGAAGAAAAGATAATGCTGAGTACTCGGGGAAGAAAGTAGGACAGGATAATTTTATACCTGCGGCAAGAGAGGTAAATTATACAAAAAAAAAATCCTAATGTATAAACAGCTTACTTTAAAGTATACAATGTATAACCTTTTCTTGAATGATTTAGTGATAAATATTTACTTTCAAGAACTACTTGGAGGCCACAGCATGGTGCTGTAAACTGGGTGCCCCAAGCAATATGCTGAAAGAGGTGTCATCTTTTCAGTGAAGCATAAAAATGAACTTCTGTGTACTTATTTAAAATCCCATTGCATTTTCACAAAGACTTAATGTCCTGGCTAAGTTCCAGTTTGAGTAACTACATTCTGTCCACCTGGATTCTATATACTGTACCCAAAGTTTCAATTTTATATAGTATTCTGATAAACTTTCTGGGCTAAATTTTTAGTGCCCTATACATTCTTACTTATTTTATGTATTCCAGCTCAAGATTAATTGCACTTCAGTGGTGGCAGTTAAAATGACTCCTTTAAATATGGAGCTGTATCTTGCAATCCTGTCTTGGCCAAAACTCCCATTTAATTCTTTTAGTGGGAAAATGTATATGTGAATCCACAGAAATTGTCTAGGGAACTCAAGACAGGTATAGAAATGGAAATTACTCTTAAGAGTGGAATTCGCAAGGAGGACTTCAGTGACTTTCTGCCTAATGTAGTTCACAACACTGAGTTAGGAGCCCAAGCTCTCTGTACAATGTGTGGGGAGAGTAGGGTGCCTTAAAAAGGGAATTACAAAAGCCATTGTGCTGAGTGGGGAGTTGCCTAAATTAGTCAGTGGGAACTGCTGAGGAGAGGGGTGCTCTGCCCCTCCACTGGAGATAGGGGCCTAACTCTGGGTCAGAGGAATGCATCTTCTTCCACTTGGAATTCACAGCCATTAACCCACTCCTAGAGGTAAGCACCAAAGCCAGGTTAGTGTTTTTTCTTGGAAAACGGTTGTGGTGCCCCCCTCTTACAGCCTTCAGTCCAGTGATTAGGGCACTAAGCCAAGATGTCAGAGACTTGCATTCTGCCTGATCTGTAGCAGGAACTTGAATCTCTCACCTCCCATGTGAGCCTCCTAATCATTTTTGAATTCCACCTTTAACTCCTTCTTTGAAACTGACTAGATCTCAAGTTGACATCATCTCTTTAACCATGACATTCCATTTTTATGATGAACCAGGATGGGGACTGTTAGTTCTGCCTGCCACGCTACTACTTAACAGCAAGGTGGATGTCATCCCAAGAAATTCCTCAAATTCCAGTGGAATATATATTAACATCTTCACATACAAAAACATGTTAATTTCTCAGTGCAATAAAAGCTTCTTACATTAAATGTTATTAATCAGCCAGGTTGAGAAAAATAGATAATTTTCTTTTTAATCAGACATGAGCCCTTTGAATTCCCAAAAATATTAAACATCATTCTGTTGCACCTGCCAGACTATTTCAGTCTGAGTCTTTATTTCCTGACAAATCAAAGAGGTATATAGAAAAACCTGCACAGTATCCTAAAAGCCAGGTACTCCCAGGTAAAATATCACCTCTATTGTTCTACTGCCACTTTTATAATAGGAACAGTAAAACTGAAGAAAATAAGAGATTAACAGAAAACACCCATATCATACAGTTGGTACTTAGAAGGAATAATAAAAGAATGATAAAAAAATTATTATAGTTACTTAAAAAGATAAATTGTTCAGTCAGATTATGCAGGCGATGTTGGAGGGAAGAACCAGTATCTGTATGAGAAACCTGTTTCATTTTCTTTCAATTCCTATGCTACTCATGAGGCTATTGAGGGCAACATTTCTCTTAAGGACTATGGATTTTTAATAAAGTATATGCTATATACATTCATTTTCAATTACCATGTTATGCAGTGAGAAAGCATACAGAACTCCACATTATCATAACCACTTGTAATTGTTCTGCATGTGCTATACGTATTATCCTGTTCATTTACATTTTTTGAAATACATAATAAAGAACCTATTTGTTTCCAGGATTACAGCTCTGCTTTATTCAATCTGCAGTGTTCTGGATAAAAATATCCTCCTATTATGTGCTGTTGTATGGTAGATTACTGCTGTACTGAAGCTTTTATTCAGAAGAAATGTGCTATACAAGGGTGTTAGAAATAGTGTGCAATAAAGGAAGCATTGTGGTAGAGCTGAACTGGCATTAGTGGCTAAATTGTGAAAAAGGCATCTTGTTTGGAAATCAAATTTAATTAAAAAGCGCACTCAATCACTAGTAATATAACTGCTTTAAATTTTCAGACAGTGGGAGTAGCTCACCGTTGCCCAAGTATGCCTCATCTCCCAAACCAAACAACAGCTACATGTTCAAACGAGAGCCCCCAGAGGGATGTGAGCGAGTGAAGGTCTTTGAGGAAATGTCGTAAGTAATGCCTTTTATATCAGCTGGTATCTGCAAAACAGTAAACCTTTTTATGGAGTCTATTCAATTGCAGATGAATAAACTACTCCAGCTGATGAATTTTGCAGGAGCAAACTGTTCTTAGAGAGTTTGAACAGGCAAGAAGTTGAAGTGTTCATGTTGGCTTGAAGGGGAATGGAGTATTTTATGCTTGAACTTTTTAATGTGTTTATAAAAGGCAAACAAGAGAAGTGAAGCAAAGAAAACATGGAATACTTACAACTTTAAAATTGTCTTCAGCATTATCCCTTTTCTTTATGATGCTATCTTTTTTTTCATTTTATAAAATGTTCATGGCTTAAAACAAAATGCTGGAAGCAGGCACTTTTTGTCACTCAGTATTGATCTGTATTTTGACATGTAAAACATATATACAAGATAAAAGAGAATGTAGTCTACAGACTTAACACATTTATGATGGAGGGTTTGCCCAGTAGTTTTGGGGTACCATTATGTGCTGTTTTGTAAGACCAGAATTTAAACTCTTGGCCTTCACCTCTGTTTCCCTAGACCAGCAGTAATGTGTCTGTGCTGTTGCATACATAGCTCCTATGGATGAAAGGAGCCAGGAGGGGCATGTTCTACTCTAGTAGCATACTCTGCTGGATGGTTAAGGAGCAGTGTTGTTAGATTCTTGGGGAAGCCTCCAAGCCAATATATGGAGATGAGGAAAGGAGAATTTGATCTTGTGGAATTTCTCAAAAAAGGGATTTAATACTCCGAAATATATGCTGCTGTTTCAATATTTTTGTCAAAATTTAAGTGCATCATTGTAAACTATCATATATGTCCATGTGAATACATTCTGTAAATTTTATTTCTAAAAGCTGCATGTTGTCCAGTGGTGTCCAGTCACTTTGTTATAAGTACTATTTTAATGCTGTGGATCAGTCAACTGACTACCAATATGGAAGATGTTTGCCCCTTTATGTCCAATTAACCCCATTCCCTTGTCATTCACATATTAGCAACTTGTAGAACTACAAAACCTATTCACATATTAACCTTTTTCAGTCTGTCAGGTGTGTAACATTTTGTCTCGTTGTAGGTCTCGTCAGCCTGTCTCAGCCCCTCTCTTTTCATGCCCTGACAAAAACAAGGTTAATTTCATCCCAACCGGATCAGCTTTCTGTCCTGTAAAACTTCTGGGTCCCCTACTACCTGCTTCTGAACTGACTCTCAAGAACTCCCCAAACTCTGGTCAAAGCACAGCTTTGACCGCTCTGACTGTTGAGCAGCTTTCATCTCGGGTCTCCTTCTCATCTCTGTCAGACGACACCAGCACAATGGACTCTGCAGAGGTCGCCGTACAACAGCAGCAGCCGCTTTTGCAGGAATTTCAGGCTGAAGAACTTGCCGCTCCTCCGAGCTATGTGATAATCTAGACCAAGGTGGAGCCGGCCTCTGCCCTAAAACAAGGACTGAGGAGTCTAGACTAACACATCTGCATGGAGTGGCAATCTTTTCAGAACAAAACAAAACACTGATCAGAATCTTAAAAATATCCCAACGCTGTTCTTGGCAGGGACAGAACTCATATTCAGCATTTTCTTGTGAAAAAGCAGTAATGCTTGCGGAACCCGTGTATCATTAAGCATTTAAGTGGAGACTATGCATTTCATAGTATGACCAGATTAGTACTGTGTCCTGTGTTCTGTTTCAAATTCTACAGTATAAATAAGCTCTGTATCAAAAAAGTTGCCTGTCTGAATAGAAAATGTCTTGCTGTGTTGTGTCCTATGGAAAATACTGTACTTCAGGATTATGTTTACAATTGATCCAGGTGTTTATGTTTCTAACTTCTGTAAAACATACAATGCAAAAAAAGAAAATGGCCACAACAGTTGCACAGTGCCCACCCTATGGCCTAGCTTCAGGTACTTCTCTCGAAGTCTAAACTCAGGTAACTTGGAATGTATATCATATTGGGATATAAAATATTTTACAGCTAAAGAGGGAACATCACTCTTTTGCCTTTCCTTATTTTATGCATTAATATTTCCTCATTACATTCCACTTTCTTGGAATAAGTGCATTCAAATCCAGGAGAATGGATTTGACCCTGGACATGGGTAAACATGAGGAGAACCAGCAAATCTGTGATGTACAACATCACTTTGTTATGTGGTTACAAGTATAAAACAACTGTTGTATTTACTGTCCTTTCAATATATGTAAAATGTGGCATTTAAAGGTTTCAGGTGTTGCTCAGTTAATGACTGTTAAGCTGTTGCAAATAAAGTATTCAGTACTAGGCTGTACATAAGAAACATTCCATGTTTTGTGTGAAAGGATTTTAAAAGACAAGAATGTTTTTTTGTTTAATTTCAGAAAATTCATTCAGGTTTCACAGGGGTTGGTGGGAATTTCCTCTCATATTTAATGTTGGCAGTTAAGGATGTGAAATACTACCGTTACCATCAAAGAGTCAAATTAATGTTTAGTTTCTCTTTTGGAAATGTTCATTCATTTGCTGGTTTGAAATTAGGTTTCCTCAGATTTTTATCAAGCAACATGAGCAGCATTCTATTTGCATAGTGAGCAGTTCTGCTTTTAGACAAAATCCCAAAGTACCAAATGGATGTTTTAAAGAAGGGAAGCAATACTTTTAAGTCGTTATCAAAGTTTCTCAAAGTACCTTCAGTTACTTAAATTACTACTGTATAAAGTTTTTGCAGTTTAAATGTGGGTACAAAACCCTAGTAAAATAGTCTTGGGCTTGCAGGCTGGACACCTCAAAATAGTAAATAGCAAGAATTGTTTCCTAATATTCTTTCTGTACTGGAACTGCAAACGCATTGTTTTCAGAGATGACTTCCTGTGATAAAAAGAGGAGCCCGACGCAGAATAAACTTGATGTTCTTGGTCCCTTGGCTTCAACTAAGTGGAGTTAGGTTTATGTCGGCTGCTCCTAAGAAAACGTGGTTCACCTTTTCCCAAGAGTTGAAAAGATTAGCCACCTGCAGCTGTAAGCATTTAAACTTACTCCATTGCTTTTTTTTTCTCCCCCTTTTAAGAAGCTGGGGGAAGAGACTAAGAGAGCACCACCAATAACTGACAACATTTGAACAAAATACCCTGCACTTGTGTATTCTTTTGAGATAAAGAAGCCAAGTTCCCTTCCTGGTCCTGAAGGTTTTGTTAATATTCTGTTACAAGGTGTAAACCTGCAACCTGCAAAAAACAAACAGTGGGGCTGCCAAGGGAGCATAAGGGGAGAAGTCTGTTTATTTTTTACCATTTTTGCATGAAGAAACTTTTTGAAGCCCTCATACAGCAACAGCCATCTTGAACCTATTAATCTCAGGCCTTGGTTGAAAACACTATATATTTTGTAGATTTGAAGTTAAAGGGAAAAATAACCTATTCTGTGATGTAAGTACAAATTCCTTCTAATGTGTTACATTCTAGATCAACATCGCAGCATGGTGACCTTTTTTGCTCTGGTTGTGTCCAAATATGAATCTGTAGGTTTCAGTTATTGGTGTTAGGATTCCAGAAAGATTTTTAAAAGTGATTTTTAGATCCATGATGAACTCTGATGTACAATATTTACAGTGACATTACTTGCTTATTTAATTTTCCATGAGAAACTAAATATTAATTGTGTTGCACATTTGTTCTTAGCGTATTTGAAGGTTTTGAACCAAATGTGTTAAAGCTAATGCTTTGCCATGTAAATTTCCCAGCAGTTGTTGATCTCTCATGTATCCTTTATCCAGCTGTAGAAAATGGTCAAATATTGTTTAAAGTTTTGTACATAGCTGTACGGTTATTTCTAGCCACTGTGCTGAACAGTATTCGAGTTATCACACAATATTGCTTTACACAAGGAAACGTGTGGCTTTTGTTTTGTATTTTTTCAGTATAGAAGTTCCTGTGTCTTATTTAAATAAAGTTATTAGTAAAAAAAAAGACATAAAGTAGTAGTTTCCAAACCAAATAAATGAACTATCTGTGAAACACAATAGAATGAAGTTAACATTTAGTATTATTCCAAATAACCACCTATGTCCATTTCTACCACTGTTATGGTTCTAGTTGAGAAGAAGCTGCTTAGGAGCAAATCTGTATAGCCGAAAGCCACAGTTTGGGGTCCACTGCTCTAGAGTTATGGCCTCAGCTGTATCTATGGGAAGGGCTTCAGAGATGCAGAACTTGGGCCCAGTCTACATTTACCTTCAGGATTTGGCGGCAGTCGATAAGAGATACGCAAGTGATGTAAATCATTTGCGTATCTCCCATCGACTTCGTTGCATCTCTTCTGCGCGCCGTCCACACTGTTACACCACTTACCCGGGTGGTTTTCCTGTGTCGATTGCTGGATCGACTGAGCGTGTCTACACAGACTGCTCAGTAGATCCAGAGCAATCAATCTGATGGCGGCGAATTTGCTGCCGTCAGTGTGGACCCAGCCTTGGTATAACTCGTGAGGTCCAACAGCAAATTGAGGACCTACCCTTTGATGATCAATTCTTGTTCTTGGAGAAAATTGATGAGATGCTGCATTTGTTTAAAGCAGAGGCCTTCAGTGTGTGAGGCGTGGAACATTAGGGGGTGCAGCAGGATCTGGACCAGCCCTCAGAGGAGGTGATGAGGGAGTGCCACCCTATTCTGCCCCAAGCTCTGCTCCAGCCCTACCGCACCAACCATGGTTCTGGCCTCAGTTCCCGGCCCCACCCCCTGGCCCTCACTGTTGGCCACAGTTCTCAGCGTTGGCCCCTGTGGCCTTGGCATCCAACTGCAGCCTTGGTCCCCAGTGCCTAGCCACCGTAGCCTGGGCCGAGGCTGTGGCTTTGGCGTCCAGCTCCCACTGCTGACAGTAGTCCTGCTCCCAGCCCCAGCCGGGGGTGGGGGGAGGAAGACGGGCAAGTGGTGTGAGACCTAAAAAGTTTTGGGAGCATTGGTTTAAAGACTCTTGAGCTGCATTACATTCAGTGAGGGTTTTTATCCTGGTAGTAAAGAGGCACCATTTTGTGGGGCAACACCAGCAACAGCAGATCTACTCAGGCTGGTGGTTTGATCTCCTGTTTCTCTTACTCTTTATCCCAAACTACTGTTTCATCACCATGCTCAAATTTTACATCCAGCACTCCGCAGCTCATGGCATAATGAGGAGGAACACTGTTCAGAAGATGTTTGACAGGTGTTGCTTGATAAAAGGCAGTCCTCCATTAGAGTGACTTAGTTGATCAAGTAGAAGTAGTTTTCAGTTTGGATGTTTGCTCAGGGAATTCAGCTAATGATGGACTTCATTTTAGAGTACTTGTTACACTTTCAGTCCTCTGGAATGTTTCTCAGCTCATTAAGTAGTGATCTTTGCATTTCATCCATGCATCCATGAGAAGTCCAGCTTTCTCGCACCCCACGGAAGTGCAATTTCTAAGGCAAGCCATGTGTCTCCACCCAGCTGTGAAAGAGCCAGTTCTCTGGTGGGCCCTAATATGGTCCTTTCTGCCCTTCTAGGTCCTCTATATGAACATCTGACCCTGTTCTCAGCTTCTCCGGTGCCAGAAGGCATTCTTCCTTGTAGCTAGACATCTGCAATGAGAGTAGGCAAGCTGCAGGCCTTAAGGGCAGAGGGCCGGTTTACACAGTTTTTCCAAGGACAAAGTGGTCCTCTAGCCTCATCCAAAAATTTTGTCTCAAGTGCTTTTCCAGTTTCACCTTAGCCTAATGATTTATTTGCTAGTGTTCTCTGATCTGCAGCCTCCTGGGAGTGAAAAGCTGACCTCACATGTTGGATGTAAGATGACACTTGGCCTAGGCAGCATTAGGCCTTAGTGAGCATCATCTCATTTGTTGTGCACTCGATGCAGATTACAGAGATGTTTCTGAGTGGCTAACTTCCTGCATCACCCCAGCATATGCAGTAGCTCAGATCATGCCACAGCAGTGATCCCAGGCTCGTTCGCCTGTAGCCTGAGTGCCGTTGATAGCATTCCTCAGTGATGACACAGTTGTGGACACTTGCAGGGTTGCTACTTTGTTTTTTGTACACACGTCTACTTTTACCAGTGGGGCTAGGTCACTGTAAGTAGAGTCGCAGCCCTACCTGCTACACCACCAGCTGTGAGGCCTTGGAGTGGGAATACGTGTCTGCAACCACTCAAGAAAACTTCTAGGAGATCCAGGTTCCATATTGCATGACCCCCCCCCCCCCCCGCCTTCCCTCCCCGGCGCAGGTGGAGCACAGCGCTAAACATGGGTTTCCTACCTGTCAGGTGCGTCCTAACCACCGTACTGTAGTCCCTGCGTGGGGCTCTGGCCTAATAACCAAGGCTCAGAGTGAGCCTCTGTTCAAATTCTACATCATGCGGAAGGAGGAACTGAAATGGGCTCTCCCACAGGTGGGTGCATGCTCCAATTGCTGGGCCTGTTTTGAGTGGTGTGTGTGAAAAGTGTCTACCCCCACCGGCCCCAGAGAGAAGCCGGGCTGGGTGACTCCTCCTCGAAGGAGTTTGCTGGGTCCTAGAGGTGAGAGGCCAGGACAGCTGGGCCTAGGCTCAGTAGCAGGGCGTGAGGCGCCCCAAGGACTGGACCACTGGGCATTTCAGCGCCTAGTAAATGTAGGTGCCTATAGGGTTAAGCAGCAGCTGAGCAAGGGGTTTAAGGAGCTTCGTGGCACCTAGATGTTGAACTGAGGTGCCTAGGTCCTTTTGTGACACCATGAACCAGGAGGCTTTACACCAACATTTTCACGTCACTAATTGTGCCTCAGGTTCTAAGTGCCCAGGGGGAGAGCGGTGGGGACAGATGTGCACGAGCTGATGGTGACAATGGCAACGAGGCCCGTGCTTTGCAGCTGTACTCTGGAAAATCAGGGCCCCAGGGCAAGATTTACCAAGGGCCAGAGGCAGCAAGGTGCCGGGGGAGGTACAGCTGAGATGCACAAAAGCTATGGCTCAGCTGCCCCTCACGCTGTGGGTACATAAAGTTGCCGCGTATGGACATGCACAAAGTCTCCGCGCCGCCTGCCACCAAGTCCTGCTGCTGCTGCGCAAGCAGTGGCAGGTTCCCAAAGGAGGCATTCCTCTGCCTCTCTCCCTAGCAGTGTCTGCGTGGGCAGGCGTCCTTGGCACACATAATAACCCGCACAAGCAGGTTAGGGACCGGGGTGTGTGGGGGGGGAAACGAGCCCTGCTCCAGAACAGGCAGGCATTTGAACCTGGGGCTCCCATCTGCCCCATGGGCACCCTAACCATGGAGCTATTGCCTACAATTTGGGGGAGGTAGTGGGCCTTCTGTGGTGTGTCACAACCAAGGCTATCCTGCCTTAGGCAGCTAACTGCAGGAGAAGGTGCCCAGGTGAGACAGTGGGCGAGCTGGGTGCACAGTCCTATTCCAAATGGGGGGGGGGGAGAGAGATGCAAACCAGAGGCACACTGACCTAACCACCTCCCTATCTGTGCTCAGCACGCATTGCTAGGCTTGGGCCCCAGGAAGAAGCATGGCAAGGGCAATCCCATTCTGGAGTCAGGGCACTAGGGCTTTGGTGCGCGTTTGGACATTCAGCAGCTTATTAATGTGGGGGGGGGGGACGGACAACGCACAAGGCCTTACTTCAGCTGGCGGTGTGTATGGCTACTGGGTTAGATGGCAACCAACCGTGTGAGAATGTCAGTGGTGCCAAAACGTTTGCTTTAGGCACCCAAGTACCATTGTGGCGCTCGCTGTGAGGGTACTGCTGTAGGGGAACACCTAAAAACACTTGCCCCCAGGGTAGTGAGCAACACTTGAGCTTGCAGTAGTACCGTGGCACTGGCACATGCCCCAGTCATGTTAAAGGGTAGTAACTTAGCTACCAATAATGCGTGAAGTGTAAACAGTACCTATTTCACTGCTCAGCGACCCCCCAGGAAAGAGAGAGGCGGCCCCTAGTCTGATGCGCACCAGTCTCGCCTCCCAGTGACCCCATCGCCAGGCTCATGGAGCCTAGCAGGGCCCATTTATCCATCTGAACCCCAATCGGGGAGTCAAACGCAAGGAGTTGATCGGTATGGTCATGTTGGCAACATCATCTAGGTTCTAAGAGTAGGCTGCCTTCAGGAACCATATGCCAGCAAGGGACTTGCCCCAGCTGCACATACAGACAAAAAATGAGTCCGTCTGTCATGGGGTGGAGAAAGGCACTCTGCAGCCATTCACTGAGGAGGTATATTCAGGAGCGGGTGCTTCATGGAAGATTGGGTCCCAGCGCCCTCTGGCTTGTAAACACAGCAAAAAGCAGCTTTTCCCCTCCAAATCCACGCTTATTAGCTAGGCAAGGTGATTATTAATGAGCATAGGCCCTACTTTTAATTGTTACGATTTTGGTTGATATGTAACCATTTGTTTCCGTCACTCACCCGTGTTCCTTTTTCAATCTCTGTTCTTTCTTCAATACATTTCCTTTTGTTTCACCAGAATTGAACTCCAGGTCTGTGTGGGGTACAGGAACGGTGAGCTAAACTGAAACTGGTGCAGTGGGGTACACTGGTCCTTGGAGAATGGAGGAGCTGAGATTTCTGTGGGTCTCCAGCGATGAAGGACTCGATACCACAGGGGGCCACAATGAAAGGATTTGGGGGCTGAGGTACATCTATTGTCATCCTGCAGGACAAAGGCAGGGCTGGTGTAGCCCAGAGGAGAGGGCGTGATGGGGGACAGGTCGGTGGCATTAGGGAACTAACACAAGCAGGACTCCCTTGTGCTGGAGGCACGTGGCAATAAAGTGACTCACAGCCCTGGGTGCCCAAAGAAGCGTCACAGTCACCAGCTGAGCCCAGTGGTCCCTTCTGGCCTGAGAATCTCTGGCGGGGCTAGTAACACCGGCCTTCCTCACTCTCCCCTAGGCTGTTCCACTTTAGAGCATGATTAGCCAGTGGAGCAGCACTATACCGCGGCCCCGCCACTCCCGGTGGTTGCAGTGACCACAAGGCTACAGCAGCATTCGCACTCGGGCTCCGTCCCACTGGCTCTTTATCCACAGCAGAACAGCTTCAGCAAGAGAGACCGAGGAAGCCCACAGCAGCACAGCCCTTAGCCCAGGGGTTACAGCACTCACCTGAGAGGTGGCAGAGGCCCTTCTTCAACTCTCCTCAAGCCGAGGAAGGCACTGAAGTGGGGTCTCGCCCAGCCCTGTTGAGTGCACGGGAGCGAAGGCTGCTCCTGCCAGGTTTTGAATGAGAGCCACGCTGTGGCATGGTCTCTGAGCACATGGACTGGGTTGGGCCCCTCACGTGACTTAGGCAGATGAATGCCTGCCATTGCCCACTTCACAGTTTGCTCTGGGGCCCAGGCAGCAGACAGGTGGCTGGACACCTGGAGTGAGGCCGTAGTGCACATTTTCAGACGCAGAAACTAAGTGCCTAGGGTACTTCTACTGCAAAAAGCTAGATGCTGAGAGAGTTCTGGGGCCTACAGAATTAGGCAGCGGTGCGGGAACAATTTGTTCTGGCTTTGAGTGCTTGCTCATATCCATTCCCCTTAGGTGAGTGCGCGCCCTCCTGCACGATTCCCAGATTTTCTTCCCTTAGTAGACTCTGTAGGGCCAGCTCCAGCGCCCCCTGGAGTGCCGCACTCCTGGTGCACTACATAGGGCGCCGCCAGCCCCACAGACCCTCGTTCCTTCTTTCCGCGGTGACGGTGATGGGAACAATAGCTTGCTCCCGCAAGTCTTTTTCCCTTGCTCAGAGTTAGTGCAGCAGTTCTCCTTGAACGTAGTTAGTTTACAGTTAAGTTAGAATAGTTCAGATTAGGAAAGTCAGAGAGCCTTAGGGCTGAAGCAACCTGGCCATGCCGGGCTCGCTAGGGTTTAAACCCTGCACTGGCTGTAGGAAGGCTTTCCCAGTCAGTGAGCCTCACGAGCGCTGCCTTAAGTGTTCAGGGGAGCAGCATCGTAAGGAGCGGTGCCGAATCTGCAACGCCTTCAAGCCGAGGACCCAGAAGGAAAGGGACATTCGGCTCAAGGCGATCCTGATGGAGGCAGCGCTTCGTCCAGCGTCCAAGCCGCCTGCGCCTCCTCGGCACCAAGTGTGTCACTGGTGCGGAGCGCCCTGCTGGCCCCGGAGGCGTCTCGGCACCAAGTCTTGCCCGCGCCGAAGAAGCAGCGTCGGCAGCATACGGAGCGCTCCCCCTCCCCCGCACCGCAGGAGCGGCTGGGGTCGAGCCCAGAGGTGCTGGAACTGCATGAGCAGCCCCCAGCACCGGCACCGGACACGAGGGCCCCTCCCCCAACTCTTGGGAGTGGGTGAGCCCCTCTGCAGGACCCTTCAACACTGGAGGCGTTTCAGGCAGAGCCGGGGGAGAGAGAGCCTGTGTCCTGGGGCAAACCCGCGACGGGCGTCCCTGAAGGGTGGGCACGCCCGGCACTGGAACGGCCGCCCACCACTCGTCGCCGGGCAGTCGAGCGGCACATCTCCTCTCCCTCCTCAGACACCGACGCGTCGTCGGCACCGGAGCCAGTCCCCGAGGCGGCACAGGTCAAAGTCGCCGTCGCCAGCCGGTCACTCCTGGGCTTTGGACACAGATGCGGCACCGAGGCGCAGGTCCCGGCACCGCTCGGCGGCACCAGGGAAAAGGCGTCGCACGTCCTCGGCACCACGGCACCAGACGTTGTCGTCATCATCGGCTTCGCCCAGGCGCCGGTACCAACCCATATGGAACCGTCGCTCTTCGGGTTCGTCCAGCAGTACGTCCCGAAGCAGCTCAGCTAGACGGCACCGACAGCACCTGTCACGCGGGCTGCGTTAGGAGGGGGGGCATTTGTGTTATTTGACCTTAATATGTCAAAATCATAGTGATTCATGTAAGACATACCATGTCAGGTACTGTTAGAAAGGTTATGATATGCTGAATAAGATGATAATATTTGTGTTCATGTGTAATATGTG